>CM066318.1:87376878-88576878 GCA_033807775.1 Saussurea involucrata
TCCCCATTAGGTATCTTCATTTGTCGGTATTTTTTTGAATTATCACCGTTTTGACTGTTGATACTGAAGTCAACGACAGTTTAAAGTATCCGGTCTAGAGATCATCGTCAGGTAAAATTTGGGAAGTAACTTGTTATTTTGTTGAGGTTATACAAGGATGTTGATCCAAACCCTCAGTGATTTGATAATGACCCTCTCTTATATACTTAGTGAAAATTGTAAGTAAACAATATGTATCAGAGTTTCACTATCGCTGATAAATACTAAGATCTTCCAGTACCGCTAATAGGAACTCTCTCTTTTTAAATTAAACATTCAGCGAACACTGTTCATCATTAATGTGCTGAGTCTGTTCAGTCATTATGATGATCGCTGATAAGTTAGTTGTTTACTTATGATCCCTGAAGACAAGTTTCACGTCAACATAGGTTCTACGCTGAAGTCGAAGATCAAGCTCAAGAACCAGCGACAAGTCTCCTAATGAACTGATGCGGATCAGCGAAGACTCAGATTTGTCCACTCAACGTGAAGTATCAAGTACAAGACTTCAGCTATCGCTGAACTTTATCATTCGCTGAATAGAAATGATGAAGCGCTGAATCAACGAAAGATGATCATGAAGTCCTCCGTACAAAGTACTTTTGTCTTAACCACCCTTGCACGACTCCGTACGAAATGTCAGAAAAGAACCTCCGATTATCTGAATTCGTACAACAACTCTGACACTACACTGTTCATACATGCGGCTACTTAGGTTGTCACCAAAGGTCAATGACATGCAACCAACCAGCTGATGACACGTGTAAAGTGTATACTGACTTGCATTAAATGCATGCAGTATATAAAGAGATGAACTCACTTCATTTGAAGTAACTTGCTAACTCTGGACAAGTTCAAATCTCTTATCTCAGATAGGTTATTATTAGTAATTTCCTTATCTCTCTTAGTGCAAGAAACCTTAGTGTTCCAACTTGTTTAGATTTAGGTTTATCCTTAATCTTGTCTCCGCAACAAGCTGTAAATTGTTAATGATTTATCAATAAACAATTTAGAAAAGTAAAATCTGTGTGTTTGTATTCAACCCCCCCCCCCCCCCCCCTTCTACAAACTTGTATAGGCCTTCGGGACCAACAAGTGGTATCAGAGCGGATTTGTTTAATCTCATAAACAAGATCTAATCTAAGATTTTTCTCTTCCTTGCTATTATCTGAAAATGGCCACCAACTCAAACACACATTATATAGACAATGGTTCTCTTGCAAAACCCCCTAGATTTTCCAGAGACAACTTCAACTTGTGGAAAAATAGGATGACACTCTTCTTAGAAGGTGTAGACCCTACTATACCTTACTATCTTGAGAACGGCCCACACATCCCTGTAACAATTGATCCTTTAGTTCCAGCCACTGCAAATAGACCTGCTATTCCAGAAAGGCTGATTCCTAAAGAAATCCATCAGTGGACCGACGAAGATAAGAAGAAAGTGGCTATAGATACAAAAGCCAGATCCATACTATCCATGGCCCTTCCTGACGAAGTCTACCATTCCGTCATGAACCTGAAATCATCAAAAGCCATGTGGGACACAATATGTGTTCAGTATGAAGGAATGTCTGAAGTCTAGGACTCAAGAAAGATCAACCTGGTAAGACAATATGAAAGCTTCATTTCTGGTAAGAATGAAACTCTCTCTAAAGTTCACCAACGTTTTAATTGCTTAATTATAGATCTGAAAACTGTTGGTAAGGAATATTCTAACTTTGAAGTGCTGACAAAGTTTCTAGAATGTTTACCTGAGAGCTGGGACAATTATTCCATGTGTCTCAAGCTGTCAAAGGATCTTAGATCAATGACCCTTGCTACCTTATATGGTACATTGCTGAATCATGAGCAATCTAGCCATCTTAAGAAGAATATTGTAAAAGATTCCAAAAGCACCCCTGTTGCTTTAATCTCAGAGGAACCTTCTACTCAGCGACCCTCGGTCACTATCACTGAGTTAGAGAGTAACTCTGAAAGTTCATCAGATTCTGATTTTTCAGACGATGAATCCTTGGCTCTCCTAACCAAAAAGTTCAGGAGATTCGCCAAGAAGAAAATGTTTAGAAAGAACAAACCTCTTTCCATAACTGACAAGCCTAAATCATCAGCTTTTGTTGATAAGGCTACTGCTACTTGTTTCAACTGCGAAAAGACAGGTCATTTTGCTAACGAGTGCAGGTCTAAGAAAGTTTCTAGACCCTCAGCTTTTACAAAGAAATCCTTTGTTCCAAGGAATAAAGATGATAAATACTCAAAGCTGAAGGAGAAGTATGCAAAGCTGAAAAGCTTTAAGAAGAAAGGAAAAGGCCTGATGGCTGACTATGATTGGGCTGCTTCTGATGAAGAAGCATCATCATCTGACTCTGAAGATGATGAAGCAAATCAATGTCTCATGGCCAAGATTGAAGAAGAGGAAGAAAGTTCAGACATTCCCTCCACTTCAACATCTGTCATTCAGGTATCACCTTCTTTCTTTACCAATATTGCAAATATTGATAAAGCTGATAGTCTCTGTAAGATCGATCTCTTGACTAGAAGTTTATACGAAGCCATGAACGGCAAAACTGTGGTTGAAAACCAAAATCTTGATCTCGCTGAAAAGCTTAAAAACTGCCACCTTCAAATAGAAAAGCTTTCTAAAATTGAAGAAGATTTTAAAGATCAAGTATATTTAAATCAGCTAGTCAAAATCGAACGAGCAGAAGCTATCGCTGCATTAGAGGCTGAAAAAGCTACTGTTGAAGGATGGTGTAATTCTTCAACAAAGATCACTGAGATAATTAAGGCTCAGATTCCTCTGAGTGATAAACGTGGTCTGGGTTATAAATATGATACTCCAAAACCAACCACTGAACGTTCAATACTTAAATTTGGAACGTTCGTATCCTCAGTCGCTGACACTTCATCATCTCAGTGCTCCTCGTCCATTACACCAATCCCTGAGGAAACGCCTACCTCCTCAAAAGGTAAGGAGAAAATGGTTTATTCAAAACCTACATCTGTCTCTAAAGACAAAGGTAAAGGAATTGTTATTTATCAAAATCCTCAGAAGGGTACCTTAGTACCAAAGCTGAATGCTTCTAAAGCCTCAGTGACCAACCCCCCTAGATCTAGAAAGCTGATCTCTGGATCTATTCAGCGATCTACTCCTAGACTCAGAGTGGATGTCCTTGGTAAGAAATCTGAAGAACTGAATGTTCGTCCCATTTCTAAAGCCAATAGTTTACTTGGTACTGGCACTTCTAATTCTAAATTAAAAGCTCAGCATACAAGTGTTCCTAGAACTACCTTTAGTTATAGGAAATGTTATCACTGTGGACTTACCGATCATATTGCTAGTAAGTGCCCCACAGCCACCAAAGCTGAAAAGATAGCTAAGGTGAAGATTGCCCCCAAGGCAAAGAAGACCAACCCCGATGCATATCAGGTCAAGGTGACTCCTGCCACTGAGGTTAAGAAATTAACCAAAGTGAATAAAGACAAAGCTGAATCTTCAAATGCTGCGAAGACTGCTGAACCATCCATTCCAACTACTTCCACTGAAAAACGTGTATACATGGTTAAGTGGGTACCTAAGAAAAACTAATCTTCCTTTGTATTGCAGGTTAAGAAGGGTATCTGGTATCTCGATAGCGGATGCTCTAGACACATGACTGGAAAGAAAAACCTGCTCGCTGAATACAAGGAAGAGAAGGGTCCCTCTGTGACTTTCGGTGGAAATGGAAAAGGACACACCCGAGGGTATGGTGTACTTTCAAATGGTACAACCTCCTTCAGAAGAGTCACATATGTTGAAGGGCTGAAGCATAATCTTCTGAGCATCAGTCAGCTTTGCGACATGGATAACAAAGTGATTTTCACTAAGGAATCCTGCTTTGTCACTGACAAAAAGAAGAAGATAGCTATCAGCGGTTATCGTTTGGAAAATGTTTATGTAATAAACATGGACTCAACAACCACTGAGAACTCCTGTTTCTTCTCAAAGGCATCTTCTGATGTTAACTGGCTATGGCACAAGAGGCTCTCGCATCTAAATTTCAAGACACTGAATACTCTTTCCTCCAAAGAGTTAGTCACTGGTCTACCTCAGCATTCATACGCCAAAGAGTCTTTATGTTCAGCGTGTGAAAAAGGGAAGCAGACCAAGGCAAGCTTCAAGTCAAATCAAGTCTCATCAGTGTCATCTCCTCTACAACTACTCCATATGGATTTGTTTGGCCCTGTTAACAAACAATCCATCGCTGGAAAGAAATATACGCTGGTCATAGTTGATGAATTCTCTCGTTACACATGGGTAATGTTTCTCCGTTCTAAGAGTGACACCCCTGAAGAACTCATCACCTTTGTTCGGAAAATGGAAAATCTGAACAATATGACTGTTCGCTCAATAAGGAGTGATCATGGAACTGAATTCAAAAACAGTTCTCTTGATTTCTTCCTTGAGAGTAAGGGTATTTCTCACAACTTTTCGTCAGTGAGAACACCACAACAAAATGGAGTCGCTGAAAGAAGAAATAGAACAATTATTGAATCTGCACGTTCTATGCTCAGCGATTCTCACCTGCCTACTCAGTTTTGGGCAGAAGCTGTCAACACGGCTTGTTTTACGCAAAACAGGTCGCTGATAGTTAAAAGATTCAAGAAGACAGCCTATGAACTTTTTCATGGGAGAAAGCCTTCAATCAGCTTTCTTCACATCTTTGGTTGTCAGTGTTTCATACTGAACAACAGAGATGCCCTTGGAAAGTTTGATCCTAAGGCTGATGATGGAATCTTTCTTGGATACTCCTCAGTTTCCAAAGCCTTCAGAGTCTTCAACCGTAGAAGACAAACTGTAGAAGAAACTATTCACGTCACGTTTGATGAATCCCGTTCAGCGAACTCTAAACCGTCCGCTGATACTGAAGAACTGAATCAATGGATGTTTTCTCATCTTGGTGATTCAGAAGAAGTTCCCACTCCTCATGCTCACACCATAGAAAATGATGGTCCTACTATCATTCCAGATATGCAGAATAGTGAAGCTGAAACATCTTTGGTCTCAGCTGTTCCTATAAACACTATACCTGTAGTTGATCCAAATGTCTCAGAAATTCCATCTATTTCTCAGCAATCAGTGAATGAAGTGACAAATGTAAACATTCCTCTCTTAGCTGATAATCCAGAAGTAGCTGAAGCCTCATCTTCAGTTTCTCCAGTTCAGACTGAGTCAGCGACGTATGCTCCGGCTCAGCGATGGACTGTAAATCACCCAATCGATCAAATTCTTGGTGATCCAAACGCTGGTATTCAGACTCGTAGAAGTGCAGGTAATATTTGTTTATTTGTTAACTTTATTTCTCTAACTGAACCAAAGAAAATAGATGATGCCCTCA
Organism: Saussurea involucrata; assembly: GCA_033807775.1. Classification (NCBI taxonomy): domain Eukaryota; kingdom Viridiplantae; phylum Streptophyta; class Magnoliopsida; order Asterales; family Asteraceae; genus Saussurea; species Saussurea involucrata. The sequence continues at coordinate 87,382,296 of CM066318.1, forward strand.
GAGATCCAAACTGGGTCAGCGCTATGCAAGAAGAGCTGACTGAATTCGAAAGAAACAAAGTTTGGAAACTCGTTCGTAGACCAACTGACAAAACGGTGATAGGCACTAAATGGGTCTATCGAAACAAGTTGGACGAACATGGTACTGTAACTCGCAACAAAGCTCGTCTTGTTGCTCAGGGATACAGACAAGAGGAAGGCATAGATTATGACGAAACTTTTGCTCCAGTAGCAAGACTTGAATCTATTCGTCTTTTCTTAGCATATGCCGTACACAAAAACTTCACTGTACATCAGATGGATGTTAAGTCAGCGTTTCTAAATGGAAAGCTGAATGAAGAAGTCTATGTGGAACAACCTCCAGGATTTTCAGATCCTAAGCGTCCAGGTTATGTTTATAAACTGGATAAGGCACTTTATGGCTTAAAGCAAGCTCCTCGTGCATGGTATGATACTCTCTCTACTTATCTCCATATTGAACATTTTGAGAGAGGTAAGATTGACACAACTCTATTTTTTAGAAAAGTGAAAGGTCATATCATTTTAGTTCAAATATATGTTGATGACATTATATTTGGTTCTACTAACCCTGAGCTTTGTACTCGTTTCGCTGATAGAATGAAAGATGAGTATAAAATGAGTATGATGGGTGAACTAACATATTTCCTTGGTCTTCAGATTAAGCAAACTGAAAAAGGAACTTTTATTAATCAGGGAAAATATGTTAAAGATATGCTGAAGAAATTCGACTTAACTGAAAGTTCAGCTATGAAAACCCCTATGGCACCACCGCTGACACTTGATAAGGACACAAAGGGTGTTCCCGTCAATGTCACGCTGTACCGTGGGATGATCGGCTCACTATTGTATCTTACAGCTAGCCGGCCCGATATTATGTTTGCAACATGCTTGTGTGCACGATATCAAGCTGAACCTAAGATATCTCATATGAAAGCTGTAAAGCGAATGTTTCGATATCTTAAGGGTACAACGAATCTAGGTCTTTGGTATCCCAAAGACTCAGGATTGGATCTAACCGCCTATTCAGACAGTGATTTTGCAGGTTGCAAAATGGATAGGAAAAGCACCACAGGAGGATGTCAGCTCCTGGGTGGAAAGCTGGTAAGTTGGACAAGTAAGAAGCAAAACTCAGTGTCCACTTCCACAGCTGAAGCTGAATATGTAGCCGCTGGAAGCTGATGTTCTCAAGTCTTGTGGATGAGAAATCAGCTACTAGACTATGATCTTCAGCTCTCCAAAATTCCAATCTATTGCGACAGCACAAGTGCGATCGCTATAGCCAACAACCAGTGCTACACTCAAAGACAAAACACATCGAAATCAGATATCATTTTATCAGAGATCATGTGATGAATGGTGATATAGAACTTCATTTTATTCCAACTGATTATCAGTTAGCTGATCTATTTACCAAACCTCTTGATGAGACAAGATTCAACTTTCTCATCAGCGAGCTTGGAATGCTGAACTTTGAAGGGTAAAATCTTCAGCGGTTCACATTAATCAGCGATAGGATAAAATCAACTCGTATAACCTATTCAATCATCTTCTCTCTGAATAAACTTGGTTAAACTGATATCAAGGTATGTTTTCTCTCTCTGACATATCTCATGTAAATGCAAGATTTCAAAATAAATTGCATCGCTGAATATCTCTTTCTTAACAGCGACTTTTTGAAATTTCTTAAAACCTTCACTGATATTTCTATTCAGTGCTTCATGTTTTCAAAGAGTCCCTGAGTTTTTTTTCAAAACCTCAGAGACAACCAAGAATATGAAAGGACAGTTGTGACGTCATTGCAACGGATAACACCAGGCACGATTTCTTTCTGACACACGTTTGCACGTTTCGTTCAAACTTCCAATCAAATGCAAACACGTGTCCGTGTCATGATGAAAACCTTTTCCCGCTCAAGGTTTTCTCTCTCTAAAACTCCCTATATAAACAATCTCTTGGTTTATATTTGTCTTTTACGCGATCAATCTTCCTCTGCAAGAAAAGAATTATTGTTGCATTTGTGCTCTCAAATCTTCAAAGAACTGTTCATCATCTTCTTCATCAAAACTTCAAGGTTAATATGTTCTTATTTTTTTACCAAATGCTTAACTTGTTTCTGATCTTATCATTGTTTTAAACATGATCAAACAAAAGAACTTAAAAATAAAATCATTTCTTTCATGGTTTTATGAACACAACCATTTCATGGTTGTTCTTCAAGTTTTAAATCTAAATCTTAAACTTGATTCTTCATTCGTATCCATTTTTTAAGAAACTGGAATACAAGACTTAATGGGTGTAAAATTCGTTTTTCAAAAACAAGAAAAACCCTAATCTTCATTAAGACATTCTGTCTGAATGAAATGGACAAAATTCGAACCATCTTAATGGAAATTCTTTCCATATCAAGACAATTCTTATTTGTTAACATCTTTGGTTGAACTGATACAGAGAAATGGCAACTTCCAAGACCAATGTTACCGCTGAGACCATCTCTTCTGAATCTGAGGAAATGGAACTCTTCAAAGCCCCTCAGGTTAAGTTCGAACTGGATCAACTGGATTGGACTAAGGCCAACAACCTCTCAGCGCTTCTCGAGTTTCCTCCTCGAAAGCAAGTCACACATCTGGATGATGATGTGAATTTTCTGAAGAACTGCTGCATCTCCACAGCCCTGACCATAACACTTCCTGCCAGTCAGCGGCTCTTATCCCAGTTCTGGTACTCTGCCAGACACACTGAGCTACCCTCTGCCAAAGATTCATCCAAAACCATCGACTGCATACTCAGCGATACTGAGTATGGCACCATAAAGATCACACCCGCCATAATTCGAAAAGCCTTGAACTTTCCCAATGCCACCAAAGAAAAACCCTTCGTTCCATTCCCTGACCATAAGAAGCAAGCTGACAGAGATGCCATCATTGCTTTTCTCGACACAATGGGTTACATCTGGGACATTGGAAGGGACAAGAAGCCCGAGAAGAAGCTGACGCTGATAAAGAAGTCCAAAATGCCCAGCGAGATGAATTTCATCTTCGCTCACCTGATCAGCTGCATGACAGCGAAGTCCGGCTCTTTTGATTAAGTCGCACAACCTACGCAAGCTATGGGATACCCACTGCTGAAAGGTCTAAACATTGACTGGGCCTCTATTATATATGATGACCTAGTACAACGCGTGGATTCTGCCGCTGACCGACCAGCATGGGTTCCTTACCCAAGATTCATCAGCGCCATCTTCCAATATGGCCTGAAGGACAGCTATCCTGAAGAGGGTGACCTGAAACTTTCTCAGGTTGGCCCTAAGGTGCTCGATTTCAAACCTGTCGCCAACGTGGTACGTCTCTCTACTCTTCTCACTCTTCTAAATTCTCCGCTTTCTGTGGCTCTTTCAGCGACAATACCCATCGCTGATACCAAGGCCACAAAACCCTCTCCTTCTAAGAAAAGGAAACTCTTTTCTACCCCTCTTGATTCTAAAAGGATCAAGAAAACCAAGGAGCAACCCCAGCACTCTCATGCTGAAGACTCCTCAGCTCATTCTGAAGAGCTGAAGGAACGTTCTGTGGTACGCTCTGCCACATCCGTACAAGCCATCCCTATTAACCAACCTTCAGTATCTTTTAACGCTGAGGTTACAACTTTGGAACCTACCCAACCTTCTTCAGTCTCTCAAAAGACTGATGAAGTAGTTCTCAGCGAATCCAACGCTGAACTCGCAACCCGAACCCCATTCTTATCCTTCGCTCCTCCCTCCACTTCTTTGGACACTCCTCCAGCTAACACTGGAGATGCCATCATTCCAGAAGCCACCGCTGAAGCTTCTCAACGAATGATGAAGACATGACCTGCAGAGATCACCATACCTCACCGTACTTTCGAAGAGGATATGGAACATTACTCAGGAATCCGCAACTTTGACGATTTCGTCAATCCTCCTGCAGGTACAAATCAACCCATATACACTGTAACTAAACCTGAAACTTCTGAGCTTTCCTTTGTTCACAAGTACTTATGTGTTACAGGTCCTAATGTGGGAGACATCAACGAGTCTCTGAAGTCCGTGGAAACTAAGCTGACCGATCTCACCACCACACTCTCCAACAACTCTACAGCTGTAACAAACGCTGGAGAGAATCTGACGAAGCTGACTACGGTGGTGGAGAAGAAGGCTTCCACAGATGACATTAAGGGCCTTGATAAGACGCTCAGCGATTTTGCCAAGGTGCTCTCTGACATCTACACTGACTACACCAGCCTCAAAAACTCAGTTTCGACCGTGTCCAGCGAAGTAACAACGCTGAAGACATCGGTTGGAAAACTCGAGGGTGATATGTCAGCGGTCAAGACCGACTTGGGCTCTGTAAAGACCGACATTGGTTCTATGAAGACGATGATCGAGACGCTGGTCAACAAGGCAAATAATCCAGCTCCTGCTCCTGCCCCTGCCCCTATTTTGGAATCTTTCACAGCGGCGGATCGCACAGAGCTGAAGAAAATCACGCCTGCTATTTCTGGCCTAGAAGACAGAATAGCAAAGCTTGAAGGTTGTGTGAAAATCTCTGGCCCAGAAGACAGAGATAACACCAACGCTGAGTCTACTCATTCCTCCCCCAATCATGAGAAAGAGGGGGAGAAGAGCGCTGAACATTCCGGTGAGAAGAGCGCTGAAGATCTGAACAAAAGCGTTGAAGATGTGAACAAGAGCGCTGAAGACCTTTCCCATGATGAATCTATCAGGGGAGAGAGGAATGAAGATCTGATCGCTGAAAAACCTCAGGGAGATGAAAACCCTGAGGGAACCGAGAAGCTCGCCTCTGTATCTGAGGGGGAGCAACTCGAAGAAGATGCTGAGGAATCTGAAGCAGAAGAAGATGAAGACATCGACATCCCTGAAGATGAACCATCCTCCTCTCCAAGGAAGGATGATGATGATGATGAAGATGACGATGATTTCTTTGTTGTCAAACCTGCTCCTCGAACCAAATCTCTTAAAGGTATTTCAATAAAAGAACCTTCAGGGGAGAAGACAAAGACAAAGCCCTCAGCCTCTGGCACTGAGAAAGGCAAAGGCAAAGGCCTCGCTGAAGATGAAAATCTGACGATCTTGCTTGAAAAGCCGGTTTGTCAGGTACACTAAACTTTACTTATATTCCTTCCCTGAACATCTCTATACACAATCAGTTCTCTACTCCACAACCTCTCTACACATCCACATTCTTTTTCTATCTTTTCTACCCAAGTTCTTCTACCCAGTTCTTATTTGTAAGATCGCTGCGTTTCAGCTAGTCCTCTCCCCTGTTTGAGGATGTCGCTGAAGGTTCTTCTATTGCGACTTCACAAATAAAGCCAGCTGCTGCTGATGAAATAATCCCAGTCTTAGATTTGATCTCTGAGACTGATGAACCAGAAGAACAACCTCTCTCGCACAGAAACAGACCTTCCTCAGCTCCTCAAAAGCTGAGTGAAGAGGATCAAAAGAGAAGAGAGGAAATAATAAAGCGATTCGAGGATCAGCGAATCATTCTAAGGCGTGATCAACTGCCTTCAGTTCCTCCTAAGTTCAGAATTTCAAAAGCTGAATACAAGGAACACCTCAGAGCTGAACGCCTTATCGCTGAAAGGAAGGAAGCTGAAGAGAAAGACAGAGAATACGCCATCAAGCTTACTCAACGATCAATCAAAGACCCCAAGCTGAAAAGAGTTCCCATTGATGTTCAACGTCAGCTCTGGGATGATGCTCAAGAGATCGTTAGAGAAAAGACAAAGGTCTCTGATACAACTTTGGAATGGGCTAAACAAATGCTGACCTATCGATCAAGACCATCCAAAATTATCAAAGCCAACATCAGAGGAAAAATGTACGTTGATGTTCCTGTTGTTGAAGTGGATGTCTACAGAGATGACAAAACCAAACAAACCTTCTATGATGCTACCTTAGAAAAGTTTGGTCTCTCTGAATGGTTAGAAACAAAATTAGCCATTCAGGGATCACGCTCAAAGTTCAAAAGCCATGTCGAAATGATCTTAAACAAACAGATCGACCTGCTCTCATCCTGTGTAGATATTCCTCCTACTCTTCCTCAACCGAAGAAAGCCTCTGCAAAGAAGAAGAAAGTTTCTAACTCAGGTCCAATCATTCGAAATGAAACAGGTATTGGTTTCTCTCGTGTTGAAGTTCTTGGCCCTAATGCTGATCTTTCAATGCTTGACACCTCCCTACCACCTGGAGAAATTTTCATCCCTGGCACAGTGGTAAGTGATCCACATGGTATATTCTTTTTAGACTATGATGGAAATCCTCACTTTCAACGTGTCTCTGAGCTCCACATCGCTCCAATCGAACAACTCAGAGATCTCGTACACTGGTGTGAAGTCAGACACGACGTCAAAGCTAGACACCTGAAGCCCTTGATTTTTGAAGCTGCTCTGAAGTTAAAAAATCAAGGAGTAAATGTCCCTGGCTGGATGATCCCCACTGACAAGACCCTTGATGAACTTCTCATTAAGGAAGAACCCTTTGAAGGCTGATATAATCACCTTATTCTCTATTGTATCAGCTATCCTTCTGTACTTGTAATTTATTTCGCTCGTACTTATAATCTTTCTGTTCTTCATTGTAACCTGATTCAAAGTGTTAAAGAAAGATTTCAGCGAATGTACTTTACTCCATCAGTACTGAAAAGATCCCAGAAAACAGTAAAAGGGACAAATATTTTATGAGTTCTTTTTATCCTTATGTTTTCATTAAATAGCAATTTTCTTTGTTGCTATGTCATAATCAAATAGGGGGAGATTGTTGATCCAAACCCTCAGTGATTTGATAATGACCCTCTCTTATATACTTAGTGAAAATTGTAAATAAACAATATGTATCAGAGTTTCACTATCGCTGATAAATACTAAGATCTTCCAGTACCGCTGATAGGAACTCTCGCTTTTTAAATTAAACATTCAGCGAACACTGTTCATCATTAATGTGCTGAGTCTGTTCAGTCATTATGATGATCGCTGATAAGTTAGTTGTTTACTTATGATCCCTGAAGACAAGTTTCACGTCAACATAGGTTCTACGCTGAAGTCGAAGATCAAGCTCAAGAACCAGCGACAAGTCTCCTAATGAACTGATGCGGATCAGCGAAGACTCAGATTTGTCCACTCAACGTGAAGTATCAAGTACAAGACTTCAGCTATCGCTGAACTTTATCATTCGCTGAATAGAAATGATGAAGCGCTGAATCAACGAAAGCTGATCATGAAGTCCTCCGTACAAAGTACTTTTGTCTTAACCACCCTTGCACGACTCCGTACGAAATGTCAGAAAAGAACCTCCGATTATCTGAATTCGTACAACAACTCTGACACTACACTGTTCATACATGCGGCTACTTAGGTTGTCACCAAAGGTCAATGACATGCAACCAACCAGCTGATGACACGTGTAAAGTGTATACTGACTTGCATTAAATGCATGCAGTATATAAAGAGATGAACTCACTTCATTTGAAGTAACTTGCTAACTCTGGACAAGTTCAAATCTCTTATCTCAGATAGGTTATTATTAGTAATTTCCTTATCTCTCTTAGTGCAAGAAACCTTAGTGTTCCAACTTGTTTAGATTTAGGTTTATCCTTAATCTTGTCTCCGCAACAAGCTGTAAATTGTTAATGATTTATCAATAAACAATTTAGAAAAGTAAAATCTGTGTGTTTGTATTCAACCCCCCCCCCCCTTCTACAAACTTGTATAGGCCTTCGGGACCAACAAAGGATGTAAGGGGTCGTCCAGGTAAGGATGTATATTTGCCATTATGCTAAACCACTATGTGTGGGTGTTTTGAAAACGAAAGATCGATAGTTTAGACATGTGACTTCCTATGAGGTTTTGGTGATCCGTATGGGAATGAAGTATTTAACACAGATGTAGTGGGTGTACATCGATAATACTGATCTACAAGGTAGGGGGTCTTATCTTTTTGGACTATTTGAACTTGTTTTTTGTAGATCGTGATGAGCTGTCAAGGATTTAGAACTTATGTAAGTGAATTAGGTGATTATGATTTTGTGGCTCACCTAAATTTGAGAAAATTAAGTCGTGACATGACTTTATCCCATCTATATTGGTGTTATGGTTGGTGTGAAGAAGGCGGTCTCTATTGTATATGTAGGGGGTCGTGAAGATTTTGATTGTAGTGTGATATTATGGTGTGGTAGTTGTTTGAAAAGATTGTTGATGAAATGGAATTATTTCTTGACAGATGTAAATGTGATAATCATAGTATACGTAGTATCAAAGCTCTAAGCCAGAATATCTAAAGCTTAATTGTGGAATCGAAAGGTTTGTTCTAAAGATCTACTGTGTGTTGAAATTCAAAGGAGAAAGTTTATGATAATTATGAAGATTTTATTCGGAAGAATGTAACTGCTCAAAAGGGGAGATCGTTTATATTCATGATTGTCTCGTTTAAAAAATTGACAAAGTAAGATCTTCTTCATAGGGGAGTTTGTTGAAGTGAACGGCAATTTGAAGAGAAGATAAAGGACTTTGACATGACGAGGTATGATCTCAAATACAAAATCGAGATTGTTAGGTCACAAATATTGTATCCGATATCACAAAGCCTTGAAGATATAAAGTGATGAAGATTGGTCAAAGATATAAAGTCAACAAGTCGTCTAAAGTCAAGATGAGGAGTTTAATTGTGTTTACCTTGCTTTGTAAGTTGTAGGTATAGAAGGCTTGTAATAGTTTTCTTAGAAGTTTAGCACTTCATTGTAAAACATTATAGAGTTTAGAGAGATAAAATGTATCTCATTCATATGTAAACATTCTCTCTGAAGATATTAATGGAAGATATTGTGTTTTGACCATTGTTACTTGTTCAATATGGGATTAACAATTTATTTAGGTTAAACGATCTTTTTATGTTAGTTTAATGGTTAAAATGGTTTAGGGAGTTGATTCCCTCAATTTAGGAGCATAAAATCGATTTGAGAAAAGTTAGACATGAATGGCTTTGGGTTTTTTGGCTGAAAAACTCGAGCATGCATGTGGGTGAGATCAAAGATTTGCGTGGGTAGCTGCACGACCCCAGGTCCTGCAAGTGTTTGTGTGGCGTTTGTCAATTTTGGTTCAAAGGCTAAATTAGGGAATGTTGTTTAGTTTAACATCTAGAGGGGTTATTAGTAAGTCATAATGAGTATAACTGGGATATTAATACCTATGTTTGACCACCTCAATTCATGTTTTTGATTTGTGGATTTTAAGCCTAAGGTGTGTAATCTAGGCTTGGGCTTCGAGTGAGTTTCCATACCTCCTTATTTTTATAAATGATCAATGATTATACATATTGTTTTAAAGACATGTTTATCTTATGTTTGAAAACTACATGGTTTGGACCCCTATTTTTATACTAGAGGGAACTCACTAGACCTCTTGTCTAACCCTCTATTTCAATAAATCTGAAAACCTTTTCAGGTAAGCTTTATACTAAGAGCTCTAGCAAAGGGAAGAGCAAGTTGTGAGCCCGAGCTAGAAGATAGATGTAGAGCTTGATAGATAGACACTTAAGACTTTTGAGTTAGTTTTAGTTTACTTTATGATTTCTCAGTTGTGGATGTGTGTAACCGGTTGCAACTATGAGATGTATTCAACATTAAGACTTGTTTACCTTGGGGTTGTGTTGGCATTATTCTATATTACGCTTGTTTTGAGTTTGGGTTGTTACACATATCAAGGGATTGTTTACTTAATACTTACCCTTTATCTTATCGGATAACATGACAAGGGTCGAGAATTTTACTCGATAAGAGCGATGATAAGGATGGAGAGTCTTACCCGGTATATAGCGGTGACGACTCTTACCAAGTAAGAACTTACATGGTAAATTGCTGCAAATGATACCGTTTGATAGACTATAAACTTACCCGCTAAAATAAGCTAGAGTGTTGACTCTTACCTGTAAGTAAACGATCCCCAAGTCAAATCATGGCAGGGCATTTGATTAAAAGTGATCACCGATTCAGATCCACTTCACACGTTAACCTCAACTTTTCACATAATCATTCGCTTATATCTATACTATATTATAAAGCATTTGAGAAAAACTCTTATGAACAAATTTTTATGCATCACGTACTGATTATTGATGCATATTACTTAAAATTCATGATTACAAGTAATTGATGCTTACAACTTCTTAAAGCTATATATTTGAATTATAACCAACTAACTAACGGATAAACATAATCAAATAAATGACAAACATCTCATTTTAAATATAAATAATCTAAAATATAATTAAGATAATAATTGAATTCTAACCGAATAACTAATTATTTTTTTTCATAAGAAACATTATATTATTAAACCTAAAAAAAATAAAAAATAAAAATAAAAATAAAACAAATTTATAAGAAAAATATCATCGTTTTCTTAAAATCATACAAAATTGTATAATAAAATTGACAAAAAAATATAAAATAGAACATTAATATCTTGATGTATTGGGCTCTAGTAGATTTATAGTATACTAGTAGGGTGTCCGTGCAATGCACGGGGAGCAATTTATCGTAAACAAAAAATGAATAGTCTTTGAACATGTAGCTTAGTTGACAAAGAGGTTGGACGACTTTGCTTAAATACACAACAAATCCAAGTTTGAATCATGCATGAGATCGCTTTTAATCTCTTTGCTAGCCTCAATCACCAAGAAACAAATGACCAGCATTGAGGATTGTGACTAAATCCATTTTTTATTGGAGAATAGTAGAGTACTCGTGCAATGCACGGAGTGAGAAATGTGTTAAAATTTTATCGCAAAATGAAAAATGAAAAGCTCTCGAGTTCGACAACAGGGTTGAGTGACTTTTTTCTCAAATACACAACATGTTCAAGTTCGAATCATGCAAGAGAAGGCTTCAATCCTTCTGGCCTCAGGCGCTTAGTCAACTTTGAAATGTTTTGTAAGTTTTGGTTCCTAGGGGTGGGTTCCCATATGGGCCGATCGTGGTTGCCGGTGAATACCGGGTTTTTTTTATTTTCATATTTTTTGGTTTACTCGGTTCAAAACGAACAGTTCAGCTTTTCATCAAGTGGCAAACCCATATCCATTAAGCACAAACAACACATCTTCCGATCATTATGGTGTAAAAATAATCAAAGGAAACCAACCTACCACGTGCAATAAAACCCAATGGTGGGATGTAAAAGAAGACCATACAAGTGGCCGGATAGAACCATATGAAATCAGATCATGCTCTTAATCTTCCAGCAATGTATTAAACTGGAAAAAGAACTATAAGATACATATCTAAATTTGACAATTAGAAGTAAAATAATGTGGACAATCGTCTTAATTAGAAAGATAATATTTGAACTCAACATTATTTGTTGGATCTGAAACAAAGTGCACAAATAAAAGCGAATAAGAATTAAACTTATGGTATTGTGTAAACCTTAAGGAGGAATGAGGCATCAACAACAATTTAAAAAAAATCATATCACTGGTCAAACTTATCAGATGACGTCATCCCAATTCCCATTTTGCACTTCATCCTCAACCTTCTCGGTCCCCTGGCTCCATTTTGACCCATAACATGTACCATTTGATGACGTGTACCTAAAATTCTCCAAAGTTAACAACTGAGTTATCTCCTTGAAAAGCTCTTCGTTAAATGAAGCGAAAACTTTAAGATCCTTCACAAGAATTTCAACAGCCTTCGACCGATCATGCCTAAATCACATAAATTCAAATACCCACCGTTATTTAAGCTCAAAGATTCATATAAATTACATAAATTCAAATACTCATGATTTTTATGCTCAAAGTTTCATATAAAATTCAAATACCCACCACTATTTAAGCTTAAAGATTCATATAAATTACATAAATACAAATACCAACCATTATTTAAGCTCAGAGATTCATATAAATTACATAAATTCAAATACCCACAATTTTTAATGCTCACAGGTTCATATACATAAATTTCAAATACCCATAATTTTTTTTTGCTCAAAGATTCATATAAATTACATAAATTTTCAAATACCCACCATTATTTAAGCTCACAATATCATATAAATTACATAACTTCAAATACCCACAATTATTTAAGCTCAAAGATTCATACAAAACAAGTTCAAATTCAAATACCCACCAATATTTAAGCTCAAAGATTCATACAAAACAAGTTCAAATTCAAATACCCACCAATATTTAAGCTCAAAGATTCATATAAAACACATTTAAATTCACTTGAAAGAAAATACTTATTTATCCAATGCTTCAAGATACTTCTGCTTCCTAATTTCGAAAAAGATCTTCATCGAATACCTATTATCATCCACTTTCGTAAACCCAGAAAGGTATTTCTCAACATCATCCCAATTCCCATTTTGCACTTCATCCTCAAAATACCGCATGTTAAAGAAAACCCCTGATTCTTGTTCCAACGTATGATAAAATCCCAGAAAAATAGAGGCAAAAACAAACATATAAAGTTTACAAAAAATACTAAAAAACAAGAGCATAAAAACCCAACTAATCAACAAAAACTGGAATTCAAACACTTACTTGTGAACAGTTTCTTTAAATTTTTCGTCATCAAGAAACTGTAAAATCAAGAACACGAGCTCTCTGCTTAGAGACGACATTGCAGCTCCGCCGTCCCCAAAATCAAGAAAATGAAATTAGGGTTCTAACAAAGCAGATCTGTAAAAAACCCAAGTGAAACCAAAATGAGTAATTGAAGTTCACCAAAGATAATCTGAAGTCACCAAGTTTGAAATTGAAAAGAATGAGCGGATTGTTACCTTTGAATAATGGAATCAACATCTTGGGAGTTGGAATCGATTTATTGGGCGGATACCGGTATAGAACAACCCAAAATTGATTTTGGGTTTGGATTTCAGGGGTGAAGCTTGAGAACAACCAATCCAAGAAAACCTTAAGAAAAGAAACATGGAAAGCATGAAATTGATTATTACCTTCTTTGAGTCGATCCCATCTCCATCTGGACAATCCATTAGATCCTAAATCAACCAAACAAAAGAAAAAAAACCACAAAACAAGAAATTGAGATTAGAAACGCGATAGAAACCCTAAATCAAGAAACCGATATTAAAATCATATTAGAAATCGAGACCACAAATCAGTGCACGAAGTCTTAGGGAAGAGCAAATACATTAGGAGCGGCGGTGATGGTGGTCGTCGTCTACATCAGCGCACAAAGGGGATGGATTCAAAGATGATGAGAGGCGGTGATGGTGGTCGTCGTCTATAGCGATGCGAGGTGTGAAGCTGCGAGGTGGAGAGGAGCGACGAGATGCGGTGGGGGTGCGGCAGGGTGTGAGAAGCACTAGTCTATAGTGATTTCAAATTTTCAAGATGGAAGTGTTTGGGGAGAAAGACGAAGAGGCTGGTAATGAAATGATGAGTCTCACGCGTGCAGCGTGCTTTGAGAGACATCAGTGATTTAATCTTTCTGACTCTATAATTTTAAGTAACCATGCTTTAAGTGGTGGTACATTAAGTTTTAAAAGTTGTTTTTAAGAGTTTGGAGGTTAAATGTATTATAAGATAGTATAGATATATAATATATGTGTGTGTTTTAAAAAGAATTGGTATCATTCGACCAAGCCCCTAAACCCGATTCAGATATAGTTATGGGCTGTTTAAGGCCCACTCATTGTTGGCCTTTTTGAACTGAAAGGCTTCTCACTCGTCCATCTAGTAATCGTAGTCATTGCAAACCCTAGCTACTGTAAACCCTATTTAATCCCGCACGCCTCACTCTTCTTCACCAGTACAACATTTCTTCTCGATCCATTGTTTTCCTTGATCGAATTCTCAAAATTCGTCACATAAATGTCTGAATCAAGGTCTGTTTACATCGCTTACGGTAAGCTAAAGTTAATCTAGCCAGCAATTAGGTTGTTTCTCGTAATATGAAAGCATTTATCGTCAAAATCCTTGAATTTATAAACATCTATTTGTTTTCGTGTGTTTGAAATTAAAGTTTTGCATCTGTTTTACCCTCTCCTGTGATAAAATCAATATAATCCAAGGAGATATAACTGATGCATATAGTGAATTATAGGATGGCTTACCAACGCATTGCATATCTACAGATTGCTTTAGTGTCAAATGGTCCTTCCTATATTTTTTTTCATTTCAAATTTGAGTTGAATTTGTTTTTGTTGCTATGAAATGGCAGATGATGAAATTTCAGTTCTATGCTTAACACACTGATTAAACCGTGGTGACTACAAACTCCGCTTATTATCTGATGCCAAATTCTCTGTGGAATTAGGTTTTAGTTCTAATTTATTTTAACATAATTTTGGAATTGTTGGATGAGGAAGGCAAATGATGCTACACAAAAATCTTATACTACACACTGAAAATTTTCTTGTAGAAAACAAATCTCACTTATTTTCTGATGCTTTACCTCTTTCCATATCTGTTTATATAATGTTGTTAATTGAAAATTATATATACTTTTTACTTGATTCAGTGATGAGATCAAGCAGACGGGCGGTCTGAAATGATGCCATGTTGATTGTCTGCGTGATATCCAAAATTTTGGATTCAGCTCTGAGATTTTCTTTGCGTGATCTGTTTTTGTATTAAAGTGTTAAAATTAGAGTCCAAATTAGGTGGTTTCAACGTTTGGTTGTTTCTGTTTTTGTTTAAACTAAATTACGTTTTATGCTATGATGATTATGCAAATTTATGTCTGGACATATGAGACATTGTCATTGAAATGAAGCGCATACTTCTGAGCAATTAGAATTGTATATGGGTACATTTAGGTAGTCTCTCTTCTGAGCACCACAGATTCTGTTTTATGAGTTTGTTAAATCGGCTTACTCTCTTTGTCATTACAGTTTTCTATTTCGTATGTGGGATTTGCCATAGACACCCCTAATAGCGGCTCTTAATGTATTAGAGCATCTCCAATAGATTCTCTATAATTTCTCTAAAATAGATAATCAAAAATCAAAATCTCAAAATTAAATTATATTTCACTATAGCAGATTTTCTATTTTAGAGATTTCAACATTAAATATATTATTAAAATATTATAAACTTTATTATCCCAATTTATCTTTTTAAACAAATTATCATCAAGTTTTAGATAATTCTCTAAAATTGAAAGTTTTTTTTGTTATCTTTATTTTAAAAAAACAATGAAAGAGAAGATGTTGGAGACAAATAGAGAACAAAACCTCTATTTTCTTTATTTTAGAAAACCTAGTGGAGATGCTCTTAGGAATTGAAACACTAGATCCATCAAATCGTTACATATTATTTTATTATTGTTAAATAATGTTGATATTTTGCAATAGTATTATTGGACATTCAATTTTAAGTTGAAGGTAATGAGGGGGTAAACCGCTAACAGTCAGTGAGTTTAATAATTCCATTAGATATAAGTTATTCTTATAGTCTTTTGGTTTGTGAAAACTATAGTAATTTTGTTTCTCTTTGCAGAATCTTTCAATCAATTGATCATTAATCTCATTGATATGCCCATTTTTAGTTGTGAGTATTGCCCTTAAAATGATATAATCTGAAGCAGTCCTATTGGTTAGCAGAGAAGAAAATATTGCATCAATCAAAGCATCATTTGATTCATCTTGTTTGGTGTAAGGAATGACCATGTCATCATATAAGCGGATAAAGTTATCGTCCACTGTTTCTTCTTCTTCATCACTGACTCGTAACAGAAAATCTGAATACCATCGATCAGTAAGTGCTCTCATATTTATCGTTAAATACAACTTTTTAATCGAATACCAAATAGGTAACATCCGTAGGCTAGAGTCTACAATATGTGCTCGGATACCTTTTCTCGTTATTGGCAATACCTGTCTAAAACCACCTCCCATAATCATTATCTTTCCACCAAATGGGAGTCGCACCCCAGTGATGTCTTACATTGTTCTATCGAGTGCCTCCACTGCTTGCCTATTTGCCACTGATGCTTCATCCCAGATGATTATTTTTGCATCTTGTCCAACTTAATTTTGTTGTAGCGTGATATGGTTGGAAAATATGTCGTGTGAGTTATAAATAACATAACAATAAAACTAATACTGATGCATTTCAAACTTTTCGTAACAATATATATATATATATATATTTATGCAAACTAACCATTTATGAAAATCCATTCGTTGTTTTAGATTGTATCTCATTATTTGTTAAGCGATAAATTACAATTTATCTTAACTCGATCAAGTACCACTTAAAATAATTATCACCATCGCATAACGCACGAGGCTTACACTAGTGTCAGATTAAGATTAATAACTTTTAGTAGAAAGGAATAAAACCACAGTAAAGCTTGTTTCATGTTTTTCTTTGTTTGTAAAAATGAATTGTAAGAACGAAATTTAAAAGTAAAATCATAGCCACAACCGCTGAATGAGTCGGATATGTCCTCCACATTATAAATAGGCAGCCGTTTGTGGGCTGGATAGAGTTGCCGGTATCAACCTTTTTGTACAAAGAAAAAATCATAGCGAAAAGAGTTCATAATTTACTGAATTAAAATTATTCCGTTTGAGTTATAAAATAAACAAACGGCTTAACGATGTAGGCGTGCCTTGACCTAATCTTAGCCGTCTATTTCTGAAAACGCACATGAACCATCAAACAAGATATATGAAAAACATCGGTGAGTCAATTTCAAATCTTTGTGACCCAACAAGATGCGTAATAGACTCACACCAAAGGCGGAGAAGATAATTCTCCTCAGGGCGGGATAGGCGTCAGCATGGAGGGTAAGCGAAATTGGATATGGGAGGTACCAGGTTCGTGATAACCTACTTGACACGATTGTAGATATGACCGACCATATTTGTTCATGTTTTCAATGGCAAAAATTTGGGTTACCGTGCGGCCATTCCATCGCTACTGCAAGATATATGGGTCGTAGAGATTGCAGCGACTTGGCTGTAAATTTCTTCACGTCCGAAACTTACCGGGCAACATACCAGGAGGTAATAAATCCAACTGGACCCCCTGAATCATGGGTGTCTCCACCCAACCCCCTTCCGCCATGCTATCCACCGTTAAACACTAAGAACAGAGCCGGGAGACCGAGAAAAAACGATCGACGTCCATCACGTGGTGAAGGTCCGATACAGCAAAAATGTACTCGGTGCCAATGCGTAGGGCATACTCGTGGAGAGTGTCCAACTCCCGTCCCTTCAAGCGTGCCAAGAAGTAGACGTTCAGTCAGCCAACTAAGTAACACGCAGGGCCCGTCGGAGCTTGAACCACATGGAAGTATAACATATGATAACGTTGATCTGAACATTGATTTCCCTTGATTGGGACGATAAATCTTGTATGCTTAGTGCTCTTGTTTTATATATAACGTGATTTTATTTACTTTATCGTCTCGTGGAATTTATCAAACATAAGTGATCTATGTTGTAATTTAACAAACAAAAGAGACCCAAGTTGAAAAAAGGGACCAAAAATTAAAATGGAAAACATTTTCTTTAATTAATTTCTATATTAAATACATTAAAATGGAAAGGAACATTACTTTAAATAAATATCTGAAACAACTCAGACAATACGTGTGAAAAAAAACAGTAAAACATGCAAAAACACCTGAAAAACCCTAAATACATAAAATGATAGCCTAAAAACTAGAGGGACCAAAACTGCAATTTTTTGCCCTAAATCGCGGCCTAGGGGTGCTCAAAAACCCGATCAACCCAACCCAACCCGACGTGGAATATCCCAACCCGAAGCAACCCGATGTCCAATCGAGTTGTAAAATCTTCAAACCGTATGTATTGGGTTGATACCGGGTTACGATAATTTGAACCCAACCCAACCCGATGAACCCGATATATATATATATATATTCATTCTCTTATCCATCTCTATATAACTCCTTCACACACACACACACACACACACACACACACACACATATATATATATATATATATATATATATAGAGAGAGAGAGAAAGGTTCAAACGAGGAGCGTAACAATTTACGAGAAACGCGAGGAGCACCGCCCATGTACAAAATCATATGTGATTCACATATAAAATCATATGTGATTAAAATTCGGACCCGCACGGTTTGTCCCGCGGTTTGCAAAGCGCGCGGTTTGTCCCGCGGTTTGTACTGTGAATCACATGTGATTTTGTACATGGGCGGTGCTCCTCGCGTTTTCTTAAATTGTTACGCTCCTCGTTTGAACCCGTCTCTATATATATAGTAGATGTTAACATATATATGCAAATTGAGAAAAACATTTGATGACGATATGTTTAAGATTTAAGAAATATGCAAATTGGAAACGTCAAGTTATTTGATCATATTTGGTTTAGACATTTTTATATGTAGTATCTAAATATTGTTTGAATTATCGGTTGAAAAGCTCTTCGTTAAATGAAGCGAAAACTTTAAGATCCTTCACAAGAATTTCAACAGCCTTCGACCGATCATGCCTAAATCACATAAATTCAAATACCCACCGTTATTTAAGCTCAAAGATTCATATAAATTACATAAATTCAAATACTCATGATTTTTATGCTCAAAGTTTCATATAAAATTCAAATACCCACCACTATTTAAGCTTAAAGATTCATATAAATTACATAAATACAAATACCAACCATTATTTAAGCTCAGAGATTCATATAAATTACATAAATTCAAATACCCACAATTTTTAATGCTCACAGGTTCATATACATAAATTTCAAATACCCATAATTTTTTTTTGCTCAAAGATTCATATAAATTACATAAATTTTCAAATACCCACCATTATTTAAGCTCACAATATCATATAAATTACATAACTTCAAATACCCACAATTATTTAAGCTCAAAGATTCATACAAAACAAGTTCAAATTCAAATACCCACCAATATTTAAGCTCAAAGATTCATACAAAACAAGTTCAAATTCAAATACCCACCAATATTTAAGCTCAAAGATTCATATAAAACACATTTAAATTCACTTGAAAGAAAATACTTATTTATCCAATGCTTCAAGATACTTCTGCTTCCTAATTTCGAAAAAGATCTTCATCGAATACCTATTATCATCCACTTTCGTAAACCCAGAAAGGTATTTCTCAACATCATCCCAATTCCCATTTTGCACTTCATCCTCAAAATACCGCATGTTAAAGAAAACCCCTGATTCTTGTTCCAACGTATGATAAAATCCCAGAAAAATAGAGGCAAAAACAAACATATAAAGTTTACAAAAAATACTAAAAAACAAGAGCATAAAAACCCAACTAATCAACAAAAACTGGAATTCAAACACTTACTTGTGAACAGTTTCTTTAAATTTTTCGTCATCAAGAAACTGTAAAATCAAGAACACGAGCTCTCTGCTTAGAGACGACATTGCAGCTCCGCCGTCCCCAAAATCAAGAAAATGAAATTAGGGTTCTAACAAAGCAGATCTGTAAAAAACCCAAGTGAAACCAAAATGAGTAATTGAAGTTCACCAAAGATAATCTGAAGTCACCAAGTTTGAAATTGAAAAGAATGAGCGGATTGTTACCTTTGAATAATGGAATCAACATCTTGGGAGTTGGAATCGATTTATTGGGCGGATACCGGTATAGAACAACCCAAAATTGATTTTGGGTTTGGATTTCAGGGGTGAAGCTTGAGAACAACCAATCCAAGAAAACCTTAAGAAAAGAAACATGGAAAGCATGAAATTGATTATTACCTTCTTTGAGTCGATCCCATCTCCATCTGGACAATCCATTAGATCCTAAATCAACCAAACAAAAGAAAAAAAACCACAAAACAAGAAATTGAGATTAGAAACGCGATAGAAACCCTAAATCAAGAAACCGATATTAAAATCATATTAGAAATCGAGACCACAAATCAGTGCACGAAGTCTTAGGGAAGAGCAAATACATTAGGAGCGGCGGTGATGGTGGTCGTCGTCTACATCAGCGCACAAAGGGGATGGATTCAAAGATGATGAGAGGCGGTGATGGTGGTCGTCGTCTATAGCGATGCGAGGTGTGAAGCTGCGAGGTGGAGAGGAGCGACGAGATGCGGTGGGGGTGCGGCAGGGTGTGAGAAGCACTAGTCTATAGTGATTTCAAATTTTCAAGATGGAAGTGTTTGGGGAGAAAGACGAAGAGGCTGGTAATGAAATGATGAGTCTCACGCGTGCAGCGTGCTTTGAGAGACATCAGTGATTTAATCTTTCTGACTCTATAATTTTAAGTAACCATGCTTTAAGTGGTGGTACATTAAGTTTTAAAAGTTGTTTTTAAGAGTTTGGAGGTTAAATGTATTATAAGATAGTATAGATATATAATATATGTGTGTGTTTTAAAAAGAATTGGTATCATTCGACCAAGCCCCTAAACCCGATTCAGATATAGTTATGGGCTGTTTAAGGCCCACTCATTGTTGGCCTTTTTGAACTGAAAGGCTTCTCACTCGTCCATCTAGTAATCGTAGTCATTGCAAACCCTAGCTACTGTAAACCCTATTTAATCCCGCACGCCTCACTCTTCTTCACCAGTACAACATTTCTTCTCGATCCATTGTTTTCCTTGATCGAATTCTCAAAATTCGTCACATAAATGTCTGAATCAAGGTCTGTTTACATCGCTTACGGTAAGCTAAAGTTAATCTAGCCAGCAATTAGGTTGTTTCTCGTAATATGAAAGCATTTATCGTCAAAATCCTTGAATTTATAAACATCTATTTGTTTTCGTGTGTTTGAAATTAAAGTTTTGCATCTGTTTTACCCTCTCCTGTGATAAAATCAATATAATCCAAGGAGATATAACTGATGCATATAGTGAATTATAGGATGGCTTACCAACGCATTGCATATCTACAGATTGCTTTAGTGTCAAATGGTCCTTCCTATATTTTTTTTCATTTCAAATTTGAGTTGAATTTGTTTTTGTTGCTATGAAATGGCAGATGATGAAATTTCAGTTCTATGCTTAACACACTGATTAAACCGTGGTGACTACAAACTCCGCTTATTATCTGATGCCAAATTCTCTGTGGAATTAGGTTTTAGTTCTAATTTATTTTAACATAATTTTGGAATTGTTGGATGAGGAAGGCAAATGATGCTACACAAAAATCTTATACTACACACTGAAAATTTTCTTGTAGAAAACAAATCTCACTTATTTTCTGATGCTTTACCTCTTTCCATATCTGTTTATATAATGTTGTTAATTGAAAATTATATATACTTTTTACTTGATTCAGTGATGAGATCAAGCAGACGGGCGGTCTGAAATGATGCCATGTTGATTGTCTGCGTGATATCCAAAATTTTGGATTCAGCTCTGAGATTTTCTTTGCGTGATCTGTTTTTGTATTAAAGTGTTAAAATTAGAGTCCAAATTAGGTGGTTTCAACGTTTGGTTGTTTCTGTTTTTGTTTAAACTAAATTACGTTTTATGCTATGATGATTATGCAAATTTATGTCTGGACATATGAGACATTGTCATTGAAATGAAGCGCATACTTCTGAGCAATTAGAATTGTATATGGGTACATTTAGGTAGTCTCTCTTCTGAGCACCACAGATTCTGTTTTATGAGTTTGTTAAATCGGCTTACTCTCTTTGTCATTACAGTTTTCTATTTCGTATGTGGGATTTGCCATAGACACCCCTAATAGCGGCTCTTAATGTATTAGAGCATCTCCAATAGATTCTCTATAATTTCTCTAAAATAGATAATCAAAAATCAAAATCTCAAAATTAAATTATATTTCACTATAGCAGATTTTCTATTTTAGAGATTTCAACATTAAATATATTATTAAAATATTATAAACTTTATTATCCCAATTTATCTTTTTAAACAAATTATCATCAAGTTTTAGATAATTCTCTAAAATTGAAAGTTTTTTTTGTTATCTTTATTTTAAAAAAACAATGAAAGAGAAGATGTTGGAGACAAATAGAGAACAAAACCTCTATTTTCTTTATTTTAGAAAACCTAGTGGAGATGCTCTTAGGAATTGAAACACTAGATCCATCAAATCGTTACATATTATTTTATTATTGTTAAATAATGTTGATATTTTGCAATAGTATTATTGGACATTCAATTTTAAGTTGAAGGTAATGAGGGGGTAAACCGCTAACAGTCAGTGAGTTTAATAATTCCATTAGATATAAGTTATTCTTATAGTCTTTTGGTTTGTGAAAACTATAGTAATTTTGTTTCTCTTTGCAGAATCTTTCAATCAATTGATCATTAATCTCATTGATATGCCCATTTTTAGTTGTGAGTATTGCCCTTAAAATGATATAATCTGAAGCAGTCCTATTGGTTAGCAGAGAAGAAAATATTGCATCAATCAAAGCATCATTTGATTCATCTTGTTTGGTGTAAGGAATGACCATGTCATCATATAAGCGGATAAAGTTATCGTCCACTGTTTCTTCTTCTTCATCACTGACTCGTAACAGAAAATCTGAATACCATCGATCAGTAAGTGCTCTCATATTTATCGTTAAATACAACTTTTTAATCGAATACCAAATAGGTAACATCCGTAGGCTAGAGTCTACAATATGTGCTCGGATACCTTTTCTCGTTATTGGCAATACCTGTCTAAAACCACCTCCCATAATCATTATCTTTCCACCAAATGGGAGTCGCACCCCAGTGATGTCTTACATTGTTCTATCGAGTGCCTCCACTGCTTGCCTATTTGCCACTGATGCTTCATCCCAGATGATTATTTTTGCATCTTGTCCAACTTAATTTTGTTGTAGCGTGATATGGTTGGAAAATATGTCGTGTGAGTTATAAATAACATAACAATAAAACTAATACTGATGCATTTCAAACTTTTCGTAACAATATATATATATATATATATTTATGCAAACTAACCATTTATGAAAATCCATTCGTTGTTTTAGATTGTATCTCATTATTTGTTAAGCGATAAATTACAATTTATCTTAACTCGATCAAGTACCACTTAAAATAATTATCACCATCGCATAACGCACGAGGCTTACACTAGTGTCAGATTAAGATTAATAACTTTTAGTAGAAAGGAATAAAACCACAGTAAAGCTTGTTTCATGTTTTTCTTTGTTTGTAAAAATGAATTGTAAGAACGAAATTTAAAAGTAAAATCATAGCCACAACCGCTGAATGAGTCGGATATGTCCTCCACATTATAAATAGGCAGCCGTTTGTGGGCTGGATAGAGTTGCCGGTATCAACCTTTTTGTACAAAGAAAAAATCATAGCGAAAAGAGTTCATAATTTACTGAATTAAAATTATTCCGTTTGAGTTATAAAATAAACAAACGGCTTAACGATGTAGGCGTGCCTTGACCTAATCTTAGCCGTCTATTTCTGAAAACGCACATGAACCATCAGATGTAACAGGTTCAACCCTCTATATAACAACCGTTCTTCCACTTCCAATTTCAACCACCAGTTATAGGGTTACGTCTCACAACGTGCTTCTCTCTTGTTTATATGCAGTTTTTCGTGTATGTGATTGTGTTTTTGAGGCTTCTTCTAGATGGTCGGCATGAATTTTCAGTTTCTGTCTGAC
Organism: Saussurea involucrata; assembly: GCA_033807775.1. NCBI lineage: Eukaryota > Viridiplantae > Streptophyta > Magnoliopsida > Asterales > Asteraceae > Saussurea > Saussurea involucrata. Next base: position 87,405,921 of record CM066318.1, read on the forward strand.
TCGTTCCCTTGAAGCAATATCTAGCGTGCTGTTTTTTATTTTTTTTGAATCTTTAATCGGTTTTCATTGAGGAACAATTGGACAGCTACATGGATTTTGAGTTTACACATATTACACACTCACAAGCACGAACTAATCATGAAATTTGAAGCGATGCGTTATTTAATTGGGGAGTAATTGACTGTGATGAGCCAATACAGACCTGTAATGACTTGCGAATATGATCGCATCTTATGAACATCTAAGGGACTGAGTCTCGGGTTGCCCTTTCTATCTATATCTATTTTGATTTCCTATTTCCAAACTGTTTTTGAAAGGATTTTTAATATCTGTGATTTTCAAGTTTGATTGTGTTCGTGGCTTCATAAAAATTGAATGTGGATTTGCTGAAACTGCTTAGTATCAGCAAGTTTTTATGGAATGGAGCCTAGAAAAAAGGTTTCCCTCGCTATCCGGTGTTGGTTTCAATATTGCATTTGGACGTTGGGAAACTACATTTGTCGTTCATTCTATAACTGTAGATATGCATTTTATTCGTTCTAGTATTTCATGATTTGTTTGAAACGTCCCTGTCGTTGTTGCTTGCTTGTTACTAGTATTAAATTGCTCATGTCTATGTATTGGAAGTGTTGAATTTGGAAGCAATATTTTTATGACTTTGTGTTGGAATCCAAAGACTTTTGTTGAAGTTTACATTTGATTAGCGATATGTAAGTAGTGCAAGATCCATATGGTGTTGTTATGCCATGATGTTCTTCCCAGATTCCTTGAAGATGTGACTATGACCAATAATATGATATTGGCGAAAGGGACATAGTCAGGATTTATAGTTTGGGGGAGCATCGAGTGTTAATAAATATAAATTTTGTTGGACTTTGACTTACAAAACTACCCTCTCTCTCTCCGATATTGCAAATCTACCCCTACATTTCAGTGATATGAGCCGTGATCGCAGACCCGACCCTTATGACACGTGAATTTGGTCTGCGATGGGTTCAGATTTTGGTTAATAATAAATTAGAAATAAAACCAAATAGGACGAGATAAAAATGTATCAAGGTTGCTAGATTACTGGTTAAATGTATCAAGGTTGCTAGATTACTGGTTAAGGTCTTGTATACATGTGCAATTGAGAGAGAGAAGGGGCTTGTAAACATGTGCTATTTGGGGTAGTTTAGTTAAATTCCGTAAAAAATTACTGGTTAAGGTCTTGAATTTAACTAGACATGAACCTGCTTAAACAAACATGCAACAAACATAATGTCAGGCCTTGTAGCTGCCAAGTACATTCGACTCCCAATTAGTTGCTTGTAGCTGGATGAATCAACCAGCTCTCCTCCTTCCTTTGACAGCTTAGTTCCAGGTACATTTGGGTTATTTCTAGAGTTGCAATTTTCCATTATGAATCTTTCAAGAACCTCACCAGCGTACTTCTATGTGAAACACTGAAGATTTCTACGCCTAAGAAATAACGCATCTTCAATCATGTTGAATTGTTCCTTCATAGATGACTTCAGTGTTTCACATAGAGCTAGATCATCCCCTGTAAGAATTAAGTCGTTAACATACAAACTTACAATTATGAATTGCCTTTGGAGGTATTCTTGACGAACAAAATATGCTTATGGCTATATTTGTCGAATCCTTCACCCATGAAATATTCTTTTATCTTGTTGTACCAGGCTCTTGGGGACTGCTTAAGGATTGCGCTCTCAACAAACGGATTGAACCGTTCTCCCCCTGGCATGTTACTAGCGACAACGTCCGATGAATCGGTCGCAAGTGCATCATGTTCACAGGAACAAACATTAGTGAGTAAAGCTTTGTATAGAAATGTTTTTTTCGGTTACACACACCCGGACGATCATTATTTACATGACTCGTGATCTCATCAAATGCATGTTTCTGGTCGGAATTTAGAGAGTCTCGGGCATGCATTTATGTTTGAAAGATTGAAATCATCGAGTTTCTTACCCATAGATTGTAAAAAGATTGAGATATCTGTAAGAACCATATTTCGGACTATCTCAGCATTTTTGTAATGTCGTCTGTAATCTTCAGAGAGTGAATCATAATGTTCATCCCATAACTTGCGAACATCTCCCGGCTTATATTAAATCAAGATCGTTGGGAATAGTCGTTTAAGAGTATTGGGAAACTGAAATAAGGAGGCCTCGGCAAGACAATGCGATAAATTATCGTCGGTCTCTATCAAACCTCTCTCAACAGCTGCTTTTCGAAATGTCGGATGTAATACGTCATTAACCGTGTAAAGATCTTCAAAGCATGTAGGTCCACTAATATGCGAGAGAACTAGGTGTAGATATACCGTTCTCCTTCAGCATGTGCAATCTTCAGAGCATGTAGGTCCACTAATATGCAAAGATCTTCGTCCTTTCATTGGTCTTCGGCTCCGAGTATTCCATTTACGTGATTTGGCATTCCATGTGTAATGTCTCGGAAAATCTTTGTACAAATAGCGTCTCGCACTCAAATCTGTTTTATTCCTCTCAAAAAATGTGGTCAACATTGATCTCTTATCCTTATCTCTATCAACAATATCTGTCATAATATCATTCTCTCTAAACCTAACCAACTGCTTATTCGGAAGATGGACCTGCAAAGCCATAACACAAGGGTGTATTTTAGAAAGAGGAAAACTAAAAATCCGCCAAATCGTCTCAGGTGGAGAAACATATCGTGCATCTTGAAATCTTTTTATCTCATTAATAACAACCTCTTCTCTATCAGGATCGACATGAATAACCTGTTTGTCACATGAATAACCTGTTTGTCATGACCTTTGTAAACATACTTGAAAATATATTTCACAGATATTATACTTGAGCAAACCTCAACAATGATGTGATAGTTGAACATCATTAGCAACTTTGGGTTATATGGGACCATCCATCTATTATCTAGGATATTGTCTCGGACGTCCGTTTGTATTCCATTGTTTCTCCTCTGATACATCGGATATGAGTTATCTTCTTGTGCCGTCTTGTCGTTGAATTGCTGAGGATATCTAAAATGACATTTTCTTGGCTCACCGTTCATACAAGGGCTGCATGGTTTAGAATGACCGCAAGGACCATGCATCATGTTCATTATCACCGATTGATGCATTTTAGGATACTTTGCTGGGTCTAGGATTTCGGCACACACGATCTTGTCGTAATGGTCTGGGTTTGTAATCTTGTGTCGCGGCTTCATTATCTGTTATTTTCCTTTCTTCGTTGATAATAGTTTCGATTAATAATTTGTCTTCTTTGAGCAAAAGTTAACACACTCATAGGGGTTATTTCACTTATATTCTCTTGCATCGTCTCCATGGGAGAGATATTTGTCATGTGTTGACTACTTTTTTCGCCAAGCGCTATATAAGACATTTGAATATGAAAATTAAGATTATTATAAATAAATCGTAAGATCGAGATCAAAAAGAAATACTAACTTGGCAATTCTTGATTCATGACTTTGTCAAAAAGAGGTAGCAGTATTTGCACGTTTATTTTGAATGTCTATGACAGAATACCTCATTTCATTTAGTCTTTAGTTTATATCAATTCCAAAGTATAAAATAATAATAATGCATAGCTTTTACCGTTGAAGTTATCATGTGTCAACCCCGAACATAATTGGCTTCTTCCTTGTGTATTAAAAGCATTTATGTTATTTTCCTTGCTTCGTTGATAATAGTTTCGATTAATAATTTTTCTATTTTACGCAAAAGTTAACCCACTGTGAGGGTTGCTTCATTGATATTCTATTGCATTGTCTCCATTGAAGAGATATTTTTCATGTTTGTCATACATTGACCACTTCCTTCACCAAGCCCTTTTTTCTCCTTTTATGATTCTCTTTTTGGGAGACATCAACATTTGTAGTTTCTTTATTGACAATCCTCATTGCATACTTTAAAACATTCACAAAATATTCACTGAATGGTAATATACATGTTCAAAACATTTACTGAATTATCACATACATGTTCAAAATATCGATAGAACCAATACAAAATACCACAACAAATACATGTTCCAAAAAGTTTCACAACAATCACAAAAACACAATACTAATCAACTTGACTGATCACATATTCTCAACTCGGAATAATTCTTAAGTTGTATGCTTCCGACATTTATGGGCCAAACACAATCTGGGTTAAAGCCGTAGAATTCAAAACGTTCACTGAAAATTTTAGAAAATACAATTTTAGTAATTTATAAATTTAAATTTAAATAAAATCATAAATAAACCTTAAAAAACCTAAAAATTTGTATTGTAGAGATGAAAACACTTCAACGTTATACGGAGAATACATTTACTACAAGTTTTTAAACATTAATTATATTGTTAACATTCTAACAGAGCAGGTTATATCATTTCATTTAAATTGTTGGTTTGGAATTGGAAATTTTTCAATAAGCTTTTTGCTTGGCCACACTTACTGCTTAATGACAAAATAGATTTGTATTTATAGTAAGTATTTATAGTATTAATGTTTTCAAGGTGATAAGAACACTTAATGACAAAATAGATTTGTTTTATCCTTCCAAATGCAAAATCATCTTAAACAACTTCACACATTGAAATGTGTACGTTGTTAAACCCTCGAGCAAGTTAGACTTTTAAAAATGTTGCTACAATCTTGATAAAACTTTAGAAGATCTCTTTAGACTTTATAGTGATCAAGTTATTATATAATTGTTTTGAACATAAATTCCTCTACTCTCTAAAACTTACTAAACACATCTTTTTGACCTATAAAATTGTTTAATGTGGAAAATAATGAGGAAAATACGAAAGACACAATGAACCTTTCATATTTTGTGTGATTAAGTTATTGAGGATATTTTTAAACAAATAAATCCTTATAGTTTCTAAAACCGATTAAATGAAGTTAAAAGGATACCCCATATATTTTTAATCAAATAAATTCTTAAGTATAATTGCATGTGGTTCCAATAAGCTTTTTGCTTGGCCACACTTACTGCTTAATGAAAAAATAGACTTCATTAATTACAGCAGAAAACACTTAATAAATATTTATAGTATTAATGTTTTCAAGGTGATAAAAACACTTAAAAATAAGAACACTTAATTTCTGATTAAGAACACTTAATAAGAACACTTAGAGCAGGAACCATTAAAAATAAGAACACTTAAAAATAAGAACAAATTAGAGCAGGAACCAAGTATAAGCACCAAGAATACACACACAAAGACAGACCCTTATAATTTCTGATTAAGACGTTATTAGGTCATGCGTGTAACGCTTTTGTATGAACGAAAAAAGAAGAACAAATGAAAATCGTATGGATTATCACCAAAAACCGAAACAATAGAAAATCGTATGGATTACCTTGATCGGAAAAGCAACAAGAGCAATCGAATGAAAGTCTGAAGCCTGAACAATCGAAGTAAAGCCTCAAACCAAACCCATCGGACCTCGATTTATGACCCTGTCGTGTTTGACGTTTCTTGAATGAGCAAGGGGCAACAGATTAACAAGAAGATTGAGGTGTATTAATCGGGAAAATATTGACGCTTACCAAGAAGGATAGAGAGGGAGGAGAGAGGGTGGTGCCTGAGATGTTGAAGCTTCAAACGTGCAAATTTGGGGACTGAGATATTGAAGATGAGATATTGAAGCTGGAAGATATGTAAGGAGAGAGGGCGGTGAGGGTCTTGGGAGGATCAAGAGTCACCTTGGATGACTCAATTTGGGGAAGTGTCGTGAGAACGAAACAAACAGTCAGTTTGGGGAATTTGGGAACCGTGAATTTAAGTGAGGTGGATTAATTTTTTAAATAAAAAACATTAAGACTTTAAGACTTTTAAGACTTTTGGTCTAAATGCTTTATAAGATAGTATAGATATATAAATATTATGATATTTTTATATATATTTTATTTTGTGTATATATATTTATATTATATCTATTACTACCTTATTATTGGTTTTAACCAATTGTCTTAAATACACATCTTGAAGCATGATGTACAACAATTTCAAGCACCCACTTGAATAATCTCTTAAATGCAACTTATAAGGCATTGTGTATAACAATTTCAAGCACACAATTAGAAGGTTTTAAAACTGGTCAACACTTCAACACTCCATACCCAACAGAGACACTGCACCCCTTTACTTTTTCCCATCGATACCTTCTCCTTCTAATTTCAGGTTTCTCTCTTATCACAAACCTGTTTCGATTTCTCCCGAGAATGTTTTATTCCTGGTTCTTCGTGCTACATGCTCTTTAATCACCAAAATGGAAGATCTGGGATCAAGTTTCTCTTGTTGGCTCCCGAGACGACGACCTCACAGCTGGCTCCCAAATTTCTCTGAGGTATGCTTTGATTTTCTACCGTATAAATCAGACCCTGTGTGAATCACAATTTGTACACAACTTCTTCAAAACCCTACCGAATTCTTTGAGGTATGCTATCATTTCTCTATCGATTTCACATTTGAGAGAAATTTGTTTAGGGTTTTTGAGTCAAGATTGAGGTAATTGAGTGGATGGTATTGATTAACGCTACTAACTTTTGTTTCAAAACAGACTCACGTTTCACCTTTTTTGAATTTCCAAATCAAAATCGACGTTATGAATTTGAGTATTTGACATCAATGTTTTCAATTTGTAGTTTTTTTATTGACCTGGTTATCTAACATTTTTAGAATTTTTTAGAAACCTTATCGAGTTCCTATTAGTTTCAGAGAAAACATGAGACATGGGGCTTTTGATCTTGAGGGAATCATTCAGATTTCAGATGTTTTATTCCTACATGTTAGCTACCTTTAGTGTTTCTTTTCCTTCAGCAACTTGTTGGGGGATTTCGGGAAATCGTGGGAGAGAAAGAGTGATAGAACTTGGATAGAAACAAAGATCGCGTGAGAGCTCGCTTTCCGTAAGTGATATTTCAACCCTATTCTGCCCGGGTATCACGAAATTCACTCGAGGATAATCTCTATTTTTCAGTGTATCGATTAAGGCAGAAATCGACTCATACTTATACACCTTAGAGAATCGTAACCGACCCATATTGATACTGATAATAATATCTCATTTAATGAGATTGATTGTGGAATTAAAGAGGGAAGTTACAAACGTGAAAAGACATTCCAGAGCCTGGCGCCAGTCTCCGCGCCAGTCAACTGGCGCCAGCATCAGCGCCGGTAAACGAACAGAGACTGGCGCCAGTCTCCGCGCCAGCCAACTGGCGCCGGCATCAAAGCCAACAAACAAACAGAGCCTGGCGCCAGTCTTGTTGCCAACACTGGCCCCGACGCCCAGTTCACAAAACCACTTTGTAACGTGCCAATCTTAACCGTCCAACAATCCCGGGTTCTAACTCATGTTATAGCTTAGCTAACAACCCCATTATTATCTTTGTGAATCCAATTACACAAAATGAACCTGATGATTTCACTAAAATCACCAACATTCCTCCCCCATTTTAGTGCAATCCTTGATTCACAAAAGAAATATTCAATACAGGTAAACAAACACATGCATAAATGAAAATATCTAAAAGATTGAATTTCCATCTTAGTACATTAAACATTTCAAATACTCGAGAATCCGGGTGTCCTAAGGATTGAACCCTTCAACTCATTTGAGTTCTAGAAGATAACATACACATGAATTTAAAGATTCTCTAAAGTTTAAACTTGACACTATACAGGCCATGTGTCCTTATCCATTCGTGAGTGCATCAAAGCCAAGTCCAAGCTTCTTGAAGCGGCCACACTTCACACTCATATAGGTAGTTCTTTTCTCCATGCACCTACACATGCATTTTTACAAAAGAACAATTACCTCCTTCACTTGCAGTACCGAGCACATACCGTGGGATGATCATCTTGTGCTCCAATCCCTTAGAGTGAGCTTTCCCATTGAATTCAACTTCTAACGTTGTATTAGAAGGGAATTGGGTATCTCACTATTAGAGATTTAGATGGACTTTAATCCCCCTATCACCGACTTGTGGACCAAGTCCCTAGCTAACCCCTTCGTCAAGTGGTCTGCTAGATTTTGTTGCGACCGAACAAATTCAACTGAAATCACCCCATTCGTGATTAGCTCACGAATCATTCTATGTCTAACACCTAAGTGTCTAGACTTGCCATTATATACTTGACTATATGCTTTAGCCAAAGTAGCCTCACTATCACAACTGATAGAAATGGGTGATATTGGTTTCGGCCATAATGGAATTTCATGGACCAAATTCCTTAGCCATTTCGCCTCTTTACCGACAGTAGCTAATGCCACAAATTCCGACTCCATAGTCGAACTCGTGATGCAAGTTTGCTTCTTGGAAGCCCATGAGATGGCACCTCCCCCAAACAAGTACACCCAACCACTCGTAGAAGAGTGATCTTCCAAATTGTTAATCCAACTTGCATCCGAATATCCCTCCAATATTGAAGGAAACCCGACATATGACAAACCATAATCAATGTTTTTTTTTCAAGTATTTGAATACTCGTCTTATCGCTTGCCAATGGTGAATACTAGGATTACTAGTAAACCTACTCAACTTTCCTATGGCAAAAGCGATATCCGGCCTAGTGCTTGTCATCGCATACATCAAGCATCCAACAACCTTTGAGTACTCGAGTTGTGACACCGCTTAACCCGAGTTGGGCATAAGCTTCACACTCGGATCCCATGGAGTACTCACCGGAGAACAATCAAAGCAATTAAATTTCTTTAATACTTTCTCAATGTAATGAGATTGCGTAATTGCAATCCCTTTGTTCTCACGCTTGATCCTTATTCCAAGGATCACCTCCGCCTCTCCCATATATTTCATGGAGAAACTCAATGACAGAAACTCTTTGGTTTTCCCAACTTGATTTTGGTCGGTGCCAAAGATCAACATGTCGTCAACATATAAGCAAATGATTACACCGTTACCGGATGTGTCAAATTTGCTATATACACACTTGTCCGCTTGGTTTATCATAAAACCGTTGGACAAGATAACCTCATCAAATTTCTGATGCCATTGTTTGGGTGCTTGTTTCAGCCCATACAACGATTTTACAAGTTTACACACCTTATGCTCCATCCCGAGCATAACAAAACCTTCCGGTTGTTTCATGTAAACTTCGTCCTCCAAGTCACCATTCTAGAATGCCGTTTTGACATCCATTTGGTGAATGACTAAATTGTGGATAGCTCCTAAGGCTATCAACAATCTAATCGTGGAGATCCTTGCTACCGGGGCATAGGTATCAAAATAATCGATGCTTTCCCGTTGCCTAAAGCCTTGGATTACTAATCGAGCTTTGAACTTGTCGATTGATCCACCCGCTTTCATCTTCCTTTTGAAGATCCACTTGCATCCCAAAGGTTTGCAACCCGGTGGCAAGTCCGATAATACCCAAGTAGTATTCCCCATGATGGAGTCCATCTCATCATGTATTGCTTCTTTCCAGAAAGCAATGTCTTGAGACTTCATAGCCTCATCAAATGATTTTGGATCCTCCTCAATACTATAACAGTAAAGGAATTGGGATCCAATCTCATCTCTTGATCCCTCTACCAAGTATACTTGGAAATCGGGACCAAAAGATTTTTTAATCCTTCCTCTTTTGCTCCTTCGAAGCATCGGAGATTCGGTTGGAACAATTGCTTTTTCTTCAACCTCACTAGTTCCACTAGTACTTGGAACTATGTCCTTCGGCCTAGGTACTGAAGAAAATCTAGTCTCATCAAATAACGCATCTCTCGATTCTATAACGGTGTGAATCGCTATAGAATCATTAGGTTCAATAACATATAACCTATAAGCGTTGGAATGCTCGGCATATCTAACAAAGATGCAATCAATACCTTTCTCACCCAAAGTCTTCCTTTTGGGTTCGGGTAGTCGAACAACCGCTCGACAACCCCAAACTCGAATATAACTCAAGTTAGGCCTTTTCTTGAACCAAAGTTCATACGGGGTAATCTTGTTCCTTTTATTGGGAACTCGATTCAACAAGTAACAAGCCGTTAGCATGGCTTCACCCCAAAATCCATCACTCAATCCCGAGTAGGATAACATAGAGTTCACCATTTCTTAGAGAACTCTATTTTTCCGTTCCGCCACACCATTTTGCTGTGGTGTATAAGGCGCCGTAGTCTCTTGAATGATTCCTACGGATTGGAAAAACATGGGGTCGTAATACTCCCCACCACGATCGGTGCGTAAACACTTTATAAGGCAATTCATTTGCAATTCAACCTCCGTTTTATAAACTTTAAATTTAACCAACGCTTCATCTTTTGAATGTAACAAATATACATAGCAGTAACGTGAAGCGTCGTCAATAAAAGTGACAACATACTTTTTATTACCAAAAGACGAAGTTGAATGCAAATCACAAAGATCACTATGAATTAATTCAAGCACCGACGAGTCCCTTTTCACGTTAGGAAAAGGTTGTCTAGTGATCTTTGTTAACATGCAAGTTTTACACTTATCGGTTTTAATATCAAAAGCCGGAATAAGACCGTCTTTTGACATTTCAACCATCCGTTTAAAATTAACATGACCAAGCCTTGCATGCCATAAATTAGAATCAACACAATTGCTATTTGCAACAAAAACAGAATTTGAAACAAAATTCATTTTATTCAAATTCAACATAAACATATTATTTAACATATAACCAAATCCAACAAAAGAGCCACCCTTTGACAAGATAAACTTGTCCGACTCATAAACTTGCCTATATCCTAACTTATTCAAGATGCTACCGGAAACCAAATTCTTTCGAATTCGTGGTACAAACAAAATGTCTAAAAGTTCAATTATTTTGCCAGAACTAAACTCTAGCCTAACTAAGCCACGTCCAAGAATGGGAGCACTCGACTCGTTCCCCATGTGTAGCATTGATCCGTCTTCAACCGGTTCCAAAAAGGTGAACCAACGACGATCCTTGCACACATGACTCATTGCGCCCGAGTTGATCCTGTTGATCCAAACCCTCAGTGATTTGATAATGACCCTATCTTAAATACTTAGTGAAAATTGTAAGTAAACAATATGTATCAGAGTTTCACTATCGCTGATAAGTACTAAGATCTTACAGTACTGCTGATAGGAACTCTCGCTCTTTTAGATTAAACATTCAGCGAACACTGTTCACCATATCGCTGAGTCTGTTCAGTCCTTATGGTGATCGCTGATAAATTAGTTGTTTACTTATGATCCCCGAAGACAAGATTCACGTCAACAAAGGTTCTACGCTGAAGTCGAAGATCAAGCTCAAAGAACCAGCGACAAGTCTCCTAATGAACTGATGCGGATCAGCGAAGACTCAGATTTGTCCACTCAACGTGAAGTATCAAGTACAAGACTTTAGCTATCGCTGAACTTTATCATTCGCTGAATAGTAAATGATAATCGCTGAATCAACGAAAGCTGATCATGAAGTCCTCCGTACAAAGTACTTTTGTCTTAACCTCCCTTGCACGCCACCGTACGAAATGTCAGAAAAGAACCTCCGAAAATCTGAAATCGTACAACCACTCTGATACTACACTGTTCATTCATGCGACTACTAAGGTTGTCAACAAAGGTCAATGACATGCAACCAATCCGCTGATGACACGTGTAAAGTGTATACTGAATTGCATTAAATGCATGCAGTATATAAAGAGATGAACTCACTTCTTTTTGAAGTAACTTGCTAACTCTGGACAAGTTCAAATCTCTCTTAAGATAGGATTTTATTAGTAATCTCCTTATCTTTCTTAGTGCAAGAAACCTTAGTGTTCCAACTTGTTTAGATTTAGGTTTATCCTTAATCTTGTTTCCGCAACAAGCTGTAAATTGTTAATGATTTATCAATAAACAATTTAGAAAAGTAAAATAGTGTGTTTGTATTCAACCCCCCCCTTCTACAAACTTGTATAGGCCTTTCGGGACCAACAAGTGGTATCAGAGCAGATTTGTTTAATCTCATAAACAAGATCTAATCTAAGATATTTCTCTTCCTAGCTATTATCTGAAAATGGCCAACACAAACACAAACACTCACTATATAGACAATGGTTCTCTTGCAAAACCCCCTAGATTTTCCAGAGATAACTTCAACTTATGGAAAAATAGGATGACACTCTTCTTAGAAGGTGTAGACCCTACTATACCTTACTATCTTGAAAACGGCCCACACATCCCTGTAACAATTGATCCTGCAGTTCCAGCCACTGCAACTAGAGCTGCTATTCCAGAAAGGCTGATTCCAAAGGAAATCCATCATTGGACCGATGAAGACAAGAAGAAAGTGGCTATAGATACAAAAGCCAGATCCATACTATCCATGGCCCTTCCTGACGAAGTCTACCATTCCGTCATGAACCTGAAATCCTCAAAAGCCATGTGGGACACAATATGTGTTCAGTATGAAGGAACGTCTGAAGTCCAGGATTCAAGAAAGATCAACCTGGTAAGACAATACGAAAGCTTCATCTCTGGTAAGAATGAAACTCTCTCTGAAGTTCATCAACGTTTTAATTGCTTAATTATAGATCTAAAAACGGTTGGTAAGGAATATTCTAACTTTGAAGTGCTGACAAAGTTTTTAGAATGTTTACCTGAAAGCTGGGACAATTATTCCATGTGTCTCAAGCTGTCAAAAGATCTAAGATCAATGACACTTGCTACCTTATATGGCACATTGCTGAATCATGAGCAATCTAGCCATCTTAAGAAGAATCTTGTAAAAGATTCCAAAAGCACCCCTGTTGCTTTAATCTCAGAGGAACCTTCTACTCAGCGACCCGTGGTCACTATCACTGAGTTAGAAAGTAACTCTGAAAGGTCATCAGATTCTGATTCTTCAGATGATGATGAATCCTTGGCTCTCCTAACTAAAAAGTTCAGGAGATTCGCCAAGAAGAAAATGTTTAGAAAGAACAAAACTCTTTCTATAGCTGACAAGCCTAAGTCATCAGCTTTTGTTGATAAGGCTACTGCTACTTGTTTCAACTGCGAAAAGACAGGTCATTTCGCTAACGAGTGCAGGTCAAAGAAAATCATGAGACCTTCAGCTTTTACAAAGAAATCCTTTGTTCCAAGAAATAAATACGACAAATACTTAAAGCTGAAGGAGAAGTATGCAAAGCTGAAAAGCTTTAAGAAGAAGAATAAAGGCCTGATGGCTGACTATGATTGGGCTGCTTCTGATGAAGAAGCCTCATCATCTGATTCTGAAGATGATGAAGAAAATCAATGTCTCATGGCCAAGATTGAAGAAGAGGAAGAAAGTTCAGATATTCCCTCCACTTCAACATCTGCCATTCAGGTATCACCTTCCTTCTTTACCAATATTGTAAATATTGATGAAGCTGATACCCGTAAAATCGAACTGCTGACTAGAAGTTTATACGAAGCCATGAACGGCAAAGCTGTGGTTGAAAACCAAAATCTTGATCTCGCTGAAAAGCTTAAAAACTGCCACCTTCAAATAGAAAAGCTTTCTAAATTTGAAGAAGATTTTAAAGATCAAGTCCATTTAAATCAGCTAGTCAAAATCGAATGAGCGGAAGCTATCGCTGCATTAAAAGCTGAACAAGCTACTGTTGAAGGATGGTGTAATTCTTCAACAAAGATCACTGAGATAATTAAGGCTCAGATTCCTCTGAGTGATAAACGTGGTCTGGGTTATAAATATGATACTCCAATACCAACCACTGAACATTCAATGCTTAAATTTGGAACGTTCGTATCCTCAATAGCTGACACTTCTTCATCTCAGTACTCCTCGTCGGTTACACCAATCCCTGAGGAAACTCCTACCTCAAAAGGTAAGGAGAAAATGGTTTATTCAAAACCTACCTCTGTCTCTAAAGACAAAGGTAAAGGAATTGTTATTTATCAAAATCCTCAGAAGGGTACATTAGTACCTAAGCTGAATGCTTCTAAAGCCTTAGTGATTCATTCATCTGGTTCTAGAAATCAGACCTCTGGATCAGTTCAGCGACCTACTCCTAGACTCAGAGTAGATGTCCTTGGTAAGAAATCTGAAGAACTGAATGTTCGTCCTATTTCAAAAACCAATAGTGTACTTGGTGCTGGCACTTCTAATTCCAAATTAAAAGCTCAGCACTCAAGTGGTCCTAGAACTAATTTTAGTTATAGGAAATGTTATCACTGTGGACTTACCGATCATATTGCAAGTAAGTGTCCCACAGCCACCAAAGATGATAAGATAGCTAAGGTGAAGATAGCACCCAAGAAGACCAAACCAGTTGCAATTCAGGTCAAGGTGACTCCTACCTCTGAGGTCAAGTAATTGACCAAAGTGAAGAAAGACAAAGCTGAATCTTCAAATGCTGCGAAGACTGCTGAATCCATTCCAACCTCTTCCACTGACAAACGCGTATACATGGCGAAGTGGGTACCCAAGCAAAACTAATCTTCCTTTGTATTGCAGGTTAAGAAGGGTATCTGGTATCTCGATAGCGGATGCTCTAGACACATGACTGGAAAGAAAAGCCTGCTCGCTGAATACAAGGAAGAGAAGGGTCCCTCTGTGACTTTCGGTGGAAATGGAAAAGGACACACCCGAGGGTATGGTGTACTTTCAAATGGTACAACATCCTTCAGAAGAGTCGCATATGTTGAAGGGCTGAAGCATAATCTTCTGAGCATCAGTCAGCTTTGCGACATGGATAACAAAGTGATTTTCACTAAGGAATCCTGCTTTGTCTCTGACAAAAAGGAGAAGATAGCTCTCAGCGGTTATTGTTTGGAAAATGTTTACGTTATAAACATGGACTCAACAACCACTGAAAACTCCTGTTTCTTCTCAAAGGCATCTTCTGATGTCAACTGGCTATGGCACAAGAGGCTCTCACATCTCAACTTCAAGACACTGAATACTCTTTCATCCAAAGAGTTAGTCACTGGTCTACCTCAACATTCATACGCCAAAGAATCCTTATGTTCAGCGTGTGAAAAAGGGAAGCAGACCAAGGCAAGCTTTAAGTCAAAGCAAGTTTCCTCAGTGTCATCTCCTCTTCAACTACTCCATATGGATTTGTTTGGCCCCGTTAACAAACAATCCATCGCTGGAAAGAAATATACGCTGGTCATAGTTGATGAATTCTCTCGTTACACATGGGTAATGTTTCTCCGTTCTAAGAGTGACACCCCTGAAGAACTCATCACCTTTGTTCGGAAGATGGAAACTCTGAACAATATGACTGTTCGCTCAATAAGGAGTGATCATGGAACTGAATTCAAAAACAGTTCTCTTGATTCCTTCCTTGAGAGCAAGGGTATTTCTCACAACTTTTCGTCAGTGAGAACACCACAACAAAACGGAGTCGCTGAAAGAAGAAATAGAACAATTATTGAAGCTGCACGTTCAATGCTCAGCGATTCTCACCTGCCTACTCAGTTTTGGGCAGAAGCTGTCAACACGGCTTGTTTTACGCAAAACAGGTCGCTGATAGTCAAAAGATTCAAAAAGACAGCCTATGAACTTTTTCATGGGAGAAAGCCCTCAATCAGCTTTCTTCACATCTTTGGTTGTCAGTGTTACATACTGAACAACAGAGATGCCCTTGGAAAATTTGATCCTAAAGCTGATGATGGAATCTTTCTTGGATACTCCTCAGTTTCCAAAGCTTTCAGAGTCTTCAACCGAAGAAGACAAACTGTAGAAGAAACTATTCACGTCACGTTTGACGAGTCCCGTTCAGCGAACTCTAAACCGAACGCTGATACAGAAGAACTGAATCAATGGATGTTTTCTCATCTTGGTGATTCAGAAGATGTTCCCACTACTCATGCTCATACAACTGAAAATGATGGTCCTACTATCATTCCCAATATGCAGAATAGTGAAGCTGAAACATCTTGGGTCTCAGCTGTTCCTATAAACACTATACCCGCAGTTGATCCAAATGTCTCAGAAATTCCATCTATTTCTCAGCAATCAGTTAATGAAGTGACAAATGCAAGCATTCCTCTCTTAGCTGATAATCCAGAAGTAGCTGAAGCCTCATCTTCAGTTTCTCCAGTTCAGACTGAGTCAGCGACGCATGCTCCGGCTCAGCGATGGACTGTAAATCACCCAATCGATCAAATTCTTGGTGATCCCAACGCTGGTATTCAGACTCGTAGAAGTGCAGGTAATATTTGTTTATTTGTTAACTTTATTTCTCTAACTGAACCAAAGAAAATAGATGATGCCCTCAGAGATCCAAACTGGGTCAGCGCTATGCAAGAAGAGCTGACTGAATTCGAAAGAAACAAAGTTTGGAAACTTGTTCGAAGACCAACTGACAAAACAGTGATAGGCACTAAGTGGGTCTATCGAAACAAGTTGGACGAACATGGTACTGTAACTCGCAACAAAGCTCGTCTTGTTGCTCAGGGATACAGACAAGAGGAAGGCATAGATTATGACGAAACCTTTGCTCCAGTAGCAAGACTTGAATCTATTCGTCTTTTCTTAGCATATGTTGTACACAAAAACTTCACTGTACATCAAATGGATGTTAAGTCAGCGTTTCTAAATGGAAAGCTGAATGAAGAAGTTTATGTGGAACAACCTCCAGGATTCTCAGATCCTAAGCGTCCAGGTTATGTTTATAAGCTGGATAAGGCACTTTATGGCTTGAAGCAAGCTCCTCGTGCATGGTATGACACTCTTTCTACTTATCTCCACCTTGAAAAATTTGAGAGAGGTAAGATTGACAAAACTTTGTTTTTTAGAAAAATAAAAGGTCATATCATTTTAGTTCAAATATATGTTGATGACATTATATTTGGTTCTACTAACCCTGAGCTTTGTACTCGTTTCGCTGATAGAATGAAAGATGAGTATAAAATGAGTATGATGGGTGAACTAACATATTTCCTTGGTCTTCAGATTAAGCAAACTGAAAAAGGAACTTTTATAAATCAGGGAAAGTATGTTAAAGATATGCTGAAGAAATTCGACTTAACTGAAAGTTCAGCTATGAAAACCCCTATGGCACCACCGCTGATACTTGATAAGGACACAAAGGGTGTTCCTGTCAATGTCACGCTGTACCGTGGAATGATCGGCTCACTACTTAATCTTACAGCTAGCCGACCCGATATTATGTTTGCAACATGTCTGTGCGCACGATATCAAGCTGAACCTAAGATATCCCATATGAAAGCTGTAAAGCGAATCTTTCGATATCTTAAGGGTACAGCGAATCTAGGTCTTTGGTATCCCAAAGATTCAGGATTCGATCTAACCGCCTATTCAGACAGTGATTTTGCAGGTTGCAAAATGGATAGGAAAAGCACCACAGGAGGATGTCAGCTCCTGGGTGGAAAGCTGGTAAGTTGGACAAGTAAGAAGCAAAACTCAGTGTCCACTTCCACAGCTGAAGCTGAGTATGTAGCCGCTGGAAGCTGCTGTTCTCAAGTCTTGTGGATGAGAAATCAACTACTAGACCATGATCTTCAGCTCTCCAAAATTCCAATCTATTGCGACAGCACAAGTGCCATCGCTATAGCGAACAATCCAGTGCTACACTCAAAGACAAAACACATAGAAATCAGATATCATTTTATCAGAGATCATGCGATGAATGGTGATATAGAACTTCATTTTATCCCTACTGATTATCAGTTAGCTGATTTGTTTACCAAACCTCTTGATGATACAAGATTCAACTTTCTCATCAGCGAGCTTGGAATGCTGAACTTTGAAGGATAAATCTTCAGCGGTTCACATTTAATCAGCGATACGTTTATACATTCTTGTATAGGCTCTCGGATAAAATAAACTTGTACAATCCATTTCATCATCTTCTCTCTGAATAAATTTGGTTAAACTGATATCAAGGTATGTTTTCTCTCTCTGACAAAACGCATGAAAATGCAAGATTTCAAATTCTTACATCGCTGAATATCTCTTCCTTAACAGCGATATTTTGAAATTTCTTAAAACCCTCACTGATATTTCTATTCAGTGCTTCATATTTTCCAAAGAGTCCCTGAGTTTTTCTTTCAAAACCTCAGAGACAACGAAAGAATGTGAAAGGACAGTTGTGACGTCATTGCAACGGATAACACCAGGCACGCTCTTTTTCTGACACACGTTTGCACGTTTCGTTGTCTATCCAATCAAATGCAAACACGTGTCCGTGTCATGATGAAAAACTTTCCCGCTCAAGTTTTTCTCTCTCTACTCTCTTCCTATATAAACACTCTCAAAGTTTATATTTGTCTTTTACGCGAATCAATCTTTCTCCGCAAGAAAAGAACACTGTTGCATTTTGTGCTCTCAATCTTCAAGAACTGTTCATCATCTTCTTCATCAAACTCAAGGTTAATATGTTCTTATCTATTATCAAATGCGAATAACTTGTTTTCGATCTTATCATTGTTTTACACAAGATCAAACAAAAGAACTCAAAAATAAAATCATTTTCTTTCATGGTTTTATAAACACAACCATTTCATGGTTGTTCTTCAAGTTTTAAATCTAAAATCTTAAACTTGTTCTTCTTTCGTATCCATTTTTATTAAGAAACTAGAATACAAGGCTTATGGGTGTTATATTCATTTTTTTTTAAAACAAGAAAAACCCTAATCTTCATTAAGACTTTTTTTTTGTCTGAATGAAATGGACAAAATTCGAAAAATCTTAATGGAAATTTTCTTTCCACATTAAGATAATTCTTATTTGTTAACATCTTTGGTTGAACTGATAATACAGTGAAATGGCAACTTCAAAGCTGAATGTTACCGCTGAGTCCATCTCCGCTGATTCTGAGGAACTGGAAATCACCAAAGCTCCTCAGGTTAAGTTTGAGCTGGATCAACTAGACTGGACAAAGGCAAACAACCTCTCAGCGCTTCTCGAGTTTCCCCCTCGGAAGCAGGTATCCCATCTAGACGACGCTGTAAATCTTTTGAAGAATAGCCCCATCTACACAGCACTGACAATCACACCTCCTGCCAGTCAGCGTCTATTATCCCAATTCTGGTACTCTGCCAGACACACCGACCTACCCTCCGCCAAAGATCCATCTAAAACCATCAACTGCATACTCAGCGATACTGAGTATGGCACCATCAAGATAACCCCCGCAATAATCCGCAAAGCTCTGAAATTCCCTAACGCTACCTCAGAAAATCCTTTCATTCCATTACCTGACCACAAGAAGCACGCTGACAGGGAAGAAATCATTGCTTTCCTTGATGCGATGGGTTACATATGGGAGACTGGAAGAGACAAGCTACCTGAGAAGAAGCTGACGCTGATAAAGAAATCCAAGATGCCCAGCGAGATGAACTTCATCTTCGCTCACCTGATCAGCTGCATGACAGCGAAATCCGGATCTTCTGATCAAGCCGCTCAACCTCAGCAGGCCATGGGTTACGCACTGCTGAAAGGTCTCAACATTGACTGGGCCTCCATCATCTATGAAGACCTCATTCAACGTGTTGATTCTGCCGCTGACCGACCAGCATGGGTTCCTTACCCACGATTCATCAGCGCCATCTTTCAATATGGCCTGAAGGACAACTATCCTGAAGAGGGTGATCTGAAACTCTCTCAGATTGGCCCTAAAGTTCTCGACTTCAAGCCTGTCGCCAACGAGGTACGTCTCTCTACCCTTCTCACTCTACTAAATTCTTCGCTTTCTGTGGCTCCTTCAGCGACAATACCCCTCGCTGATTCCCAGGCCACAAAATCCATTCCTTCTAAGAAAAGGAAACAATCTCTTACCCCTCTTGATTCCAAAAGGATCAAGAAAACCAAGGAGCAACCCCAGCAATTTCATGCTGAAGACTCCTCAGCTCATTCTGAAGAGCTGAAGGAAAGTTCCGTGGTACGCTCTGCCACACCAATTCAAGCCATCCCTTCTAAACCTACTTCAACGTCCTTAAACGCTGAGGTTAGAACTTTGGAATCTACCCAACCTTCTTCAGTCTCTCAAAAGACTGATGAAGTACTTCTCAGCGAATCCAACGCTGAACTTGAAACCCAACCCCAATTCTTATCCTTCGATCCTCCCTCTATTTCTTTGGACACTCCTCCAGTTAAAACTGGAGATGCCATCATTCAAGAAGCCGTTGAAGCTTCTCAGCGAATGACGAAGAAAGGACCTGCAGAGATCTCCATCCCTCACGGAACTTTTGAGGGAGATATGGAACACTATGGAGGGACTCGAAACTTTGATGAGTTCGTCAACGCTCCTGCAGGTACAGATCCCACCTTAAACACTGTAACTAAACCTGAAACTTCTGAGCTTTCCTTTGTTCATAAGTACTTATATGTTACAGGTCCTTATTTGGGAGACATCAACCAGTCTCTGAAGTCCATGGAGATGAAACTTACAGATCTCACCACCGGTCTATCAAATAACTCTACATCTGTAACAAACGCTGGAGAGAATCTGACGAAGCTGACTGCTGTGGTGGAAAAGAAGGCCTCCTCTGATGACATCAAAGACCTTGATAAAACTCTCGCCGACTTTGCCAAAGTGCTCTCCGACATCTACACTGACTACACCAACCTCAAATCGTCAGTTTCCACCGTTTCCAGCGAGGTTACAACGCTGAAGAAATCGGTTGGTACACTCGAAGGTGATATGTCCGTGGTCAAGACCGACTTGGGCTCAGTGAAGACCGACCTTAGTTCTGTCAAGACAATGATCGAGACGCTGGTGAACAAGGCAAACAATCCAGCTCCTGCTCCGGCCCCTGCACCTATTTTGGACTCATTCACCGCAGAGGATCGCCAAGAGCTGAAGAAAATCACGCCTGCTATTTCTGGCCTAGAAGACAGAATAGCTAAGCTTGAAGGTTGTGTGAAAGTCTCTGGCCCAGAAGACAGAGACAACACCAATGCTAAGTCTACCCATTCCTCCCCCGCCCATCATGAGAAAGAGGGGGAGAAGAGCGCTGAACAGGAGAAGAGCGCTGAAGATCAAAATAAGAGCGCTGAAGACCTTTCCCATGATGAATCTATCAGGGGAGAGGGTAATGAAGATCTGATTACTGGACCTCAGGGAGATGAAAACCCTGAGGGAACCGAGAACCTCGCCTCTGTATCTGAGGGGGAGCAACTCGAAGAAGATGCTGAGGAATCCGAAGCAGAAGAAGACGAAGACATCGACATCCCTGAAGCTGAACTATCCTCCTCTCCAAGGAACGATGATGATGATGATGATGAAGATGACGAATTCTTTGTCGTCAAACATGCTCCTCGAAAAGCTCTTAAAGGGGTTGTGATAACCGAATCCACAGGGGAGAAGACAAAAACAAAGACAAAGGCATCGCTAAAGATGATAATCTGGCGATCCTGCTTGCAAAGCCGATTTGTCAGGTACACTAAACCTATTTTCCTTCCCTGATCATCTCTGAACAATCAGTTATCCATTCCACAAACACCATACACATCCACATTATTTTTTTCTATCTTTTCTACCCAAGTTCTTCTACCCAGTTCTTATTTGTAAGATCGCTGCGTTTCAGCTAGTCCTCTCCCCAGTTTGAGGATATCGCTGAAGGATCTTCTATTGCGACTTCACCAATAATTCCAGCTACCGCTGAAGACATAATCCCAGTCTTAGATTTAATCTCTGAGACTGATGAACCAGAAGAACAACCTCTCTCGCACATAAACAGACCTTCCTCAGTTCCTCAAAGGCTGAGTGAAGAAGATCAAAAGAGGAGAGAAGAAATGATAAAGCGATTCGAGGATCAGCGAATCATTCTAAGGCGCGATCAACTACCTTCAGTTCCTCCTAAGTTCAGAATTTCAAAAGCTGAATACCAGGAACATCTCAGAGCTGAACGCCTCATCGCTGAAAGGAAGGAAGCTGAAGATAAAGACAGAGAATACGCCATCAAGCTCACTCAAGAATCTGTCAAAGACCCCAAGCTGAAGCGTATTCCCATTCAAATCCAACGAAAGCTTTGGGAACAAGCCCAGAAGATCGTGGAAAAGAAAGCTGAAGTTTCTCAGACCACCCTGATCTGGTGTAAAGAGAAAATCCACTTCAGATATCGTCCATAGAAGATCAACAAGGTATTCATCTTTGGAAGAACCTCCATCGGAGTACCTATTGTTGACATCAAACTGTTCAGAGAAGATGGCTCATCTGAAACCTTTCGTGCTGACACTGTAAAAAGGTATGGTCTCTCTGAATGGCTGGAGATGAGGTTAGCTATCCAACCATCACAATCTAAGTACAAGGATCATTTCGAAAAGCTGATAAACAGACAGATCGATTTGATATCTTCTTGTATGGATATTCCTCCTGTTCCTGATCTAAAGCCGAAAAGAAAAAGGGGCTCACCAAAGAAGAAACGTCAAGATTCAAACTCAGGTCCTGTCATACGAAATGAAACTGGAATCGGTTTCTCTCGCGCTGAAGTACTTGGTCCTGATCCTGATCTATCTGCCCTTGACATCTCTTTGCCACCATGTGAACTTTTCGTCCCTGGTAAAGTCATCAGTAATCCTTATGGAATATTCTTTCTTGACTACGACGGACGTAAATGCTTTCAACGGATCGCTGAGCTTCCAATCACTCCAATCGAACAGCTCAGAGATCTCATCTACTGGTGCGACTTCAGAAAAGACATTCAGGCACGACACCTAAAACCCTTGATTTTTGAAGCTGCTCTGAAGCTAAAGAATAAAGGAGAAAAGGTTCCTGACTGGATGATTCCAACTGAAAAGACAACCCTTGATGAACTTCTCATTAAGGAAGAACCCTTTGAAGGCTGACAACAATCACCTCTTTCTCTATTGTATCAGTCATCCTTCAGTACTTGTAATTTATTTCGCTTGTACTTGTAATCTTTCCTATTCATATTGTAACCTGATTCAAAGATTTAAAGAAAGATTTCAGCGAATGTACTTTACTCCATCAGTACTGAAAAGATCCCAGAAAACAGTAAAAGGGACAAATATTTTATGAGTTCTTTTTATCCTTATGTTTTCATTAAATAGCAATTTTCTTTGTTGCTATGTCATAATCAAATAGGGGGAGATTGTTGATCCAAACCCTCAGTGATTTGATAATGACCCTATCTTAAATACTTAGTGAAAATTGTAAGTAAACAATATGTATCAGAGTTTCACTATCGCTGATAAGTACTAAGATCTTACAGTACTGCTGATAGGAACTCTCGCTCTTTTAGATTAAACATTCAGCGAACACTGTTCACCATATCGCTGAGTCTGTTCAGTCCTTATGGTGATCGCTGATAAATTAGTTGTTTACTTATGATCCCCGAAGACAAGATTCACGTCAACAAAGGTTCTACGCTGAAGTCGAAGATCAAGCTCAAAGAACCAGCGACAAGTCTCCTAATGAACTGATGCGGATCAGCGAAGACTCAGATTTGTCCACTCAACGTGAAGTATCAAGTACAAGACTTTAGCTATCGCTGAACTTTATCATTCGCTGAATAGTAAATGATAATCGCTGAATCAACGAAAGCTGATCATGAAGTCCTCCGTACAAAGTACTTTTGTCTTAACCTCCCTTGCACGCCACCGTACGAAATGTCAGAAAAGAACCTCCGAAAATCTGAAATCGTACAACCACTCTGATACTACACTGTTCATTCATGCGGCTACTAAGGTTGTCAACAAAGGTCAATGACATGCAACCAATCCGCTGATTACACGTGTAAAGTGTATACTGAATTGCATTAAATGCATGCAGTATATAAAGAGATGAACTCACTTCTTTTTGAAGTAACTTGCTAACTCTGGACAAGTTCAAATCTCTCTTAAGATAGGATTTTATTAGTAATCTCCTTATCTTTCTTAGTGCAAGAAACCTTAGTGTTCCAACTTGTTTAGATTTAGGTTTATCCTTAATCTTGTTTCCGCAACAAGCTGTAAATTGTTAATGATTTATCAATAAACAATTTAGAAAAGTAAAATAGTGTGTTTGTATTCAACCCCCCCCCCCCTTCTACAAACTTGTATAGGCCTTTCGGGACCAACAGATCCACCAAGCAACATCATCATCCTGCACGTAAAATGATTCGGATATTAGTGGTACATAATTCAAATTCGAATTAAAACCAAAGTCAAGAAACTGACCTTGCCGTGGGTTTTGATCCTTGGATCCTTGCCCACTACCACTTGTGCTTGCTCCATTCTTACTCTTGACAACCCGCCAATTCCGCTTGAGATGGCCGGTCATCCCACAGGTCCAACATGTTAATTTAACCTTTTTATTGGGCCCTTTCTTGGCTTCATTGAACTTACGTTTTCCCTTGAAGTTGTTGGACTTTCCCTCTTCCACCATGTTCACCGAAGGTGCATAAACCTCTTTTATCTTAGGTTTCTCAGCCTCTTGCGCCCGAAGAGATTCCTCTATGCGCAAGTGACTGTCGAGTTGTACAAGGGACAACTCTTCCTTCTTGTGTTTCAACATATGTTTGAAATCTTTCCAAGAGGGGGGCAATTTATCAATAATACTCGATACGAAGATGGATTCGTCCATCTTCATATCATGTTGTGGTGGGTGAATGATGGTTGTTATGATTTGTAAAAGATGTGAAAGATGGACAAATAGTGAATAGTGATGGTTTGTGATTTGTGAAAGACGTGAAAGATGGACATATTGTGAATAGTGATGTTTGCAAGGCAGTTGTGGTTGATGTGGCTGAGGTATACGTAGATGAGGTGGCAAAAAGTGACCCAACCCGTTGACCTAAGCAGGGTGGGTTGAGATTTTCAACCTATTCAAGTTGTCTAACCCACTTACATTTATATAAATAAGTTGGGATGGTTTGAATATTCTGACCTGTTTTCAATTCATTTACAAATTGTTTTCAATCCATTTATAACACTACAAAATTTCATTTTATTTCTAATAAGTTATGCTTTCAAATTTATTTGACTTTGTAGTTATGTTTCATTACAATTTTGAACAAATTATCTATATTTGAGGATCTGTTTCATTAAATGGGTAACCTATTTAATTAACAAATTGGGGCTTTATAGTGATGTTATAAAAATAATTTCAGATTATTAAAACCATATAACTCGTTTTTATTTAACAACAGATCAAGAAATATTACAAACTTTAGTACTGTAAGAAAGAACAAACCCTAGTTACATAAGAAACTTACAAAGTTAACCTAACTAGAGAGAAAGAGAAAAACGAGAGCTAAAAGAATAATATTCAGATAGAAATTGTGTGTTGTGCTGAAAATGAAGAGATCTCCACATTAAATACTTCAATCTCATATTTCCATAATCAGTCCCTGAGATATTACACCTTCAGCCCTTGTAGTATGCATAAACGACTCCGCTACCCTTTAAGATCTTCCAAACATGAGGCGCAGTCCCTTGTGTCCTCAACAATCAGTTCTTTGACATTTCAGCCTCTCTTATTTTTGTTTATTACATGTAATACCCTGAAATCTAGAAACATTTCAAGTTAGTAAAGTTTAACTACCAAAAAAGTCAAGATTGTTTAAATCTAACAACATCTTTTAACACCCGCCCTCAATCTTGACTATGGAATAAATCTATCATTCTTAATTTGTCGCACAAATAATCATGCTGAATGAAGAGAGAGACTTAGTAAAGATATCAACAGTGTTTTCCAAAGACTCGACCTTAACAGTTTTCAATAATCCACTAGCAATTTTATTTCTTACTTGGTGAACATCAATCTCAATATGTTTAGTTTTCTCATGAAAAACTGGATTGTTTGCAATTTTAATTGCAGAATCGTTATCACACAAAAGATTTACAGGAAGTAAATCTGTGATATTAAGACTTGATAAAACTTCTACAATCCAAAGTATTTCACAAGTAGCGGCTGCCATAGCACGATATTCAGATTCTGCTGAAGATCGAGATACAGCAGTTTGATTTTTACTTTTCCAACAAATAAGAAAATTACCCAGAAATATACAATACCCTGTCACAGACCTTCTAGTGGATAAACATTTTCCCCAGTCAGCGTCCACATAAGCAGACAACTTGAAACAATCAGAAACAGTAAATGAAACACCCTTACCTGGAGCCTTCTTTAGATATCGTAGAACTCTAAGAGCTAAGTTCAAATGAGACCGACGTGGTGCATGCATAAATTGGCTAAGACTTTGTATTGCAAATGCAATATCAGGTCTTGTAGCCAACATATAAATGAGACTTCCAATTAACCGTTGAAAACCAGAAATATCAGCTAGAGGAGGATCAGAAGAAGAACCTGACGACTCAGTTACTATCATGTTCATGTCCATTGGGGTATTGATCGGCTTACACCCTAAGTAACCAAAATCATTCAATAGTTCTAAACAGTACTTTCTTTGACTCATGCACAACCCGTCCTTAGTTTTTAAGATTTCTATTCCTAAGAAAAATTGTAAAGTTCCAAGGTCTTTAATCATAAAATTTGTTTGTAGGTGTTTTTTAATTCTGTGAATCTCACTCTTACTATTTCCAGTTATCACAATATCATCTACATATACAAGAAGAATAATAAAAATTTTCCCAGATTTAAGAGTAAACAGAGAATAATCACTATTATTTTGATCAAACCCAAAATCAAATAAGCATTTTGACAGCTTTTCATACCACTGACGTGTAGCCTGTTTTAAACCATACAAGGATTTCACTAATTTACAAACTTGATCATCATCATTAGAAAAATACCCTTCAGGTAAAGTCATATAAACCTCTTCTGTTAAGTCACCATATAAGAAAGCATTGTTCACGTCAAGTTGATATAAAGGCCAATTAAACTGGACAGACAATGCTATAACACATCTAACAGTTATCATTTTAACTACAGGAGAGAAAGTTTCTTCATAATCAAGACCTTCTCTTTGACTATAGCCCTTTGCAACCAGCCTAGCCTTGTACCTCTCTATTTCCCCATTAGACTTATATTTAATCTTATAAATC
The DNA here is from genome assembly GCA_033807775.1 of Saussurea involucrata. Lineage (NCBI taxonomy): Eukaryota > Viridiplantae > Streptophyta > Magnoliopsida > Asterales > Asteraceae > Saussurea > Saussurea involucrata. The sequence continues at coordinate 87,432,834 of CM066318.1, forward strand.
CATTTGCACCCTATAGGTTTTCTTCCTGTTGGAAGATCTGTAACAATCCAAGTACCATTCCTATTAAGTGCTTCCATTTCATTGTTCATTGCAATTACCCAATTAGGATCCTTGCATGCCTCAGAATAACTACTAGGTTCAATGGATTTATTTAGATTTGACACAAAACAAAAATTATCTTTTGTGAGATGAGAGTAATTTACAACTCTTTCAATACCATACTTTACTTTGCCTTCAACAACAAATTCATCAAATTTCCGGGGAAACTGAGAAATTCTACTAGACTGTCTTATAGACTGTGAGGAAGGAGAATCAACACGAAGATTTTGAGGATTATGACCCTCAGGAGGGGGGTCTACAACATCATGAGTATCATGCTCATTATCAGTTTCTAAACTTCCTTGATTCCTAGCAGACAAGGTAGTGTCAGTACCAATTAACTGGTTGTCAACACTACCTATACTACCAGAGGAATTAGGACAACTATTTTGAGTTGTAGACCAAGCCCTAGATTCCTGATTGGGTAGATTTTCAGAAAGATCATTAGTAGAACTAGGAACATTATCAAAAAAAATTCAAAGTATTCAGATTTTCAACATAAGACTACATTCTCACTCATTTTAAAGGGGAAAACAGTTTCATAAAAAGTTACATCTCTAGATACCAAAAATTGCTTAGTATCAAGACTATACAGCCTATAGCCCTTTTTTGAATTCGAGTATCCAAATAAAACACACTTTTCAGTTCTAGAGCTGAACTTATCAAAATTGTTTTGTTTAACTGCAAAACATAAACACCCAAAATTTCTTAAATGAGTGAGAACAGGAGGGAATCCGTAGATAACTTCATAAGGACTTTTACCATTTAAGATGGACGATGGAGTTCTATTTATTAAGTAAGTCGCCGTGAGAACACATTCAGACCACAAGTACAAAGGAATCCCAGCCTAAAACATTAAAGCCCTTGCTACATTCAGTAAATGCCTGTGTTTACGTTCCACAACACCATTCTGTTGCGGAGTGTAAGTACAGGAGGTTTGATGTATAATCCCATGAGAATTAAAAAAGGATGAAACCTTTTGATTTGAAAATTCCGTTCCATTATCACTTCTAACTGTCTTAATGTTTTTGTTAAACTGGGTTTGAATGAGGTTAGAAAAGTTAACTATGTTGTCAAAAACTTCGTCCTTTCCTTTTAAAAGATAAACCCAAACTACTCTTGAAAAATCATCAACCACAGTTAAAAAGTATTTAAAACCATCCTTACTAGTAACTTTATACGGACCCCAGATATCTAAATGTATCAATTCTCCTATTTCCTTTGATTTATGATTGCTTAAATCAAACTTTTTTCTTGTTTGTTTAGCTTGATGACAGATTTCACACGGAGGAGAAGGAGAGTCTAGTTTTATATTTAGTTTTTCTTTCAAAACATTTAGAACATGATCAGCAGGGTGTCCTAATCTACTATGCCATAGCTGATATGACACATGACAGTTCATGGTAGTATTATAACAGGAAGACTTACCATTACAAGGTGAATTGAGAAAATATAGACCACCTGCCTCACTACCAGTCCCCATCAACCTCGTTCGTTGACAGTCCTGGATGTAGCATTTGTGTTCATCAAACCCAATAAACACTTTATTATCTCTAGCTAACTTATGAACAGATAACATATCCACATTAAATTCTGGCACAACTAAAACATCAAATAAGCCCAATTCATCAGTGAGTTTCATGTCTCCTATTTTATTTATTTTTGCTTTAGATCCATTAGGGTGATTAATAATAAGACTCAAATATGACACATCAACCACATTGTTAAGACTACTGAAAGATGAGGTCATATGTTGAGTAGCGCCAGAATCTATAATCCAATTAGGGATAGATGAAGAGGAAGGAGACATACCTGCCATATTGGCAGATGCCACATTCGAGGAGTTGGAGCTAAGCAAAGTCAGAAGTTTAGAGACTTGCTCTTGAGTCAGAGATGGACCAGGAGTGCTAGAGGACTGATCAGTGTTATGAGTCTTGGAAGCATCAACATTGTTAGAAGATGGTCTAAAATTTCCATTTACATTTGGTTTTCTTTGAAAATCTTTTGGCGGAAAACCTATTAACTTGTAACACCTTTCTATTGTATGTCCAATCATACCACAATGCTTACATAACAGATTTGGATTTGGAGGCCTTATAGGTTTCCGTTTAGTTTCAGAAGTCTTACCAAAGAAAGCAGAAGATTGAGTTTTATTAGAAGAGTTAAGGTTAGATGTTCCTCTGTGAGATTCTTCTCTTGATATAATAGAGAAGGCTGTTTTAACAGAGGGAAGGGGGTCAGTAGTGAGAATAGTACTCCTTACTGGCTGGTAGACATCATCTAACCCCATCAAAAATTGCATAAGCTTTAAAAGTTGGTTATGTTTAGAAAAATCTTGGGAAGCATTACAAGTGCAAGCAGGGAGTTTGACTAAGGCGTCAAACTGTTTCCATAGAGAGTTTAACCTATGATAGTAATCAGAGACAGATGACCCGTTTTGTGTTAGAGAATTAATTTTCTTATGTAGATTAAAAGTTACGGAGCCATCCACTTTATCATAGGTTTCTTTGAGTTCCAACCAGACATGAGAAGCACTTTTATAGAAAACTTGACCAAGATATAACTCTTCAGTAATAGAACTTAAGATCCAAGATAAAACCACTGAGTTACATCTGTCCCACTGTTTAGCCAGGACAGGGTCAGTGGTAGGTCTGGTGCAAGATCCATCTATAAAACCAAGTTTATTTTTTGTTTCAAGAGCGAGGATCATTGCACAGGACCAAACCTTGTAATTGTCAGTCCCGTTTAACTTTAGATGAAGTAAAGAAGCCCCAGTGGTATCGCTGGGGTGCAGGTATAATGGATCACCAAAGTCAAGTTTGGTGATATGAGATACCCCCGTGTTTACCAAAGCGTCTTCTTCGTCAGACATGTTTCCAAAAGAACATAAGAACAATACTCAAAAGAGATATGAGGTGATGAGCAGGATTCCTAAAACACTTAGAGTGCTAGGTCAAGCCACACCTCAAAGCTCTCAAAGTTTGTTTTGATTATAAGGAAAGAGAGAAAAAGAAAAAAAAAATTAGCGGAAGCAGAATAACAAGTCAAGACAAACAATCACAACAAGTAATATAGAACAGATCGGAACAGAGGCAGGCCCGAGAGAGGCCACAGATCGTACCTGAACAGAAGAAACACATAATAGTGAGAATGACAGTTTTATTGATGTTGTTACAATAGCAAAAAATTAAAAATACCAAGAAACAAGAGATATTAACAGATGAAGAGTTACCGAAAAAAACAGTACTAGAGAAGATAACCGTTCCTTGCTTAGGTTATTAAAACAGAAGCTCGCGGTTAAGAAGTAGTTCTAAGAAAAAAGGATCAGATCTGATATCATCGTTGTTTATAAACAGTTTGATTTTGATATTGTTGTGGCAGAACCATATAACTCAAGAAACCACTTAGAACAACATACACCAACAGTGAGCTCAGATCTGAAAGAAAAAAAGAACGAGACTCAGACTTAGACCATGAGATATATACAAATCTCAGATCTAAGTGGTGAGTAATGTTGAACAAAGACAATAAACCTCAGATCAAAAAGATATAGTTGATCTTAGATCTGAGTAGCAACCGAGACTCTAGTAAACAAGATAATATGCATAGATAATTTTGTAAGGAAAGAACAGATATGCAGGTTCAAATTTTCGTGAATAAGAACAAGATATACAAGACAACTCCCATAAATTTGGTAACTGTTAAGGATCTTGATCACAACAGCAACAAAATCTTTAATCGAAGACGTGGAGTCGTACCAAGATCTCAACTGGACCAAGATAGAGTCATCTTAAAATGTTAACTTGTACGAAGAAAATATGAACCGTAAATCTGTGATTTAAAATCAGAAAGAAGAAATACAAAGAGCTTCAAAAAAGACAGAACGAAGCAGATCTGCTTTTCTTTTAAAAGAAATATTTTGAAGAACCACGACCTGGAGGACAAGGATCAAATCAGGAGATATAATGGATCTCAGATTTGAGCAACGTCCAAATCTCAACAAGAAATAAAAAAGTAATAGCAGATTTTCAAAAGAACACACAGGTTTGAGAAGACGAGTTCAGATCTATAAACCTTGAGTAATAAGCTCTTTGGTTGAAACCATAAAGTCTAACCAAGATCTTAACATTAAACAAACCAAATCTCAAAGAATCCAGAACAAGAAAAGTTGAAGAAGATGGGTATCTACATAAGTCTAAAACGGGATCTGAACAGATCTAAACATAGAGAAAATCATCGTCGATGAGGTTGTGACTCATAACACCATCCTAGTTGCTATTGTAACTCCGGTGATGAACAAAAAACCGCACAACCAGATCGAGAAGATTTGAAATAGTAGATGGATCGAGCCTTTAGCTCTGATACCATATTAAAACCATATAACTCGTTTTTATTTAACAACAGATCAAGAAATATTACAAACTTTAGTACTGTAAGAAAGAACAAACCCTAGTTACATAAGAAACTTACAAAGTTAACCTAACTAGAGAGAAAGAGAAAAACGAGAGCTAAAAGAATAATATTCAGATAGAAATTGTGTGTTGTGCTGAAATTGAAGAGATCTCCACATTAAATACTTCAATCTCATATTTCCATAATCAGTCCCTGAGATATTACACCTTCAGCCCTTGTAGTATGCATAAACGACTCCGCTACCCTTTAAGATCTTCCAAACATGAGGCGCAGTCCCTTGTGTCCTCAACAATCAGTTCTTTGACATTTCAGCCTCTCTTATTTTTGTTTATTACATGTAATACCCTGAAATCTAGAAACATTTCAAGTTAGTAAAGTTTAACTACCAAAAAAGTCAAGATTGTTTAAATCTAACAACATCTTTTAACACAGATCTTAATGATTCTTTTTTATGGTTTTATTATAAGTTATTTTTTCTAAGCTAATCACCTAATTCTCATACATTTTTATTACTTCTTTTATTTTATAGGCTCCGAGTATCCTACTTCTAGTTTGTTTTTAGTGAGTTGTATGGGATTAAAGAAGGATTAGATGATTTGTCTTTGGATGAGAGTACATATATAAGAAATGTGGCTCTTAAGATGAAATTGAAATTTGACAAATATTGGGGTACTTGTAATCTGTTGATTTTCATTGGTGTTGTTTTGGATCCTAGATTTAAGATGAAGTTGGTTGAGTTCTCTTTTAATTCTATTTATTCTGCGGATGTGGCTCCTAAACAAATGAAAATTGTTCGACATAGTTTTACTAAAATGTTTGAAGAGTATGTTAAGCAACATAAAGCAGCTAATGTGAAAGTGGAGTTAAGAGTGGTTATAACAAGCTAAGTTCTAGAGTTGGTATGGGTATCAAGAGTGGCACGACAGTTTTGCTAGTGTGAAGTCAGAGTTAGACGTTTATTTAGAAGAAGGCATGTATATTGGTGATTCAGGTGTATATTTTGATGCCTTGGAGTGGTGGAGGGAGAAATCTGAACTTTAGAGTTTTGTCTAAACTGGCTGCTAATGCTTTGGCAATTACTGTTGCTTCAAAATTAGCTTTTAGTGCCGGTGGGAGAGTTATCGATGCCTATTGTGCCTCTTTAGAAACGAAGACGGTAGATATGTTCATTTATGGGCTATACAAAAAGAAAATAAAGGTAATATTCTGAATCTCATCAATTATAATACTTGGTTTCTTACAATAACTAATTATTACTTTGTTTGTTTGTTGAATTGTTGTAGGAAACTGATGACAAAATATATGTTGAACTTCCATGAGGTGACAAATGATGGTGGATTGTTTTTATTTATTTGTTCAAATGATGACGTTGAATTATTTTTTTTTGTTCAAATGATGATGGTTGATGAATGGTGATTGTTTTGTATATGTTTAAACTATGGATATTTGTGTGTAATACTTAACTGAATGACAAGTTGTGGTGTTCATTTATGTTCATTTAGATCTATTCGTTTGTGTTCGTTTATCCCGTTCGTTTATCTTCGTTTATGTGCGTTTAGCATGTTAGCGAACGAACATAAACGAACACGAACACAAAGATTTTCGTTCGTTTACCGTTCGTGTTCGTTCGATTGTTCGGTTAAGTTAAATGAAATAACATGAACAAGTCTCTGTTCATGTTCGTTTACAACCCTATCCATGGTGTAGTCCTATTTTGTCATATTGAAAACGATAACCGAGCTTATTTTGTCATCTTCACACCGTGATCTCTGCCGGTATAAGTTTTCACTCCATCTTGTTATTGTATGTCAATATATCCTTACTCAGACCAATATTATGCTCATAGTATTTATGAGAACATCCCAATCCTACACTGTGGAGACAATGATGATGTGAAAAACCATCAAGTGAATGCAAAGCATGTTACTTTCCACACAAAAAACTTGCAATATTATGAGATCTCATTCAAGAGTAATTACACCTTTGACACGCCTTTCCTCTATCTTGCTATAAAGCTTGCTGGGTAATAACCATCAACTTCATAAAATAACTTTTATTTAAAGAATATTTCAAGAACTAATATGTTAAATTTGTTCTTTTATGGATCCCACGTTGCTTGTCTTGGGTCATTTTAACTATTGAAAGTTTGTTTACATTTTTTTTTCCATTTATGGTTTTTTGAACTCATCTTGCGAAAGGAATTATCAAGTTTGATGATCACATAAAACTCTTCATTAATGGTATTTCATGGGACACCAATGAAGAACGCTTCCAGATTTTCAAACCAATCAACTAGTTGTGTCTAAACAACCAAAAATCAAAATGAAACTATAATAACTAACAATGAAAATAAAATAACAAGTAACAGTAGCCAAATTAGTAACAACAATCAAATTAGTAATAACAATCAAATTAGTAACAACAGCTAAATTAGTTAAAAAAGAGAGTAAAAAACATCAGTCATCTTAAGCATACGTTGAACACATATGTGAACCAACAGATTTTGTTGTAACAGTTGCTATAAACAACGCCGGTGGAAGCCTTCGACCTCCGGCACCACCTCCCGAGCATCCACCTTCTCCAACGTTGCCTACTCAACCTCCGCCGTCTCCAATTGAACTAGGGAAAGTTTCAAATTTTAGGAAATCAATGTATGTACCGGAGGGTCTCGCCAGACGACTCGAAGAGTTGCACCACAGTGTAGAGGATGAATACAATATTGAGCGGAAGCATGCAGAAGACACTTAGCGACGACTCAGTCTTGAAAAGAAGAACGATTCGTTGATAGGAGAACTCAGTCAGCTGATGAAGGATATGAAAAAACGCGGAGGAGATGTACACCCGTAGGTTCGTTTTTTTTTTTGGGGGGGGGGGGGGGGGGGTTCGTAGTTTTCTATATGAATGATATAGAGGACTTAACAACAAAAATTGAGAGTCAAATCAAGAGCCAAAGTCAGAAAACCAAAAATAAAAATAAAAACAAAACAGGGTGTTGCGCGGGTAAGCACGCGGCTTAAACCCACGCAACATGTGGCGTAACTCACTGTTTTGCTTTCCTCCAAATTTCCTTCTTACGCCGTCTTTTCTTGAAGCAACGTCAGCATCCACCCAACAATACAATTCCATTTGATTTACAAGTCTTTCAATATTTTATCATCATTTAGTTATTTAAATTTAGATTAGGATGAGATTTAATTTGTTTATTTACTTTTCATATTTATCTTTTTCTTAGTTTAGGTTATAAATAGGACTATTAGGTTTCATTGTTAGTCATCTATCAATTAATACATTTTCTCTTAAGAGTTTTCTCTTAATATTCTTGAGTTTACTGTTAGTAATCTCATCATCAAAAGGGTTTAGACGCTTGTCGATCCTTCCGCAAACCGACGCTACGTCAAGTGGTATCAGAGCCAGGTTTCGCCTGTCTTTTCACCATCATGGCAGATCAACAACCCACTACCAAAGCAGATTTGGTCGGTATGAACGCGGCCCTTACCGCGGCAATCGCTGATCTGACGGCGGCTGTTAACCGACTTCAACCCAACGTCCTCCACGACAACCGCCGACGAGGAGACAAGTTTGAAGAACCGATTGTGAGGCCACGCAATGGCAATCATAATCGGATCAACCCTTTTAATTCCGAATCCGAAGAGGAGGAGGAAGAAGAGGAGCCGATCAACAACCGAAGAGATGAGAATGACTATCGTATAAAAGCGGACATCCCGTTTTTTCACGGAACCATGGGAGTTGAAGAGTTCCTCGACTGGCAAATCGAGGTCGATCGATTTTTTGACATCATGGAAGTGCCCGAGCATAAACAAATCAAGATGGTTGCTTTCCGTCTCAAAAGCACCGTTGCCGTGTGGTGGGACAAACTCGTGGTCCAACGGCAACGACAACGAAGGGGTCCAATTCGATCATGGCGCCGGATGAAACAATTGATGATTGAACGTTTCCTACCAGAAGATTACGAGCAAATCCTCTATAGAATGTATCTCAGCTGCAGCCAAGGCCCGAGGTCCGTAACTGATTACACCACCGAATTCCTCCGGTTAACCGATCGCAACAAAATCGGGGAATCCGAAGGACAAAAGGTAGCCTGATACATCAGCGGCCTGAAAACCTCAATCCAAGACAAGATTGGTCTCCAAAACGTGTGGACCGTGACCGAAGCTTCAAGCCTGGCCCTAAAAGCCGAGTTAATGGAAAAATCTACGCGCACCTCTAACTCCTATCGACGTTTTCAAGGACCTAACGAAAACGCCAACGCCACGCCCGATAAAGGAAAGAGCACTGTAACCCCTCACGACACCAACCCGCCACACAAAGCTAACACCGGCAACCCTAGCGGGGGACCACAAGGAAAGTCGACACCTATCAAGACACCCAATCCATATGCTAAGCCGATGAGCTCAAAGTGTTACCGATGTGGCCAGCTGGGACATCGATCTAACGAATGCACTAATCGAAGAACGACGACACTAATAGAAGGCGAGGAAAGTAGCGAAGACAACTTATATGAGGGCGCTGAATTTGCCGAAGAAGAGTCGGAGGAAAAAATCAACATCGTGCTTCAACGAGTCCTTTTCTCATCCAAAGAAGAAGGCCAAAGGAAGAATCTTTTCCGATCGCATTGCTCCCTTCATAAAAAGGTATGTAATCTCATCATTGACAACGGGAGTTGCGAAAACTTGGTGTCACGAAAATTAGACGACCACCTCAACCTTCCTACTCAACCTCATGAGGCTCCCTATTCCCTCGGGTGGGTCAAGAAAGGCCCGCAAGTTAGGGTCACGCAAAATTGTCGGGTACTAATATCGATCGGAAAGCACTACCAAGAAGAGGTTCTATGCGACGTTCTCGACATGGACGCGTGTCATATTCTACTAGGCCGCCCTTGGCAATTTGATAATGACGTCACCTATAAGGGAAGAGACAATGTCATGGTATTCCATTGGGGTGACCGGAAAATCGCCATGGCCCCCGTTACTAGTTTTGAAAAGACCTCCGACAAGAAAAGCGACAACTTTCTCATCAGGACCAATAGCGAGAGGGAGATGGAAGAAGATGCCAAGAAAGTCGAAGTCTTTTGCCTTATTGTCGTCAAAGGATTAATGAGTACAGAAAAAGTTGAAGCCGAAATCCCGGAAAAAGTCAATGAGATACTAAAGGATTTCGAAGAATTAGTGGCGGATGATTTGCCTCCCGAACTACCACCCATGAGGGATATTCAGCACCAAATTGACTTGATCCCCGGAGCTAGCCTTCCGAACCTACCCCATTACCGGATGAGCCCCAAAGAGAACGAGATCCTAAGAGAACAAGTTGAAGACTTGCTAAAAAAGGGCTTCATTCGAGAAAGCATGAGTCCATGTGCCGTACCCGTACTCCTAGTGCCAAAGAAGAACAATCAATGGAGGATGTGCATCGATAGTAGAGCCATCAACAAGATCACCATCAAGTACCGATTCCCTATCCCATGACTAGAAGACATGCTTGATGAACTATCCGGCTCCGTCGTTTTTTCCAAGATTGATCTTAGAAGCGGCTACCATCAAATCCGTATTCGACCGGGAGATGAATGGAAGACAGCTTTCAAAACACCGTTCGGACTCTACGAATGGTTGGTCATATCATTCGGCACGTCTAACGCACCAAGCACCTTCATGAGAACGATGAATCAGGTACTACGTCCTTTCATTGGAACTTTCGTAGTCGTTTACTTTGACGACATCCTCATCTATAGACGAGAAGAGTCCGACCATCTTCACCATCTTCGACAAGTCTTAACGGTCCTCCAAGATAACAAACTGTACGTCAATCTGAAGAAGTGTACTTTCTGCACCGACAAACTTATATTCCTTGGTTTCATAGTCGGAAAACACGGCATCGAGGTAGACAAAGAAAAGGTAAAAGCCATCCGGGAATGGCCGACTCCTAAAACAGTTACCGACATCCGAAGCTTCCATGGGCTAGCAACTTTCTACCGAAGATTCGTCCGAAATTTTAGCACCATTACCGCCCCGATCACGGAGTGTCTAAAGAAAGGAAAGTTTCAATGGGGACCCGAACAAAATGAGAGTTTCGCCCTAATCAAGGAAAAACTCAGCACCGCACCCGTTCTAGCACTACCCGATTTCAACAAAGTTTTTGAAGTGGAATGCGACGCAAGTGGCATTGGGATCGGTGCTGTCCTAACCCAAGAGAAACGACCCATCGCCTATTTTAGCGAAAAGCTTAGCGAACCCCGACGGAAGTGGAGCACGTACGACCAAGAGTTCTATGCGGTGGTCCGAGCCTTGCAACAATGGGAGCACTACTTGGTTCAAAAGGAATTTGTCTTGTTTACCGACCATCAAGCACTAAAGTTCATCAACAGTCAAAAGACGGTCAACAAGGTGCACGCTCGTTGGGTAAGTTTTCTGCAGAAATTTCCGTTTGTAATTAAGCACAAATCTGGAAATCTAAACAAAGTGGCCGACGCCCTTAGCCGAAGAGCCAACCTACTCATCACCCTATCAAACGAAATCGTCAGTTTCAAAACGTTGAAAGAGTTTTACAACGACGATAAAGACTTTAAAGACATATGGGGAAAATGCAACAATGGTACCCCTAGCGGTGATTTCTATGTTCGAGACGGTTACCTTTTTAAAGGCAACCAACTATGCGTTCCCGACTCCTCCCTACGTGAGAAATTAATTCGTGACTTACACGGAGGAGGATTAAGCGGTCATCTCGGACGGGACAAAACAATCACTAGTTTGGAAGAGCGTTACTATTGGCCACACTTAAAGAAAGATGCTAGTTCGATCGTGAGAAAGTGCTACATTTGCCAAACCGCAAAGGGACGATCACAAAACACCGGTCTCTACACCCCACTCCCGATTCCCGAAGACATTTGGCAAGACCTTTCAATGGATTTCGTGTTGGGTCTTCCCCGTACTCAAAGGGGGGTGGACTCGATCTTCGTTGTAGTCGACCGTTTCTCCAAAATGAGCCATTTTATCGCTTGCAAGAGGACCGCCGATGCAAGTAATATCGCGAGACTTTTCTTCAAAGAGGTGGTACGTCTACATGGTGTCCCGAAAACGATCACGTCCGATCGAGACACAAAATTTCTCAGCCACTTTTGGATCACGCTTTGGCGATTGTTCGGAACGACTCTCAAGAAGAGTAGCACCGCTCACCCACAAACTGACGGCCAAACGGAAGTTACTAATCGCAATTTGGGAAACATGCTCCGAAGTGTGTGTGGTGATAATCCGAAACAATGGGATGTGGCCTTAGCCCAGATCGAGTTTGCCTACAATAGTGTTGTCCACACCGCCACCGGCCACTCGCCTTTCTCCTTGGTATATACGTCACCCCCGAGGCACGTAGTTGATTTGGTCCAACTCCCGCGAGATCACGGAGTTAGTATCGCAGCGGGTAACATGGCTCGAGAAATGCAAGCAACAAAAGACGCCGTCAAATTACGCCTTGAAGCAACCGGTTTGAAGAACAAAGCGGCGGCCGACAAACACCGCCGGATGAAAGTGTTCAACGAGGGAGATGAAGTCATGGTTTTTCTCCGGAAAGAACGATTTCCTATCGGGACTTACGGAAAACTCCAGCCTAGAAAGTACGGTCCGTTTAAAATCACGAGAAAAATCAACGACAATGCTTACGTCGTTGCTCTTCCGAATTCGTTACACATCTCGAATACCTTCAACGTTGCCGACATATACGAGTACCACAAGGATGATCCGATTCCTTTAGAAGAGAACTCAGGGTCGAGTTCTTTTGAAGTGGAGGAGACTGATATAGAGGACTTAACAACAAAAATTGAGAGTCAAATCAAGAGCCAAAGTCAGAAAACCAAAAATAAAAATAAAAACAAAACAGGGTGTTGCGCGGGTAAGCACGCTGCTTAAACCCACGCAACATGTGGCGTAACTCACTGTTTTGCTTTCCTCCAAATTTCCTTCTTGCGTCCTCTTTTCTTGAAGCAACGTCAGCATCCATCCAACAATACAATTCCATTTGATTTACAAGTCTTTCAATATTTTATTATCATTTAGTTATTTAAATTTAGATTAGGATGAGATTTAATTTGTTTATTTACTTTTCATATTTATCTTTTTCTTAGTTTAGGTTATAAATAGGACTATTAGGTTTCATTGTTAGTCATCTATCAATTAATACATTTTCTCTTAAGAGTTTTCTCTTAATATTCTTGAGTTTACTGTTAGTAATCTCATCATCAAAAGGGTTTAGACGCTTGTCGATCCTTCCGCAAACCGACGTTGCGTCAATGAATGTTTAGATCGTTGTTTTATAGTAATCTATATGAATGTTTGGAGGTATTTGTTTGAATTTTATATATTATGCCGCTATGTCAAAAAAAAAAGTAGCTATAAACAACACCAAGCTAAATTTCAGATTTTGAGTCAACAAATGTGAACCATGATGTAGAAATCCTAGAAGAGAAGGTGAACTGATTGATTTTGAAACGACATATGTGAACCAACCAGATGTGAACTAAAATATTTCAAACCAACATGTGTGAAAATCGAAGAGGAGAAAGTAGAAGAGTACCTCTGATTCGTGATGTTGAATGCTTGTAGTTGAAGCCGAGAACTGGAAACCGAGAACTGCTGCTGCGATTTCAATCCTAGAAGCCGAGAACTACGACTAAGATTTCAATCCTAGAAGCCGAGAACTGATGCTGCGATTTCAATTGATCGATTGTGCATGATCTCTCAATCTGTGACTATCTACCTTCTGATCTCGTACTCTCGTTGAGGTTGAACTACAAAACTAGGGTTAATCTGAAGAGAAGGCACTAAAAGTGAAAAAAGGAGCGCTCCTAAATTTGGTCGGGTGATCGGGTTCGACCGGTTTATTTTGGGCCTGAACTGTTGGTGGTGGTGGCGGCGATGGATAATGGTGACCCGTAAGACTAATACTATATTACGATTATCTATCAAATGGCAGTAGATTAGTAATTTTTTAGTTTTTGTCCCACTTTTGTCCCATGAATAGGTGGAACAAGAAAATACTCTTTTTTGTCCCATCTTGTCCCACCCTATCCAGTCCTTGTCTTTGTTCCATCTCGCGCCAAATGTAGGACAATGAACTTTTGTCCTGTCCCATGTCACGCCAAATGTAGGATAGTGAGTTTTGTCCTGTCTTGTTCTGTCCCATGTACCAAACACAACCTTAATGAAGACCGCTTCCTTGAGGTGGCAAATAAATCTCTTTCTCTCAATAGTCTCTAAGGTAGCGTTTGGTATGCAGACAGGATTGGACGGGACTAGACAGGACAGGACAGGACAGGACAGGACAAGAGGGCAGGATAGGATTGGACATGACAGGACAGGACAGGACAAAACAAGTGTATGTCTTGTGTTTGGTACGACTAGGACTAGATATGACAGGATTAGACAATTTTCCCTAAAACTTGTTTGATGATTTTATATATCATATAATAGTTATAAATGAAACAAATAAAGTATATATATAATTTAATTTAAAAGCATTTTTAGTTTTTTACACAATTTTTAAACACATAAATACATACATAAATGATAGTACGAAAGGTGGATGTGGTCGACGGTGGTTGGTGACCGTTCGAGGTGGCCGACGATGGTAGTGGTGGATGCGGTAGACAATGGTAAATGAGGTTGTAGTAGTGGAGGAAGAGGTGGAGGTGGCCAACGGTGGTTGGTGGTGATCGTCGGTGTTGGTGGTGTAATGGGTGGCGATGGTGGTGGAGGAAGTTGTTGTAGTGGAGGAAGAGGTGGAAGAGGTCAACCATGGTTGACGGTGGCGGCCACAGGTGGTGGTGATCGGTTTTAGTGTAGGTGGAGGTAGTTACGATGGTAATGGTGGTGGTGATGGACGAATGGTAGTGTAGATGGTTGTTAAGGTAGTAGTGGCTGAGGGTGGTTGGCGGTGGCTACCGGTGGCCGCCGATGGTGGCGGCGGTGGTGATTAGTGGTGGTGACCCTTAAGGCTAATATCATATTAGTTATATATCAAATGAGCGTAGGTCAGTGATTTTTTTGTGTCTGTCTCACTTTTGTCCCATGTTGTTCCACGTATTTTGGTGGAACAAGAAAATGCCTATTTATGTCCCATCCTGTCCCACCCTGTCCACTCCTTGTCCCTGTCCCATGTCGCGCCAAACGTAGGATAACGAATTTTTGTCCTGTCTCATGTCACGCCAAACGTGGGACAGTGAGTTTTTCCCCTTCCCGTCCTGCCCTTTTCCATGTCCCAAACGCAGCCTAAATGCATGGATCGGTTTCAAATTGATGACTAGGCAGAACCTTAGCGCTGTGGTAAAGTCTGAAGTCTTATTTGACTTCTAATTAATAAGAGGCGGAGCTGATGTCTGAAATCTGAATTAACAAGACTATTTGGTTTTTATTGTAAGAAGTCTAAATTTGAATTACGATTGTTTGTCTTTGTAAATTGACAAATGTTTGAATTTGAAAAAAATTGTTATTGAAGATTGACAAATGTTCATTTTGCATTAATTGTGTTGTAATTTATTTTCTTAAACTAGCCATACAAAAAATGTTCATTTTGCATTAATTGTTTTTGTAAATTATAACACCCGTATTTTCGGTAAATCCTTATCTCCCCCTTCCCTACCAACCCCTATTTGTAAACCTTAGCAGGAAACTCTTGTTGGGAATCAAGGTGGCATCGCATGTGCCTCAGTTCGAAAAAGAAAACCAAAAATAGGGCTCGGTACACCCTGTGTGAGTATGCCCGCGATTGTGACAGAGTGTCACTCTCGCGGGATATGTACCGAGAGCAGGAAGAAGCGAGCGACTATGCCCGCGATTGTGACAGGGTGTCACTCTCGTAAGGCATAGTCGCGGTCGGCCCCTGTCAGCTTAAAAGCCCCGATTTTTCACCACCTTTTCTCATTTTATCCTATTTCGGTTTTTGGAGCCTTTAAGGCTCCGATTTTGAAGTTCTAAGTGATTCCTTACATCTTGAAGAGGATTTGGAAGCTAAGGTATGGGTTCTTCTTCCTTATCTCTATTGTTGGTTCCAAGCTTTTAGAGTTCACCAAACCCTCTCCTAAAACCCTTCCATCCTTTTGAAGAAATGAATATTTAAGTGTATTTTGGTAAACCTAGAGGTGTTTGTTGGTGGATTCAAGTGGTGGTTGAGGTAAGCTCCCCTTTCTTTCATTTAAGAAATTAGGGTTTTGGTATTATTGGTGATTTTGATGTTTTATGTTGGGGGAAACGATTCTAAGTGTTTGGGGATGAATATTTATGGCTGGAAACTTGTGGATCTAGGTTTTTGGAAGATTTGGCTTGAAGATTCAAGTTTCATCAAAGGAGCTTAAGTTGGGAATTTTTTTAGATTTAGCCTAAATCTAGCAAGGTGAGTTCAAGTTGTTTTGTGAAAATGTTGTACATGCCAAAATGTTCATTTTAAAGTGTTTTAAGTGTTTACATGAAAATATTCATTGTTGAGTCATTTGAACGATTTTGATCTCTTGGAGCATTTTGCTTTATAAGTCTCACAAAACACATACCTTTGGGATTTTTGGGTAACTTGACAACATGAGTATGTTTTGAAGTGTTTTGTTGGAAATATACATAATTTTATGTGGTGGTATGTTTTAAAACATGAACGTGTGGGTTATTGGGTTTTGGGTCATTTTCGACCTTGTGAACATTTTAGAGGTTGTAATTTGAGAAAAATGTAATTTGGGTATTTTGATGGATGAACCTTAAGTACTGTTATTTTAAATGAATTATCTTATGTTTGTAAATCTTTGGGTATAAATGCACTTTGATGTGTACTTTGGAAAATGACGTATCTTAAATTAAGAGTGGTGTTGAGTAATTCGTGTCTATGGAGCATATTTCGCATAAACATGGGTTACATACGTTTTAATGCATTACTTGGTTTTCATGTATGGTTAATTGGTTTTGGTTGAGCTTAGGGCTCGGTTTATGAATTTAATGAGTCTTGGGGACATTTGTCCGGATTTTAACAAATGAATATGGAGTTTTGGTCGTCAGTTGCATTTCCGCGTTTTATTTGAAACGTACATATTTTGAGTGCGTGTGTCGTTAAAGTGGAGTCATGTACTTATAGACCGTAATGCATTGGATCCATAGGCGTATGAGTCGGTCATATCTTTATAAGTGGAGAGTCTTAGTATTCTCACCTTGGGACGTACACCATTTTGGCATTTTGAGTCCCGGCGTTGTGGAGATGAACCGTATTAGGTTGTACTCCGGGATTTTGGTTTATTGTGATGTTCTAGCACTTGTGCACGAGGGTTAGACATCTTGGGTTATCAAGTAAGGAGCCGAGACTCCAAATCTTAAATGCTAGTAAGTAGGCAATAAAGGTTCCATAGAAACCTTGAGGTGTAACTTACTAGAGAATGAACAGGCAATAAGATCGTGTATCCTTGAGGTGTAGTTGGGCACATCAGGCAATAAAGGATATGGTGGTGCCACCCGTTGCTGGGTGTGGGACTTGAGGTGTAGCTTTTTATAGTAGGCAATAAAGTCCGACTCGAGTTGGAGCTTATTAAAGCAGACAATAAAGTCATGATCCGAGGTGTAGTTCAATAACATAGTTATGCGACTTAACTTTGTGTTCCACCACATACATTGGAATCGGGTCTCCCCCGTTGCCGAAAGGTGTTTTTTGGGTATTTATTTTATCCATGTTTTCGGTGACGTATTTTATTTATATAGTTTGCTTTCCATATTTTATGGGTTGCGATGTATGCCTCATTCGCGTTCGGGATGTTTTTAATAATAGCGATTCATTTATGATTTCAACCCTTTTGGAAATCAAATACTATTTCACTTTTCAAGTGGGTTTCGGGATGAGTCCATTTTGAGAATCGTTTTATATTAGAGCTTTCCTCACGTGATTTGTGTGCGTTGGAAAATGGGTGGTTTGCATTTAAAGTAAATCCTTTTTGAACTCATGATTTAAATTGCACTTCTCTCGTCTTACGAATTATGTAATCATGATAAACTCTTGAACTCACTAGGCGTTAGCCTAACCTTTTATTTGTCGGCATGTGCAACAGGTTCCGGTTGGGATGTAGTTCTAGTGACACTGTGAAGAGTGGAGAGCTAGTTGTGTGCTCAAGAAGTAAGTAGCTTGGTGAAGTCTTCCGCACTTGGGGAAATAATGACTTGATTTTGGGGTTGAGTAACACCCGACCTTTTGTAGTCTTGGCGAATGACTTAGGTTTCGATTGTTGAAAATATAATGTTTATGTTGAGGTGATTTCAAGAATGGTTTGTAGAAGGAATTTTATCCTTAAGTGGTTATTTTATTGAAAATTTTATTTAGTTGCTCTTTCCAATTTTGAGGGTGTTACAAGTTGGTATCAGAGCTTAAGTTTGAGAGAACTAGGTGTTGGCTTTGGATACCTAGACTCAAACTAGCATTCGTTTAAGTGAATGAGAATGAAATTTCACCGTTAGACACTTTAAGATAGGATAATTTGAGGTTAATGTTAGGTCTCAAAGTCAGTTGAATAGAAGTTCAGGGACCATTTAAGCTATTTCTTGTAACTATCCCTAATGGGATATAAATAGTTTCTTTTTGTTTAGAGTTAGGGTTAATGACCTAATTACTATTTGCTAAACACCTTGTACGACTACTAAGTAATTCATATTTTCTGCTGTTCAATCAAGTGAGATTTATGACATGTTAATGCTATTGTGTTGATTACATTGATTGCACTTGTTAATCTAGGATCAACAATTGGTATCAGAGCAGAAAGACGAACGATCCAAAGGTAAAATCTCTCAATTTAGAGTCATTCCAGTTTGTCCGACTGTTTCTTTGAAAAAGCTTATTAATTGTTTTTTATTCTGTGTTAAAATCAAAATTGTTGCTAAAGAAAGTGTTATTTTTGTGTTTCTAGAGTCTTAGTAATCAATTGAACACGGTTGATTAATTCTTGGTTCATCGATTTTGAGATTTTTCAATTCTGGGTTTATTGCACTCTGTTCTTGAAAAATTCTCAATTTTTGCTCAAAAGTGGCTTCAAATTCGATTTGGTTAGTTGTTTTTGCATTCTTTGGTTGTTGGGCGTGTTCTTAAAGTGTTTGCAGAAGTCATTCGAAGCTTTCCAGTAAAAAAAGTGAGTTTTTGCACCTCTAGGTACGTATTCTTCCGAACTGGGTTTTGAATACGAGACTTAAATTTTGAGTCCTGGATTCTTGAGTTTCCCGCACTCACACCGGATCCCGGAGTTATACCGGGTCCATCCTTTGATTTCGGTTCTCATACCGGATTTGCTCTATACCGGAACTCATTCCGGTTCCGGACTAATACCGGTTCCGGACAAGTCCCAGTTCCGGTGTGTATCGGATTCTCATTCCGGATCTTGTCCCATTCCGGTTCCGGATCCTCTGTTCCGGATTTCTCATCCTGCACACTTTGGTAAGCATTTTCTTTATCAGTTCACTTTATTTTCTTGCATCTCAGTGTTTGCTTTCTTTATATATTTTCCTCAAGTTACTCTAGTTACCCACTTGAACTTAGGAACATCTTAGTTCTTTCACTCCCTTAGGATCTTAAGTTAGATCACTCCTTTTACAAGTGCCCGAATCATGAATACCCAAGACGCGTTAGCTATAGGATCTGAACTCAAACCAACGATCCTGTACCCTGGGGAGTATAACGTATGGAAAGACCGCTTCATGTGTTTTATCGAGACCAAGTCTCTCTACGATGAGATCCTCTTATCGTTGACCCACAGACCAATTCCTCCTCCAATGATGGACATCCAAGCGCAGGAAGGCGAAACCCCAACTCAACGGGCGGTCAAACCATATGACAAGCTGACTCCTGAAGAAAAGAGGCAAGTAAATGGCGATAGACTGGCTAAGACGTACCTCATCTATAGTCTTCCAAATAATATCTACTGCAGCATCGGCAGTCAGAAAGACACGACCAAAGGAATGTGGGATCAACTGGCAAAAATTATGCAAGGTAGTCGCGAAGGGAACCAGCTGAAGATAACCAACCGCCTCACTCGATATGAAGCGTTCAGGGCCAAACGAGGGGAAGCACTAACCGAGACTTACAAAAGATTCTGCACGTTCATCAACGATCTTCACAAAAACAACATCTTTAAGACGAACACAGAGAACAACATCAAGTTCTTGAACAACCTTCAGCCTGAATGGAAGGGATTTGTCCTCAATGTTCGTCACAATCGTTCTTTAGAGAATGTTCCGCTGCACGAACTCTATGAGATGTTGTTACAAGATGAAGATGATGTTCATGAACTCATGGGAGATCAAGTCTAGCGAGAAGACCAAAGAAGTACCTCTTGCTCTCATATCTCACAAAAAGGACAAACACGTTCAACGCAGTTCTTATCGAGAAGAAACCCATAGTAAGACTGAGCATGAAGATTAAGAACATGAAAGTGATTCTGACCCTGATCTTGATGGAATCAAGAATGTTGTTGCCCTACTTACCAGAGAATACGCAAGGAAGAAATTCTTCAAGAAGCAATCTAATAACAACCAGCGTTACTCTACCGACACGAAGCGTCGAGACTACCGAGACAAGTATGACAGGAAGAGAAAGTCTGATGAAGGAAGGAAGAAGAATGATGAAGGCAATAAGTCAGAAGGGAAGTCAGATGAGCGAGATGATGATGAACCGGTGAAGTGTTACAATTGCGGAAAACGAGGACACTTTGTCAGAGACTGCCGGAAACCTGTAGTGCGCAATGCTAAGTACTATAAGAACAAAATGCTGCAGGCAAGGCAGAAAGAAGAAGGTAAAGCATTGATGGCAGAAGACGATCACTGGATCGTCTTGACTGAAGATGAAGAGGAAGAAACTGAAGCTTATATGTGCTACACTGGCACTTAGCCTGAAGAATCTGACACTGAAGATGAATCCTCCAGCAAGAACAAGGAAAAAGCCGAATGCCAGGTATGTGCTTCCTCTAATGATAAACTTATCGATCAGATGCAAGTCATGGCGCATACCTTAGATTCTTTTGAACAAAAGATTAAAGCTAAAGCCGCCCAAATAACTAAGCTAGAAGCCGATGCTAAAATTAAATACGACAGCATAAGCAAACTAGTTATTGAAAAGGCTGAAGATAAGTGCGTGATAGAAAACCATCAATCTGAATGCTCAGCCATTTAAAAAAGAGCAGAATCCCTAGAGACCCAACTATCAGAATTCACACAAAAGTTAGAGAAGTCTCAGGAGGAGTATTCAAAGAGTGTTGTTCTTAAAGAAAACGTTCAAAAACAAAATGATTTGTTGACTAACAAGCTTAAGGATCTAGAATCCAAACTTTATAAACTTGGTCAATCGGAACAAACCATTCACTTGAATAAACAGAAGGAATTCAAGTATTACAACTCTCAATGGGGGCTCGAATATGATAATCCGTGTTACCTTAAGAAAATCTTTTCAAAGGTTCCCACCCTTTATGAGTTCAACTTTTTAGGACTAGATAAGAAATACCCTAAGTATAAGATCAAGTGGACTAAACCGTCACAGGATGATGAGGAAAAGGAAGACCATAAAAGGAAAACAGGAATTCCTCTACCAAAAGTAGGGGAAAAGTGTTAGGTCTCAACGTCAGTTAAATAGAAGTTCAGGGACCATTTATGCTAATTCTTGTAACTATCCCTTTTGGGATATAAATAGTTTGCTTTGTTTCATAGTTAGGGTTAATGACCTAATCACTTGTTTCTAATTACCTATGTACAGCTAAACAGTGTTCATCTTTTATAGCTATGCAATCAAGTAAGATTTATGACATATTCATGCTATTGTGTTGATTCTACTTTATGCACTTGTTAATCTGGGATCCACAATTGGTATCAGAGCAGAAAGACGATTGATTTAAAGGTAATATCTCTCAATTTAGAGTCATTCCAGTTTGTCGACTGTTTCATTGAAAAAGCTTAGTCTTTGTTTTTTGATTAGTGTGTAAAAAATCGAAATTGATTCTTAAGAAAGTTTTCTTCTTGTGTTTCTAGAGTCATATCAATTTTTGAACGTTTTTGATTAAGTCTTTGATCATTAATTTAGAGATTTTTCAATTCTGGATTCTTGTACTCTGTTTCTTGAAAACTTCTCATTTTTTGCTCAAAAGTGCCTTAAAATCGAGTTGATCAGTTGTTTGTGACTCCTTTAGTTTTTGGTAGTGTTATTAAAGTGTTTGCAGAAGTTCCTCGAAGCTATCCAGTCAAAAAGGTGAGATTTTGCATCTCCAGGTATGTTTTTCTTTTCGAACTAGTTTGAATACGGGACTTGATTTTTTTTGAGTCCCGAATTGGTTGTGTCTCGCACCTGGACACCGGATCCCATTCATATCGGGTCCATATCCCGGTCGCAAACTGGTACCGGACTATACTGGATTCAACCCGGTTCTGAACAATACCAGATCATATTCCGGACCATACCAGTTTCACATACCGGTTCCGGATCCGATCTCATTCCGGTTCCGGTTCCAAACTTGGTCCCGGTTTTGACTCCGGATACCGACTTTAACTCCGGATTACGCCTCAATTTCTATTCCGGTTCCGGATCTCTTTGATTCTGGACCCTGTCTGTTCCGGATCTCTCCCCTGCACACTTTGGTAACCAATTTCATTTATCTGTTTGATTTCTTTTCCTATTTTTCTGTGCTTGCTTATTTTATTTAATCTCAGTTAAGTTACTCGTTATCTTAGGAACACCTTAGTCTCTCACTCCCTTAGGATTTTGTGTTAGATCACTCCTTTTACCTTTGAATCGCTCAATTCGTTTTACGATCACACAAGTGCCCGAAACATGAACACTCAAGACGCATTAGCCATAAGATCTGAACTCAAGCCGCCGATCCTGTACCGAGGGGAGTATAAACATATGGAAAGACCGCTTCATGTGTTTTATCGAGACCAAGCCCCTTTACGATGAGATTCTCCAATCGTTGACCCAAAGACCAATTGCTCCTCCAATGATGGATGTTCCAGCGCAAGAAGGCGGAGCCCCAGCTTTACGGGTGGTCAAACCATATGACAAGCTGACTCTTGAAGAGAAGAGGAAAGTAGATGGTGATAGACTGGCTAAAACGTACCTCATCTACAGTCTTCCAACTAATATCTACTGCAACATCGACAGTCAGAAAGACATGGCCAAAGGAATGTGGGATCAACTGGCGAAAATTATGCAAGGTAGTCGCGAGGGGAACCAGCTGAAGATAACCAACTGTCTCACCCGATATGAAGCGTTCAAGGCCAAACGAGGGGAATCACTAACCGAGACTTACGAACGATTCTGCACACTCATCAACAATCTTCACAAAAACAACATCTTTAAGATGAATACCGAGAACAACATCAAGTTCTTGAACAACCTTCAGTCTGAATGGAAGGGATTTGTCCTCCATATTCGTCACAATCGTTCTTTAGAGAATGTTCCGCTGCACGAACTCTATGAGATGCTGTTACAAGATGAAGATGATGTTCGTGAACTCATGGGAGATCAGAAGTCTAGCGAGAATAACAAAGAATACCCTCTTTCTCTTGTATCTCACAAAAAGGACAAACACGTCCAACGAAGTTCTTACAGAGAAGAAGCACATAGTGAGACTGAGCATGAGGATGAAGAAACTGAAAGTGATTCTAATCTAGAGCTTGATGGCATCAAGAAAGTTGTTGCCTTACTATCCCGAGAGTACGCTAGGAAGAAATTATTCAAGAAACCATCCAACAACAATCTGCGTTACTCCACCAACACTAAGCATCGAGACTACCGAGACAAGTATGACGGGAAGCGCAAGTCAGATGAGGGAAGGAAGAAGAACGATGAAGGCAAGAAGTCAGAAGGGAAGTCAGACGACCGAGATGATGATGAACCGGTGAAGTGTTACAACTGCTGAAAGCGAGGACACTTTGCCAGAGACTGCCGAAAACCTGTAGTGCGCAATGCTGAGTACTACAAGAACAAAATGTTGTTGGCAAGGCAGAAAGAAGCAGGTAAAGTGCTGCTTGCAGAAGACGATCACTGGCTCGTCTTGACTGAAGATGAAGAGGAAGAAGCTGAAGCTCATATGTGCTACACTGGCACTCAACCTGAAGAATCTGACACTGAAGAGGAACCCTCCAGCAAGAAAAAAAAGTCGAATGTCAGGTATGTGGTTCTTCTAATGCTAATCTTATTGATCATATGCAAGTTATGGTGCGTACCTTAGATGCTTTTAAAATAAAGGTTAAAACCAAAGACGCCCAAATATCCAAGCTAGAAGCCGAGGCTAAAAATAAACATGACACCATAAGCAAGCTAGCTATTGAAAAGGCTGAAGATAAGTGTGTGATAGAAAACTAACATTCCGAATGCTCAACCACTTCAAAAAGAACATAATCCCTAGAGACCCAACTATCTGAATTCACACAAAAGATAGGAAAGTCTCAGGAGGAGTATTAAAAAAGTGTTGTTCTTCAAGAAAACGTTCAAACACAAAATGAGTTGTTGACTACTAAGCTTAAGGATATAAAATCCAAACTTTATAAACTTAGTCAAACAGAACAAACCATTCATGTAAAGCCCGTGTCCCGGTTTGGATATTTTATTTTTTATTTTTAATATTTTCTTTTAACGAATGTTTATTAACGGGATTGACGGGAATGACCAAAATGTTATAAAATTGTGTTAAAAGATAACGGACCCCCTCTCGTTTCTGTTTTGGATCGCACAAAAGAAACAACCACACGAAACCCTACCTTTCATCTCCTTTGGCTGTCACCGCCGCACCACCACAAAGCCACCAGCGCCGCCGCCGCTAGCGGCTGCCGGAGAGAGAGAGACGACGAGCAGGACGTGAAGGAGTCGGGGTCCCTTCGTGGTGGCGGCTGGGTTGTCGTCGAGAGGTGGGAAGAAGTGAGTTGGGGTGGCGGGCTCGTATTGCTGTTTGTGGAATCTGCGTTGCGTATCGAGGTGAGTTCTCTCACTACGTAGAATAGGGATTATATGTACATTACGGTAGTTTGTATGTGTTAGCTGAATTGTTGTGTGTACTAGCTGAATTGTGGTGCGTAGTACTAGGTTGAATTAATGCCTAGTATAAATGAGTGTTATATACATCTCGGTGGGACCGAGGAATAGTGTTTTAGTGTTGTGTGAACTCGGTGGGACCAAGCACTCGGTGGGACCGAGGAATTGTGTACAAGTGTGGGATGAACTCGGGGAGACCGAGGGATGCCTACACGAGTGTGTTGTATAATCGGGGAGACCGATGGTTTTATATATATATACAGTTGTTGTTGTATGATCGGGGAGACCGATGGTTTTATATAAATATACAGTTGTTGTTGTATGATCGGGGAGACCGATGGTTTTATTTATTAATGTCTAGGAGAATACCTTTACTGTTGTATTTATTCTGTTGGACCGATGTTCGGCGGGGCCGATGGTTGTATTTATTCGGTTGGATCGATGTTCGGCGGGGCCGATGGTTGTATTTATTCGGTTGGACCGATGTTCGGCGGGGCCGATGGTTGTATTTATTCGGTTGGACCGATGTTCGGCGGGGCCGATGGTTGTATTGACTATGTAGACCTCAGGGTGCCGAGGTGGACTGTTATGTCCTTGTATGAGTTGCCTGTTTATGATATGTTCTTGAACTGGCATATGTGGATTAATTGTATTTATCTGTGGTTAGGGGTAGTGTTCATATGATTGCTATCCTATGTTGGTGCTTGAATTCACTAAGCTTCGTGCTTACCCTTTCCCTATAAAATTACTGTTTCAGGTGCGAGTGGCG
Organism: Saussurea involucrata; assembly: GCA_033807775.1. Taxonomy (NCBI): domain Eukaryota; kingdom Viridiplantae; phylum Streptophyta; class Magnoliopsida; order Asterales; family Asteraceae; genus Saussurea; species Saussurea involucrata. The sequence goes on from CM066318.1 coordinate 87,458,134, forward strand.
GTAAGGCGTGACGGTACACACTGGCGCGTTGAGAAGACCTTCGTATTATTTATATTTTTACATTTCCGCTGTTTTAGTTGAGTTGATCGTTTAACATAACGAGGTTTTGTGTAAAGGTTTATTTTGAGTTAAACGCTTGTGATTTAATTTAATAAAAATGGTATTTTTAACAGTTCAAATTTATTGTAATTTTTGGGACGTTACAACTTGGTATCAGAGCACAGCTTGAGTGAATCAAACACATCTCGGTGTGTTTGATCTCAAGTTTGCGGCTATAAAATCTTCTTTAAAGTTTTTGGAAAATAAAAGAAAGGAAAATGCGTTTGAGAAACGGTGACCGAAGGCGCAGTGTGTACAGTCAGCCGGAGCCAAGGGAAAAGGTACAGTACTTAGTGTAATTTCTTGCTTTCTAGAACATAGGAGTATGTATGCTAGATTACTTGGTGCTAATTACACTGTACTGCGTGTTTGATGCTTGCTAGTAGAAATTTATGCTAGTCTTGATAAGTTGTTAAGTGAATGCCTTATAAGTTGTATGCAGTAGGAATCAAATAGCCTTAGAATGTTTGATTTAGTTTTATTGTGCAGCTCTTGTTTGAGTCCAACCGTTGTAGGATAGAATCTTATATTCGAATGTCTATCTGGTTTTCACTGTATGCGACTGTGCATTGGCGAGGCGACTCGTCAGGACTAGTGAGGTTTCCGTCCTAGCAAGAGTTGTGGGATGAAATGAAATTCCTAGGGAGCTAGGAAGAGTGTGTACATATGCTGGTGCGGGCATATGTGTATAGTTTTTTGGCAAGGAACTACTTGGGCACTTCGGGACGGGACTCGAAACGAGTGAGGATAGGTGTGGAAGGTAGTAGTAGAGCTCCTACTATCTGAAGCACATGATCCGTGCTCGAGTCGGGGAAAGTCACGAGGAATCCAAGGAGTTGAGCGTGAGCGTTGTTAGTGTGAGTTATTGTGTGCTAATTACGCGTTGTAATATCTACCCAGAATAGCCATCACAAGGAGGAACAACAATAGTGAACCTACTAGTACAGGTGTGTACTTGAATTGCTTTGATGTGATGATCGTTGGGGTAGTGATGAAGGTTCTAAACTAGTAGTCGTTGGAATAGAAGGACGATTCTAGTATTAATCACTTGGAGTGACGATAAGGATGATGTTTGTTTTAAGTAGACCATTTCGGGTCAAGATGGATGATTGTGCTAGAATCATAGGCTTATAGAGCCGACTTTGATTTGAGGAAAAGTCGTAGGGATTATTTGACGTAATTTCCCAACTTGCCTAAGAGGTTTAAATGTCCGGACGACGATTGTGGACCGGAGAGGTTTGGAGGGGTATGAGTCGAGACGTAGAATGCCGACTAAGTCATGCACAAAGTTTGATTTTGAAAATAAAATTGCATTAACTAATTCGTGTGTTTCCAATCCTTATATGGATTGTGTTTTGGAATTTTGGGAAATGTTCAGCACACACACAAGATTTTGAATTATGGTTTTGAAAGTGCATGAAACCGTTTTATCATGAGAGTTGCAAACGTTGTTAGAAATTGTTTCATTTTGTTATTTTTCCAATGGGCCCTTCGGGTAAGATGATATCCGTGTTTTGTGGTGTTTAAAATGTTGGGCAAATGACTACGGCTTGTGACTTTAGCATTGGAACTCCTCCACATATGTTAGAGTGAGATGAAAAGTTACATTCCATGATGTCTGTATAAAACTATTTTGGTGATTTGTTTAAAATGAGTTTGTTAAACAATGTTGTTTATGGTTTTACCGTGGAAAGAGATTTTTGGGATTTTGGCGTCTCATACATGATTTTGCTTTTAACAATTTGACTTTGGGGGCACAATGTATGGTGCTATTTTATTGACTTAGAGTCATTGAGTTCGTTAAGGTTCATGAAGTTTTGTTTTACGGCATGTTGAGTCGTGTGGGTTTAATTTCACGAGGTGCATATCTTATTTGTTTATGTAACCATTTGGGGAAATTTTGGGAAATCAATTTAAAGAACCCACCTTTTGAGATTTGGTGTGAGTTAATTGGAGCATGTGTGTCATTGCAAGAAAATTTTAAGGAAGTGTTACAAGCTTGCATGCCTACCAGATTTTATGAGGTTTTAGTCGATATTTTCAAATGATAGAAGCGGATTGGTTTCTATCTTTAAGTTTGAAACTTACACGAGACAGTTGTGTTTTAACAAAAATATATTTGTAAACCGTTTCATCGTTTGTATGACTAGCTGACGCGCGTAAAAATTTGTTGGTGAACCCTGTGCCACGACATTTTATGATTTAAAAAGAGAAATTTTTGGGTCAAACGTCGTGGAACTGATTTTGAAATTATGTGCACACTTTTTTCGCACCCTGTGTAAGGTCGAGTGGTTATTTTAAGTACAAGTCATAAGCCAATCCATACTAGAACCGTGATGGTTCATTTTTAAAGAAATTATTTATTTCGCTTTGCGTTTTGTGAGTAAACTGAGCTGCAATGGAATGATTTTCAACATGATTTTCATATGTGGGACGAGCGTGTCCATTTTTGCGTAACTACCGACCTGGTAATAGTAGTTTTATTGCATACGATCTTTTTGAGATGAAAAATCTTGACATTGAAAATATTTTGTAAATGATTTTGTAAACCATTTGGGAAATGCGCTTTTAAGTGTTATGTGTCATTTTGAGAATTTTAAGGGTGTGAGTCCTTTTGGAAAACTCTTTTGTTTAACCCGTGTTGAGTTTAGAACTAATGTTGATTTTAGAGTATTGCTTGCTTAAACTTTATTTAAACGCGTTTTTGACCGACTTATGGGTCTAGCAAGCGTGGAGCATTTTGCTCGGTTTTAACTTTGAGATAGTCATGGGTCAATTGCACGGTTTTAATGGCTCGATGTGGAGTCTTGTTGATGGGTTGTTTTTGTTGCACAGTTTTGTATTTATGGCATGGTGAGTATTTACATGTTTGGGTGAGTGAGTCATTCCGGGATAGGCATGTTGTTGGTAGACTGTTTTGCATTAGATCCTTAGACACGTTAGTCAGTCGTTAGTAATGGTCGGTTGGGTATCTCAGGGTGGGACCCCGGTATTCATGTGTTATGACCTTGACTTTCCAGTAGGCACTAGGAGGATATAGCCTTGAGCACTTACCTGGGAGGTAGTTCCGATGTGCTGGGCCTTGAGGCGTTACCTGGGAGGTAGACGTCAAGGTGTATCCTCGATACGGTGTAACCTGGCTTCGTAGAGTGAGTGTGGAGGATACGTCGACGGTGGAAGGTAAGGTATTCCACGCGTGTTGATATTGTAGGTCAAATGGTTACGGTTAAGGGAATGATGCCCTTTATAATTAAGAGATTAAATGTGCAGTAACCTTTTGAGGTAAGTGGTATATTTAGGTGTCGACTTTTAGGCTTGAGGCCAAACACCTTTAGTGTAAGCGGAGATTTGTAGCCGATTTTAAAATAATCATGGTGATGGTAGTAGTAACCCTGAGATGCTTACTTGTGATGAATGGTTATGGTGGAATGACCTTCGTGTGTGTTTATAAATCTGCTGATTTGATGATTCGTGTGAGGTAAATTTTGGGAGTCTATTAGAACTCGTGGAAGTTAATCGACAGTTAATGGTAGGAATGATCGGATTCGAGTATCCTGTAGGGTATATTGGTGAGCAACTTTAGAATGGTTAGAGCTTGAAATTTGAATCGGGATGTATGGAATATCTAAGGTTGGGAGACAACCGAAGTCGTTTGACTAGGAATGATTCCAGTTGTTGGAGTGTTCTTCCGATCATAATTTCAGTGTTCTTGAAGGAGCTTTGTTGGTAAGAAAAGTATTCGAGAAATTTTAGACGGTGTGAGAAATTTAGATTCCAGTTAGGGATGTCGCCAAGCGTATAGAGAAATTTAAATTCCAGTTAGTGAAAGTCCAGTGGCAACACCGAAAGGGTTCCGAGTGGACTTCGGAACCTGAGGTTGAGATGAGAGAGAACTATTCGGAGCTATTCGTGGACGTAGACTTCGAGGACGAAGTCTAAGCCAAGCGGGGGAGAGTTGTAAAGCCCGTGTCCCGGTTTGGATTTTTTTTTCCTAATATTTTCTTTTAACGAATGTTTATTAACGGGATTGACGGGAATGACCAAAATGTTATAAAATTGTGTTAAAAGATAACGGGGAAAAACCTTAACTCTTTTTGCAAGGTTTTGGAAAAATCAAGGACCAAAAGTGTACATGTTGGATATGTTGCATGGGGATCGATTTAAAGAAACCGACCCCCTCTCGTTTCTGTTTTGGACCGCACAAAAGAAACAACCACACGAAACCCTACCTTTCATCTCCTTTGGCTGTCACCGCCGCACCACCACAAAGCCACCAGCGCCGCCGCCGCTAGCGGCTGCCGGAGAGAGAGAGAGAGAGAGAGAGAGAGAGAGATAGAGAAAGAGAGAGAGAGAGAGAGAGCGAGAGAGAGAGGGAGAGAGAGAGAGAGACGACGACGACGAGTGGGACGTGAAGGAGTCGGGGTCCCTTCGTGGTTGCGGCTGGGTTGTCTTCGAGAGGTGGGAAGAAGTGAGTTGGAGTGGCGGGCTCGTATTGCTGTTTGTGGAATCTGCGTTGCGTATCGAGGTGAGTTCTCTTACTACGTAGAATAGGGATTATATGTACATTACGGTAGTTTGTATGTGTTAGCTGAATTGTTGTGTGTACTAGCTGAATTGTGGTGCGTAGTACTAGGTTGAATTAATGCCTAGTATAAATGAGTGTTATATACATCTCGGTGGGACCGAGGGCTCGGTGGGACCGAGGAATAGTGTTTTAGTGTTGTGTGAACTCGGTGGGACCGAGGAATTGTGTACAAGTGTGGGATGAACTCGGGGAGACCGAGGGATGCCTATACGAGTGTGTTGTATAATCGGGGAGACCGATGGTTTTATATATATATACAATTGTTGTTGTATGATCGGGGAGACCGATGGTTTTATATAAATATACAGTTGTTGTTGTATGATCGGGGAGACCGATGGTTTTATTTATTAATGTCTAGGAGAATACCTTTACTGTTGTATTTATTCTGTTGGACCGATGTTCGGCGGGGCCGATGGTTGTATTGACTATGTAGACCTCGGGGTGCCGAGGTGGACTGTTATGTCCTTGTATGAGTTGCCTGTTTAGGATATGTTCTTGAACTGGCATGTGTGGATTAATTGTATTTATCTGTGGTTAGGGGTAGTGTTCATATGATTGCTATCCTATGTTGGTGCTTGAATTCACTAAGCTTCGTGCTTACCCTTTCCCTATAAAATTACTGTTTCAGGTGCGAGTGGCGGTAAGGCGTGACGGTACACAATGGCGCGTTGAGAAGACCTTCGTATTATTTATATTTTTACATTTCCGCTGTTTTAGTTGAGTTGATCGTTTAACATAACGAGGTTTTGTGTAAACGTTTATTTTGAGTTAAACGCTTGTGATTTAATTTAATAAAAATGGTATTTTTAACAGTTCAAATTTATTGTAATTTTTGGGACGTTACAATTCATTTGAATAAACCAAAGGAATTCAAGTATTACAATTCTCAATGGGGACTCGGATATAATAATCCGTGTTACCTTAAGAAAATCTTATCAAAGGTTCCCACCCTTTATGAATTCAACTTTTTGGGCCTAGATAAGCAATATCCTGAGTATAAGATCAAGTGGACTAAACCGTCCCAGGAGGATGAGGAAAAGGAAGACCTTAAACGAAAAACAGGTATTCCTCTACCAAAAGTAGAGGCAAAGCCTAAAACTGTTAATTCTAATTCTGAAGTTAACACTAAATCGGAAGAAGAACCTCCTTGCAAAAATATAAATGTACAAGTTCCTTTCGTGTACGAAACCCTTAATGCATCTTATTTGAAAACGAAAACACCTTACCTCTCAAATGATTACTTCGACATCTGTTCTCTTTCTAAAACTGTGGAAACTCCAGTTCCAGTCACGACAACACCAGATGTAGGATCTAACGATCAATCAGAGTTCAAACGATATGTTCCACCTCTGATTTTGGAAAACATCATTTTTAAACTCGAAGAATCAATTGTGAGGGACAAGGTTATTTTTGACACCGAAAGAATTGTACGTTTATCCACTATAGACAAGCTCAAACAAAACAAAACGAGTCATTATCCGAATCAGAAAGAGCGAGTTATAAAACCGAGATTGCAAAATTGACTTCTCAACTGTCCGCCGTTTAACAAGAAGAATGGCTAAGGAAAGTCCAGTGGATACTCCAATGAAGCCTGCCTCTCCTGAAACCATCTCGGTTGACCCGTCAACTACTTGTTCGGATAGTTCCTCGTGTAAAGCTTTTCTAGGAGTGTCTCATGACACCAATGATAATAATTTGAGTTACCAAGATAAAGGTAAGGCGGTTCAAACTGATTCTGTTCAAAGGAATCTTTTCCCATAATTTAATAATCCCTTTGCGGATGATTCGTCATCCGACTCTGATGGTGAAACCCCACTTGACTCTGCACGACGGTATTCTGAGTTTATAAATTCCTCTGTTTGTCATGATGATGATGTTTCAAAAATTGATTTTGCTCCAAAGCTTGCTAGTCACACTCAATTTTTAGAGAAAATGCCCACACCGGTTAATTTTGAAAAAGGGGAGTGTTCTAACTCTAAAAACGTTTCTGAGACCATTTATTCAAAATCTAAATATAAACGTCGGTCCAAGAAACATCTAAAACTGGTAGGAGTTCTAAAAGACAACCTTATTACTCCAGCTCCTCTGACAATAACTCTAATGTCATTTCAGATAGAACGGGTCGGGGGAGTGCTGTTCGTCAAGAGTGGGTAGAAAAGAAGCCTAAGTTACACCAAAAGAAGACCAAATCTTAAATTCATTTTCGTATATTAGGAAAGGCAATAACAATCATGGTTTTGCTTTAAAATAAGTCTGTTGAATTTTGAATTTTCGTTTAAACTTAATTCAGTTCAGCAATTAATTCAGATTTCGCGTGATTGTGTTTGTTGTTCTTTGTGTGGAATGAATGATTTTGTTGATTCTAAACAAGCATCTGATTGGTTTGGTACATATCATGTGTTTGATTCCCGTTTTTCTAAATCCCGAAAAGGACCCAAATCTAAACGGGCCCCGAGAAAAGGTGCTGCACCTAACGTATCAGGACCCATTTATAAATGAGTACCTAAGAACCCCTAATTTATGTTTTGCAGCCTGGTCATGTGTGGTTTCTTGATTCCGGTTGCTCCAAACACATGACTGGTAAACGGGACTTGCTCACCAACTTCAAGGAGAAGTACTGCGATGACGTACGTTTTGGGGATGACAATGTAGCCCCGATCATGGGTGATGGCGATCTAGTTCAGGACAAAGTACCATCAAGCGAGTGTCCTACGTCGAAGGCTTGGGTCACAACCTCTTCAGCATCGGCCAATTCTGCGACAAGAATCTTGAAGTCAATTTCAAGGCGAAGCGGTGCAGTATTCGTAATGAAGACGAAACGAAGATCCTCGCTGGGACTCGAAGAACGAATCTGTACACAATCAACCTCGCCTCTCTGAAGACTGATAAAGCGGTGTGCCTCATGTCCAAAGCAACCACTCAACAAAACTGGTTGTGGCATCGCCGGCTTTCCCACCTTAACTTCAAGCACATAAACAAGCTGGTGCTCGCCGGGCTCGTCAAAGGAATGCCAGAACTACGGTTCGAGAAAGAACATCTCTGCTCCGCATACGAGATGGGTAAGATGAAGAAGGTGTCTCACAAACCGAAGGCGGTTCCTAGCATGTACAGGCCATTGGAGCTTATTTACATGGATCTCTGCGGACCTATGCGTGTTCAAAGAATAAATCACAAGAAGTATGTACTGGTGATGGTGGACAACTTCTCGAGATACACCTGTGTCAAATTTCTCGGCTCGAAGGATGAGACTCCCGGGTTAATCATCAACCATCTGAAGGGTGTCCAGAACAACTTGCAGCTGGCCGTCATCTCAATTCGTACTAATAACGGCACCGAGTTCAAAAACCACGTTATGAGTGAATATCTCATATCGGTCGGGATTTCACACAACTTCTCTGCTGCTCAGACTCCCCAACAGAACGGCATAGTGGAACATCGCAATCTCACATTGGTGGAAGCGGCTCGAACTATGCTGACCCAGTACTAGCTTCCAATGTTCTTATGGGCTGAAGCTATCGCAACTGCGTGCTATACACAGAACAGATACATCATCAACAAACGTTTTGATAAGACGCCATACGAGCTCATCAACAAACGCACCCCCAACATCAGCTACTTTCATGCATTCGAGTGCAAGTGCTTTGTGCTGAATGACAAAGATGACATCGACAAGCTCAAACCAAAGGCAGACGAAGGGATCTTCATCGGCTACTCTACTTCTTCAAAAGAATTCCGAGTCTACAACAAGAGGACAAAGACGGTCAATTAGAGCATTAATGTGTCCTTCGACGAATTGGTCAACTTGGCTTGTGAACATGACAGTTCAGAACCCGTGCTCACAGGGGTGCTGGCATCCAATCACTCTAGATCGGAAACCAAGCACACTCAAGTAGATCCTTTTTCGTCCAATATGTCAAAGACACACCGTTATGATCTAGATCTACTTTTTGAAAATTTTTATAACGATTTCCATATTTCTCCTGTATCTACTGATGATTCGTTGAATGCAGATGGAGCTGTGGTGGTGTCATCGCAAATTACTGGTCCTCCACCAACCCGCAACATAACATCGTCGGAGGACTCACCCTCATCCCCTGAAATAGAGACGACACCATCCACAAGCACAAATACGGTGTCCAAGACCGCATCCCCATTGGTTCAACCCACACCGACATCCCCTGGATCAAGCAACAACGTATCTCACACCGACACAACCGAAGTATCTTCGTCAACTGTTGTTCCTACATAACCAGCGGCCACCACACCGTTACATACGACTCCATCTCTAGAGGTGGTACAAGACTTACCCTTAGGCTCATATGTTGATCCCGACAGTTCTCAACCATCCATGGATCCACTACCTCACACATATAAGTGGACTCGAGCACACCCACCTACACAGATCCTCAGTGATCCTTCTACTCCAGTTCAGACCAGAGCTATGGTGGAAACCGAAGATGACTCCCCCGTTCTACTGAGCAACACACAAAAATGGGCGGCAACGGGAAATACGTGTCTCTTTTCCATTTTCCTCAGCAATGTTGAACCCGCTACGGTTAGAGACGCCTTGAATGACCCGAACTGGGTTATTGCCATGCAAGAAGAACTGAACGAGTTTGAAAGCCTCAGGGTATGGGGCCTAGTCCGTCGCCCGAAGAACAAGACAGTTATTGGAACCAAATGGATCTTCAAGAACAAGAAGGACGAGAACGGGATTGTGGTTCGAAACAAGGCTCGATTGGTAGCTAAAGGGTATAGACAACACGAAGGGATTGACTACAAAGAGACGTTCACACCAATTGCCTGAATCGAAGCTATTCGGATGTTCCTCGCATACGCCGCTCACAAGAATTTCACCGTCTTCCAAATGGACGTGAAAACGGCAATTCTCAACGGCAAGCTCAAGGAAGAGGTGTACGTCTCCCAGCCAGATGGTTTCGTCAGCAACACTCACCCCAATCATGTCTACCTTCTCGATAAAGCACTCTACGGACTGAAGCAAGCACCGAGAGCCTGGTATGATGCATTGTCTACATTTCTCGTAAACGCGGGTTTCTCGAAAGGTAAAATCGACAATACTCTCTTCATTAAGAGAGAAGGTAAGGACATCATTTTAATTCAGATCTATGTCGATGACATTATCTTCGGCTCTACGAACCCACAATACTGTCATAACTTTTCAGTCCTCATGAAAGCACATTTTAAAATGAGTATGATGGGTCAGATGATTTTCTTTCTCGGTCTTCAAGTTAAACAACTGTCGACCAGGATATTCATCAATCAATCTAAGTACATCGCGGATATTCTTTGGAAGTTCCAGATGGAAAATTGTACACCCATGAAGACTCCAATGTCACCGGGTACTAAGTTACACGCCGGTCATGGCGGAAAGGATGTGAATCCTAGTACCTATAGAGGAATGATAGGTTCTTTGATGTATTTGACGACAAGTAGGCTGAATATAATGTTCTCAACCTTTTTGTGTGCTCGGTTTCAGTCTAAACCGAAAGAGTCACATCTTATAGCAGTTAAACGCATAATTCGCTATTTAAAGGTACTGCTGATCTTGGCCTTTGGTATCCTAAGGACACAGGTTTTGAACTCACAACTTTCTCAGATGCTGGTCATGCGGGAAGTATGCTTGACCGAAAGAGCACCACGGGTCACATCCAGTTTCTTGGCGACAAGTTGGTTAGCTGGGCCTCGAAGAAGCAATCGTGCGTCTCCACATCCACGACGGAAGCGAAGTACGTGGCCGCGGTGAGTTGCTGTTCCTAAGTCATCTGGATGCATGCTCAACTAAAGGATTACGGGTTCCAGTACTCGAACATCCCAATCTATTGTGATTCCAAGAGTGCCATAGCCATCACAAGCAATCCGGTCCAACATACGAAAACCAAGCATATAGATGTGCGGTATCATTTCATCAAAGATCATATGGAACGAGGTACGGTGGAACTCTATTTTGTAAGTACAGAAAATCAATTGGCTGACTTGTTTACAAAAGCTTTGGACGAAAAAAGGTTCAATGAACTCGTGTCCAAACTTGGTATGCTAAACTTGAAATTCTAATTCCCCTTGTACTTGACACACCATCTCTTCACCCCGGGATAACTGTCTCTTTAAAAGATACACTTTTCTCGTAGTGAAGTCTCGGTGTCTCAAGCACATCGGTGACTCGTCTCCTGTATTTATTTTATAGTTTTCCGTTTTGTTTCTCCATTTTCTGCATGTTTCTTTATTGCTATTAGTTTCATCTTTGTTTTTGGTTAATTTCTCGAGCTACTAACCTATTGTTCTGAAGGATGTTCACCATATACCAAGTCCCCAAGGTAAGTTCCCCGTTATTTTTTGAAAAGTTGAGGGGGAGAGACGTTATTTTTGAAAAGTTGAGGAGGAGAGATGTATTTTTGAAAAGTTGAGGGGGGAGATATGTCATTTTTTAAAGTTGAGGGGGTCAAAGTTTGTTTTTGAAAGTCGAGGGGGGGGGGGGGCGGTAATTTTTGAAAAGTTGAGGGGGAGTGCTGAATTTTTTCCAAAACTTGAGGGGCTAAAATGTAAATCTTTGGAAATCAAGGTTATTTTTAAAAGTTTTTTAAACTTTGGGGGTAATTTTTGCCAATTTCCCAAAGTTGAGATAAGTTGGCCCGGGAGTGGGAGCGTATCCGGTACCGGAACTCCTTCCCGGTATCGGCCGGTATATAAACCGGGTTTTTGACTTCATTCATTCACCACTTTCAAAATTCGCGCTCAAACTTCTCCTGAACCAACTTCTTCTCACATTACTCTCAAATTGTGTGTTTTTGCTCCAATCACTCTCCGATCTTCTCTCCATTCACCAGGTATGTGTTCTAAACTATGATTAATCTAAATCGCGGCTTGAAATCGATCAATCAGTCACGAAAATCGCTCGATTAGCTCGTGTTTTTGTCAAGTCGGCGCCGCTAGGGTTCCCGAACCCTTCGGTTCGCTCAATCGACCTCAAATCGACATCTTGTGCGCAAATTCGCAATCAAATCGGACAATAGAATCGATTTTGACCCTCGATTTCGCATCGAGTTGGGTCAATTTGGTTAAGTGTCGCTCGAAAACCCGTTTTGGGTTTCCCGGATTGGGTTTCGGGGTTGCGTGGTCTCGGTCTCGTAAGAGTTCCGGGTTCTGCCATCTCCCGGGCCCGCTTCCGGGTTGGCGATATGTCCCGGTATGATAGTATCCTGGTACGACTCCGGGTTGCGGCACCAGGGTCCGTCGACTCCCGGCTTCGCCCTCTCGGGTCGTATACCGGGGAAGGGTTTGTCCCAGTGTTGACTATGGTTCTGGTCTAACCCGGTTCCGGATGTCACTCCGGGTCCCGGTCTCGATCTTGTACCGGTTCCGGTTTCAATCCCGGTATCGGATCCGATCCGGAGTTGAGTCCTTCCGGGAGTGTTCTGTATTTTAGTAGTATTAAGTATCTGTTTAGCTGTTATTTCCTGTTGACACACACTCACTCCGGGCTCGTCAAGATCCGGTTAGTGACCTGTTTCGGACCGTATTTGACTCTCGATTTCTCTCAAATCCGAGAATACGAACCCCGAAACATGCGATTGGTTTGGATATGCGCATAGAAACTCAACACTATCCGTTCTTTAACAGGTACTCTCATGGCTCAACCAAACGAACCCCAAGGTGATGCCCCACTCCTTCTCGGTGGTCCGAACTTGCCGATCCAACATAACAACTTTCACTTAGACACGACCAACATTATTTGTCAATGTCCGGTCATCGTGGAAATTCTCAAACGCCACCCAATCAACCGTGCATTGACGGCAACCGTAAACGTTCTGACTGTATACGTGCAACAACTCTAGAGGTCCCTCACCTCAGTTGCACGTGGCCAAGACTCCGACCCTCACGGTCGCATTGCTGACACACCGATGGTCATTTCAAGAGACCTCCTGCACCGGATTCTAGATCTTCCAGAGGCGACATCCGTTCCCGACCGAGTTAACTTTGATGCTGATGTATCCGATGTTGTACTATGCCAAGAACTGCGCGCACTCGGTTATGCTGGCGAGCTCAACCACCCTTCGCGTTTTTCCAGAATACATCTTTAACTACTATGGTACACCTTCTTCACTATCCTGAACAGGTGTCTCTCATCAATCATCAAGGGCATCGATCAGACAACTGTGAACCTACTTCGACTCTTCTACGGTGTGGCCTACAACAGGCACATAGATTATGCTTCCATTCTATGGACCGAACTGCTCAACAAGGTTCAGAAGAAGCAACGCAACAAACGAATTTCGTGCCACCCGTTCCCCAGATTCCTGCAGCTCATAGTCGCACACTTCATGGCCGCCGACCCATCTATTCCACGACGTACTGACCATGAGGTACTTATCTCGACTCGCATGACTAGGATTCCGAACAAGCAACCTATCTATGACCTAGTCCCAATGGTCCTACCCACCGACTTGCTAGCTCTTGCTGACCCTTTGGCACCGAGTGTGATAGAGTATAGGCGAGAGAACAACATAGTCGCTCTGATGGTCCAGCCAGATCCATCAGACCTGCCCAAGGAGCGTGCTCCGAGCGACGTGAGGGTCCTCGTACTTAGGGGTGTTCATCGGTTGACATCCAATGGATTTGAGGGGAACCGAACCGATCCAATCATCCATTGGATGTTGGATTTTTCCAACTGAACCGATCCAATCATCCATTGGATGTTGGATTTTTCCAATCCAATGGATGATTGGATCGGTTCGGTTCCATCCAATGGATATTTTTATTGGATATACATTGGATCAGTTCGGTTTCATCCAATGTTAACTGGATCGGATTGGATCCATCCGATCCGACATCCAATGGATGATCGGATCAGATCCATCCGACATCCAATGTTCTAAATCCAATTTTCAACAATGCACATAAATCATAATATTCCGAAATACTTAATTATCCATTCAAAAGTCCAAACTAGTGCTAAAAAGTAAAAACATACAACTACCAAATATAATCCCATACAATGCATCAACAAAAGTTACAAAAGTTCTATTGAAAAGCGGAAGTGGAAAATGATAAACAATTAAACATATTGTCCGTCCGGCGTCCGCAACAAAACCGCAAGTCTGCAACAACTCAACCCATTCTAATTTCTCCATCTCCAACCAACATTTCTACAAAATTAAGACGTGTAAAACAAAAAAGTTATATTAGTATCTCAAGAATAAACACATGTAACATAAAATTTAATATATATATATTTATATACATTTACTTACCAGCTTCTAATGCTTCAACTTGTTCATTTGCGCCATCAACATCAATCGATCCGATCCAATTGCAATTAGATATCCAATCAAAGTCGGTCGGTTCAGATTGGATCGGTTGGTTTTCTGTACACCCCTATTATCTACAGTAATTGTAAACACCCTTTCAAGTCCTCATTCTAGTAAACATTGCTCAATAGCCTTACCAAGTGAATCTCCCTTACTGTCCGGAACAACACAATAATTCAATATTTTCTTTTGCAAAACCCAAGAATCATCAACATAATGAGCAGTTAAACACATATAATTCAAATTTTGGCAACACTTCCATGTATCGGTGGTAAGACTAACTCTTTGTTTTTTCTTCATAAACATTTCTCTTAAACTCTTTTTCTCTCTAAGATAAAGGTTCAAGACATCCCTTGTAACTGTAGTGTGAGAAGGCATTACAAACCTAGACTCTACTTCGTAAAACAATTCTCTAAACCCTTCCCCTTGTACAAAAGAAAATGGAAGCTCATCTTTCACGATCATCCTAGCAACAAATTCTCTAAGTCTTTCGGGATCGTACTTTTTCACGACTAAGTTAGCTCCCTCCCCTTTCAACTTTTCAAAAGACACCTTTGCTTGGTTCTTTTCACCTCTTCCTGGAAACCTCTTACATTGGATATTGATGTGATTTAATAAATTACTTGTACCATTCTTTTTACTACCGCAAGCATATTGACTATCGCAATAATTACATTTAGCTTTTTCGGTACCTTTAGTATCACATACCTTTGTAAAGTGGTTCCAAACCATAGATGGAGCCCTAGTTGACCTTGGCTTTTGAAATCCTTGAGTGTCCTAGGTAGGTATACTTGACAGTGGCGTTGGACTTTCATCAACATTAGTGGGTATATTTTCTTCGTTAGCAATTCCGGGATCTTACTCATCAACGAGAGATATGGGTTTTATGACGTTTGCAATGGAAGCCATCTGCTAATAACCATATTAACAATAAGCATAATAACACTAAACAAGTAAACTACTAAACTTTAAACAATAACCATTTTAACAAAAAGCTTATTAACACTAAACTAGTAAACTACTAAATTTTAAACAATAACCATATTAACAATAACCATATTAACACTAAAGTAGTAAACTACTAAACTTTAAACAATAACCACATTAAAACTAAAGTAGTAAACTACTAAACTTTAAACAATAACCATATTAACACTAAAGTAGTAAACTACTAAACTTTAAACAATAACCATATTAACAAATAACAATAACCATATAAACAGTAAGCAGTAACCAACTAACCATATTAGTACAATAAGCAATGGTCATCCAAAATTCCAAAGTAAGACTAAACAGTAACCATAAACATTTCTCTTAAACTTTAAACACAAACAATATTAACACTAAACTAGCAAAAACAAAGCCAAGATTAACATAAGCAAAAACACTTCAACAGGACAAAAGTAGAGAAGTAGAGAAGTAGCCATACCGAGCTTGAAGTAGAAGCCGTGATGGAGGCAGAGAGAGCAGCGGGAAGAGATGACGAGAGCAGCGAAAACCGGAAAGAGACGACGAGGAGCAACGCCGCCTGAGACCGACGTCGGTGAAATCGCTGTGAACCGCTGCCGCCGGCGTCTAGGTCGTCTAGTCGTCTAGGTTTTTTTTTGGTGTGGGTGAGGAGGCGTGAGACTTGGAATTGAAAGAGATAAAGAGTCAAAAGGGTTTTTTTTTTGGTTTTGGCCGGCGTGTAATTGTATGAAAGAGGGAAGATTTTTGACTTTTTTCAAAAAAATACTTTTATTAAGTAAATAAGTAAAGTCTAAATATATTAATATTAACAAATATTAACAAATATTATATTGGATGGAAATTGGATGGTTCGGTCGGTTGGTAATCGGTTCGGTTCGGTCGGTTTGCGGTCGGTTCTGGACTGCCATCCAACAACCGAACCGATCCAATTGGATTTTGAAAATTTCTATCCGATCCGATCCAATTGCAATTGGATATCCAATCAAAGTCGGTCGGTTCTAATTGGATCGGTTGGTTCAGATTGGATCGGTTGGTTTTCTGCCAAGAACTGCGCGCACTCGGTTATGCTGGTGAGCTCAACCACCCTTCGCGTTTTTCCAGAATACATCTTCAACTACTATGGTACACCTTCTTCATTATCCTGAACATGTGTCTCTCATCAATCATCAAGGGCATCGATCAGACAACTGTCAACCTACTTCGACTCTTCTACGGCGTGGCCTACAACAGGCACATAGATTATGCTTCCATTTTATGGACCGAACTGCTCAACAAGGTTCAGAAGAAGCAACGCAACAAACGACTTTCGTGCCTCTCGTTCCCCAGATTCCTGTAGCTCATAGTCGCACACTTCATGGCCGCCGACCCATCTATTCCACGACGCGCTGACCATGAGGTACTTATCTCGACTCGCATGACTAGGATTCCGAACAAGCAACCTATCCCTGACCTAGTCCCAATGGTCCTACCCACCGACTTGCTAGCTCTTGCTGACCCTTTGGCATCGAGTGTGATAGAGTATAGGCGAGAGAACAACATAGTAGCTCCGATGGTCCATCCAGATCCAGCAGGACCTGCCCAAGGAGTGCGCCCCGAGCGACGTGATGGTCCTCGTATTAGAGGTGGTAGGGTCCACAGAGCAGGGGATCCCGGACAGAGCGTGTTGAGAGAAAACATCATGAGGGGACATGACGCGGGCGGTGCTGACAGGTCAATAAGCAGAGCTAGCTCATCCCATCGCCAACCCACTCCACCTCCTTCACCACAACTCGAAGAACCCAAATTACATGAGGTGGAGGTGGTCGACATCATGCGCTAACAAGAACACCAAGAAGAAGCAGCCTCTCTTCCAGCTCCGAGTCGGGCTCTGGCTCTGAGTCGGGTTCCGAATCCGGTTCTGAATTAGGTTCGACGTCCAGTTCTGAGTCTGGGTCCTCGGAAGCAGATGGTTAGTCCACGGTATCAGATGATAACAATGATGATCAGTTCCGCATGGAACCTGTTAATGCCAAAAATCGTCCAAAAGGATAACTTAAGGTTGATTGTGGAATTTAACAACTAAAGAAAGTAATCTATCGACAAAGCGTACGACAAAGGCGAAAAACGTAAATGAGACAGAGATTTGATGACGCGGGAAAAACCTCAACGAGGAAAAAACCCGCGGACGACTGTGGAAGTCGTCGCTGCACTATGATCGCCAAACAGGGGCGATATCCTTTGGTTCTGGTGTTGCGAGTACAATGATTACAATACAAATGACTTGAAATGTAGAAATAACAAGTGTATGGAATGTAAAACAAGTATGTCGTGTGTGAGGACTGTAGGTCGAGAATGTAAGTCGTGCGTCGAGAGCGATCACTTGAGAGAAAGTTCTTTGCTTCGGATGTTCTTGAATACGCAGTGTGATTTCAGAATTCGATGATCCCCAAATGATGGCATTGTCTTCGTATTTATAGTCTTCGAATACATTTAATGACACCATTGATTCTTCTAGTAACGGTCGCAACGGTCTTCGTTGTTTAATGCTCATAATTGCTCTGTCGGTTTCAGCCGTTGGCCATAAATGTCGTTGACCTGCATTAAATGATGAGATCATAACAAAAGAATCGTACGTTAGTCGGTCGAGGTCGTGTGTTTATACACGACGGTCGAGGTCGAAAGAAACTCTGGACTTTGGCTTTGGTCAAAGGACAATATGTTTTATGGTTTTGACTTTTGTTAAGGAGAAGTGTAATAAATGTTCTTAGCATCGCGGTCGTGGTCGAGACTGGTGATTTTTTACCCAAACAGTTTGCCCCAAAAATTTAAAAAGTGGAGTGGCAAGTCCAAGTTTTTCAAAAGTTTTTAAATTTTGCTTAGTCGGACGTCTAGGGTCGTGACACGTGTTAAAAAGAATTCTTTTCAGTTTTCTTGGAACTAGTTTGGTCCAATTCTAACTAGAGAAGAAGTCGAAAAGGGGATAACTTCGTGACGTCATGCTGACGTACGATTGTGCATAACAGCTGTAAATGCAAGGTGTCGACAATCTGTCGAGCATTTGAAAAGGCAGGGGCATGTGTCGACTATCGAGAGGCTCGATCTGACACGATCATTTCCATAAATAGTGACCCTTGGCGGATCTTTTCTACTTTGCGATTTCATAGTGTTTTTAGAAGATATCTTTTGCGATTTCTTTGCCGTTCTTCGTTCGAATCTCTTCTAAACCCGCAAGAGATCTTCGACCTGCTAGAGTTTCAAGGTTTCTAGAGCGACTATATAAGGTACGATTCTCCAGTCTGTATATGCGTCGTAAGTCCATAGCTAGGAAACCTAGGAAGAACTGGCATATTTGGGGATTTTTAGAGCGGCAAATCTGGTTAACGGGTTTAGCGATGTCGACGGAGCCTAGGAGTACCATCCAGGATCAGGACGCTCTAGATGGCTTTAGGGGTTTAGCGAAAATCCCTGCGGGGATTACTGTGAGCAAGGCCGGAGGTATTCGACCGGAGATGTGTACCGAGGGGCACGTTGTAATATATGAGTATCCCTTTAGAATAGGCTTCGAGTGGCCCTACTCTCCTCTTGCAAAGTCTTTTATGTGCGAGTTCGACCTCTCGCTTGGACAACTGATGCCCCAATTCTGGAGGGTGATTCAGGTCATCGAGTGACTTACTTCACACTGGGAGTCGCCGATGAGCGTTAAGGACCTCTTGACCGCCTATCAGGTCAAAAAGGATACGTACCGTCGCTACAGCCTTTTCTCTAGGTAAAAGGGTGACCGTACTTTGGTCCAAAAAACTGCGGTTAATGACCGTAAGTGGAAGACCAGGTACATCTTTTTACGAGTAGCGACGCTAGATACTGACAGCGACTGGATCAGGTCTGGCTGGAACATGGCTGGTAAGTTGTATTTACGGTCGAGCGTCTGCTTTGTTATATCGATCACTTTGCTCTTTGGCTAATCTTCTTTCTCTGTGTTTTCAGATATCAATTTTGACAGCGTAGAGCCCAACGACGATTCCAAGGCTAAAATCGAGAAGTTCTTGGCGATCAGTGTCGAGGATCGATCGTTCGTCACACGTCAATTGATAGATGAAGACGACGACGCGGTATTCTTGAGTGATAAGATACAGTTGGGTCGAGAGGAGAGAGAGAAAGAAGAAAAGTAGAAAGAAGAAGAGAACGAGTCTGAGGATACCGAGGAAACTGAGGAGAAGAAGGAAGAGGAGACAGAGGTAGAGATGACCGGTAAGTGTACCCTACTTTGTTTTAACATACTTCTTCTCTCGCCTTTGTATTTTAGTTACCTTTTCTTCTTTGTTTCATAGGAGAATCTCAACAAGAATCCCAACCGGAATCCCAATAGCCGCAACCGAAGGTGTCGTTGGCGATGGCTAAGAGGGCGGCTCAGGCCGAACTGGCTCGCCAAGCGAGGGAAAGAAGGAAAGAAGCCCCGACAGCTGGGTCAGGAGTTCTTAAGAGAAAAGAGGCTCCTATAACTGGGTCGGGAGTCCTCAAGAGGGCGAGGACGTCCATCCGGAAGGAACCGTCTTTGAAGACGGGCGACTCATCGAGAGTCGTTTTGCCTGAAAAGGCGAAGGTGTCGACCACATCTGTCGAGAATACTTCCGACACGGTCGACACGATACCCCTCGATCCTGCGCATCCGGCGAAATCGACGGGGTCTCCTGCTGCCGTGTCAGGCCCTGCATCGTACGACAAGGGCAAGGGCGCATGGACGGGAGAGGAAACGACGGTGAATTTTACCTTGCCGGCGGATTTCATGGTGGACAACGTCCTGGACGGGACAAGCTTATTCCCCCATTTGGACAAGTTCCAGCTCCCTGCTTTCAGGGAACGTTTTAATGGGGTTTCTATGGAGGTCGCGGGATCTTACGTCGCCGGTCTGGCGTTTATGGTAAGTCTGTCTTTCAAGACTTTGTTTTTCATGTGTCGTTGTTGTTGTCGTACATTTTATTAACGGATTTTTTTGTATCTCAGACGTTCCAGTCCTCCCTGGCTCTGCATGCCGGGACGATAAAGATTGAGGGCCTAGCAGCTTCGGCCCTCAAGAGGGAGGGTGCAGCATTGGAGAGGGAGAAGTCTGCCCTTGCGCGTGTCGAGGATATGTCGATACGTCTCGACGATGCGTTGGACAGGCTAGAATCCGTTAGTCATGCGAGGGACGACGTGAACTCTCGTCTGAAGGAGTCCTTTTCTGTGGTTGCATATCAGAGAGAGGAGCTGGACAGGATGCGAGCGGCCTTGGACACGAAGGAAAAAGAGATCGAGGGATCAAAGTCCAAGGTGGCAGCTCTGGAGAAGAAGGTGGGAGCGCTAAAGGATGAAGCTGTGTCGACCTTTGCCTTAGGTCGATTAACTGCACGGGCGGAGATTATGCGGCAGCATTTGTCAGGGAATAATCCTCTGGCATTGGCGTCGAGTGAACTTGCTTATTTCCTGAGTGATGTCGGGTCTGCAGGGATCTTGACTCTGATGACGAGAAAGAGGCTGAGGAGGAAGAGGTTGTAGATGAAGGTCTTCAGGGTGAAGCTTCGGGCAAGACGCAACTGTCGACCCTCCTTTGCCTTAGAGAATTTTTTTGGTTCCGTCCTTTTTTTGCTAGTCGACCGTCGATGGTCGACTATTTTTGATGTAACCGTACCTTTTGACGTGAATGAAATACTATGCTTGCTTTATTCTATCGTACATACATCCAGTAAATAAAATCTATATTATTGATCGCATATGAACATTGGACTTTGTGACGCAAAATAACACGACATTCATCTAACTGGATCGTAAGATCCTGAGATCTTTAAGTCGTTTAAAGCAAACATAAATACGTGCGACTGAGGCACTTGTCAAAAAATGCAAAGAATTTTTTCTAAATTGCAAAACTTAGATCGCGAGACTTTGCAATCGAGTCAATGAACTCGAGTCGTATATTCTATTGGTCATACGATTAGACCTGTATAACTTTGTGACTTTTGTTGTTGATTGTTCGACCGTTGGTGGTTGAGCTGCTTAGATGTAATCGTATATTTCGTGAATGAAATCTACCCTTTTGATTCACACATGTCGTGGACAAGTACCAATTGCAAAATTCATTAAGTATAGAACAATCAAGGAATCGTGCGACTTAGACATCCACTGTAATACAACGACTTAAGACATAAGTCGCACATTTAAACCGTGTTGGCGCCATAAGCACACACGATTAAGACATTCATACAGAATGTACAATTCTTCTAAGTTAAGAAACTCAGGTCATGGGGTCGTTAGACCTGGTGATCGTACAACTAGGTCGTACGACGAAAACTCAAATCATGTGCCCCTGTCGTAGAATGATCAAGTCATAGACTTGAACACTTATGTCGTGCGACCTCGCGAGATTAAAGTCGTGTATTAGACTTAATAATCTTATGTCGTGCGATCTGCGATAAAACAATGTCAGAGGTTGGTCGTTGGCTAGCCAACGACCCTCCGATGCTTAAGTCAGTAATCGTCGAGATAAAAAATTGTATGATAGGAGGAAAGGTTTCAGAGAAGAGGAAAATTACCTTTACCTTCCCAGATTTTCCGTCTAAAGGGGGGGGGGAA
Organism: Saussurea involucrata; assembly: GCA_033807775.1. Classification (NCBI taxonomy): domain Eukaryota; kingdom Viridiplantae; phylum Streptophyta; class Magnoliopsida; order Asterales; family Asteraceae; genus Saussurea; species Saussurea involucrata. The sequence goes on from CM066318.1 coordinate 87,479,692, forward strand.
TGTTTTCCCCTCGTCATTTAACACCTTATTCCGTTTGGGATTAAATAGGTTTAAATGACGAGTTCGACATTGAGTTATCGATCGGGCGATCGAGCGAAATAGCGTTCCTGTAAGAAAGATATTAGTTCGTTTTTATAGTAGGGATTGAGGGACGAACCTGTCGAGACTTTTTGATTGTGCTTCCTTCGACCTAGGATGCTTTTCTCGACCCGTAACTGCTAGATGGCCTACTTTCGCGGTTTCAGGGTGGCCTTATAGCAGTCACGGGTGATTTTCGGCTCGCTTTTGATCTCCTGGATTCCTCACGGCATAGGGAATTTCATGGTCTGATGGTACGTCGAGGGGACGGCTTTCATATCATGGATCCATGGACGACCTAAGATGAGGTTATAGGCCGACGCACAGTCGATAACACTAAACTTGGTCTGCTTGTTGATTCCTCCAGCATAGACAGGCAAGATGATCTCTCCGAAGGTACTCGTCGCTTCTCCATTGAAACCGACCAAGGTTGTCGAACGTCGGGTGATTTCCGATCGATCGATTCCCATGGCCTTGACGGTGTCAAGGAAGATGACGTTTGCTGAACTGCCTCCATCGACCAAGACTCGCTGGGTTAAACAATTACCAATCGTGAGTTGAATGATCGACCCATCATGATGCTTCCGATACGAGTCACCGAGGTCGTCTTGGTCGAACGAAATCTTCATAGCTTCCAACTCTAGATCTTCTTTTGGTCTTGATGAACGAGGGATAGGACGATCGTCAGGTGCTTGACTGGCATGACGTTTGGCTGCGGAATATGTTAGACCGCATACGTCGGAACCACCAGTGATGCAGTTGACGACCTTTGTGTCATCGGGGGTTGGCGATCGATTGTCATTACTTGGAGTAACGACATCATCGATGATATCTTTGATATTTCCCTTCAGAACATGATATGCTAACTCTTTTTTGAGAGCTATGCAATCATCTGTCGCATGGCCATGGTCGATATGGAAATCGCACCATTTCGATTTATCCTTCTTATCATCGCTTTGTTCGGACTTCTTTGGCCATCCGATGGTCGCCTGGGAAGTTTTCAGAGCTTCGACCAAATCCTTAGTGGTCCCTTTGAATCTGTAAAAGGGAATCTTAGGGTACTAAGGGAATTTAGTCGCAGTCTTGAACTCCGCTTTCATCTTGAACCGGACGTTCGAGATTTGTCGTGCAGGCTCTGGTTTGGAGGTTTCTTTTATTTTGAACTCTGGTTTCTTAACACCAAGCAACCTCTTATCGCCGGTGTGCTTACGACGAAAGGCAACATCGTCTTCCACCCTCATATAAGCAAGGGTTCTGGCTCGGACATCTTCAAAATTTTCCGGGGGGTACTTGGTCAGATCGGTGTATAAACCCGAACTGTCGTCGAGACCACGCTTGTAGGCTTCGATTGCAGTCTTGACATCGCAGTTGCGGACACTGATCACCTCAGCGTTAAACCTGTTGAAATAACTCCGAATGGATTCACCGGTCTTCTGAATGACATAATATAGATCGCTGGTCTGCTTCTCCATCTTGCGACTACTGGCGAATTGCTGGGAGAACTGGTTGACTAATTCAGCGAACGACCCGATGGATTTGGGTTTGAGATTAATCAACCACTGGAGGGCAGGACCTGTGAGGGTCGCCCCAAAACTCTTACACATGCAGACTTCTTGATACATATGCGGGATCGAGATCGTCCACATGAGTTGCTTATACTGCGCGATGTGCTCCGTTGGATCAGTCACCCCCGAATACTTGGGCGTGAAGGCGGGGATATTATACTTCTTTGGGACATCGACGGTCGTTATCGTGTCGATAAAAGGTGACGCTTGATACCCCGATCGGGGCTCGACATCAACGGGTACGGATACCCCTGGCAATTTAGCGAGTAAGGACAGGACACGATCATTCTGATCCTCTAACATCTTCAATCGCTGAGCGACGGGGTCGTTAGGATCTGGACCGGTTGGAGGAATGACTCCCGAACTGGTACCATTTCCATATGACGAACCATTAGTGTCCCCGTTGAAAGGAACGAAAAATGGTTGGGATCCATTCTAAAACGGCTGCGACCCACTCTGAAACGGCTGAGACCCATTCTGAAACGGCTGAGACCCATTCTAAACGGCTGCGACCCACTCTGGAACGGCTGCGACCCATTTTGCATGGGGGCGGCCTTATATGCTGTAACGTCCCAAAAATTACAAGGAATTTAAATTTTCAAAAATAATGCATTTCACTATAATCAAACCACAAGTTAACAAATCCCATTACAATAAAATAAACGTCGTTGATTTAATCCGTCAGACAAAGTTAAGCAGCGGAAAAGTTATATAATTAAATCCCCATTTAATAAAAATTTAACTTAAACAGTCTTAGCCTGGCGCCCGTGTGTACCGTCATGCCCGACTGCTACTCGCACCTGAAATCATAAGATTTTGGGAAGGGGTAAGCACGAAGCTAAGTGAATTCAAACCATAGACATGATCGCAATTATATCAGCATCACCCTTAAACAGCTAGTTATCGCAACCAACTCATATCATGCAATCACGTCTTGCACCCAAATTTATATATACCAAATACACCAAATATACCAGCACATATTTTTCTAGGAACATCCATCAAGAAAATATATCACGATTAATAATAAGCCTTATACTCCTTGGAACGACCATCAAGAAGATATAATCGCAACTTATTATACAAACACATATACTTCTTGGAACAACCATCAAGAAAATATATCACTATTAACAATAAGCCTTATACTCCTTGGAACGACCATCAAGAAGGTATAATCGCAACTTATTATACAAACACATATACTTCTTGGAACAACCATCAAGAAGTACATCAATCACAGTTCAATATATATACACAACTATATATACCCCATAACACAATAACATCAACAAACAATCATAACTATCACACTCGAGCTATAGTAACACAAATATAATTCCCATCCTATATAGTGAGAGAACTCACCTCAAAAGCAAAGATTATATCCTCAACAGCAACACGAACAGGCCAACACCAGCTCACCTTTTTCCACCTAAATAAGTGTTAACAAATGTCAAAGTGACGCCCCAACCCAAAGCCACGACTACTAAATTATAAAATACATTTTCCAGTTTTTACTCTCAACACACAGGTCTGTTTGGGACCTGTTTAACCCCTTATAAACTGATAAATCCAGAAATATTTTTCCATAATCACAAAGTCCTATGTCTTAGGGTTCCAGGGACTTATCGCACGTGCTCTAACGACTTTTCTACAATTTACTATGGATTTTACAAAACCGACTTGCAGCACAGTGAAAAACAGGACCTTTCCGTACAAAACAACAGTTTAACATTAGCTATGGTCCGAACTGGTTTTTCCATAAAACATATGAAACTTACTAGACTCAGAATGGGAGATTTTGGCAACTATTTCACCCCAATACGATGTCCCTAGAAAAAGTTATGGTTTCCCAAAACAGTGGCAGAAACTGTGTAATTCACATGAAATGACAAACAATGCTTATTAACCCATTAAGCCAAAGCTTAACCCAAACAGACCCGGAAGGCATACTAGCTACTGAAAAAGGGTTAACCTAGGCTGGACAACAGCCGTGCACCACCCACTGCCGCCTCCGGTGGTGGTGGTGGCTGACGGCGGCGACGGTGGTTACGGTAACACCCTCGGCGAAACCTCTCAACGCCGTCCATCCCGACTCACCCGCAACCTCACACCCGCACACAACCACACACCCGCACATACACGCACTCCCCCTGCCGTCAGCCGGCGGCGTGCAGCGGCAGCCCCACCGCCGGCAGCCGTGGCTGCGGCGGTGGTGGTGGCGGTTTACCATTTTCCGACGAAGAAACACTAATTAAAACGAATGGCACACTTACCATGACGCGACCTTCTTCCTCTACTTTTCCGACCGAACCCGACGGTGGTTCTCTCACGCCGGCGACCTCCTTCCTCCTCTTCTCCACTCTCGCTCTCTTTCTCTCTTGGTTTTTCTCTCTCTCTCTCTTTCTTCTCTTCTCGGCCGAACACAACCAAAGGGGAGGGGAAAGCAAACCTTAGGGTTCCTAACAATTGGGAAGGGGAAACCGCACAAGGGAGGGGGGAAAAATCGGTCCTTGGGCCGTACTCCAACAAGTTTGGGCTTTGCCCCATAATAGCCCCTCTACTAGCCCCTAACTTTCAACCTACACTACATTGACCCTATGTTAACAAATTGGTCCGACTCGACTAACCCCGTTAACGGAATCCACGTTAAACCTAACGGCTTTTCTAACAAAAGAAAATAAATAATAAAAAAAATACGTACCGGGATATGGACTTTACAACTCTCCCCCACTTGGATTAGACTTCATCCTCGAAGTCTACGTCCGCAAACAGCTCTGGATAGTTTTACCACATCTTAACCTCGGGTTCCCAAGTCCACTCGGAGCCCTTTCTGTGTTGCCACTGGACTTTCCTCAACTAGAATCTAAATTTCTCACCCCGTCTAGAATTTCTCGAATACTTTTCTTGCTAACAAAACTCCTTTAAGGACACTGAAATTATGATCGGAAGAACACTCCAACAACTGGATTCATTCCTAGTCAACCGACTTCGGTTGTCTCCCAACCATAGATAATCCATACATCCCGATTCAAATTTCGAGCTCTAACTATTCTAAAGGTGCTCACCAATATACCCTACAGGATACTCGAATTCGTTCATACTTACCATTAACTGTCGATTAACTTTCACGAGTTCTAAAAGGCTCCCAAAATTTATTTCACACGAATCGTCAAACCAGTAAATTTATGATCCCCCACGAAGGTCATTTCACCATAACCATTCATCACAATTAAGCAACTCGGGGTTACTACTACCATCACTATAACTACCTTAAAACGGCTACAATTCTCCGGTTACACTAAAGGTGTTTGGCTTCAAGCTCAAAAGTCGACACCTAAATATACTATTTACCTCAAAAAGGTTACTGCGCATTCATGCTCTTAATTACAAAGGGCTTCATTCCCTTAACCAATACTATTCGGCCTACATTACCAGCACGCGTGGAATACCCAACCTTCCACCGTCTACTTATCCTCCACACTCGCTCTACGAAGCCTAGTTACACCGTATCAAGATACACCTTAACGTCTACCTCCCAGGTACGTCTCAAGGCTATATCCTCCCAGTGCCTACTGGAAAGTCAAGGTCATAACACATGAATACCGGAGTCCCACCCCGAGATACCCAACCGACCATTACCAACGACTGACGTGACCAAGGATCCAATGCAAAACAGTCTACTAACAACATGCCTATCCCGGAATGACTCATTCACCCAACATGTAAATACTCAACGTGCAATAAGTGCAAAACTGTGCAACAAAACAACCCATCAACAAAACTCCACATCGAGCCATTAAAAACCGTGCAATTGACCCATGACTATCTCAAAGTCAAAACCGAGCAAAATGCTCCACGCTTAATAGACCCATAAGTCGGTCAAAAACGCGTTTAAATAAAGTTTAAGTAAGCAATACTCTAAAATCAACATTAGTCCCAAACTCGACACAGGTTAAACAAAAGAGTTTTCCAAAAGGACTCACACCCTTAAAATTCTCAAAATGACACATAACACTTATAGGCGCACTTCCCAAATGGTTTACAAAATCATTTACAAAATATTTTCAACGTCAAGATTTTTCATTTCAAAAAGACCGTAAGCAATAAAACTACTATTACCAGGTCGGTAGTTACGCAAAAATGGACACGCTCGTCCCACATATGAAAATCATGTTGAAAATCATTTCATTGCAGCTTAGTTTACTCACAAAACGTAAAGCGAAATAAATAATTTCTTTGAAAGTGAACCGTCACGGTTCTAGTATGAATTGACTCATGACATGTATTTAAAGTAACCGCTCGACCTTACACCGGGTGCGACAAAAGTGTGCACTTAATTTCAAAATCAGTTCCACGACATTTGACCCCAAAATTTCTCTTTTTCAAAATAAAATGTCGTGGCACAGGGTTCACCAACAAATCTTACGCGCGTCGGCTAGTCATACAAAACGATGAAACGGTTTACAAATATTTTTGTTAAAACACAACTGTCTCGTGTAAGTTTCAAACTTAAAGATAAAAACCAATCCGTTTCCATCATTTGAAAATATCGACTAAAATCTCATAAAATCTCAAAAGGTGAGGTTCTTTAAATTGATTTCCAAGATTTCCCCAAATGGTCACATAAACAAATAAGATATGCACCTCGTGAAATTAAACCCACACGACTCAACATGCCGTAAAACAAAACTTATTTTAACCAAATCACTCAAATAGCTTTATACAGACATCGTGGAATGTAACTTTCCGTCTCAACTCTAACATATGTGGAGGAGTTCCAATGTTAAAGTCACAAGTCGTAGTCACTTGCCCAACATTTTAAACACCACAAAACACGGATATCATCTTACCCGAAAGAACCGTTGGAAAATAACGAAATGAGACAAATTCTAACAAAGTTTGCACTCCCGTGATAAAACGATTTCATACACTTTCAAAACCATATTTCAAAATCTTGTGTGTGTGCTGAACATTTCCCAAAATTCCAAAACACCATCCATAAAATGATTTGAAACACGAGAATTTGTTAATGCAATCTATTTCAAAATCAAACTTTGTGCATGACTTAGTCAGCATTATACGCCTCGACTCCTACTCCTACAAATCTCTCCGGTCCACTAACGTCATCCGGACATTTAAACCTCTTAGGCAAGTTGGGAAATTACGTCAAATAATCCCTACGATTTTTCCTCAAATCAAAGTCGGCTCTATAAGCCTATGATTCTAGCACAATCATCCATCTTGGCCCGAAACAAACATCATCCTAATCGTCACTCCAAGTGATTAATACGTGGATCGTCCTTTTATTCCAACGACTACTAATTTATAACCTTCGTCGCTACCCCAACGATCATCCCATCAAAGCAAATCAAGTACACACCTGTACTAGTAGGTTTACTATAATCGTTCCTCCTTGTGATGGCTATCCTGGGTTGATATTACAATGAGTTATTAGCACATAATAACTCACACTAACAACGCTCACGCTCAACTCCTTGGATTCCTCGTGACTTTCCCTGACTCGAGCATGGATCCTGTGCTTCAGATAGTAGGAGCTCTACTACTACCTTCCACACCTATCCTCACTCGTTTCGAGTCCCGTCCCGAAGTGCCCAAGTAGTTCCTTGCCGAAAACTATACACATATGCCCGCACCGTCATAGGTACACACTCTGCCTAGCTCCCTAGGAATTCCACCCAACTCCACTACCCTTGCTATGACGAAATCCCCACTAGTCATGACGAGTCGCCTCGCGAATGCACAGTCGCACACAACGTAAAACTAGATAGACATTCGAATATAAGATTCTATCCTACAACGGTTGGACTCAAACAAGAGCTGCACAATAGAACTAAATCCGACATTCTAGGGCTATTCGGTTCCTACCGCATACAACCTATAGTGCATTCACTTAACAACCTATCAAGGCAAGCATAAACTCCTATTAGCAAGCAACAAACACGCAGTACAGTGTAATAGGCACCAAGCAATCTAGCACACATACTCCTATGTTCTAGAAAGCAATCTAGCATACATACTCATATGTAAACACTCTTCCCAGCTCACTAGGAATTTCATCTCATCCCACTACCCTTGCTACCACGGAATTCCTATTAGCCATAACGAGTTGCCTCGCGAATACACAGTCGCAGGCAGCGTGAATCAAATAGACATTCGAATACAAGATTCTATCCTAGAACGGTTGGACTCAAACAAGAGCTGCGCAATAGAACTAAATCAAATATTCTAAGGCTATATGATCTTTACTGCATACAACCTATAGGGCCTTCACTTAACAACCTACTATAACTAGTATTGATTCCTACTAGCAAGCAATCATCATACCGTACAGTGTAAACAACATAGGCAATCTAGCATGCATACCTTATGATCTAGAAAGCGATAAATACACTAAGTACTGTACCTTCCCACTTAGCGTCGACTGACTGTACACACTGCGCCCTCAATCACCGTTTCCCAAACGGGTTTTCCTTTTTCTTTCATTCGAAAAGATTTTAGTAAAAGGATTTAAAATTTCATAGCCGCAACTTGAGACCAAACACACCGAGATGTGTCTGATTCACTCAAGCTGTGCTCTGATACCAAGTTGTAACGTCCCAAAAATTACAAGGAATTTAAATTTTCAAAAATAATGCATTTCACTATAATCAAACCACAAGTTAACAAACCCATTACAATAAAATAAACGTCGTTGATTTAAACCGCCAGACAAAGTTAAGCAGCGGAAAAGTTATATAATTAAATCCCCATTTAATAAAAATTTAACTTAAACAGTCTTCGCCTGGCGCCCGTGTGTACCGTCATGCCCGACTGCTACTCGCACCTGAAATCATAAGATTTTGGGAAGGGGTAAGCACGAAGCTTAGTGAATTCAAACCATAGATAGGATCGCAATTATATCAGCATCACCCTTAAACAGCTAGTTATCGCAACCAACTCATACCATGCAATCACGTCTTGCACCCAAATTTATATATACCAAATACACCAAATATACCAGCACATATTTTTCTTGGAACATCCATCAAGAAAATATATCACGATTAATAATAAGCCTTATACTCCTTGGAACGACCATCAAGAAGATATAATCGCAACTTATTATACAAACACATATACTTCTTGGAATAACCATCAAGAAAATATATCACTATTAACAATAAGCCTTATACTCCTTGGAACGACCATCAAGAAGGTATAATCGCAACTTATTATACAAACACATATACTTCTTGGAACAACCATCAAGAAGTACATCAATCACAGTTCAATATATATACACAACTAAATATACCCCATAACACAATAACATCAACAAACAATCATAACTATCACACTCGAGCTATAGTAACACAAATATAATTCCCATCCTATATAGTGAGAGAACTCACCTCAAAAGCAAAGCTTATGTCCTCAACAACAACACGAACCGGCCAACACCAGCTCATCTTTTTCCACCTAAATAAGTGTTAACAAATGTCAAAGTGACGCCCCAACCCAAAGCCACGACTACTAAATTATAAAATACATTTTCCAGTTTTTACTCTCAACACACAGGTCTGTTTGGGACCTGTTTAACCCCTTATAAACTGATAAATCCAGAAATATTTTTCCATAATCACAAAGTCCTATGTCTTAGGGTTCCAGGGACTTATCGCACGCGCTCTTACGATTTTTCTACAATTTACTATGGATTTTACAAAACCGACTTGCAGCACAGTGAAAAACAGGACCTTTCCGTACAAAACAACAGTTTGACACTAGCTATGGTCCGAACTGGTTTTTCCGTAAAACATATGAAACTTACTAGACTCAGAATGGGAGATTTTGGCACCGATTTCACCCCAATACGATATCCCTAGAAAAAGTTATGGTTTTCCCAAAACATTGGCAGAAACTGTGTAATTCACATGAAATGACAAACAATGCTTATTAACCCATTAAGCCAAAGCTTAACCCAAACAGACCCGGAAGGCATACTAGCTACTGAAAAAAGGTTAACCTAGGTTGGACAACAGCCGTGCACCACCCACTGCCGCCTCCGGTGGTGGTGGTGGCTGACGGCGGCGACGGTGGTTACGGTAACACCCTCGGCGAAACCTCTCAACACCGTCCATCCCGACTCACCCGCAACCTCACACCCGCACACAACCACACACCCGCACATACACGCACTCCCCCTGCCGTCACCCGGCGGCGTGCAGCGGCAGCCCCACCGCCGGCAGCCGTGGCTGCGGCGGTGGTGGTGGCGGTTTACCATTTTCCGACGAAGAAACACTAATTAAAACGAATGGCACACTTACCATGACGCGACCTTCTTCCTCTACTTTTCCGACCGAACCCGACGGTGGTTCTCTCACGCCGGCGATCTCCTTCCTCCTCTTCTCCACTCTCGCTCTCTCGCTCTCTTTCTCTCTCGGTTTTTCTCTCTCTCTCTCTCTTTCTTCTCTTCTCGGCCGAACACAACCAAAGGGGAGGGGAAAGCAAACCTTAGGGTTCCTAACAATTGGGAAGGGGAAACCGCACAAGGGAGGGGGGAAAATCGATCCTGGGGCCGTACTCCAACAAGTTTGGGCTTTGCCCCATAATAGCCCCTCTACTAGCTCCTAACTTTCAACCTACACTACATTGACCCTATGTTAACAAATTGGTCCGACTCGACTAACCCCGTTAACGGAATCCACGTTAAACCTAACATCTTTTCTAACAAAAGAAAATAAATAATAAAAAAATACATACCGGGATATGGACTTTACATATGCTTAGGAGGAACCGTCCCGAATTGGGGATTTGGGTTGAACGTTCCAGGCTGCTGATTCTATATGAATGGGCCTGGTCCTGTATTACGGATGAACGGAGCTGAACCAGGGTTATGGACGAACAGAGCGGATCCTGGGTTCTGACCGAACGATCCTTGACCTGGGTTCTGGACGAATGGTCTTGGACCGTTCTGCGATCCAAAGGGATTCCTCAGCCGCGCAATCTCCTCGGCTGCTCTTCGACTCTGCTCATCCATGGCATTGATTTGATTTCGCGCGACTTCCAATTCCTGATACATCTGGGCGATAACATGCTCTTGATTTCCGGGGGCTTCCATTTTCCTGAAACGGGAAACAGTAGAAACCACAAGAAACCGTTAGTGAAGCGCATGTTTGTCGAAGATTTTCTCTAGATGGGGTCCCACGGATGGCGCCAAACTGTTAATGCCAAAAATCGTCCAAAAGGATAACTTAAGGTTGATTGTGGAATTTAACAACTAAAGAAAGTAATATATCGACAAAGCGTACGACAAAGGCGAAAAACGTAAATGAGACAGAGATTTGATGACGCGGGAAAAACCTCAACGAGGAAAAAACCCGCGGACGACTGTGGATGTCGTCGCTGCACTATGATCGCCAAACAGGGGCGATATCCTTTGGTTCTGGTGTTGCGAGTACAATGATTACAATACAAATGACTTGAAATGTAGAAATAACAAGTGTATGGAATGTAAAACAAGTGTGTCGTGTGTGAGGACTGTAGGTAGAGAATGTAAGTCGTGCGTCGAGAGCGATCACTTGAGAGAAAGTTCTTTGCTTCGGATATTCTTGAATACGCAGTGTGATTTCAGAATTCGATGATCCCCAAATGATGGCATTATCTTCGTATTTATAGTCTTCGAATACATTTAATGACACCATTGATTCTTCTAGTAACGATCGCAACGGTCTTCGTTGTTTAATGCTCATAATTGCTCTGTCGGTTTCAGCCGTTGGCCATAAATGTCGTTGACCTGCATTAAATGATGAGATCATAACAGAAGAATCGTACGTTAGTCGGTCGAGGTCGTGTGTTTATACACGACGGTCGAGGTCGAAAGGAACTCTGGACTTCGGCTTTGGTCAAAGGACAATATGTTTTATGGTTTTGACTTTTGTTAAGGAGAAGTGTAATAAATGTTCTTAGCGTCGCGGTCGTGGTCGAGACTGGTGATTTTTTACCCAAACAGAACCTATCCGTAGACCTCAAGCCGAATCTGGAGAGATAAGGAGAGCAGAGCGAGCTTCAGTCGAAAATGAAAATATCGGTGAGCAAGTGAAGGAAAGGAGAAGCAAGAAAAATCATGAGCGATATAGAGAGCAGAGGTCACCCACTCGGGTCGCCTCCACCCAGCCTCCTTTAATCCAGGAAGCCACATGCGCTAACCCGTCTCATTCGTTGGGACAAGGTATTGAAACAGACGTCGTGGGCCTAGCGACGCAATTGCACACCCCACCCAGCCACTCAGTGTCCTCTCAACAGGATACTGTTTCATTTTCACTAGGGGACGTAGCACATCTGCCACTGGTCTCTCACTTGGAGAGTTCCGGTGTTGAAACAAGAGAACTCCTGCCCCGGTTCTCAACTTCTTTGGGTGCACAATCGAGTCTAGATCCACTTGATGAAATTCTTTCTTTGGCTAGGACATAGAACATATCTACTGTTACCGTCGAGATTCTTCGTGACTCGACCGGAACACCCCGATTAAGTCTACCTTCTAGTGGCTTGCAAGGACATGGTGGAAGTCTTGCCACGGCTATCCTTACGCCAACCGTGAGCGCAGGTGGTTCTACGGTGCAATCCACCATAGTTACTATAACTGGTAAGCAAAGTGCTCCAGGCGTTAGTATCCCGGAGTTCGTCTCCAAGGAAACTTTGGACGGCGCCTTAAAGGTTGTTCAAGCAGAAATTCTGAAGAATCTTGCAGAGGATATGGACATCATCAAATGGTCCATCATGGGTAAAGGAATTGCAGTTGATCCCCCTACGCAACCACAGGTTACACTTTCTCACCCGACACCTAACCCGCAAGACATAAGCATTGATGCTTTGAAAGTCGCTCTACTCGATAAGCTCTTGTCCCAAACCAACATTGGTACATCCTCTGAAGCAGAACTCGTGAGTCTCCTATGCTCACAAACTCAACCCGCAGTCACTCAAACAGATGCCCAAGCCCAAATTCACACTAAGCTTGATACCCTTACCTCAACCTTATCCGATGTCAACCGCACCCTCGAATCATTATCTGAGAGGGTTGCCAGCAAGGAAAACACCTGCAAGGGTCAAGCTCAGGGCTTGAAACGAAAACATGATGATCAGGAGGATCCTGACCAACATGAGGGGGAGAAGAGACAAAGACTGACCGAGTTGTCAACCTCAACGACAGAACCTTTAACCGACACTCCAGCTGAAACTGAACCACTCTAACAGCGACTCAGATATGGTTCAGGACATGGAGTTATCTACACCAGTCAGAGATCAAGTGCCAGAGTCAGCAGACCCGATGGTTGAAAAGCCCGAGGGAGAACCAGAAGATCTTGTGATGCTGACAGTTCCGAAAAGGCTAGTCCTGGAATTGATAGATGAGGACTCTGATGGCAATCCGGAAATGGAAAGAGAATGGAGAGAGAAAGAAGTTTTGGCCATTCAATCTGAGACGGATGCTCTATGGAACTTCTCAAATGATGACGAGTTCATGAACGATGAAGACTATGATCAGTTCCTCCTTCAAAGCGAACATGTAACAGATTCTCAGCACGATACACATGACACTGCAGGTACCTCTGAAATTCCAATTCCAATTCCCGAACCAGAAACGGCTCAACCTCAACCAATTCAACCAATTCATTGGGAGAGAGTCCGAATCCTGGTTCCATACTTAGAAGAATCGCACAAAAAGATATTCGTACACTGGATCAGACCACTTGACCCGATTATGTGTCACGGGGTCTCAGATCTGTCAGAATCGGTTCGTTCCCAGTATTTGGAGGTTATGAAAAGAAGCAGAATGGTCCATGAAGTCAGAACCAGTCACAGAATAACTGAAATCGTGGAGATCGTGTCCGATAGAGTTCTGAATGTATGGTTCCCGGTATTTACAGTTAAAAGGGATGTTGGAAAGGAATAGGTATTCTCATAAGCCGATTTCAAACACCTGAACCTGAACGACTTCCCAGTACATCTCAAAGAGTTAAAAACCCATACTATCCGACCATTGCCATACACCAAAGCCCTTGAAACCATAAAGAGATTCATGAACTACATCATTACACTCGCTTACATAAATGACTTCTAGTTGGGAATAGAAATCAACCAGAAGAAAGTCAATATTATAAAGCCCAACCTGACTCTCCCTGATGCTGAAAACTTACAGATACATACACTACTGCTCAAACCGGAAACATGGATCGTGTATCTAAATGAAAAAGGGGGAGAAACATTTCATGAGGATCAGTGAGGTGCATAAGTTCAATGAAGGGACTTTGATGAAGATTCAGAATGTGATGAAGAAGATAATTGAAGAAGAGGAATGAGATTCGTCAGAGAAATACGCCAACGTCAGAAAGTATCTTGCCAAAGAGCTCCTCAAAGAAATTGAAGACAGGCTAGAATTCAGAAAATCCATCCGGCACTTTGAAATTCTTTTTGCTATCCGAAAGCAATATGTCCCGAACTGGCGTGAGATCGAACTTCAATTCAAAGGGGGAGATTGTTAGGTCTCAATGTCAGTTGAATAGAAGTTCAGGGACCATTTATGCTAATTCTTGTAACTATCCCTTTTGGGATATAAATAGTTTGCATTGTTTCATAGTTAGGGTTAATGACCTAATCACTTGTTTCTAATTACCTATGTATGGCTACACAGTGTTCATCTTTTCTGCTATTCAATCAAGTAAGATTTATGACATATTCATGCTATTGCGTTGATTCTACTTTATGCACTTGTTAATCTGGGATCCACAACTTGAAAATGTTGACACTAAATCGGAAGATGAGCCACCTCGAAAGAATATAAATGTACAAGTTCCTTTCGTGTAAGAAACCCTTAATGCATCTTATTTGAAAACCAAAACACCTTACCTCTCAAATGATTACTTCGACATCTGTTCTCTTGCCAAAACTGTGGAAACTCCGGTTCCAGTTACGGCAACACCAAATGTAGGATCTCACGATCAATCAGAGTTCAAACGATATGTTCCACCTCTGATTTTGGAAAACATCATTTTCAAACTCAAAGAATCAATTGTGAGGGACAAGGTCATTTTTGACACCGAAAGAATTGTACTTTTATCCACTATAAACAAGCTCAAACAGGACAAAATGAGTCATTATCCGCATCAGAAAGAACGAGTTATAAAACCGAGATTGCTAAATTGAATTCTCAACTGTCCGCCTTGGCGACAAAGGCTTTAACAGGAAGAATGGCTAGGGAAAATCCCGTGGATACTCCAATGAAGCCAGCCTCTCCTGAAACCATCTCGGTTGACCCGTCAACTGCTTGTTCGGATAGTTCCTCGTGCAAAGCGTTTCTAGGAGTGTCTCATGACTCCAATGATAAGAGTTTGAGTTACCAAGATAAAGGTAAGGTGGTTCAAACCGAATATGTTTAAAGGAATCTTTTTCCAGACTTTAATAATCCCTTTACGGATGATTCCTTTAACTGCTCCTCATCCGACTCTGATGGTGAAACCCCATTTGATTCCGCACGACGGTTTTCTGAGTTTATGAATTCCTCTGTTTGTCATGATGATGATGTTTCAAATTTTGATTTTGCTCCAAAGCTTGCAAGTCACTCAATTTTTAGAGAACATACCCACACCGGTAAATTTTGAAAAAGGAGAATGTTCTAACTCCAAAAACGTTTCTGAGACCATTTCTTCAAAATCTAAATCTAAACGTCGGTCCAAGAAATGAACTAAAACCGGTAAAAGATCTACAAGACAACCCTATTACTCGAGCTCCTTTGACAATAACTTTAATGCCATTTCAGATAGAACGGGTCGGGGGAGAGTTGTTCAACAAGAGTGGGTAGAAAAGAAGCCTAAGTTACGCCACGAGAAGACTGAATCTTTTAATTCATTTTCGCATATTAGGAAGAAGAATAACAATAACAATCATGATTTTGATTTTAATAAGTCTGTTGAACATGGTTTTCAATTTCTGTTTAAACTTACTTCAGTCCAGCAACTAAATCTGATTTCGCATGATTGTGTATGTTGTTCTATGTGAATGAATGATTTTGTCGATTCTAAACATGCATCTGATTGGTTTGGTACATATCATGTGTTTGATTCGCGTTCTTTGAAATCCCGAAAAGGGCCCAAATCTAAACGGGTCCCGAGAAAAGGTGTTGCACCTAACGTATCAGGACCCATTTATAAATGGGTACCTAAGAACCCCTAATTTCTGTTTTGTAGCCCAGTCATGTGTGGTTTCTTGATTCCGGTTGCTCCAAACACATGACTCGTAAACGGGAGCTGCTCACAAACTTCAAGGAGAAGTACTGCAGTGATGTTCGTTTCGGGAATGACAATGTAGCCCCTATTATGGGCTATGAAGATCTAGTTCAGGACAACCTTACCATTAAGCGAGTGTCCTACGTCGAAGGCTTGGGACACAACCTCTTCAGCATCGGCCAATTCTGTGATAAGAATCTTGAAGTCAACTTCAAGGCGAAGAGATGCAACATTCGTAACGAAGACGGAATGGAGATCCTCGTTGGGACTCGAAGAACGAATTTGTACACAATCAACCTCGCCTCTCTGAAGACCGAAAAAGTTGTATGCCTCCTGTCCAAAGCAACTACTCAATAGAACTGGTTGTGGCATCGACGACTTTCCCATCTTAACTTCAAGCATATAAACAAGCTGGTGCTAGGCGGACTCGTCAAAGGAATGCTGGAACTAAGGTTCGAGAAAGAACATCTCTGCTCCACATGCGAGATGGGCAAAATGAAGAAGGCGACTCATAAACCAAAAGCAGTTCCAAGCACGTCCAGGCCTTTGGAGCTTATACACATGGATCTATGTGGTCCTATGCGCGTTAAAAGCATAAATCATAAGAAGTATGTACTGGTGATGGTGGACGACTCCTCGAGATACACCTGGGTCAAATTTCTCCGCTCGAAGGATGAGACTCTCGGGTTAATCATCAACTATTTGAAGGGTGTCCAGAACAACATGCAACTAGCCGTCATCTCAATTCGTACTGATAACGGCACCGAGTTCAAGAATCGCGTTATGAGTGAATACCTCACATCGGTCGGGATTTCACACAACTTCTCTGCTGCTCGGACTCCTTAACAGAACGGTGTAGTGGAACGTCGCAATCGCACCTTGGTGGAAGCGGCACAAACTATGCTGACCGAGTATAACCTTCCAATGTTCCTATGGGCTGAAGCTATCGCCACGGTCAACAAACGCTTTAATAAGATGTCGTACGAGCTCATCAACAATCGCACCCCCAATATCAACTACTTCCATGCATTCGGGTGCAAGTGCTTCGTGAAGAATGACAAGGATGATCTCGGCAAGCTCAACCCAAAGGCAGACGAAGGAATCTTCATCGGTTACTCGACTTTTTCGAAAGCATTCCGAGTCTACAACAAGAGGACAAAGACCGTCAATGAGAGCATAAATGTGTCTTCGACGAATTGGTCGATTTGGCTTCTGAACATGTCAGTTCAAAACCCGTGCTCACAGGAGTGCTGGCCTCTAATCATTCTAGATCGGAAACCAAGCACACTCAAGTAGATCCTTCTTCATCCAATACGTCGAAGACACACCATTCTGAATTAGATCTACTTTTTGAACATTTTATAATGATTTTCATTTATCCCCTGTATCTACTGATGATTCTTTGAACACAGATGGAGCTATGGTGGTGTCATCACAAATTACTGGTCTTCCACCAACCCCCAACAAAACATCGTCGGAGGACTCACCTTCTTCACCCGCAATAGAGGCGACGCCATCTTCAAGCACGAATACGGTGTCCGAGACCGCATCCATAGTGGTTCAATCCACACCGACATCCCCCGGATCAAGCAACAGTGTTTCTCACGTTGACACAACAGAAGTATCTTCGTCAACCGCTATTCCTACACAACCAGCGGCCGCCACACCGTTACATCCGACTCTATCTCTAGAGGCGGTACAAGACTTACCCCTAGGCTCATATGTTGATCTCGACAATTCTCAACCGTTCATGGACCTGCTACCTCACACACGGAAGTGGACTCGAGCACACCCAACTGAACAAATCATCGTTGATCTGTCCGCTCCAGTTCAGACAAGAGCTACGGTGGAAACCGAAGAAGCCTCCCCCGTACTGCTAAGCAACACTCAAAAATGGGCGACAACGGGAAATGAGTGTCTCTTTTCCATCTTCATCAGCAATGTTGAACCCTCAACGTTTAGAGAAGCCTTGACCGATCCGGACTGGGTGATCGCCATGCAAGAAGAACTGAACGAGTTTGAAAGCCTCAAGGTATGGCGCCTGGTCCCTCGCTCGAAAAACAAGACGGTTATCGGAACGAAATGGATCTTCAAGAACAAGAAGGACGAGAACGGGATCGTTGTTCGGAAAAAGGCAAGACTAGTAGCTAAAGGGTACCGACAATAAGAAGGGATTCTATGAAGAGACGTTTTCATCTGTCGCCCGAATCGAAGCCATCAGGATGTTCCTCGCGTATGCCGCTCACAAGAATTTCACCGTTTTCCAAATGGACGTGAAAACGACATTTCTCAACGGCAAGCTCAAGGAAGAGGTGTACATCTCCCGGCCAGACGGTTTCGTCAGCAACTCTCACCCCAATCATGTCTACCTTCTCGATAAAGCATTGTCCGGACTGAAGCAAGCACCGAGAGCCTGGTATGATGCTTTGTCTACATTTCTCATAAACGCGGGTTTCTCGAAAGGTAAAATCGACACTACTCTTTTCATTAAGAGAGAAGGTAAGGATATTATTTTGATTCAAATCTATGTCGATGATATTATCTTCGGCTCTACAAACCCACAATACTGTCATAACTTTTCAGTCCTCATGAAATCGCATTTTAAAATGAGTATGATGGGTCAGATGAATTTCTTTCTCGGTCTTCAAGTTAAACAACTGTCGATCGGGATATTGTAACAACCCGAACTGAAATAAAGCATAGCATTCATAATAATATAAATATCCCAAAATCTGTCTCAAAATTTCCATTACAAGTGTCATCAAAACTAAGTTGGCGGAAACAACCTATTCACAACTGAGAATAACATAAAGTCTATAAGTAAAATGAAACTCTATCTCTAGAAGCATCCGTACTCTAAGCCTGCTCTTTACCCTTACCGGAGCTTCCTACACCCTGTTTACCTGAAAAGATTTAGTTTGGAAAATGCGAGGGTTAGACCATGAGGTCTAGTGAGTTCCCTCAATACAACAGTTCTCAAACATATTAAAACAGTTCATAACTTTCAAAAACACTTTGAATAAAACTTTCAAATAACCTCACACTCGTAAATGGCACACTGAAGTCACTCGAAAGTGACATGTCAGTCTCACACTGTCGTACTGGGTCACTCCTCCCATGCCATAAACGGGCCACTCCTCCTGGTATGAGCACTGGCGGGCCACACCCCCCGACTTAGCCAATTTACGTCTAATCACAATGTATGCATACATCTCAAATAATCTTTCATAATAAGCATAAACATGTAGTAAAGCATGCATTTCTATTCGTTTACTTACTTCGAAAAAACACGTTGTAAATCACGTACTTTGGTTTAGAAAAACTCACATGGTGTTCGTAACAACTCTTCTTCTTTTACTTCTAACTTTCAATCGTGTTACCTGAGTAATGGAATGAAAGAGATAAGCTGACTGGATACTACTTAATCGGACACCCTACTTTCCGAATGAAACTAACCGGACACTCTACTTTCCGGATAAAAACTAACCGGACACTCTACTTTACCGGACACCACTCTGTCCGGTCGCTACTTACCGGAAATGCGTTATCCAGACTCCACTTCCCAGAAAACAATGTCATTCGGATAGCTATCCTATCCATGCATCAATTTCGGACACTTTCCAGACACTAAGGTCCGGATACTTCCCCAGGTCGCTTCGTCCGGATTCCTGCATAGAGCTTCCTAGACGACTAACTATCCGGACGCGATGTCTGCGACGCATTTTGGGATCGAAACTGCTAGCACATCTTAACCCAAAACGATTTCACGATACCCACAACATACTTAGTTCTTTCCTTACCAATTATTTGCTACTTAACACAAGGATGATTGTCTAACCCCCCTTTAGAGCATCATTCTCAACTTTTAACCAAAAACCCTCAAAAACCAACAATCCAACAGAACATCTAAGATAAGAATTGGGATTAGGGATTACCTGATAGAATAACTGTAGAATCAGACTCCAATTCCACTTCTTCTTTCAATTTGTAGATTGATGATGTCTCCTTCTCCAATTGCAATTGAAACCAATTCCTCTCTTTCTCTGCTCTCACTCAAGCCGCCAACAATAGTAGTAAATGACCATGTAGGGTTTTGTGCCCAAAATGAGAGTTTTTTATACCCTCCTATCAAAATTACAAATCAGCCCCTAAACTTTAAAATTATGCAACTTTTCCACAAAACTTATTCTGTTCAAATAAAGACCTCGGATATTACAACACTCCCCCCTCAAAAGAATTCCGTCCCTGGAATTCCATTGTCGAAAAGATGAGGGTACTTGGACCTCATGTTCGCTTCTACTTCCCAAGTTGCCTCTTGCCCTTTATGAAGCCACCACTGAACCTTTACTAATCTGATCTCTCGGTTCCTCGATTTTTGTACCTTACTATCTACGATTTCTACTGGTTCCTCCACGTAAGTCAACTTCTCATCTACACTGATATCCTCCAAAGGGACAGCCACATCTGCTTCTGTCAAACACTTCTTTAAGTTCGAGACATGAAATGTTGGATGAACTCCCTTTAATTCCTCTGGCAAGTCTAAATTGTATGCCATTGCCCTAACTCGCTCAATGATGACGAAAGGACCCACATATCTCGGTCTCAACTTCCCTTTCTTCCTGAAACGTACCACTCCCTTCCAAGGCGAGACCTTCAGCATTACTTTGTCACCCACTTGAAATTCGATAGGCTTCCTTCTTTTGTTTGCGTACTTTCTTTGCCGATTTTGCGCGATCCTCATTTTATCACGGATTAGGTCTATCTTATCTGCCGTTAATTGCACAATTTCTGGGCCTGCTAACTGCCTTTCTCCCACTTCGTTCCAACACAACGGCGTCCGACACTTCCGTCTGTACAAGGCTTCGAACGGTGCCGCTTGGATGCTCGCGTGGTAACTATTGTTATACGAGAACTCTATCAAGGGTAGGTGTACTTCCCAAGAACCCTTAAAATCAATTACACAGGCTCAAAGCATATCTTCCAACGTCTGAATAGTCCTTTCGCTCTGGCCATCCGTTTGGGGATGATAAGCTGTGCTCAACTTCACTCGCGAACCCAACTCTCGCTGAAGACTTCTCCAAAACGATGACGTAAACCGGCTATCTTGGTCGGACACGATAGATCGCGGCACTCCGTGCCTTGATACGATCTCATTAATGTACAACTGAGCTAACTTCTCCAATGAATCCGACTCCCTGATCGGTAGAAAATGCGCGGACTTGGTGAGACTATCCACAATCACCCAAATTGCATCGTTACCCTTTGGAGTCTTTGGCAACTTCGTAACAAAGTCCATGGTGATGTTGTCCCATTTCTACACTGGTATTACCGTAGACTGAAGTTCTTCATACGGTCGTTGATGTTCTGCTTTAACCTTCAGACACGTTACACATCGCTCCACAAAGTGAGCGATATCCTTCTTCATTCCTGGCCACCAATAGAGTTGTCTTAAGTCTCGATACATCTTATTCGTCCCCGGGTGCATAGAATATAGCGACTTATGCGCCTCTTCTAGAATGCTTACTCTCAAGTTCCCTAACTTGGGAACCCACACCCGGTCCTTCATACACCTTAAACCACAGCTGTTGACACTGAGCAAAGATGTAACCCCAACGATCCTTTCACCCTTTAGATTCTCTTCTAACAATGCCTCCTCTTGAGACTTCTTGACCTCGTCCGGAAGACTCGAAGTGGCCTCGACCCTGAAGGCCACCACTTTGGTCGATTTTCCTCACTCTTTCCGACTCAACGCGTTCGCTACTACATTTGCTTTACCCGGGTGGTAAAGGATCTCGCAGTTGTAGTTGTTAAATAATTCCATCCATCTCCTCTATCTCATGTTCAATTCTTTCTGATCGAAAAGGTACTTGAGACTCTTATGATCGGTGTAGATCTGACACTTCACTCCATACAAGTAGTGTCACCATATCTTTAAAGCAAACACCACCGCCGTTAATTCCATGTCGTGAGTAGGGTAGTTCTTTTCATGATCTTTCAACTAACGAGATGCGTACGCAATTACCTTTCTGTTCTGCATCAGCACGCACCCTAACCCCAACTTAGAAGCATCGCTGTAGATTACAAAACCTTCTGATCCATCCGGTAACGACAAAATTGGAGCACTGCTCAGACTCTCTTTCAACCTCTCAAATACGGCCTCTTGAGCTTCGGCCCAAACGAACTTGACGTTCTTCCTCGTCAAAGCTATTAATGGTGTGGCTATCCAACAGCCTGAAGATCAAAACATGGTTCAGGATATGGAGTTATCTACACCGGTCAGAGACCAAGTGCCAGAATCAGCAGACCCGATGGTTGAAAAGCCCGAGGGAGTACAAGAAGAAAACCTGATGCTGACAGTTCCAGAAAGACCAGTTCTAGATTTGATCGATGAAGACTCAGATGGTAATTCGAAAGTTGAACGAGTGTGAAGAGAGAAAGCAGTTTTGGCCATTCAATCTGAGACAGACGCTCTGTGGGATTTCTCAGATGATGACGAGTTCATGAATGATGAAGATTATGATCAGTTCCTCCTTCAAAGCGAACAGGTAACAAATTCTCAGCATGACACACATGACACCGCAGGTACCTCGGAAATACCAATTCCTGATCCGGAAACAGCTCAACCCCAACCTATTCAACCAGTTCGTTGGGAGAGAGTCTGAATCCTGGTTCCATACTTAGAAGAATCGCATAAGAAGATTTTCGTTCACTGGATCAGACCACTCGGCCCGGTTTTGTGTCACGGGGTTTCAGATCTGAGTGAATCGATTCGTTCTCAGTATTTAGAGGTTATGAAAAGAAGCAAAATGGTACACGAAGTTAGAACAAACCACAGGATCACTAAAATCGTGGAGATCATGTACGACAAAGTCCTGAAGGTTTGGTTCCAGTGTTCACAGTTAAACGAGAAGATGGGAAAGAATGGGTATTCTCGGAAGCTGACTTCAAAAATCTTAACTTAAAAGATTTTCGATTCTTCTTCGAGAGTTAAAGACCCGCACCATCCGACCACTACCTTATGCAAAAGCCCTTGAAACGATAAAGAGATTCATGAAATGCACCATTACCCTCTCATACACCAACGACTTTCAGATGGGAATATAAAGCAATCAGAGAAAAGTGAATATGATGAAGCCCAATCTGACTCTTCCTGAAGCTAAAGACGTACAGGTACATACTCTCTTACTCAAACCAAAGAGCAGGGATCATGTATCTGAACGATAAGGGAGAGAAACACTTTATGAGGATAAGTAAGTTGCACAAGTTCAATGAAGGGACTTTGATGAAGATTCAGAACGTGCTGAGAAAGATTATTGAAGAAGAGGAAAGAGACTCGTTAGAGAAATACGTCAACGTCAGAAAGTATCTTGCCAAAGAGCTTCTCAAGGAGATTGAAGACATGCTGGAATTCAGGAGCTCCATCCGGTACTTTGAGATTCTTTTTGCAATCAGAAAGCAGTATGTCCCGAACTGGCGTGAGATCGAACTTCAATTCAAAGGTGGAGATTGTTAGGTCTCAAAGTCAGTTGAATAGAAGTTCAGGGACCATTTATGCTATTTCTTGTAACTATCCCTAATGGGATATAAATAGTTTCTTTTTGTTTAAAATTAGGGTTAATGACCTAATTACTATTTGCTAAACACCTTGTACGGCTACTGAGTAATTCATATTTTCTGCTATTCAATCAAGTGAGATTTATGACATGTTAATGCTATTGTGTTGATTACATTGATTGCACTTGTTAATCTGGGATCCACAGTTAATGGAGTAATTAGGAACGAGAATCACCTCTAGAGTAGCAAGGGTGATTATGTACGGTACATTCATAATTGCACCTGGCCAGTGTTATGGTGAACCTACAAGTTACATGTGAATACTTGGACAACTTAGATGTGATGACCGTTGGGGTAGTGAAGAAATTTCTAAACGAGTAGCCGTTAGAAGAGATTGATGATTTTAGCGTCTGCCATATGGAGTGGAGTAAGCATGGTGATTGCATTAAGTGGACGGTTTTGGGTTGAATTTGATGGTTGGATTAGGACCATAGGCTTATTGAATCGACCTTAATTCGAGGAGAAATCGTAAGGTTAATCGATGTAACCTCCAATTTTGCCTTAAGATGTTTGAGCATCCGGATGACTATAGTGTGATCGGAGGAATTTGGAGGAGTGTAGTTTGAGATGTTGAGTGCCGACTAAATTCATGCACAAATGTTATTTTTAAAATAAATTGCATCAGTTGTTTCTTGTGTTTCAAATCATCATGTGAATTGTGTTACGAAATCTCGGAAATACGTTTAGCACACACAAGATTTTAAATCATGGTTTTGAACATGCATGAAATTATTTTATTGCGGGAAATTGCAAACTTTGTCGGCACCTGCTTTATTTTTGTTGTTGTCCAACGTTACTTTCGGATACAGTGATACCCATATTTTAATGTTGTTTAGGATGTTGGACAAGTAACTACGGCTTATGAGTTTAATATTGGATCTCCTCCACATATGTTAAGGTTTGGACGGAGAGTTACCTTCCATTATTTTTATGTTGAACTTTATTGGAAAATTTATTTAATGCAAGTTTTGCTGAAAAGTGTTGTTTATACTGTATTACAACAAAAAGGGAATCTTCGGAATTATGACATTTTAGTCATGATTTTGCTTTATGCAAATTTGGTTTTTGGAAGCGAAAAGTTGGGCACCATTTGAGTGATTGGATGCCTTTGAGTTTCATTGAGCTTTATGGAGTTTTGTTTTACGACGTTTTGTGTCGCGTGAGTGCAATTTTGTAATGTGCATACTTTAGTTATTATGCGTGTTAATTTTGGATTACATTGGGCATTTTGTCTTATGCAAGTTTTTTTTAGAAATGTTATTTTATGTCGTAAGGCAACCAAAAGAGTAGTTTTTGGAATTTTAATGTCGCATGGTTTCTCTTTTGAGATTTGTGCCGGCATATTTCGTTGCACCTTGTTAGTGTACGCATTGAGTTATACCCGTGGTGTGAGTAAGCATGTAAAAGCATCATGGTAGTTTATCTTAATGTTTTGCTTTATGCATTGACGGTTGTTGATACTTTTGTTATCGTTTCACGCGAATATGTTATATTGATTTGTTGGTATACTTGGCATTATAGCCACTATTTTGGGACGTTAAAGCATATTGTTGTATGGCTTGAGATTGAAGTCGATTTAAATCATTTTACGTGTCAACCAAATTGCATGCACTTATTATTCTCCTAAATTCTATAAAAACACATTAATGTATGTGAGTCCCGTCAGAAGACTTTATTTCCATGTCATTATATGGCTAAATGAGAAAATTTTGAAATTTGACTTAATGAATTTCCTCTTTTGAAATTTTGTATGAAGTATCTGTTGCATGTTATTTTATTTCAAGAAAACTACTAGGAGAGTGTTACAAGTTTGCAGGCATATTCTAATTAGAGATTTCTTCACGATATTTTAGCCGATATTTTCCAATGATGAAAGCATATTGTTATTCGACTTTAAACTTGAAACTGACAGAAATCATTGTATATTTAACCAAAGTGTATATATAGATCGCTTCGTCCTTTTGCGAAATAAACTAACACGTGCAAAGGGTTGGTGAATTTTATTCCATGCCGTTTGTGGTTAAAAGAGAGAATTTTAGGAGTTTGATGTCGTTTAAAATTTCTTTTCGAAGTTTCGTAAGAACATGTTGTTGCACACTATTTTAAAGTAAGAAATTACTTGCAATTCATGGCGTAAATAAATTCATGCTAGGACCGTAGCTGTTCATTTTAAAAGTTTGTTGAGCATACTTTTGTACTTGTTAGTAAATCGGGTAGTGATTGAGTAATTTTCAAATGATTTCCATATGGGGGACGAGAGTGGCCATTTTGCATATCTACCGAGTAAGTGGTAGTAGATTTTACACGTACGATTAATTTTTATAAAAATATTCGTGTTAAAAAAAACTTGTATGAAAATTTTGATTTGGCTTATTTGTTGAGTATTTCACTTGAAACCTTGAACTCATTAGGACCTTGGAAGGTTAAACAAACCCGTTTAAGGGTGAGAGCGTGTAGAGCCTTGACAGTGGAATGTCAGATCTTCCGTCGCTTGATAGAACCGTAAGTCGGGTAGGACCGTTTGCATGTCTATGTACTCTTGGTAACGGAATAGTGGGGCTTGCAACATCTTCTACTAATGCTCATGGTAACCGTACGTTTCGACAACTTGGGTTGGTGTTTTGGTCAGTTTTGCATAAAGGAGGTGTATGACCCTTTAGGCACCGTACTGATAGCCTCGGTTATGTGGGTACGCTCAACGAATGAAAGCTCGTGGATGGAGTTCTACAGTGGCTCAAATTTTGGTGATATGGCTAGGCGTCAACTTTTGGATTTGAGGTTAAAAAATAGTTAGAGCATTTGAAGTGTGGTAGACCAAATGTAAGGAATAATGGTATCGGTTGTGATCAAATAAGAAGTTCAATTGTGATGAATGGATTTAGTGGAATGACTTCTACTTGTGTGGTAAAGAATCTGCCGATTGGACGATTGGTAATTGGACGTATTCTTGGAGTTGTATAATCGATGGATCTAGGAAGACCATCGGTTTTGAAGTTTGAAGTTTGATAGCACTCGTTAGGGTTAGGTGACAGTTCAATAGTGGGAACAGTGGGATTCGGAGATTTTGTTAGTGTTGGTAGTGATCGTACTTTAGGATGGTTGGAGAAAAGATTTAAAGGCGTGTAGACATAGACTGAATAAAGTCGGGATCCGCCGTTGGGGGATTATGGATCACTTAAGGTTGGGAGACCACCAAAGTGGTGTGGTTATAAGCTACCCTAGTAAGTTGAGCATTACCCGGGTATAGGAGTAATGTGCCTGAGTGGGCATTCGTTGTGGGTATCAGCATGAAGTTTGCCATATCAGTTCCGTCAAGAGAGGAAATTTGACTTCCTTTGAGTGACCGAAGGAGCAGGAGGAATGTGGAGTCCAGTAACCCCTGGGTGTATGGAAACTAGATTTTGAGGACGAAATCTCTTTAACGTTGGGAGGATTGTAACACCAGTATTTTCCGTAAATCCTTATCTCCCCCTTCCCTACCAACCTCTATTTGTAAACCTTAGTAGGAAACTCTTGTTGGGAATCAGGGTGGCATCGCGTGTGCCTCAGCTCGAAAAAGAAAACCAAAAATAGGGCTCGGTACACCCTGTGTGAGTATGCCCGCGATTGTGACAGGGTGTCACTCTCGCAGGACATGTACCGAGAGTAGGAAGAAGCGAGCGACTATGCTCTTCGATTGTGACTGGGTGTCATTCTCGCAGGGCATAGTCGCGGTCGGCCCCTGTCAGCTTAAAAGCCTCGATTTTTCACCCCCTTTTCTCATTTTATCCCATCCCTCTCTCCTTAGTACTCTCCCAAGACGAACCCCTTTCCCCCATTTCGGTTTTTGGAGCCTTTAAGGCTCCGATTTTGAAGTTCTAAGTGATTCCTTGCATCTTGAAGAGGATTTGGAAGCTAAGGTATGGGTTCTTCTTCCTCGTCTCTTTTGTTGGTTTCAAGATTTTAGAGTTCACCAAACCCTCTCCTAAAACCTTTCCATCCTTTTGAAGAAATGAAGGTTTAAGTGTATTTTGGTAAACCTAGAGGTGTTTGTTGGTGGATTCAAGTGGTGGTTGAGGTAAGCTCCCCTTTCTTTCATCTAAGAAATTAGGGTTTTGGTATTATTGGTGATTTTGATGTTTTATGTTGGGGGAAACGATTCTAAGTGTTTGGGGATGAATATATATGGTTGGAAACTTGTGGATCTAGGTTTTTGGAAGATTTGGCTTGAAGATTCAAGTTTCATCAAAGGAGCTTAAACTGGGAAAAAATCTAGATTTAGCCTAAATCTAGATTTAGCCTAAATCTAGATTTAGCCTAAATATAGCAAGGTGAGTTCAAGTTGATTTGTGAAAACGTTGTACATGCCAAAATGTTCATTTTAAAGTGTTTTAAGTGTTTACATGAAAATATTCATTGTTGAGTCATTTGAATGATTTTGATCTCTTGGAGCATTTTGCTTTATAAATCTCACAAAACACATACCTTTGGGATTTTTGGGTAACTTGATAACATGAGTATGTTTTGAAGTGTTTTGATAATTATTGCATAATGGAGGATTATTTAGTAAAAATGCACTTTTAGTGTTTTGTTGGAAATATACATATTTTATATGGTGATATGTTTTAAAACATGAACGTGTGGGTTATTGGGTTTTGGGTCATTTCCGACCTTGTGAACATTTTAGAAGTTGTAATTTGAGAAAATGTAATTTGGGTATTTTGATGGATGAACCTTAAGTACTGTTATTTTAAATGAATTATCTTACGTTTGTAAATCTATGGGTATAAATGCACATTGATGTGTACTTTGAAAAATGACGTATCTTAAATTAAGGGTGGTGTTGAGTAATTCATGTCTATGGAGCATATTTCGCATAAACATGGGTTACATACGTTTTAATGCATTACTTGGTTTTCATGTGTGGTTAATTGGTTTTGGTTGAGCTTAGGGCTTGGTTTATGACTTTAATGAGTCTTGAAGACATTTGTCCGGATTTTAACAAATGAATATGGAGTTTTGGTCGTCAGTTGCATTTCCGCGTTTTATTTGAAACATACATATTTTGAGTGCGTGTGTCGTTAAAGTGGAGGCATGTACTTATAGACCGTAATGCATTGGATCCATAGGCGTATGAGTAGGTCATATCTTTATAAGTGGAGAGTCTTAGTATTCTCACCTTGGGACGTACACCATTTTGGCATTTTGAGTCCCGGCGTTGTGGAGAGGAACCGTATTAGGTTGTACTCTGGGATTTTGGTTTATTGTGATGTTCTAGCACTTGTGCACGAGGGTTAGACATCTTGGGTTATCAAGTAAGGAGCCGAGACTCCAAATTTTAAATGCTAGTAAGTAGGCAATAAAGGTTCCATAGAAACCTTGAGGTGTAACTTACTAGAGAATGAACAGGCAATAAGATCAAGTATCCTTGAGGTGTAGTTGGGCACAGTAGGCAATAAAGGATATGGTGGCCACCCGTTGCTGGGTGTGGGACTTGAGGTGTAGCTTTTTATAGCAGGCAATAAAGTCCGACTCGAGTTGGAGCTTATTAAAGCAGACAATAGAGTCACGGTCTGAGGTGTAGTTCAATAACATAGTTATGCGGCTTAACTTTGTGTTCTGCCACATACAATGGAATCGGGTCTCCCCCATCGCCGAAAGGTGTTGTTTGGGTATTTATTTTATCCATGTTTTCGGTGACGTATTTTATTTATATAGTTTGCTTTCCATATTTTATGGGTTGTGATGTATGCCTCATTCGCGTTCGGGATGTTTTGAATAATAACGATTCATTTATGATTTCAACCCTTTTGGAAATCAAATACTATTTCACTTTTCAAGTGGGTTTCGGGATGAGTCTGTTTTGAGAATCGTTTTATATTAGAGCTTTCCTCACGGGATTTGTGTGCGTTGGAAAAAGGGTGGTTTGCATTTAAAGTAAATCCCTTTTGAACTTATGATTTAAATTTCACTTCTCTCGTCTTGAATTATGTAATCATGATAAACTCTTGAACTCACTAGGCGTTAGTCTAACCTTTTTATTTGTCGGCATGTGCAACAGGTTCTGGTTGGGATTTAGTTCTAGTGACACTGTGAAGAGTGGAGAGCTAGTTGTGTGCTCAAGAAGTAAGTAGCTTGGTGAAGTCTTCCGCACTTGGGTTGAGTAACACCCGACCTTTTGTAGTCTTGGCGAATGACTTAGGTTTCGATTGTTGAAAATATAATGTTTATGTTGAGGTGATTTCAATAATGGTTTGTAGAAGGAATTTTATCCTTAAGTGGTTATTTTATTGAAAATTTTATTTAGTTGCTCTTTCTAATTTTGAGGGTGTTACATAAATTGACAAATGTTTGAATTTGAAAAAAAATTGTTATTGAAGATTGACAAATGTTCATTTTGCATTAATTATGTTTTGTTCGTGGTACTCTCAATCATCTTATCCAATACTTTATGAAAAAAAATTATGAATGTTTGTGTTGAGTGTTGTAACTTGGTTTTCAACACTCTAGATTGTTGATTGTGAACTATATTGATAAAAAAAAATGGCTATTTTTTCTTCGACCAATATATATTTATTAGAGTAAATTATTGTTTTGGTCCCTAAGGTATGTCAAAAATTACGAAACTGGTCCTTTAACTTCAAAAATTACCGTTTTGGTACCTCAGGTATGCAGTTTGTTACAAAATTGGTCTCTCGAGCTGACGGCCGTCTATTTCTTCCGTTAAGCTCGAGGGTAAAATGGTCTTTTTGAAGTTAAATGACCAATTTCGTAATTTTTGACATACCTTAGGGACCAAAACAGTAATTTACTCTTCATTTATTTTACCATTTTTTAATTAATTATACCTTTTTCTTTTATTTTTTATTTTCTTTTCTTGAATCTTCATCTTCTTCAAGAAGATTTTGAAGAACACCATACCAAGAATAAGAACACCAAGAATAACAATAAATTATATCCATATTAAAATCATAAATACTTCAATCAAACCCATATTTAGTCATCTAAATTAAACCCAGATTTTAAAACCTAAATCAAACCTAAATTTAGAAAACCAAAATCAATCAAGGGAAGAGAGAAAGAAGAGATCGAGAGAAGAGAGAAGAAGAGATGTGAGAAGAGATAGAGAGAAGAGATCGAGGGAAGAGAGATCGCCGACGGTCGCTTAGGGTTCAGGCGAAATCGCCGGAGAAGACGAAGTCTCCGACTGATCTGGGTTCGTCTTCATCTCCAGTCTGTTCATCTTCATTTCATATTCTCTAACCACTCTATATTCATTACTAACCAAAACAATAATTTGACATTTGAAATCAAAAGGATGTGTAAGTGATTCCTTTTTATAGAGTTTAGTGTTTGATTTTTTAATCAAAGATGGTACTATTAATGATGTTGAGAATGTATTTGCAGAAATTTGTGAAGGAAATGTTGGATTTGTCAAAATGTTTTTTAGATCAGATTTGGATTTAGGGTTTGATTTATCTTAGTTTTTGATTTTTTTTTTTCTTCTTGGTGTATGTTCTTGGTTTTCATGGTGTTCATGTTTTTTGGTTCATGTATTGTTGAAGAAGATGAATATTCAAGTAAAAAAATTATCTTGGTTTTCATGTTGTTGGTGTTCTTGATTTAGGGTTCATGTGTTGTTGGAGAAGATGAACATTCAAGCAAAAAAATCAATTAAAATGTTAAAAGAAATTAAAAATAGGGTAAATTATTGTTTTGGTCCCTAAGGTATGTCAAAAAATATGAAACTGGTCCTTTAACTTCAAAAAGACCATTTTACCCTCGAGCTTAACGGAGGAAATAGACGGCCGTCAGCTCGAGGGACCAATTTCGTAACAAACTGCATACCTGAGGTACCAAAACGGTAATTTTTGAAGTTAAAGGACCAGTTTCGTAATTTTTGACATACCTTAGGGACCAAAACAGTAATTATTCTATTTATTATTTCCTAACCAATCTCTTGCTTTGAAGTTATCACATGCCTATTGGGACTAACACAAACAATGAAAACCAAAAAAGAAATTGAAGTCGGTTGTTTGGAATCATTTTAAGCAAGTATATGTTGATTTTGTTAGAAGATTTGCAAAGTGTAATTATTGCAAATAAGCAATTAACGGGTAGAGCCAACGATGGAACCACATTTGAAGGACCATTTTAAGAGTTGTGCAAGAATAGTTACAAGGGGTGTTAGACAACACATTCTAGTTCAAGAGCAAACGACAAAGGATGGGAAATCATCTTTGTTAAGTAATATTATAAGTTTAATGCCGAAACATCAAGCGATGATTTAGCTAAGATGATAATTATTCATGATCATCCACTTTCAATTGTTGAGCATTATGGCTTTCGAAAGTATTCAAATGGTCTTGAACCTTTTTTTTAGTGTTATTGGTTTGAGTTTGCTGCCATTTTTAGTGCAGTTTTTGCTACTTTTGCTACCATTTTTCTCAAAAAATTAAAACATAAAGTAACTAAAAAATATCACAAGTCATTACATCAAATATCAAAAATTTAAAGTTTAAAACTAATTCACCACATCATTCAACATCTTCATCAAATATCAAAAGTTAAAACATTGTTTTCAAGCATAAAAAATAATACGTCAAAAGTTTAAAACTAATTCATCATGACTAATTCATCATGAACATCTTCATCGTATGCAACTGTTTCATCAATTCCTTGTGGTTGTCCATCTTTTTTATCTGAAATTAAAATAATACAAGTTAGAAAAAATGTATATACATGTATCATATAACAATTTATATAATTATTACCTTCAAGTTCTTTCTTCAACCAACTTTGGGTGAACATCAATGTTGCAACTGTTTGTGCTTTTAGCCGACTATGTTGTTTTGTTATCTTGTTCCTGCTCATGCAAAAATCTGATTCTAATGTTATCGTGGAAATTGGAATGACTAAGACATCCCTCGCAATCCTCTACAAGACAAGAAACTTAACACCGTTGCACTTCCACCACACCAATATATCAAAGCCTTTTTGGTCGTATGACAACAATTTCTCCCGCTAAATAGTCACCCAACTCAGTCTTTTCAAACATACCATCTTTGATGATCATATTCGCAAAATCTAATTCCCATAAAGCCTTGTTCAAAGAAGATGACCCCCCCCCCCCCCCCCCCCCATCTGAGTGCGTAGTGCCAGACTGTCCTTTCCTTTTGTTTTGATCATATTTTCTCTTATATTTCTCAAATAAATCACTACATATGCTACGTATCCTCATAACCTCATCTTTTGCGTTAGCACCATAAATCTGTGGAAATAAATAATTTATCAACTTGAGCTTATACCTCGGATCTAAAAGATAGCCACATTCATGACATCATGTATGACTCCCCAATATTTGTCAAATTTATTGAACATACTTGATCCTAATAACAACATCCGGACCGTTTAACCCACTCCTATTAGATACTTTCATGTCACAAATCAAAGGAAAGAACAAGTTTGATGTGAGATACTTGGTCCCAGAGAATGTCTCGGTCACTTGATAAAATAACTTCAACTTATCACAAACAACTAACGCCATTCTCCATTCCTCTTCAGTAGGTAAACTAACATAATGTCTTTCTTTCTTGCTCAAACGAGTAAAAACATCTTTATACTCTAAGGCAACATTCAACATTATGTAAACAAAATCCCATCTCGTCTTGCAATCAAGCACTAACTCTTTTTCACAATGTACACCTAGTTGTCGTGCAACGAGTCTAAAGTCTTGAGCCTTTTTAGGAGAACATGTCTAGAAAGAGACATTACCCCTAACTTTCTTGATTGAGCTCTCAATCATAGAAAACCCATCTTATTCAATGATATTTATGATATATGCACATCTCATGTGGAAAAACCTACCCTTTAAAATTAGTGAAGAAGGAGAAAGGGCACATAAGAGTCTGTCAACCAACACATCATTTGTTGCACAATTGTAAAAACTTGTTGTCAATATTCCAATCCATGAAGCACTCAACCATCACTTGGGAGTTGGGACAATGCATCGGCGGTGTGTGGAGATGGCACATGTATAAAGTCGCGTTAAAAAGATACTAAATATTAGTAAAAATTGAATGATTATAAAGATTTAAGTAATAGTAAAACAAAACAAAAATAACCTGATAATCCGATTTTGTAACTTCCAGTCCGCATCTATGTAGTGTGATGTTAGTGCCATGTAACCTTTGTTTTGGTTACTCGCTGTCCACAAATCCGAAGTAAGAGCAATCCTGCTTTCGTTCTCTTCCAAACACGATAAAATAGAACCTTCTTTGTTTCATATCTTCATGATGTCAGACTTAATTGTAGCTCTACAAGACACTTTAAATAAAGGTTCAAGACCATTTGAATACTTTCGAAAGCCATAATGCTCAACAAATGAAAGTGGATAATCATGAATAATTATCATCTTAGTTAAATCATTCATTGATGTTTCGACGTTAAAGATGATTTCCCGCCCTTTGTCGTTTGCTCTTGAAGTAGGATCTGTTGTCTTATGCCCTTTGTAACTCTCCTAAGACATTTTTAGAAGTGGTCTTTCAAATGTGATGTCTCGCCATTAGGTCTACTAGTCATTTGTTTATTGCAATATTTACATTTTGCAAACCTACGTTGACCATCAATATGTTGCTTCAAAATGATTCCATACAATAGATTAGGGATGAGATCGGTACCGAACCGGTTGGTACCGAACTTTTTTGGGACTAAAAATTAGGACCGAAAATCGAACCGTATGTACCGGTTCGGTTTCGGTCTCGGGACGGGAAAATCGGTACTAGGACCACTTAGGACCGAAATATGAAAATGTAACAAATGAATATCAAAACCACTCTCAAAGCAAAATATTTTGTAAATTTTCAAATGTGTATCAAAACCAATCCCAAACATTAAAAAGTTTAACGATCAAAAGTTCAAAACTAATCAAAAATTCAACAATTTTCGGTATTCTTTTAGCCTTTACTTTTTTCATTTTGTTCGTCTAGGAGATGATATATCTTGCTTAAAAAGATAATGTTAGTTTATTTAAGGGATGATATGCATACTTAAAAATTTTATAAAAACATTGTCTGTTAATATTCCAGTTTGGTTTCAGGATTTTTCGGGAAAATCCCGGTACCGAATCCCGAATCCCGATTTTGGCGAATACTTGGAACTGAAAACCGGACCGATTACATGGTACTGGTTCAGGTTCGGTACCGGTTCGGTTCGGGAAAATGGTACTCGAGGCTCATCCCTACAATAGATTTTAGTTTTTTGGTTGATGGTCCGGTGACTGTATTTGACCCTATAGGCATGCTTAGAGATTCGGTAGTGTCGATATGAGGCGTATGATCTTTCTCATTTCCTTCTATATCATTGGATCTTATATCTATAACATTCTCATTTTCTGAAGTCGTCTTCTACAAGAAATTTAGATGACAATGTAATACCATTCAACACTTTTGGAAATCATATAATCAATTACAAATAATCTATTAATAACTAAGAAGTAACATACTAACATAATTATAACAAGTTAACCAAGTAATGAAGTAATTTGTTAATAAGTAAGAACTAACCAAGTTAACAAATAATCTGTTAACATAATTAATGAAGTAATCTGTTAATAACAGTTGTCACAGTAATCTACTAATCTGTTAATAACTAACAAGTAACAAGTAATCTGTCAAAACTCAAAGTGATCAAAAGAACCCAAAACAAAAATTATAACCCTAAACCAAAATTAATCTGCATTCCCCAGCTCGTCCGGGTTGAGTGGAGCAGGTTCCCCACCGGGTCAGGGAAAATCACCATCCCTACATGGGGGATGGGAGCTTTCAAGATGTAATCAATGCAATTGGAGAATATGGAAGAGGTAGTCACTAGTTAGAAATTTTAAATATTGTTATTTGTTAATCTTTAAACTTTTCTTTAATTGTGATGTTTTACTTTATGCTAATGATAGGTATGTCAGCTCCAAGTTATGACAACATCCGAGTAACCTTGATGAAGGATGTTCTAGCGGATACTAGAAAGTTTGTGGATTCCTTTAGGCCACATTGGAAGAAATACCATTGCACCATCATGTCTGACTTTTGGACAAATATGAAAGGTCGTTGTTTGAATAACTGTTTGGTTAATTTTCCTGTTGGAACTATTTTCTTGAAATCAATTGATGCGTCTGAGCATGTAAAGGATGCTCAATTGATTGTGAGAATGATTAATGATGTCATCGAATATGTTGGTGAGGAGAACATTGTGCATGTGACAACATTTTTGGGATTAAGATCATTGTCAATTTGCTACTTGTAAATCATTAACTTCCCTTTTCTATTTATAATAGTTTGTTACCGACAATGGCTCAAACTTTAAAGCCGCGAAAAGATTTTGGAAGAACAACATCCCAAGATGTTTTGGATGCCATGTGCAACACATTGTGTGAGTCTCATGTTGGGAGATATTCATGATAAGATCCCTAAGATAAAACATGTTTTGGCCAAGGCGAGAGCAGTTGTGGTTCATATATAACCATGGAAGGATTCTCAATATGTTGTGGAAATTGACGAACAACAAAAAGTTGAATAGGTCGTGTGTGATGAGGTTTGCAACACATTTCTACACAATTAAGAGTATCTTTGATAATCGACATCACATTCAAGTTTTGTTTGTGTCGGGGCAATGGAGAAAAAGTGGTTTTGCTAAGAAAATTTGTATAAAACGAATCAAGAGGATAGTTGCCAAATCTAATTTTTGGGACACTATTTTTCTTGCATGTCAAGTAATGGATCCTTTAGTTGATGTGGTTAGATTGGTTGATACAGTAGAGAGGCAGTGCATGGGATATATTTATGATGCCATGGACAAAGCAAAGGAGCTAATAAAAAATAATCTTACCGACACTACTCATGAAAGATTAATAACAAAAATGTGGGCTATGATCCAGGCACGATGGAGTGACCAAATTCATCATCCTTTACATGCGGGTATATACCTTTTTGGTGAATATTTTTATTTTTTAAGCTAATTCATTTATTTGGTACCAACTATTTTATACATGTAGAGGTGGATACTACCTTAATCCTTCCATATATTATGGACCGAATGCAAACTCGATTGAGATGAATAGAGAGATTAAAATCGGGCTTTATGTTGCTATTGATTGAATTGTGCCCAATGAAGAAGATAATGGTAAGTTGAGACAAGAATTGGATCTCTATATTGATGCAAAAGGGCAATTCGGATCTGCAGCGGCTACAAGGAGTAGAGAGAAAGTTGCACCATATAAGTAATTATTATATTGGGGTATTCTTAGTTTCTTACTTATTTACGTGTTTTATTAACTCAATATTTTTATTTATGAAACATAGATATATGGTGGCGTTCTTACGAGATTGATACACCTTTGTTCCAACAATTTGCCATCAGGGTTCTCAACCAAACTTGCAGTGCTTCACCTTATGAACGCAATTGGAGTGTGTTTGACAATGTTAGTTTTCCTTATAAAAGATTGTAGAAAATATATTAAATTATTAATTCATTACTTGAATTGAAACCTTTAGTAATTTTGCCAATTTTATAATTCCAGTTGCATTCTAAAAAGAGGAAATTCCTTTTACAACAAAAGTTAAATTATCTCGTATTCATTCAATACAACACAAAGCTAGAAAGGCGCTTCATATCTCTTACAAAGAACAAATATCTAGATCCTATTTTGTTAAGAGATGTTGAATAAAATGATGATTGGGTGAACTAAGGTCGAGCTTCAAGGATTTGTGGATGCAAGTGATGGTCTTTTATGGTCAGATGTGTGATAAGCAATGGGAGACAATGTGGATATCGGTCCAAGTACTAGGAGTAAGAGAGAGCGTTACAGGGGTGATGATGATGATCAACTTGGAGTTGGAGAGGAAGAGGAAGAAGGGGGAGATAGGAATGACATAAATGAAACAATCAATATACTAAATGATGTCGATTCAGATGTCGAGCCGGTGGATTGCAGTTAGTTCTCATCTACGGGCTTTATAAACTCTAGTACTATGTTACTTGTGTGGGTTGAATTTCTTTTTGAACTATTAAGTTATATGTTATATATATATATATATATATATATATTCATATTTAATTTATGAAGTATTTTTTTACCGCTACCTCACCGCAATAACCACTATTGCAAATCAAGGTCCCGACCGATATTTTCGCAATCGACCGTGTTAATTGCTTAGTTTGGAAGAGAATGAGAGTAGGATTTCTTTTACTTCAGATGTGTGGACAACAAGTACAAAAAAGAAAGGTTACATGGCAATTACAGTACATTATATAGATGGCAAATGGGGTTTACAAAATCGAATCATCAGGTAATAATCTCTAGCAATTGTGTTAGATCCTTAATGTAAGTTGAAGCTAATAAACTAGTTCTTTCCGAAAATATATGGTGATGAAGCGAAAAGTGAGGTTATGAGGATACGTAACCTAAGTGTTGAGTTGTTTGAAGAGTATTAAAAGAATTATGACGGCAATCGAGGAACTTCTTGGAAAGGACAATCTACTGCTAGTGCTTTGGACATAGATGATTCTACTTCTGAGAAACCTACATGGGAGATGGATTTTGAGTCTATGATGTGTAATGACGATGTCTTGGAAAGAAGTGAATTGGATGATTATTTGGCTGAGAAATTATTGCCTAATGAAGACGGTTTTGACATCTTGATGTGGTGGAAGTGCATCAGCTCCAAATTTCCTATGGTTCAAAAGATTGCAAGAGACGTTTTAACCATACCAATTTTAGCATTTGACGGTAACAAAGTCACAAAACAACGTAGTCGACTCCGCCCACAAACAGTTCGAGCATTAATGTGCACTCAAAGTTGGTTTCGAAAAGAACTTCAAGGTATTTTTTCTAAAAATTCTTAGTCATACATGTATTTACACTTTTCTAATTTGTCTTACTTTTTGTAGATAAAAAACGTAGAGAGCCTAAAGCATTTGACGAAAGAGTCGCATATGACGAGGATGTCGAGTAAAAACTGATCTTGTTATTTTTTGGATGTTGGTACTTAATATGCAACTTTTGTGAATTCCAAGTCAAAATACAATATGAATGTAACTTTTGTGAATTCTAAGTCAACTTTGATGGTGTTAGTTAAATTTTTGGTGTTGTTTTAGTTTTTAAAGTATATATTTACGTGGTGTAATTTTGACTTTTTTTTAGTTTAATACATGTTGATTGTTGAATATTAGCATATTATTTAATTTAAAAAATTAAAAAAATTCCTATTTTCCCATTTGGGATTCCCGTTCTCCGTTGGGGACGAGGATGGAGATGTGATTATATTCCTCGACGGGGACGGGGCCGGATATCAAGAATAGGGGACGGGATGTGGATTAGGGTCCCCGCCTCATTCTCATGCCTAAAGTTAATAGTATTAAAATATTTTCATATAGAGGCAGGTTCAAACGAGAAGCTAAACCTTATGCGAAAATGCAAGAAGTGTGTAATCATATATGATACACAAGCTTAATCATATATGATTAAGCATAGGTTACATTGGCAATACATAGACGTTTAATCATATATGATTAAACACACTCACATGCAGTGTAATTATATATATGATTAAACACTTCTCGTATTCTCGCATAACGTTTAACTTCACGCATGATCCTTCCTCTATATATATATATATATATATAAAGAAGAATGTAGGAGAGTGAGTTAAGGAGAGACCACCATTGAGGCTTTAAAATTTTGTGAGATTTTTGAATTATTTTTAAAATAGAAAATGTAGCATTGAATGTCTCCACCTTTTCATTTTCTATATTTTATTATTGATTTTAAATCAAAGTATTTATTTATTTAATCAAACCATAATTTAATAAATTCAAGGTTCACATATTTTTTAAAATTATAATCACTATTTGATAACAATGATTATTTTATTATTATTAATAAGTTTATTTATTTATTTATTTTACCTTTTAAGGTTAAATGTGTGAAATATTATATGGATTTATTTTATTAAGATAGATAACAATAACAATCATTATAAATCAATACTTATTTTTTTTATTAAGCTAACAATGCTTATAAATCAAAATTATATTTTTGTTTATTTACATTTTTTTTGTAAGCTACCAATACTTATAAACCAAAACTTATTTAATAGTGTATATTTGTATTTTTTATTTTTTTTAGTAAGTTAACAATCAATCATCAATATATATATATAAAGAATAATGTAGGAGAGTGAGTTAAGGAGAGACCACCATTGAGACTTTAAAATTTTGTGAGATTTTTGGATTTTTTTTTAAATAGAAAATGTAGCATTGAATGTCTCCACCTTTTCATTTTCTATATTTTATTATTGATTTTAAATCAAAGTATTTATTTATTTAATCAAACCATAATTTAATAAATTCAAGGTTCACATATTTTTTAAAATTATAATCACTATTTGATAATGATGATTATTTTATTATTATTAATCAATATATATATATATATATATATATATAAAGAATAATGTAGGAGAGTGAGTTAAAGATAGACCACCATTGAGACTTTAAAATTTTGTGAGATTTTTGGATTTTTTTTAAAATAGAAAATGTAGCATTGAATGTCTCCACCTTTTCATTTTCTATATTTTATTATTGATTTTAAATCAAAGTATTTATTTATTTAATCAAACCATAATTTAATAAATTCAAGGTTCACATATTTTTTAAAATTATAATCACTATTTGATAATGATGATTATTTTATTATTATTAATGTGTTTATTTATTTATTTATTTTACTTTGTAAGGATAAATGAGTCAAATATTATATGACTTTATTTTATTAAGATAGATAACAATAACAATCATTATAAATCAATACTTATGTTTTTTTATTAAGCCAACAATCAATATATATATATATATATATATATATATATATATATATATATAAAGAAGAATGTAGGAGAGAGAGTTAAAGAGAGACCACCATTGAGGCTTTAAAATTTTGTGAGATTTTTGAAATTTTTTTAAAATAGAAAATGTAGCATTGAATGTCTCCACCTTTTCATTTTCTATATTTTATCATTGATTTTAAATCAAAGTATTTATTTATTTAATCAAACCATAATTTAATAAATTCAAGGTTCACATATTTTTTAAAATTATAAGGCCATCCGTAGCCCAGGGTTCACAACCCTTTTACCCTCTGCGCCACATCAGCACCACATCAGCTTTCCACTTTGAACCCTCTTGAACCTTTTTGAACCCACAAATCCCGTACCCCAACCTTTTGAACCTCTTGAACCCACATGCCACCTCATCTAATTTTTTAATAAAAATCATAACATTCATAAAAATAAAAATAAAATTACAAAATAAAATTAAAAATTACAAAATAAAATTAAAAATTACAAAATAAAATTCAAAATTACAAAATATTAAAAATCTACTCGTCGTCGTTGTTGGGAAGTCGGATACGCCAAATATGTTCGACCAAATCCGACCGAAGGTTATTATGAGTCTCTCGGTTTTTGACTTCTCGAACATTTGTCGCGCGTTGTGCCTCAGTGATTTGTGTTTCATCCGCTACCACGGCGTTTCCATCAACACAAATGGCATGGCATTCGTCTTCGAGTATCATATTGTGTAATATGAGACAAGCGTACATAATATTCGCCAATTTATTCTTATGCCATCCGCGTGCCGGGTACTTAAGTATATGCCAACGTTGTTTAAGCACGCCAAAAGCCCGTTCAACATCTTTACGTGCCGATGAACCGGGTGGCGAATCCATAAAGTTTATGGATTGAGGTGAGTGTTTAAATTTTGGTGTGAAAAATATATGAGATTGAGGTTGATTTATAGTGTTTAAATTGGAAAAAAATAGCCGTTAAAAAGCGGATCTATTATAAAAAAATTTAAAAAAAATTTAAAAAAAAAATAAATGGTGCGGGTATCCCGGGTTGGGGAAGCCGCTGGAGCCCGGGGGTGCCCAACCCGCACGAACCCGGCTCATGGTGTACCAGAACTCGCCTAACCCGGCGGTGTCACCTCAGCCAAAGCCGCAGGAACCCGCTCTCGGCTACGGATGGCCTAACCACTATTTAATAACGATGATTATTTTATTATTATTAATGAGTTTATTTATTTATTTATTTTACTTTGTAAGGTTAAATGAGTGAAATATTATATGAATTTATTTTATTAAGATAGATAACAATAACAATCATTATAAATCAATACTTATTTTTTTTATTAAGCCAACAATCAATATATATATATATATAGAAGAATGTAGGAGAGTGAGTTAAGGAGAGACCACCATTGAGCCTTTAAAATTTTGTGAGATTTTTGAACTTTTTTAAAATAGAAAATGTAGCATTAAATGTCTCCACTTTTTCATTTTCTATATTTTATTATTGATTTTAAATCAAAGTATTTATTTATTTAATCAAACCATAATTTAATAAATTCAAGGTTCACATATTTTTTAAAATTATAATCACTATTTGATAACGATGATTACTTTATTATTATTAATGAGTTTATTTATTTATTTATTTTAATTTGTAAGGTTAAATGAGTGAAATATTATATGAATTTAGGGCATGTTTGTTTAGGCCATTTCAGATCTGAATTGGGCCTTTTATCTTAATCGGTAAGAGAAGCCCAATTTCAGTGTGTTTGTTAAATGTTACTATCAAGATCATCTTATCCCTGATTTGCCTCTAAATCAAAAAGTGAGAATATATCCTCTAAGCGAATTAGACGTGGTATTATGGTTATCTTTGATCCTCTCTACAAATAATCGATTCCTTCCCTCTCCATCGTCTCCATCAACAGCATCAACAACATTCTTCAAATCCATCAACCAGGTACACCTTTCATCCCTGTTTCTCTAATTTTTTAGGGTTCCGACGAGATTTCTGGTTGTTGCTACTTGAACTTGCTGCTACGATTCATCTTTAACATTGATTCATCTTTAAACATCTTTAACAATCGATTCATCTTTAAAAATCGATTCTTCCCTATTTCTACTGATTTGAACTCCATTTTGCAGCTACAATTCCCGATTCCCACTTGAACTCCATTTAGCAATCGATTCATCTTTAAAAATCGTCTGTTATGTGTGACATGTTGCAATCTCCATGTTCCCTCTATGTTGATATATTTGTAGTTCTGAATGAATAGTTCTTATTGATTTAGAAGCATACAAGATGTGCAGAAACAGATTGATGAGTGGCTTTTCTGAATTGGGTAGATAGATATTGGTTACAAGTATGAATGAATATAAAAGTACCCACTTGCAATACGATGCTTCACCTAGATAGATATTGGTTAAAAGTATGAATGAATATGAAAGTACCCCTGGAATTTTCAGACGTTGTTGCAGCCTGCAGCTCAAGGCATTTGACTATTTTGTTATGTAGTATCACTGTATCAGAATAAGCACAGCTGATCACATACAAGAGCAGCCATAAAAACTAACCAATTGGTAGTTTTAGGGGAAAGTATGCATCCTTTCTATTCATTTATTTGGTTGCAAGTTTGATATATATAATATATGCATGTATTTGTATATCATTACCGATGTATCATTGATTCATTTTCCACAAGTTTAATCGTTGACTCATGGCCGCCATTCATATTTCAATGCTTTACTTGGGTGCCCATTATTTGTTGAGCTTTTCTATTTAGGTGTATGGTTCTTGCTTTTTCTGTTTGAGTTCCTGGACAATGAATGCAAAATAGATTTGGGAGTTTCTTTGTTGAGCAAACTGTAGCTCAATTTAGATAACATCAAAGATTAACATGTGGTATAGAATTTTAAATTTTAACATGTATCTTAACTCTTAATTCTTTGCATACGTATGTGGATGAAAATTGCAACTTGTGTCTTAAATTGGAATTTTATAATATGTAAGGAATAAAATATTTGTGTAACATGGATTGTTATCATGAACTTGGTCCTTAACATAGGTTTTTTTTTGCATGATATGTTCTTTGATCTTCTGGGCACATGAATACTTTGTGGCATGTCTAATAAAGTGTAGACATGAGGAATCCAAAAGTGAATTTACTTTTTGACATCCAAATATTAGTTTACATCAACTTTCTCATATAATAGAATCTTACCTGCAAATTATGAGCTTGTTGTATGTAAATCTTTTCTTGATTCTTGAAACTTTTTTGTGTGCTTAGTGATGGACGAAAATGTACGTATAAGGTGGACTAATGAAATAATCAAATAATCCAATGAGCAAGGGGACGGTGGCAATGATGAGGCTGACGAGGTTCAATCGCATGGGAGTACCGTTGACCATGCATATATGGCTACTTTAAGAGAAGAAATTGCAGCACAGTTAATGCAAAAAGGATATTCATTTTAGTTGTAAATGAGACTTTATTCATGTTTTGTATTGTATTTGAATTAATTGACGTATTTAAGTTGAATTTTTGAATGTTTTAAAAATGAATGGAAGTATAATTTGATTAAAATGAATAGATGCTTTTATAAATTCAAAAGTATAACATTCTGAGAGATAAAATATATAATTATACATATTCAGACGTTTGTCAGCAGACAAAAACAAACAGTCTAACTGATTCAGATTTCAGACTTCAGCACCACCTCTTAAAAATCAGAATTGAAATCAGACTTCAGACTTCAGCACCTCTTAAAAAACAAACGCCACCTTATTTTATTAAGATAGATAACAATAACAATCCTTATAAATCAATACTTATTTTTTTTATTAAGCCAACATCAATATATATATATAAAGAAGAATGTAGGAGAGTGAGTTAAAGAGAGACCACCATTGAGGCTTTAAAATTTTGTGAGATTTTTGAATTTTTTTTTAAAATAGAAAATGTAGCATTGAATGTCTCCACTTTTTCATTTTCTATATTTTATTATTGATTTTAAATCAAAGTATTTATTTATTTAATCAAACCATAATTTAATAAATTCAAGGTTCACATATTTTTTAAAATTATAATCACTATTTGATAACGATGATTATTTTATTATTATTAATGAGTTTATTTATTTATTTATTTATTTATTTTACTTTGTAAGGTTAAATGAGTGAAATATTATATGAATTTATTTTATTAAGATAGATAACAATAACAATCCTTATAAATCAATACTTATTTTTTTTATTAAGCCAACAATGCTTATAAATCAAAATTATATTTTTGTTTATATACATTTTTTTGTGTAAGCTAACAATACTTATAAACCAAAACTTATTTAATAGTGTATATTTGTATTTTTTTTTATTTTTCTTAGTAAGTTAACAATGATGATAAATCAAAACTTTAAAAAAAAATCTTTTCAATGCTTATATTTTTTTAAATTGTAATCACTATTTGATAAAGATGATCATTTTATTATTATTATTGAGTTTATTTATTTATATTTTTACTTTGTAAGATTAAATGAATGAAATATTATATGAACTTATTTTATTAAAAT
Organism: Saussurea involucrata; assembly: GCA_033807775.1. Taxonomy (NCBI): domain Eukaryota; kingdom Viridiplantae; phylum Streptophyta; class Magnoliopsida; order Asterales; family Asteraceae; genus Saussurea; species Saussurea involucrata. The sequence continues at coordinate 87,524,676 of CM066318.1, forward strand.
AAATAACAATCATTGTATATCAATACTTATTTTTTTATTAAGCCAACAATGCTTATAAATCAAAAATATTTTTTTATTTATTTATATCTTTTTGTATAAACTAACGATACGTATAATTTAGAACTTATTTAATAGTGTATATTTTTTATTTATTTAGTTTTTGTTTTTCTTAGTAAGTTAACAATGATGATAAATCAAAACTTCTAAATTATTTTATTTCCAATGCTTATATTTGTTTTAGTAACCTAACAATGATTATAGATCAATACTTATTTAATAAAATATTTTTTATTTCTTTGTTTTTAACTAAGATAACAAGTGCTTATAAATCAATAATTTTATTAATAAAATATATTAATGTTTATAACAATATTTGTTTTCACCCCGCAAGGCGCAAAGCTATTACCTAGTTTTCTATAATTTCAATGGGTCCTCAAGAAAAATACAAAGATATAACAATACCCACATTAATTTACAAAAAATTCAATTTGAAATACAATTTGATCTTTTAAAGCGACCATAGTCCTTTGTGATTATTCACATACGAAAATAAAAAATATTTGAAAAAAAAGTTGTAGAACAATAAACTTATAAAAGCTTCACTATCACGACAATAAACTTATAAAAGCTTCACTATCAGGACCAAATTTTTCTAGGCGATTACATCCGTGGCGGATCCAACATTTTTGCATCTTCAAAATATATTAAAGGCTTGCAAAGTCAACTAATGTGTTTTTAGCTTAATTCCACATTTTCGATGAATTTTTAAAAAATTTGGTTGATTTTGAGGAGTTTTTAGGGTTTTTTTGTCGATTTTGAGAGCTTTTTCAGGTTTTTTTTGTTAATATTGAAAGATTTTTTTTAGTCTTTTGTTGATTTTCAGACATTTTTTTATAGGGGCACCGACAGAAATTTACTAGGAGACGAAAGGTAGAAAGTAAAAAAAAATTGTTTTTATCCCTAAAAAATGAGAATATATTTTTTAATGGGGCCTCCTTACCGCCACCCTTTGTCAAATAGATCCGCCCCTCGTTACATATAGCTTTACTTTTTTTTATTTGAAATAATGCAAGTAACCAATTTTTAACGTTGGATGATTTATTTATTCTAAAAAAATGTTTAAAGATTAAATCATTCAAAATGAAAAAGTTTAATAGTTTTTCGTTTAGAAAAAATAGTTTAGAAACTTTTCCCTTATCCATTTGATAATAAGGTTCGAATTTGCTCTTCCATAAAAATAGACACAATTTTTTTTTTAAAAAAAAAAAATACTAAGAGAAGTTAAAAGTATAGAATATTTTTTCTCTAGATGTTAATGATGGTTGAAAACTTGAACTTTAATCCACAATAAAATCAAATACAAGGATTTAAGTTTGGGACTTGATGAAAACATTTGTAACATATTAGTTTTCTGTACCATAACATTTATGTTTAAACTTTCATAGCAGATTTTGTCTTAATCCAATAAGTAAAAGTGTAGAAAAATCAAAAGATGGCAATATCTTATCTAACTTGTTGCCTTTCTAAAATTGGAGAAGATGAATGATAGACCAAAATCATAAGCTTGGATGAATATGTATGCAATTTCCATATCGTTCAACCACAAAAATTATCAACAAGATTCAAGAATCAAAATATTTCCAAAACAAAAGAAAGAAAGAAAGAAAGAAAGAAAGAGAATATATGCATTTTTAAACAATATGACTAAGATGATCAAAGATTGTCCTACAAATTGGGCAACTTCTTCGATGAACCAACCAACGATCGATACAATGGGTATGGAAAACATGATCACAACTTGGAAATCTTTTGCATACCTCAAAGTCTTGAAAATCATCCAAACAAATTGCACAACTCATCGATCCTCCGTGGGTCCTATGGCTAAAACTTGGTAACTTGTTTAACTCTTCCAAAGACAACCCAGAGGGCAAGCTACGGTCAACTTCATGTGAGTCGAGTCTAAGAAGTTCGGATTTGGCTATGAACCCGATAACGGCATAACAAATCATCAAGTATAGGGTGACGATGGAGATGATGCAAAGGAGGGAGAGGGGAGGAGGGGGAAGCACCATTGTTGGAAAAGGAGAAAGAGGAAATGAAGGTGAAATGTTTATGTTTGTTATTAAGAAAGAATATTGTTTATGGTTGGGTTGGAAGGAATGTAGTTGACTTTGTTGGATGGTAGGTAGCTTCAACTCCAAATAATGGATGAACCTGCAGAGGACTATCTCAATCATTCAAACCTAATCATATTTCTAAACTTATATTATAATCAAAAACAAGTATGTTTTAGATGCTTCTTCTTCCTAGACAGTTATGGGCTTGGAAGTGTATTCAGTCGATTAATGATCGAACGTGTGAGGGTTAGAAAATATTGTTTGAATTATCAACACCATGATGCGAAGTATCATTTTAAAACCAATGTTTTTTTACCGTATTTTCAACGATACAACTAATTCACAAAATCCAAGCAACACACCTCTTCCATAAGGGAAAGGTTGTTTCTCTTACAAGTTCAAATTGAGTGCAAAAACCTTTAGGACCCGTTTGGTTTGACGGAATCTTTTTAAATGATTTGGATTTTGTGGATGATTTGGAATTGAAGGTTTTGGATTGAAATATTTGGTATGTTTGATTTGTAATGATATTTAATTCCATTCTTTATAAATAATTTATAAAAACAAATTATAAAAAGAATTAAATTACTTTTTTATTAATTGAGAACGTACTATAAAACAAATGTTTTAAAATACGAACTAATACCATATAATTTCTAGATCCCATGAGATTCAGATTGAAACATATGATACATAATTCCAAACCTTAACCATGATAGGCTACCAACATATCGATGCAAACTCAAGGAGACCAATAAGAGTGAGAGCTTTTAACCCACCAGGTTGTTAGAAGCATTCTGTCAAACAGTTGGTGGGCAAGAAATCTAATTTTAAACTGTCCAAAACCAAACACCAACTTTTATGTTTTTCTTCACTTTCTAGCAATCTTCAATCATTGACAAAATAGGAACCAAGTGATTAAAAGATCCACCAAACAACATTCAGAAACAACTACCATTTTATGTTCCACAACTAGCTGCATCTTATTCATTCAGCAAAGAAAGACAAAAGACAGAAAGGCGGTTATTCCAATACTCTTGGATCGCTTCAAAATGGCAAGAATTATGCTCGTACAATGCGAGTCAAGCAGTTATGAAGAACAACGCAAAATGCAAAAGAACTCGCTGGACGACAAATTGATGACAGTAATGTTGGCGTCATACATTATAAAGCGTCCTATCGATATGTTATCAGCTGGTTTAGTTGTAGACAACTTCATCACCGTCAAGTAGTAGCTATTATATCTTGGGCAAAAGGGTGGTTGGTTCTGAAGGCACATCTGCACTCTCCTGCCAACACAAATCACCACAATCATACAACATTCGAGCACCAAACTGGGTTTATAACATCTCATATACTTTGAAATTATGGTCCAATGGTATCTGGGTTACTGGTAGATCCCAACCTCCTTGGAGGTCAAGGGTTCAAGTCTCACCAAAGGTCAGGAGTGTTTGTGAGTTTTTCTGTATATTAGGGTCAGGTTCAGGGGAAAACCTCAAAAAATGGAAAACTGAGAAACACCCTGGTAGCCCTTCTTCATCGGGGCGATATGTACTTGTGCACAGAAGTAATTTGTAAGTTTGTAACATGCACATATACGTGAATATGCACATGTGCATAATGCAAACGTTCGTGCATATGCACATATGCATGATGCACACGTACATGTATATGCACATTTGCATAAAAACCAAAAACAACTTAATTTACTTCTATGCACAAGTGCAAACCGTCCAGATGAAGGGCTACCATGGTGTTCCTTAGTTTTCTATTTTTTTGAGGTTTTCCCCTAAACCTCCCTCTAAATATTATATACTTAAAAAAAACAAAACATCATGGGCAGAAAAAGGAGCATTTTTGTACCTCAAGATATCTTGTTAGCAACTTGGTTGTACTGAAATTGAATCCCTCAACCGACTCTCCTTTCTTACGGGATGCATGAAGTTGCTTTCTTACTTGGGATGCTAGTGACTGCAATTTAACATAGCACCGAAATCCAATTAACCACCAACAAGTTTAAGAGGATGGTAGGAAAAAGTAGGTTTAGCTTCAAAAAGTCTCTTCACATACTCATCTGGTTAATATAATAGCCTTTACATGTTTTGTGAAAAAAAAATTAATTTTTCATGCATACCTTTCCTAACTCAACTCCCCATTGATCGAAAGAATTGATGCCCCAAACAAAACCTTCCACAGCAACTCTGTGCTCGTAGATAGCTAGCAACTGAACAGACAAGAGAGACAGATTTCGTAACGCTATATGTTAACTTCCAATTACATGATGAAAAATTAAAACAGTTTTAAAAAATGAGTAACAAAAACTAGAGGTTTATAAAGGGTCAAACCTGTCCAGTTCTATAAGCATCCAATGATGGAAGTAGAAGACTAAGAGATGGCCTATTCCCAGAAAAGGTCTGTTAAAGAAATGAAATTAGTAATCGAGCTTTCAATCGCAAGCAGAAGAGCATGGATGATACAGGAAATCACCTTGTGAGGAATAAGATGAGATGCAACATTCTCACTTTGCAATTGTTCGGGGGTCTGGAAAGAAGAAAAGATCATGTAAGTTGAATATCGAGAACAATCATATCCATAAATTGATAAGAGTTGGATTACCTTCCCATAAGCGAGAGCATCAGGCTGTGCAAAAAAGTTGGACATGAGCTCATCATGGTTATTTACCACTTCATCTGCAAACCAAATTTTACATGATAAGAAAATAAGAAAGGACGAAAAAAAATGTGGCCTTAGTAGAGAGGAAAAGGGAACGGTACCTCTAAGGTAGACGGGTTGTTGACTCTTCACAATACCAATAAAGTCGCAAGGAATAACACGCCCCTGAAAACTCCAAAATAAAGGATAAAAAAATAGAAAATACTTTGCTCCCACATTGTCATGAATATATGATCTACTAAGCATGAAGGGTATTTGGGATATTTGGCAATGACAGTACACACTTACCTGATGAATTAGTTGGTAAAAACTATGTTGGCCATTTGTTCCTGGTTCACCAAAATCAATTTCACCAGCTTCAAAAGGAAGCTGCACACCATCTATGGATACTCCTTTCCCATTACTCTCCATGCTAACCTGTAAAATAAATTTGAGATGCAGACATCTAAAAGCTTTAAAATATATAAAGCACTGCCAAGTAACTAATAATATACCTGTTGAATATGTGGAGCAAGCTTCTCAAGAGCTTGAGTGTAAGGTAGGATAGCCTGGAAAAAAATAATATTTAAGGAAGAATTCAACCAATAATAATTGCCAAGAAACCCTCTCAAGTGATTTAGTGTTATAAATAATAAAAGTAAATAACTCACTCTTGCAGGATATCCAAGAAAAGAAACATTCCATACGCTCAACAAACCTAAAAGAACCTGAAACATTCACATATAATGTCAATGAAGGAGGCTATTTTAGTAAGTTAAACATGCACAAAAAGACGAGATAAATGTAAGAGTAACAACTAAAGCACATCGATATCATATCATGCACACATACAGGTATATTATTCTCAAAAGGAGTGGACTGGAAATGCTGATCAATGCTCCTAGCACCTTTCAGGAACCTACAAATAAGAGAAAAGTCATGTCAGTAAAAGACAGAAGAAGTTGATCAAGTGGGATTAAAGAATTGAATAATCCCAAAAAATAACAGTTATGCACTTGAATGATAGAAGGTGAAGGTGATGTTACTGTACTTCTCAACGACTGAGAAACCATATTGGAGAGATAAAGGTAACACTCCAACAGCACTGCAAACTGCAATGGATCGAAATGACCAATCACATATCATGTAATAAAAGGTTCAAAAATTGGGGGTTTTCGGTCCCCCTCTTCTTTGTTTCCTTACAAATTGAAGTAATAACTGATTATCTTACCACTGTATCGACCTCCTACCCAGTCCCAGAATGCAAAAGCATTATTAGGATCGATCCCAAACTTCTCCACAAGCTGCATCAAATAATGAAGGGTAAAAACTATGATGATTCACCAGCATGATGGTAGTTCTATCTTTAACAGCTAATCTAATCTAACAATCCTTTGCACAAACCTTGAGATTTGTGCTAACAGCAACCATATGCTTTGAAACAGCCTGTGGTCTGAAATAGCAAACAATATGCAACCAAGTTATATGAGAAAAAATAGAGAACATGCATAAAGGAGAAAAGACAAGAGACAGACAGTTCAATCAATCACACTTTAACATCAACATCAGCCAGAATAGATTGCCTACATGTACATGAATCTCTACTTTGTTTAGCATGAATAAAATGTAATTTTTTATTTATTTATAAAACAGCACATTGCTATTGGATCCAAAATATTAGTAGAAACATAGTGACACCACCCAGTCACTTGAATTTGGCATATGCAGCAGTATAACATCTTCAGAATTAAAAATAATTGATTGGCTGATGCACGTACCCCAAAGCAGATGAAATCCATTCCCTCAATGTCCGTGCATTCAGCATGGTCTCAGCTGTAGTAAAAGTCTTCGAAACTACAACGACTGTATTGAATACAAGAAAATATAATTAATTATATAATAAAGCATAGTGTTTCGTTCTTTGAAATAAAACACAAAACAACGCCAAACATAGTAATATCACCTAAGGTGGTCTCAGGATCGAAGCCTGAAATATTTCTGGCAACATCTACTGGATCAACATTTGCTAGACTGCAGAAATGCCAAAATATGAGGAAGAAATAAGACATAGCAATTATCATTGTCTAAATCAGAAAATAACATTGGTATATGCGTGCTCGTGTGAGTATGCAGAGTGAATATTTTTGTTTACATTGGATTTTCACAATTAACCAACAAAATTTTAGATTGGTTCTTTACCTGTACAATTTTGCTCATTGAGAACCTACTATTAAAGCGAAATGTAACTTTTTTCTCTACTATTTTGGTCTCTTTCTCTATCTGCAACTAATTAGTTAATTTAAGCCAAAACATGATTACATATAAAAACATCCCATTTCATGTTACATCATCAACACAAAGCTCTAGATCCGAGGAAGGTATTACATTCATTGTATCATCATTACAAGAATTGTGTACAATTGCTTCCGTTATTTTATAGTAATAGCCAAGCCTGGGCGGCTTCCGAACGAAGTTGCGTGCATAAGTTGGGAAACTTGATGCATACTGAAAGTCACTTGCACGCGACTTCAAGTCACGTACAGGCATTTAATGTGATTTCTAGGTCAATTTTTGTTTATTACATAATCTTCTCTTCTTGATAAAAGCTTAGACGATATTAGAGGGTATTCAATGATCTTGCTTTCTATTTCAGGTTTAATCTTTGTAAAGTAAGAGCTCTGGTTGTAATCTTGGCTTGTTATCGAAATACAAACCTCCGTCTCTTCTTGTGGAATCACATCGAAAGGGGAACCACGTTAACGCTGTATTTGACCTTAATTACGAAGGAAAGGAAAGGGAGGGAAAGGGGAAAGTATAAAAAAGGACTCGTGTTCTTGAAACTTTTTTGAGAGAAAGGAAAGGAAACAGAAGGAAAATAATGATAAGTTTCCTCCAAAAACTTTCCTTTCAAATGTGGGAGGAAAGGGGCAGAAAAGGAAATAAAAGAAATTAAAACCCTTTTAAAAAGTTACTAAAATTACAAAACTACCCAACCTTTCATTTTAATAGATATATGAATAGTGGAGATAGTGGAGTGTTATACCTCCATTCTCTCACAGGTTCAATAATTCAGTTGGGGATTAGATTCCCAATTAACCTTAACTTCCGTGGTTGTGATGATGTCTCTCAGCTTCAGCTTTATTTATCATTTACAATTACTAGTAAATACTCATTTGCAACCCACAGGCTTTATATGTGCTGCCATTAGGACCAAGGCCTGAATATTACACGTCTTTCAAGCAACATTAACAACCTATTACTTCTTTCCATTTAGTGAATTATTTATTTATTTATTATTATTTACTTTTTATGGTTCTTTTCCCTCAAGAAAACCCATCTTAATTTTAGACAAATACATCTTCAAATTCACATTTATTTGTAAGCTTACATTTGCACGAGTATATTATAATTCACAGACGTCCTCACTTCAGGCATATAAACTTTTTAAGAACAACAATTTAATTGCCAATTCTTAGAACTTACATTAGCACCAACATTTGTTGATACATATTCATATGAAATCAACAAGTTAAGGAATATTTGTGAGACCTTGTAGTGTCTACAAAATTTCAAGAATCCAAGCTCAAAGAGAAAACAGAATACAGACAAGGAGTTAAGTGCTAATAAGTGGAGCTAAGTGCTTATAGTGTACAAAATTTGGTAATACATATTCATATAAACATTTATTTTCTATCATCTGTAACAGTGACAATACTTTGAGCCTTATGAAATCTATTTCCATTTAGTCAACATTGCTTTCTTACGTTCATGGGTTCCATAAAAAGTTGTTCGTTCTTCAAACTCACTACGCCAAGCATAAGTAGTTTAGGTATTATGACGAAGGTTGCTCTATCACATAAACTATGCCTGGGATCTCTTATATTTCTATTTTTTTTAGTTAAATTTAGATCCTTAAAGTTGCAATTATCTTGGAAAACTTAGCTTTCTGGTATATGGGTATTATAGTCAATAAGTCAATTGTAGTAGGCTAGGGTACAAGTGTTTACTGCTGGGGTACAAGTAGGGTGGTGAACCAGTTAGTATAAATAGGAGGGGTGGGATTGTGAGATGGTATCGGTTCATTTTGTGCGTGTGTTTTTGGGCGAAAGCCTTGGGAGAGTTCTCGGCCTCTCGAAAGCCGGAGAAGTTCATTCGATACCTTCTGTAATCATTTGATTCGCTCAATTCTAATAGAAATTTAGCATTTGATATCGTAGTGCGTAATACTTTCACACACTGGCAGATTTGAAAGTCCAGGAGGACCCGTCATCATCGCTCCAAAAATGTCCATCTTTATTCTTTCATTTTTATTTTTAGGCACTCTTAATTTAGTTCAAAAACAATTATCTAACTCTTATTCACCACCAATGTTTCATTTGATCATTTAATAACCAACCTCATCTCATGGAAACGAACCTTACCTTTCTCAAAATTCATGTATTGATCTATAAATCGTATATCTTTTCACAGGTTTCAACATGCGCCTTGGCCAGCCTGTTCTAAAAGTCATTTTTTGTATGATCTCACAACGAGTATCATGTATTATTTATTTTCCTTTTCTTGGGTCTTCACCTTTTACACCAAAAGATAATGTGAAGACTTCACACCAACACGTATTGGATTTAACTTGCTTGATTTTTGCAAAAAATAATTTAGCAATGGAATTGCAATTACAATGTAGCTCATATTTCTATTAAGTTCTTATGAATTATCATACAACTCGACCCATAAACTTGAGGACAACTTAACTCGTAATTTTGAGGAAGTACTTAATAGCTAGAACTATACTAGAGAACAATTATCCTTTACAGAGACATAACTAAGCAAGAAATGCATTTAATTGGTACCACTAATTAAGCATTTAGAAAGGCCACATGACAAAGATGAAGTAAATAAGCATATAAAAATTAGAACATAATATCTACATCATGATCAAGCACACAATATATATACTTACAAGCGGAGCTGGCGACCTCCTGCTGATTTACTAGCCTCTGAATCTGTAAGTTCCCAAAATAAATTATGATGATATGCATTCTTACTCTAGACAACCCAATACAAGAAGAACATTGATAAATATCTGATTGAATACATGGCGTTAAAAAAAACTCACCCGTTTGAAGAGCGGTGTGCACAAACAACGGACCAAGGAAACTTCCACCAATACCAATAGCAATCACATTCGTCAATGGTTTCCCTGTGGCTCCAACCTAACAAGGATTACTTGTTAGTCAATAGTACAACATTATACAAATAATAAGTCGAACACGATCAGCATTTAAGATGGATGACTACCCATGAACCATTGCGAACTTTATCTGAGAATTCTCGAATTTTGTCAAGAACTTGCCAAACATCAGGTACCACATTCTTCCCATCACTGTTTATAACTGCATCTTTTGAAGCACGGAGAGCAACATGAAGCACAGACCTATTCTCCGTGCTGTTTATCTGAAGTACAAACCAGAAAATGCAAAAGTTTACAATACCAGTATTACAGCTCTGTGATTTCATAAGAAGGCTAGATTAAAGATGGACCCAAAATCAACTAAAGAAAAATTTTAAACCTTGTGTAGAATACTGAGACCTGATTCAACTATAATTTAAAATTCTTTATTCAAAAGAAGTCAGTCACTCCAAATGAGTTACTTCTGAATAAAATTTATAACTTTACTTACATGTTCCCCATTGAACATACTATTAATCTTTTCTTTGAGACGTGCTGCCTGCATTAGGAAATAAAAAGATGATCAGAAAATACTTCACTTCTTTTTTGTTTTTAGGTGGGCATATATCATGACTCCCTTAATTTATGCAGTGATATTTTGATACTTTATCATCTCAACCAAAGAGAGAGAAGGCCAACCCACCTCGGCAAGTGAAAAGAGCTTAGACACCGTATCAACAGTGGTGCGTTGTCGTGAGTAATCCAAGAATATTCCATCAAACTCACTGCATAATACCCGAATGCAAAGAAGCCGTCATCACCCTCTTAGCTCAAACATAACACTACAAGAAAATACACCCTTCGACCTAGATAAAGGAAGTGAAAACACTCCTCCCACCAACATTAGAAGAATGCTCACCTTTCATTTTGCTTCAAAATAGATGAAAACCCTTTAATTTAAGATAATAAGGGAATTAAAACCCTTCCATCTAAGACCCAATCCTTTTGTGCATCTATAATAGAAAACATATAATTGGTGGGGTTCAACCTATAAACCCTTAGCGAGATAAGAAAAAGTGAGCTAAAAAATGAAGTTCCCAAATTAGTTATAAACTCAATTCTCCTTGGAGTCGGTTGTGGATGACTAGATTCATGTCTCATCAGAGACGTGTGTGCTAGTTTTCTTGCCATTTAAAAAAGAATTAGTTCGATACTCGAGCAGTTCCAAAAGTAGAGTACATGTCCCAAATTTTATAGATGTTAATGATACATGTGCTTTATAGACTCTATGGTATTCAACAATCATTATACATCTAACTTGAATTCCTTTCGAACTTTTTTTCACAAAACCTACACAATCTTTGGAATGCAGAGAGTATAATTTCTCTAAGTTCTGGTTGACTACTTCAAGACATTCAAAGAAAAATACATCTACATCTCTATATGTGGCCTCTTGATATAAAGAACATTAGCAATTGATGAAGACCATATAGGCCTTATCTATATAGAGAGAGGTTGTCATTTTATAACACTATAGATGATCAAAGCTCTTCAAAATATTGAGCAGCCATAAAGGAAAAAGAAGAAAGCAACAAAATAAGAGAAATAGACATCTGTTACTAGTTCATAAGAGGCTGAAATTATCATACAGCATCATCGACTTGCATCGCTCAGTGTCAGTCATCAAATCACGCAAATGAGTCTTGTCAATATCCGCAACATGAGCCTGCAAGTAATAACGGTTCACATCATCAATTAACAACAACTAGACATAGAAACACAAACCTGCAATTATCCAAACAAAAGCAGGAAGCAAATTGATGCTCAGGTAAATAGGTGAATGGTAAATCACCTTCAAATCCTTCCATGGTGCAGTGTCAGAGATTAGAGTAGCCATCTGCAACGATTTTCAAGCAAAAAAAATAAATCAATTTCACAAAGCAACCAAGAACGAGATCATCAAACCGATAAAATTAGTCAATTAGATGTCTAGATTTATGGAATAAATAAGAAAAAAAAATAGAAGGACGATTAGGATTAAGATTCCGATTGCAATACTGGTTTGATGTAAGGTTGATTTCCGTCTTATTTCTCGAAAAGATTCGGCATTCAGTAAACAAATCATCTATAAACTTGTCTATTCATCCAAGAATGAGAAAGGGCAAAATTCGTTTTCTTTGATTAACGGGAAATAATTGAAAAGAAAAGGCAGAGAAAGATGGAAGAAGTGGAAATGAGTGAAAAGATTGGAGAGAATAGAGCGTTACCTGGAGATGAGATGATAGAAGAAGGATTAGGATTAGGATTAGGATTAGGATTTAGGAAGAAGAATGGGGAATATATTTGCAATCTGATGAGTTTTGTGTAGAGAAGAGAAGAGAGTGAATGTATGAGTACGATGAGAAATAGAACAGAACAGGTGGCGGTAGAGAATATGCCGTGGATCAAGCCATTCTATTTCTATGGACGGCGTCAAATTAGTACTGCCACCATCCTTTAACGAAAAATGTATTTTGGTAAAAGATTTAAGGGGTGTTTGGGATTGCTTATTTAAAACATCTTGCTTATTTTTTAAAAATGCTTATCAACTTATATCATGATAAAAAAGAGTTGGGGGTAAAAATGTAATTTAACAAATAAATTATAAGCATTTTCAAATAAGTTAAAATGGATTAACTTATCAAAAACAACTTATTTATGGTGGAAAAAGTCATAAGTATTTTCTTTTTTTCAATCCAAACACTCAAAATAACTTATTTATGAAGTACTCTAACAAAGTTTTTCAATGTCAAATTGATCAATTTGTATCCCGATTCAAGAAAGTTGAGTACAAATTGATCAATTTGACATTGAAAAACTTTGTTAGAGTACTTTTTGGTGAGAAAAAACAATAAGCAAATAAGTCAAAAAAATAAGCAATCCCAATTCCCAAACACCAATGGGTGGGATAGCTCTTATCTAGTAAATAGTAATTACATCTTCACTCAATTTTATTTGTATTTTTATTATTTTTTATTTTTTATTTTTTATTTTTTATCTTCTCCTTATTATTATGGGAAATTAATTAAAATGCCACAAGTTTAACTTTGTTTTACCAAAATACCCTAAATCTCTTTCAGTTTGCAAAAATGCCACAAATTTCCGCGGTGGGCCCCGCGATCGCAGGCCCACACCCACGTGTCACAAAGTTTTGGCCTGGCCCGTGGTGGTTCCCCGCGATGGGCCCGCGATAGGCCAAAATTGTCACCGCAGGCAGGGACCAAACTTGTCACCGCGGCCATAGTTGGGGGGCTCCGCGGGACATTTTGCCCAAACCTGGGTGACACGTGGGCTAGGCCCGCGATCGCGAAGAATAGTCCCGCGATTGAATCAATTTGGTGAGTTTTGATTTGATATTTACACTTTCAACCCCTATACTTATTTACTTACTTTACTTTATACCTTTTACTTTCATAATTTTAATTTTACATTTAACACATATAATCTTTTATTAACTAAAATACGTTTTAATTTTAACAAGTTACACCATTATAATCGTCTCTTCGATACGTTCGAAATGAGCCCAATATTGAATATTTTTTTATTTATATTTTTTAATATATATCATATATACTACATAAAAATATTTTTAATATTTACAATTCATACCCTTATAGTTAATTATTTAATTTATGGTACATCTCTTATTTTTTTCAATTTTGTTTTACACTCATATCGCATTAACATAATAATCATATATTAACTAATTCATTAAATCGTTTTAAAATATTATTATTTGTATGTGTTTATAGATATCGTGAATGGCAATAGGACAAGGTTTCACGAGAAGAATATGAAATGAGGTTTTGACAAGTTGGTATCACTGGACCCATTTAAGAATTGTGAAAATGGGTATTTGGCGAATGATGATTCATGTGTGTTTGGAGCTGAAGTATTTGCAGTTACAGAGTATGCACAAAAGGATCGATGTTTGTCCATCACAAAGCCTCCGCCAATTTTTAATACTTACACTTGGACCATCGATAATAAAATAAATAAAACGTATTTTAACTATAAGAGTACCATAAGTTAAATAATTAATTATAAGAATATGAATTTTAAATATAAAAAATATTTTTATGTAGTATATATGATATATATTAAAATAAATAAATCCAAAAATATTCAATATTGGGCTCATTTCGAACGTATCGAAGAGACGATTATAATGGTGTAACTTGTTAAAACTAAAACGTATTTTTTTAACGTATTTTAGTTAATAAACGATTATATGTGTTAAATGTAAAATTAAAATTATGAAAGTAAATGGTATAAAGTAAAGTAAGTAAATAAATATAGGGGTTGAAAGTGTAAATTGCAAATCAAAACAATCAAATCGCAGGACTATTCTTCGCGATCGCGGGATTCAATTTTTCAAAATTGGTCCCTGTCCGCGATCGCGGACCAGGGTCGCGGAAAAAATGGGTATTTTGGCAAATTCAGGAGGAAACTGGGTATTTTGGTAAGTCAAAGTCAAACTTTGGGTATTTTAATTAAATTCCCTAATTATTATGTATTTTAATTAATCAAATGATAACATTCTCCCCGCCCCATTACTATTTACTACTTTTTTATTATGTATTTTACCAGGTCCCCGTTAGCCACAGCCGCTGAATGAGCTGTAAAATGTCTGAATAGACAGGGTTAGGTATGCAGCCGGTTAGGTATGCAGCCGGTATCAACCTTTTGTCCAATAATTAAAGAATGGATTGACCCCATGGCATATTATTTACTTGTCATCTGTTCTATCTCTCATCATACTCATACACTCTCTACACAAATTAAACTCATCATATTGCAAATATATTTCTCCGTTTTCACATGTTGTTCTTCGTAATCCTTCTTCAATGATCCGCAGGTAATGTTATTATCTCCAATCTTTGCACTCGATCATTAGTAGTTCTTGGATCTTTGCCTCGCTTTTCTTTCAATTGTTTCCGGTTATTAAAGAAAAAGAAAAGGATGTTTGCATGCCCTTTCTCATTCTTGGATAAATGGAAAAGTTTATAGATGTTTTGTTTACTGAATGTCGAGTCTTTCATTTGATCCTCGAGAAATAAGACGAAAATCAAGCTTACATCAAACGCATGTTGCAGTAATCTCATTATTGGTTGCAAATGGCTACTCTAATCTCTGACACTGCACCATGGAAGGATTTGAAGGTGATTACCATTCACCTATTTACGTGAGCATCATTTTGCTTCCTGCTTTTATTTGAATATTTGCATGTAATGTATTTCTATATATGTCTAGTTTTTAAATGATAGTGAATCGTCATTATATAGAGCATCAACATCCATCTTGCAAGATGACATGTCTTACCATGTGGATAGCAAGGTCTACTCTTACACTTGTCTCTAGTAAGATGACATGACTTGCCATGTAGATAGCAAGGTCTTGCAAAATACTCTTACACCTGCTAAATTAGCAACATCTTGCAAGATGCAGGACCCACTAAATTTAATAAATTAATACTATTATTTTTATAATATTGGTTTATTATATATTTTTGTTAGTTTATTACATTATATTATAATATTGGCAGTGGGAACCACTTTAGAAAGGAGTTTTGGTCTTGCATTGATGTAAGATATGTTATTGCAAAACTGATGTGACATTTTAGAAAGGACTTTGGTCTTGCACTGATGCAGATGGTCTTACTTGCAGGTTGATGCTGCAGAAATTGATAAGACTCATTTGCGTGATTTGATGACTGACACTGAACGATGCAAGTCGATGATAATGTATGATAATTTCACCCTTTTATGAACTAGTAACAAATGTTTTATTTTGTTGCTCCCTTCTCTTTCCTTTATGGCTCCTCAATATTTTGAAAAAAGAATATAATCTAAATAGTAGTTGAATAAGGTCTCAATATTCTACACAAGGTTTAAATTTTTCTTTAGCTAATTTTGGGATCATCTTTAAGCTAACCTCTTTATGAAATCACAGAGCTGTAATACTCGTATTGTAAACTCTTGCATTTTCTGGTTTGTACTACAGATAAACAGCACGGAGAACAGCTAGGTCTGTGCTTCATGTTGCTCTCCGTGCTTCAAAAGAGACAGTTATAAACAGTGATGGGAAGAATGTGGTACCTGATGTTTGGCAAGTTCTTGACAAAATTCGAGAATTCTCAGATAAAGTTCGCAATGGTTCATGGGTAGTCATCCATCTTAAATGCTGATCGTGTTCAACTTATTGTTTGTATAATGTTGTACTATTGACTAACAAGTAATCCTTGTTAGGATGGAGCCACAGGGAAAGCATTGACGAATGTGATTGCTATTGGTATTGGTGGAAGCTTACTTGGTCCATTGTTTGTGCACACCGCTCTTCAAATAGGTGAGTTTTCTTAACGCCGTGTATTCAATAGATTTTTATCAATGTTCTTTCTGTATTGGTTTGTCTAGAGTAAGAATGCTTATCTTCATAATTTGTTTTGGGAACTTACAGATTCAGAGGCTAGTAAATCAGCAGGAGGTCGCCAGCTCCGCTTGTAATTAGTGTATATATTGAGTGCTTGATCATGATGTAGCTATGTTCTAATCTTTATATGCTTATTTACTTCATATTTGTCATGTAGTCTTTCTAAATTCTTAATTAGTTGGTGGCATTATATATTGGCTACAACTTCAAAGCTTGTTAATCTTATGCATATCGAAATGGATTGTAGCATTCACAATTTTAAAGTTTTACTGGTTGAGAGTCAACATGATATGTTCAATGATATAAATGTCAGGAAAAATTTATCGTGCCAAACAAAATACGAGAAGCTCACAAGTGATTTCTAGGGTCCCAAAACGAGTAGAAATCCAAATGCACAATAAACCCAACAACAAATGCGGATAACAATGATCTAGATGTTACACGATAATTCTCTGACGTATAAAATTTAAACCCACACGAGTTATATATATATATATATATATATAGATAAAAGCGATGGAAATGTTAGTATCTATAAATATATATATATAGCAAGATATATATAAGCGTATATATCGACGAAATATATATATATGTTATATATATAGACGAAATATATATAAATATATATATATAACAACGAGATATATATATATATATATATGTATGGCAAGTAAAACACAATCAATAACACCGGGAGTTAACGTGGTTCCACTATCGCTGTGATAGTGTACGTCCACCAAAGAGAGAGAGCAAGTGTTTATTACCAACCAAGGAGATTACAAGTTCTTAACAAGGATCTTAAGATCCACGATCAACTAACGAATCCTCTCGAACACCACCAAATATCAAGAACACTCTCAACCTCACATAAACTCAAGATACCAAAAGTAATTTAGGGAGAGTGTTTGGTGGTGGTGATTGCCGGCGAGAGGAGCAAAGAAGAGGAAGAAAAATGGTGTAGTTTAAATGAAGGTGATGGCATGGATATATATAGGGGTGATTGAGTAGTGACCAAGCATAAGAGCATTCAGGTAATTTCACTTTTCCCCCAGCAATCACGTGCAGCATCTCCATAATATTTAATATATACACACATATATATATATATATATATATATATATATATATATATATTATAAAAATAAACACCAACATGGCCTATGTCCTCTTCAATTTTAATTTGTTGAGAAGGAAGGGAGTCTAAGGACTTCATATAATAAAGGCTTTTAAAAGATAGGCACCATATCAATTTCACCATGATTTTGAATTTACTTCGAATGTTTCCTTCTATGTGTTTTATACAACAATTTCTTATTATTAGGATAATTGTATATGATAAAGGGTAGTATAGTCTTTTCATTAATTAGGGTATATTGTATTCCGTTTCCTATCTTTATATAAGTGGTGAGGGCTCCCCTGTTTTGGGGACAAGTCGACATTCTACAATTTGTCTGCACATGGTATCAGAGCATAAATTTCCTATAATTCTAGAAGAAGTGTGACCGAGCCGAGTGTGCCACCGGACTCCTTATGTACGGACAAAGCAGGGATAGAGTGAGACTGAGATAGAAGACGCGGGTGAAGAGGATAGACTCCATTTTTACTTTGACCCTGGAGAAGGACCGCTCCCGTTCTCTTGTCCTTAACACAAACAAAAGAACCATCAAAACACACAAAACAGTCATTGTCGCGACATAATTTTTGGACATAAATTAAATTGTGCTTTAACCGAGGCACGTGACAAATAGACTTCAACTCAAGAGGCCTATTAGAAGTGTTTAATGTTAGATTGCCTATACTTTTAATAGGGAGGGTCGTACCGTCACCAACCACAACACGACTTGAACCGTTATAAGGAGATATAGAAGAGAAATTACCATCCTGAGAAGTCATGTGAGAGGCGGCTCCAGAGTCGTGGGATTCACCACCAACAGACATGGCAACAAAGGCCTTAGCTACATTTTCTTGACTGGAACAAAGTTTGGATTGAACCGGTGAGGACAATAAGCAGCCTGATGACTTGGATACCAACAAAGACCACAACTATCGGAAGTAGGGGAAGAACCCAATATACCACTAGATGAATTAATTCCTGCTGAACAATGATTATTAGTAGCGAAATTGGTGCAAGGCATATTTAAATATGATCGACTAAACGTGCTTTTACCATTCTGAAATCGATGAGAGGTGTTAGTATGTGTTGAATAGAAAAGAGGAGCAACAGCCCTTGGTGCCCCCCATGTCTTTGTCCACGACCACCTCCACCACGACCCCTTCCACGATCAACAAATTGCCTAGCTCGGTTCTAGGGGGTGTCTCGCCTTTTGAAAAGTTGTTTAAACGGGTTCCCAATTATAATTTCTTGAAATCTTTTGGGTGTGAATGTTTTCCGCTTTTAATGCAAACGTCCTTCCACAAGTTAGAACCTAAGTCTAAGAGATGTGTATTTCTTGGATATGCAGCAAATTACAAAGGGTATCAATGTCTAGATCCAATTTCGGGAAACGTTTTCATCAGTCGTCATGTCTTATTTCACGAGCATAAGTTCCCTTATCGTGACCTTGTCAAATCCTCTCCAAGTGTATCATCTATGTCATGTGATACAACTCCTCTTGTGTTTTTTCCGGGTTGGTCCCCTACCGTGCTTGAGTCCACCCGTTTGCCTGTGTCTCCAGCCTCATCCTCACCTCGTATGTCACATGTTTTCCAACCTCATACATCTCTACCCAACTACTTTTATGTGCCTCATTTATCGCTTCCTAACAACTCGTCTATGTCATTTCTTAACCTGCCTAAAACGAATCAGCCCAACAGCCCTCAACCGCATCTGTCCAACAGCCCTCAACCGAACTCGTCCAGCAGCCCAGTCTAATCTGCCCATCTGTAACATCCTAAAATTTGAGGTAAAATTAAACCTGAATAATTTCATAAATAAACTAAATGACATAGACGAATCACCCAAAAGGGGAAGTAATATTGTGGCGTTTACATTACAATTAATCAAACGGGATAAGCTCAACAACCTACTAATCTAGACTTAGCAAAGTGCAGATTATAAACGAGTGTTGTTATCTCGCTCTCAAAAATATGTCAAACTATACACCAAAAGTTCGCCTCTATGTCCATCCAAAAACGCTATCTCTCTTCACCACTCTTCCCTCAACCCCGGGAAGTACCACCGCTAGGAAGGCCTGCTTAAACACAATATACAAAAGATGTGTTAGCCCAAAAACCTATCCAAATAGCAATTTCATAAATAAGCTCATTTATAGAATATATAAGATGTTTTGTCATCCGTTACCGGTTGACCGCATGTTACATCATTGCAACATAAGACATCAACCCAAACTATGTCTTTAGCCCATTAAGACATCAACCAAACTAGGTCTTTAGTCCATTAAGACATCAACCAAACTAGGCCTTTAGTCCATTAAGACATCAACCAAACTAGGTCTTTAGTCCATTAAGACATCTTGGTGTCATGACAATATGCAAGTCCTCATTTACATAATAACATCATTTGTAAGTAATAATCATTATAAGAGTGTCATCAGCCCCATTTGCTTCATAATACTATTAGAACCAAAACCCAAATATCGATCCACATCCCATTTAGAGTTGTAAAGAGGAAGAGGTGTGCATCTACTCAAGGGTACACCCCCTACACCACCAATTCACCCCCTTTTTACCTCTAAATAACATTATCATCATATTTGAACCCTAATTTTACCAAAAGAGGAAAGTTAGGTCACATATCATAAAATTATGAAAGAACAAGTAATTAAGCAATTATTTCAAGGAATGTAGATATATAATCATTTATAAGCTTAGTGAGTCAAGAAAACTCACCTTAGAAGGTTTGTATGGTAAAACCCTAATAACTTGGAAAACCCTATGTTGGACAACCTAAGGGGGGGGTAAGGTTGTATTTAAAATCTTTTTCTTTCAAAAAAAATCTTTGAACAAATAAATACAGTACAAACAATACAGTAAAAATAAAGCAGAGTATAAACAAGTAAATATACAACAATTATATAAACAGATATAATTTAAATGCACAGCGGAAATGTAAAGAGATAAGGGAAAGAGAATACTTGACAACGAGATTTTTAAAGTGGTTCACCAAACACAAAGTTGGCTAGTCCACCTCGAGAAAATAACACTTCTCGGAGATCCAATACGAAACGTGTTCTTTACGGTAGAAACACAAACCTTAATACAACAAACGCGAATCACTCTACTTTGAGAGATTAAGGTGGATCACTCACTCTAATTCAAACACTTACAAGAGGGTATAAATTTAATATGAATAATCACTCTTGAATAAGGTTTATCACTTGGATATTTTTAGAGAGTTTGATCACTTGAGTTGTGTTGCTGATTCAACTAATCGTGAGATTTTAATCTGCTATCAACTCAAGATTTCTTGCTCAAAAAATTAATTTATCAGTTTAAGTGATTTAGTGTGAGTAAGAAAGCAGCAGAATAATAATCAAATGCTGAGGGAGAACTTAATGCTGAAGTTGGTGTAAAGTTGAATGCTGCTGGAGGCTTGTATTTATACTGGATGAAAATCAGCCTTGAAGATTTCGCGGTATACCGCCGAACCATCGCGGTATACCTGCGTCATAAAAAGTGTACAGCAAGGAGAAGGTCAACCTGCAAAAACTCAACGGCTTTGTGTACCCGCGGTATACCGCGTTGCACATGGCGGTATACCGCCTGACAAACTTTCCTGACAAAAGAAGCTTCTCATGCAGAACAGTTGATGGGAAACAGTACCCGCGGTATACCGCGAATACCTTGGCGGTATACCGCCTAAAGATCTGTCCAATGAGAGCATGGCAACGCAGGAAACTTCGGCTGATCACAATCTTGCAACAGTAACAGTAGCAGACAGCATATATATATCAGAGATTTATATATAAAAGATATTATATATATATTTGATTCAAATATATTTATATAGATACGAAATATCCAAGTGATAAAATATTTTAGGGTGTTTATCATTTTAAAATAAAATGACGAAACTCTTCAGACTTGGATTCTTCAGATAAAAAAAAATTATCGAGATCATTTAAATATCTGCACACTCAGATAAAATATTAGATAACAAATAATGCGGTGTGTTTTGTAATCATCAAAATAAATATGGAGATGTGATTTTATGTGTACCAAAAATATATCACAATATTTAAAGCTGGGTACACTTGCACCAACAATCTCCCCCTTTTTGATGATGACAAACACAACGCTAAACACGAGAGCATACTCGGTTTCTCTCCCCCTTTTGTCGAAGCAAAAAGGGTTTAAGAAAACCGCTTATGCTCCCCCTCGAAAGATGCTCCCCCTCAAAATATGAAATATTTGAGAGTTAGTATTTATCAAGGGTTATACTCAAGCATGCCTAAACCAAGTCTTAATTTAAAGAACGCTTTCTTGTTTAGAGCTTTAGTAAAAATATCGGCCAAATTATCTTCCGAATCAACTTTTTCAAGCACGATTTTGCCTTTTTGAACATTATCTCGTAAAAAGTGATGTCTCAATTCAATATGTTTGGTACGAGAATGTAAAACGGGATTTTTACTTAAGTTTATGGCACTTGAGTTATCACACATAATTGGAATTTTGGTTAGGTGTACCTCAAAATCGGTAAGTGTGTGTTTCATCCATAGGACTTGAGCACATGCTCTTGCGGCGGCTACATATTCCGCTTCGGTGGTAGACAAAGCTACGGATTGTTGTTTCTTAGAGAACCAAGATACAAGTGAGAGACCTATAAAGGCACATACCCCACTAGTACTTTTTCGGTCAACAATAGATCCACCAAGATCGGAATCGGCAAAACACGTTACTTCTAACTCGGGTTGCTTTGCGTACCATAAGCCAAGATTAGTAGTACCTCGTAAATATCGAAAAATACGCTTGACAGCTTCATAGTGAGATTGTTTAGGTGAAGATTGAAAACGAGCACATAAACATACACTAAACATAATGTCAGGTCTACTAGCAGTTAAATATAATAAACTACCAATCATACCACGATAAATCTTTTCATTAAAATCGTTTCCCTCCTCGTCACGCGATAATTGCAAATTTGTGGTCATTGGAGTTTCAACGGGTTTGACATTTTCAAAGTTAAACTTTTTCAACATATCTTTACAATATTTAGATTGACTAATAAAAATACCAGTTTCACATTGTTTTATTTGCAATCCTAAGAAGTATTTTAACTCTCCCATCATGCTCATTTCAAACTCGCTTGTCATTTTCGCAGAAAATTCATTACACAGTTTTTCATTAGTGGAACCAAAAATAATATCATCAACATATACTTGCACAACCACAATATCATTTTGAACATATTTCACAAATAAAGTATTATCTATTTTACCCATAATATAACCACTAACAATTAAAAAGGTTTTTAATCTATCATACCACGCACGCGGAGCCTGCTTTAAACCATAAAGCGCCTTTTTTAATTTATAAACATGTGTCGGGTTTTCAAAACTTTCAAAACCGGGAGGTTGAGAAACGTATACCTCCTCATTTATAATACCATTTAAGAAAGCACTTTTAACATCCATTTGAAATAATTTAAAATCTTTAGCATTTGCAAAAGCGAGAAGCATTCGAATAGACTCCAACCTTGCAACCGGTGCAAAGGTTTCGTCATAATCTATACCTTCTTGTTGACTGTACCCCTTGGCAACTAAACGTGCCTTGTTTCGTGTGACTCCACCGTTCTCGTCTACCTTGTTACGGAAGACCCATCTTGTGCCAATAATGGTTTGACTACTAGGGCTTGGCACTAAGTCCCATACATCATTCCTAGTAAATTGATTTAACTCATCTTGCATGGCCAATATCCAATCCTCATCGCCTAAAGCTTCATCTATGGTTTTAGGTTCTATGGTTGAGATAAAGGCATGGAAAGCACAATGGGTAAGGATTTGTGATCTAGTTGTCCTTTGGTTTAGGTCACCTATAATTTGATCTACGGGATGTCCTCGAGCGGTTCTAAGGTTAGGATCATCTATACCTTGTGGAATAAAGCACGGAGGGGCATCACTAGATTCAATATTATTTGTGGAAGGTTGGGTACCTAAATCCAAGGTACTAAGTTGTTGGGCTAAGACGTCTCCTTCACGGATATTATCATTTGCTAAGGGTGCACTCGGTTTGGGAGGACTCTCGTCAAAACTAACATTAAGGGATTCTTCCACTACCATGGTCTCCTTATTTAGGATTCTATAGGCTTTGCTATTCCAAGAGTAACCTAGGAAAACTCCCTCATAGGCTTTGGGGTCAAATTTGGTTAGGTAGGATTTGGTGTTTAAAATGAAACATTTACAACCAAAAACTTTTAGGTGAGCTAGGGAAGGTTTTCTACCTCGGTAAAGTTCATAGGGTGTCTTATTTAGGATACCTCTAATTAGGACACGGTTAAGCACATAGGTCGCGGTAGCAACGGCATCACACCAAAACTTTTGGGGAACTTGATGTTCGTTTAGCATAGTTCTACTCATTTCTTGCAACGTTCGATTTTTCCTTTCAACAACCCCGTTTGACTGAGGAGTTCGAGGAGCCGAAAAGTTATGAGTTATACCATGTTTATCACAAAAGGCACCAAATTGTACATCATTATCGAATTCTCGTCCATGGTCCGTACGTATGGAAACAATCGTACAACCTTGTTGGTTTTGAATTCGTTTTCCCAAAATTTTAAACTTTTCAAAAGCCTCATTTTTATGTCTCAAAAATAAAGTCCAAGTATAACGGGAATAATCATCCACAATAACCAAAGTATAAAAATTTCCTCCAAAACTTTGAATAGCCATCGGGCCAAAAAGATCCATATGTAAAAGTTCTAAAACTCTTTGAGTAGAAATAACATTTTTTGATTTATGAGAAACGTGATGTTGTTTGCCGACACGACAAGCATCACAAAAATGATTATCAAACTTTAATTTTGGCAGGTCACTCACAAGCTCCTTATTTTTTAAGTTTTGCATTAATCTTAGATTAGCGTGACCTAAACGCCTATGCCATAAAGTAGAAACATCATTAATAGAAGATAAGCATACATTATCAGATACAACAGTTTTACAAATATATAAATTTCCTTTTACAAAGCCATTTAAAAGAACTTTGCCATTTTTTATGATTTTACAAGAATCTTCTTCGAAGACAACAGTTGTATTATTTTTACACAATTGGCGAACACTTAACAAATTAAAATGTAAATTATCAACATGATTCACATTAAGAAATTGAACATTATTGCAAGAGACTGTACCTCTACCAATTATATTTCCTTTGGAGTTTCCTCCAAAGATTACCTGTCCACCATCACATGACTTATATGATGAAAAGAGATTATTGTTTCCGGTCATGTGACGTGTGCAACCACTATCGAGTATCCAGTCCATATCAAGATCAATCTACAATAATGAAGATATAACTTTTATGGTCCCCATTTCTCGTGGGTCCTTGACAATTAGTTTCAAAAGTCAACCAACATACATATATATAAAGTCAAACAGAATATATATATATATAATACATTACACAATATATAATACATCAAACCATATTAATAAATATATATAACACATTAAACATAATATATATATATATAAGAATTAAAAGAATTAAATAAAATGTATATATATATGTGCAGTACGTATGTATATATATATATGAATAGTATTATATATTACTTATATATATAACATATACAACAGAATATATTTAAACTATATATATATATATAACACATTTAAAACCATAAACGCATACCACCGGGATTATCATTACTAAACATTCCTTTTGGAATCCATTTATTTACCATTTTAATTTTGCGATTATATTTATCATATACATAAAAACAAGCATTTACATTCGCATTATTATTAGGTTTAGAATATTTATCATGGTACATGCGAGCATACGGTTTTCTCGTATTATAATTTACATTATTTATTTTACGCACATATGGAGGTTTTTGCACATATTGATTTCTTGTATTTACTTTAGGTGATTCATAAAATCTTTTGATGGGTATACAAGAACATTTATCAACACAAGTATTGGAACCAATGCCTTTTCTACATTTTATACGGTTAGGCATATTAAGCATGTTAAGAACCTTTTTATTACTACTTTCAAAAGCTTTAGCTAGCATGTTATCTTTTTCATATGAAGCACATTTAGCCTTTAAGCATGTAATTTCATTCTCAAGAATATCACAGTTTGTACAAATAATATTTTCATGTGATTTTTTATTTAAGCATGCAATTTCTTTATTTAAAACATCACAAGATTTACAAAAATCTTTTTCTCCTAATTTAGTTTCTAATTTAGCAATTATATCCATATCATTTTCAGATTTTTGTTTAACATTTTTTATTTCCTTTTTACATGCATTTACAGTTTCTTTTAACATAGCATTCTCATCTTGGTAACGATTTGCAAGAGCGGCCATTTTATGAAACGATTCATATAGTTCTTCAAGATTATTTTCATTATCATTTTCATAATCACTATCGTAATCTGAGTAAGAAGATTTTACCTCGTCGTCGCTATCGGCCATAAGACAAATGGCTTGATAGTCATCTTCTTCTTCACTCTCGCTCCACGCGCCTCCAATGAAGGCTTTCTCCTTCTTCTTTTGGAATTTGTTCTTTTTAGGACATTCATTGGCGTAGTGGTCTTTGTCACCACATGAGTAGCAAAAGCCTCTCTTTGGCTTAGCTTTATCGTCTTCACTCGAGTCGCCATTTTTCTTAATTTTTTCGTCTCGTTTATGGAACTTACGACTTCGATTATCACCACCACGACGGTAGTTACCGTTTCTTTGAAATCTGCCATTGTTAGAAAATTTATTATTATTATTAAGAAATTTGGAAAAGTTTCTTACCAACATGGCGACTTCATCGAGAGTTTCGGAAGGATCTTTCGAGGAGCTAGCTTTCTCCTTTTTCTTCTCATCTTTTGGTGTTGAGACATTGAGAGCGATTGATTTCTTTTTAACTTGCTCCCGATCTTTGTTTCTTTTAAGTGCAATTTCATGCACTTTAAGATTACCGATTAAGTCATCTATCTTCATTATGGAGAGGTCACGGGAGTCTTCTAAGGATGTTATCTTTTGCATCCACTCCGAAGGAAGGGCTCGTAGGATTTTCCTTATATAGTCCTCGTTAGGATAAGTGCGATCCAAACCTTTCAAAGTAGTCACAATAAGGTTAAATCTTTTAAACATTGAGTCAATTGACTCATCTTGTTTCATTTCGAATAGTTCATAATCGTGAACTAAAATATTTACTTTACTAGATTTAACCTCCGTGTTTCCACGATGAGTATTATTTAAACTTTCCCATATTTGATTTGCAGTTTTATAAGTATATACTCTTTCGATTTCGTCAGTTGTTAAAGCAGCATATAATATATTTTTAGCTTCAAAGTTTAAACAAAAATGGGCTTCATCAGAAGTAGTCCAGTCATCTAGGGGTTTATCAATATAAACATCATCTTTCACAATGGTGGGTTTAAAATTCCCTTTTTCTATGATGTTCCAAATCTTTTGATTTTTGCCACGCACGTGACATTCAAATAGCTCGGCCCAAATGCCAAACTTTTCAGTATCTATCAAAGGAGGTTTTGAAAACACGATATTAGTTTGTTGAGCCATTTAGAAGAATAAGAGAAAAATATGCAGAATATTTTTTGAAAAACCTGGCTCTGATACCAAATGTTGGACAACCTAAGGGGGGGGTAAGGTTGTATTTAAAATCTTTTTCTTTCAAAAAAAATCTTTGAACAAATAAATACAGTACAAACAATACAGTAAAAATAAAGCAGAGTATAAACAAGTAAATATACAACAATTATATAAACAGATATAATTTAAATGCACAGCGGAAATGTAAAGAGATAAGGGAAAGAGAATACTTGACAACGAGATTTTTAAAGTGGTTCACCAAACACAAAGTTGGCTAGTCCACCTCGAGAAAATAACACTTCTCGGAGATCCAATACGAAACGTGTTCTTTACGGTAGAAACACAAACCTTAATACAACAAACGCGAATCACTCTACTTTGAGAGATTAAGGTGGATCACTCACTCTAATTCAAACACTTACAAGAGGGTATAAATTTAATATGAATAATCACTCTTGAATAAGGTTTATCACTTGGATATTTTTAGAGAGTTTGATCACTTGAGTTGTGTTGCTGATTCAACTAATCGTGAGATTTTAATCTGCTATCAACTCAAGATTTCTTGCTCAAAAAATTAATTTATCAGTTTAAGTGATTTAGTGTGAGTAAGAAAGCAGCAGAATAATAATCAAATGCTGAGGGAGAACTTAATGCTGAAGTTGGTGTAAAGTTGAATGCTGCTGGAGGCTTGTATTTATACTGGATGAAAATCAGCCTTGAAGATTTCGCGGTATACCGCCGAACCATCGCGGTATACCTGCGTCATAAAAAGTGTACAGCAAGGAGAAGGTCAACCTGCAAAAACTCAACGGCTTTGTGTACCCGCGGTATACCGCGTTGCACATGGCGGTATACCGCCTGACAAACTTTCCTGACAAAAGAAGCTTCTCATGCAGAACAGTTGATGGGAAACAGTACCCGCGGTATACCGCGAATACCTTGGCGGTATACCGCCTAAAGATCTGTCCAATGAGAGCATGGCAACGCAGGAAACTTCGGCTGATCACAATCTTGCAACAGTAACAGTAGCAGACAGCATATATATATCAGAGATTTATATATAAAAGATATTATATATATATTTGATTCAAATATATTTATATAGATACGAAATATCCAAGTGATAAAATATTTTAGGGTGTTTATCATTTTAAAATAAAATGACGAAACTCTTCAGACTTGGATTCTTCAGATAAAAAAAAATTATCGAGATCATTTAAATATCTGCACACTCAGATAAAATATTAGATAACAAATAATGCGGTGTGTTTTGTAATCATCAAAATAAATATGGAGATGTGATTTTATGTGTACCAAAAATATATCACAATATTTAAAGCTGGGTACACTTGCACCAACACCCTAGAAATGGTAGAGCTCTAGTGTTGGAAGACTTGATTACTTGGAGCTCTTGCACATCTAGGACCACCTTCTTCTACTAGCATTAATTGGGGTTTAGTTAGTGGAGTGATAACTTGAAACCCTAGGTATCTTTAATGGGGAGAGAGAGGAAGAGAATGGGGATAAAATCACCAAGCAAGAGGGAGAATTCGATTTTGCTGCAGAAAAGAAAAGTGTCTCTGAACTCTCCAAAAATCGGTATATTTCAATCAGAACCCGTCACCCTTCCAGCGACTATGCCCTTGCGACTTTGACCTGGGCATTGTCGCGAGGCAATGTCGCGCC
This sequence comes from Saussurea involucrata, assembly GCA_033807775.1. NCBI lineage: Eukaryota > Viridiplantae > Streptophyta > Magnoliopsida > Asterales > Asteraceae > Saussurea > Saussurea involucrata. Next base: position 87,553,498 of record CM066318.1, read on the forward strand.
CCGCTACCCACTTTCTGTTCGATTTGGTCGATCTTTCCTTCCCCACGATAATGACCATGCGACTATGCCTCGGGCATTGTCGCCAGGCATAGTCGCGACCCACCTGCTAGCTGCTGACCAAACATCTCATTTTGTCGTCTAACGTATTCTTTCGCCTCGTGTGATGATCGGGGGTTCTCGCATGCGGAAAGGTACATGTGCATGGGAACGGCGCATGCATACATCTATATGTATATATATATACCACTATATACCTATAATAGTCATGAGTAAAGTGAACTTAAAGCGTCAACTAACGACTTATGAAACAATTAAACTTACAAGGAATTCGGGGTGTTACAATCCTCCCATCCTTAAAGAAAATTTTATCCTCGAAATTTGGCGTTAACTGAAAAGGTGAGGATACTTCCTCTTCATCTCCTCTTTCGGTTCCCACGTGACATTTGCACCTCGATGGTGCTTCCATTGCACTTTGACCTTGACTACCTCTTTGTGTTGAAGTTTCGTAACCGCTCTATCCAAAATAGCTTCGGGCTCCTCGACACATCGGTTGTCGTCCACCCGGATCTCCGACAACGGTATCAAGCTCTCTCCTTCCGCTAAGCACCTTCGTAGATAACACACGTGGAAAGTGGGATGGATTCCATCCATCTCCGGTGGCAAGTCTAATTTGTAGGCTTGCGAACCCACACGTTCTAGAATGGTGAATGGCCTAAGGAAACGGGGACTCAACTTCCCACTCTTCCCGAAACAAATCAATCCCTTCCAAGGGGATACTTTCAACATCACTCTTTCTCCCACTTGGAACTATACCGATCTCCGTTTCTTGTTAGTGTAGCTCTTTTGTCGATCTTGGGCCGCTTTCAACCGTTCCCTAATGACCTTGACCTTATCGGCCATTTCTTGTACGATTTCTGGTCCGGAAAATTGCTCTTCTCCCGCCTCTAGCCAACACGCGAGAGTCCTACACTTTCTTCCATACAAAGCCTCAAATGGTGCCGCCTTCAAACTCGAATGATAACTGTTGTTGTAGGCGAATTCTACTAACGGTAGGTGAGTATCCCAATTGCCCCCAAAGTCGATTACACACGCCCTTAACATGTCCTCCAAGGTTTGAATGGTCCTTTCACTTTGACCATCCGTTTGTGGGTGATATGTTGTGCTCAAATTTACCCTCGTACCAAGTTCCTCTTGTAGTGCTTGCCAAAACCTCAATGTGAACCGACTATCCCGATCGAAGACTATGGATACGGGTACACCGTGCCTCAAAACCACCTCATCAATGTAGAGCTTTGCCAATTTGTCCATCGGCAAGGTTTCCCGCATAGCTAAGAAATGTGCACTCTTCGTCAACCGGTGCACTATCACCCAAATGGTGTCGTGACCCTTCAAAGTCTTCGGCAACTTGGTCACAAAATCCATGGTGATTTTCTCCCACTTCCACTCGGGGATTTCCAAAGGTCGCAGACTGCCATAAGGTAATTGATGTTGAGCCTTCACCTGTGAGCAAGTCGTACACTGCTCCACATAATGCGCCACATCCAACTTCATGACTGGCCACCAATAATGTAGCTTTAAATCCCGGTACATCTTGGTACTCCCGGGGTGAATTGAATACTTTGACTTATGCACCTCGTCCATGAGTAGTTCCCGATTCCCACCGATCTTAGGCACCCATACGCGCCCGTTGAACAACTTGACCCCACGGCTATCCTCCGGTAAAAGTTGCTTTTGCTTCACCATTACCTCATCTTTGAGGTTTTCTTCCTTCAAGGCTTCGGATTGAGCCGCTCTAATCCGCTCCACTAGGCTTGACACTATGTCAATCCTTGAGAGGTTGGCGCGTAAGCTCCCACTATACTCCTTTCGACTCAAGGCGTCGGCAACCACATTGGCCTTACCCGGATGGTAAAGCAATTCACAATCGTAGTCTTTAAGTAGCTCCAACCACCTCCGTTGCCTCATATTTAATTCCTTTTGATCGAACACATACTTCAAGCTCTTATGATCCGTGTACAATGTACATTTCGTGCCGTAAAGGTAATGACGCCACAACTTCAACGCAAACACAACCGCGGCCAATTTCAAATCGTGTGTAGGGTAGTTCTTTTCATGCACCTTAAGTTGTCTCGAAGCATAAGCGATCACCTTCCCCCTTTGCATTAACACGCACCCCAAGCCCATATTGGATGCATCGCTATAGACCACAAAATCTTCCGATCTTTCGGGTAAGGATAAAATTGGTGCTTCACACAATTTCTTTTAAAGAGTACGAAATGCTTCCTCTTGCTTTGCGGTCCATAAAAACTTCACATTCTTCTGAGTCAGAGCCGTCAACGAAGAGGCAATCTTGGAAAAGTCTTGAATGAATCTCCGGTAGTAACCCGCCAAACCCAAGAAGCTTCGGATTTCCCCCGGACTTTTGGGAGATTCCCAATTCATCATTGCCTCGATTTTGGAAGGATCCACCTTCACCCCATCTCGGGTAACTACGTGACCCAAGAATTGAACCTCACTCAACCAAAAGTCGCACTTGGAAAATTTCGCGTACAACTTCTCCTTCCTTAGGACCTCTAGCACTTCCCAAAGATGTTGCTCATGATCAACTTCGTCCTTAGAATATACCAAGATGTCATCGATGAACACGATCACCGACTTGTCGAGGAATGGCCGACACACCCGGTTCATCAAGTCCATAAACACTGTCGACGCATTTGTCAATCCGAATGGCATCACCAGAAATTCGTAGTGGCCATAACGTGTCCGGAAAGCCGTCTTTGGAATATCATATTCTCTAACCTTCACTTGATGATAACCCGAACGTAAGTCGATCTTTGAGAAACATCTGGTTCCTTGGAGTTGGTCGAATAAGTCGTCGATTCTAGGAAGTGGATACTTGTTCTTCACTGTTACATTGTTCAACTCTCGGTAGTCGATACACATCCTCATGGTGCCATCCTTCTTCTTTACGAACAAAACTGGTGCTCCCCAAGGAGATGAACTTGGCCTCACAAATCCCTTCTCCAAAAGTTCTTGGAGTTGCGCCATCATCTCTTGCATTTCGGATGGGGCCAAACGGTAGGGAGCTTTAGCTATTGGAGCCGCTCCCGGTGCCAAGTCTATCTTGAACTCCACTTGGCGATCTGGTGGTAAACCCGGCAGTCTTCCGGAAATACGTCGGGAAACTCGCGTACCACCTTCACGTCCTCAAGTTTTCTCTTTTCCAACTTAGCATCAATTACGTATGCTAAAAAGGACGTACACCCCTTGACCAAACATTTTCGTGCCTTCAACATGGAGATGATCGCTACATCTCCCTTTCTTCGTTCACCATAAACGACCACACTGTTTCCATCCGAAGAAGGTATGTGAATCAACTTCTTTGCGCATAAGATTTCAGCTTGGTTTCCGGATAACCAATCCATTCCAACCACGACATCGAATCCTCCGATTACCATTGGCATCAAGTCTATTGGGAATTTCTTTCCTTCGATTTCCAACGTATAATTCTTCAATATATCGCGTACTACAACCTGACTACCGTCCGCTATCTCTACCACTATAGCATCCTCTAAACTACTAGTGGGCAGGGACAGCTTCTGGGTAAAAGAAATGGATACGAACGAAAAGCTAGCACCCGAATCAAACAACACACGAGTAGGTACGAAGTTTAGGAGAAACGTACCCGATACTACATCCATTGAGGCCTTCACCTCGTCACCCTTCATCTGTTATGCTCGTCCCGTCGCTCTCGGAGGGTCCACTTTCTTCCCTCCGTTTCCCCCAGTCTTCGCTTTCGGACACTCGCTTCTAACGTGGCCCGACTCTTTGCACTCGAAACATATGACTTCTTTGGCCGGACAATCGTTGCGGATATGCCCCGACTTTCCACACTTGTAGCAAGTCACCCCGCTTGGTCGGTACTGATCATGATGTTTGCTTCGGCATTTGGGGCACCATCTAGCTTCGTTCCTAGAGTCGGCCCCTCGGTAGTTGCTACTGAAGGATCTCGGTTTCTTGGAGGGTTCTGAACCCCCCCTCCCACTTCCTCTTTTCCGGGGCCCGGCTACTCACCTCTTTGTCTTGACTGTACGCATCTTCAATCAACTGGGCTTCCTCGATTGCCTCGCGAAGGGTGGAGGCCTTAGATACTCGGACCATTGTCATCATGTCCGAAGGAAGGCCCTTGATATATGCCTTGATCTTCTCCTTCTCATTCGGGAACAGATGTCCCACCAACCCCAATTTATCCATGAAGAGTCGGTTGTATTCCTTCATCGACAAAATTCCCTTCTTTAAGTTCCGAAAACACTCTTCAATTCGGTCCATGGCCCTCTCATTACAGTATTCTTCCAGCACTTTCTTTTTTAACATCGGCCAACTTAGTTTGGCTAATACGGAAGCCTCAAGAGAAGTGGAGTAAACGTTCCACCAAGTGAGGGCCGCCCCTCTCAGCATTTGCGAGCCAAACTTAGCCTTTTGATTCTCTCCGCACTCGCTGGTTCGAAAGGCCTACTCCATTTCCCTTATCCAGTTCATGCACACAACTGGATCATCTGTGCCCTTAAACTCAGGCGGTCGGCAACTAAGAAAGGTCTTGAAAGAACAAGTCCTCCCCGCTTGCCCGGTTTCCAAAGTTCCCAATCCGTCGGTGGGAATTTCATTTCCCCCAGATCCGGCCACCAGAATGTTCTCGGCAACTGCCTCGTGCTTACGGTTGCTCGCATCCTGATCCTCTATAAACTTCAAGAACTGCTCCTGCTGTTGTGCCATAGCTCGGTTCATGGCCGTCATCATTCGGTCCATCATTCTGGTCTCAGCCGTTACCTCCTCTAAGATCGGATCAGATGTAACACCCGTAATTTTCGGATAGGTCCAATGTCGAATCAGTGTGGAACCGATCTTTAAGAAAAATATGAAAAATAATATTTTGGGTTAAATCCTAGATTTTATGGTCTTGTTTGATGGGGAATTCGAATACGAGTCCAACGGTTCTTTTCGGAGCGAAAACGGAGCTATAACGAAAAGTTATGGCCAAAACAGTGTTTAAGAGGAAACCGGGCGGCAGTGCCCTGCGCGGAGCTCTGCGTGGAGCTCTGGTTCAACTTAAAACGCGAATTTCACCCCTCAAACTTCATTTCTTCATATCTCTCTCATTTCAACTCCGATTTTGGCGATTCAAGTTGCTATGTTTTCGATTTTGAGAGTCCTTCAAGAATATAGAAAGAGTTTTGAAGTTCATTGGAAGATTCAAGGGTGTTTGGTGGTGGTAAGTCTCTCAAATCTCTTTCTTTTCTCTCCCAAATCGTTTCCCCTCTTCTCTCACAAACCCTAACTGATTTTGGGGCTTTTCTTGGAGATTAATGTGTTTCTTATCCACTTTATGCTAGTGATTTCATTTATTGATTCAAGAGCAAGTTCCATCCACAACACTAGAGATTTTTGGGGTTTTCTAGGTTTTCATCAAAACCTAAGTGGTAAGTTCATCCTCCTAGCTTCTATACTTTCATATGAGTTATAAATGTTCCATTAATGATCTCCTAGTGTTTTGTTTCTCCAATTTCGATTTGGATGATTTTGGAGAAGTTAGGTTAATATTGGGGTTTTGGTCAAAATGGAGATTTCAATATGAGATGTTTGGGGAATGGTTTTAAAGTGGTTGAATATGAATATTCATGGTTGGAAATTATGAATTTAGGTTTTTTTGGAGGTTTTGGCTTGAGGATGCAAACTTCTTCAAAGGAGCATACGTTTGGGAAAAATCTAGATTTAGCTTAATCTAGCAAGGTGAGTTCAAGTTACTTTGCGAAAACTTTGTACATGCCAAAATGTTATTTTTCCAAGTAATTGTGTGTTTTACCTGAAAATTATCAATATTGGGTTATTTGGTGGATTTTACCTTTTGAGGTATTAATTGTGGTAAATATTGTAAAACACTACTTTTGGATATTTTGGAAAAATGTGATAATAAATCATACATGAAATGAGTTGTCGATTTATGTGATAAACGGAGTCCATTTATTTTAAAAATGCATTTGTGGATGTTTTGGAAATATGCATATAGTACATCATGTGATGTTTTGAAAATGTAAAGGTGTGAGTCCTTGGAAATGAGGGTTTTCCCGATAAAGTTTTATTTCGGGTTTTCATGGAATTGAAGTATTTACCGGCAAACGGTGTATGTTGTTATATTTGATGTCATTTTATAACTTTCATAAACTACCTTTTGGAGTTAGTTGACCTTGTGGCTCAGTATTGAACTTTATTAAGTCTTGGGGACATTTGTCCAGTTATGGTAACTCAAGATTGAGTTTTGATAATGAATTATGTTATTGGGGAATTGCATGTTTTGAATGCATGTGTTTATTTATTTGGGGTCGTGAAATATTTAGACCTTGATAGTTATGGATCCATAGGCATTTGAGTTTCCCTTAGTCTCGCGGGCAAGAGGTCGGAATTGATTGAGCTCAGTTTTACGAGACGTTAGTTTATTTTGTAGCACGGAATAGGTATCGGGTTCCATGATAAGTAAGGCGTGGACCTAGATGGTCGGGCGTCGTCTCATGGGCAGTAAGGTGTAATTCCATATATGTGCTTAGCACGGGATAGGCATCGGGTTCCATGATAAGTAAGGCATGGACCTATATGGTCGGGCGTCGTCTCATGGGCAGTAAGGTGTAATCCCTAATGTGTTGTTGTGGATTTGGAGTGACCCTATGTATAGACCTGGAGTGGTTGAAGTCGGGAACTCCCTAGTCTCGCGGGCAATAGATCTGGAGTGATTGAGCTCAGTTTACGAGAGTAATCCACGTGTGTGTTTTATTGCATAGTAAGTGACCCACTTTAGTGTTCCGTCACGTGCGTTGTATACGGGTCTTCCCCGTCACCGAAAGGTGTTGTTTTGGGTATTTGTTGCTACTCATGTTTTCGGTGACGTGTTATATTTATATGGATTGTTTTCCATGGTATGCAAGTTGTGGTTTATATCTCATCTGTGTGTGATGTTTTGGGTATTTGTGTTTATCCATGTTTTCGGTAACGTATCATATTTATGAGAATTGCATTTCCATGTTATATGAGTTATGGATTATGTTTTTACCGCGTTTGGGATGTTTTTGGAATAATGACAAATTGAAATATGGATTTAATTATTTTGAGTATCAAATGGTATTTCACCGGGAATGAGTCTATTTTGGAAATCATATTGCATTGAAGATTTCATTTATGGGAATTGTGGGATTTGGAAAGTGGGTGCTTTACATTTAAAGTAATCTCTTTTGGAATCATGACTAAAAAGCTACACTACTCTCGATTTATGAATTTATATAGTCATGATAAAATGCTTGAACTCACTAGGCGTTAGCCTAACCCTTTTTATTTGTCGGCATGTGCAACAGGTCTCAGGTTGAGAGTAGTTCTAGTGACACGTGTGAAAGGTCGTGTGCTAGTAGAGTGCTCGCGAGGTGATTTGAATTAGTGAAGTCTTCCGCATGTATTTGGAATTAGCAACTTGTGTTGTGTTAAGTAACACCCTTTTAAGTTAATTTATTGGGGGAATTATAATGTTTTAAATTTCGAGGTATTTTAAGGAATGAATTGTAGAAATGATTTTATCTTGTTGGGTATTTTATTGAAATTTTATTTAGTTGCTCGTTCCAAATTTGAGGGTGTTACAAGTTGGTATCAGAGCATAAGTTTGAGAGATTTAGGTGTTGATTTTGGATACCTAGACTCAAACTAGCGTTTGTTTAAGTAAATGAGAGTGAAATTCACCTTTAGGCACTTTAAGATAGGATGTTTTGAGGTCAATGGATGTTGTTAGAAACGAGAATCACGTCGAGAGTAACAAGGATAATCATGTACGGTGCGTTCATAGTGACACCTGGCCAGTGTCATGGTGAATCTACTAGTTACATGTGCGTACTTGAATTACTTTAGTATGATGATCGTTGGGGTAGTGAAGGAGGTTCTAAACTAGTAGTCGTTGGAATAGATGGACGATTCTAGTATTAGTCACTTGGAGTGACGATAAGCATGATATTTGCTTTAAGTAGACCGTTTCGGGTCGAGATTGATGGTTGGATTAGAACCATAGGCCTAATGATCCGATTTTGATTTGAGGAAAAACCGTAAAGTTAATTGATGTAATTCTCAACTTACCTTAAGAGGTTAAAACATCCGGATGACAATAGTGGACCGGAGGGATTTGGAAGGGTATGAGTTGAGACGTTGAATGCCGACTAAGTCATGCACAAAGTTTAATTTGAAAATAAATTGCATCAATTATTTCTTGTGTTTCAAATCCTTATTTGGATTGTGTTATGAATTTTGAGAAATGTTTAGCACACACACAATATTTCAGATCATGGTTTTGAACGTGCATAAAACCATTTTATTGCGGGAGTTGCAAACTCCGCCGGGATTTGTTTTGCCTTACTTCATTGTTGTTCAACATTTGTTTTGGATGTAATGACAATCGTATTTTTATAAGGTTTGAGATGTTGGGCAATAACTACGGCTTGTGACTTTAACATTGGATCTCCTCCACATATGTTAGAGTTTGGACAGAAAGTTATTTTCCATTATGTCTATGTGAAGTTATTTTAGGAATTTTGTTTAATGTGAGTTGTTAAACAATGTTGTTTATGTGGTATTACCCTAGAAGGGGATTTTGAGGATTTTGGCGTCTCATTTATGATTTTGCTTATAGCAATTTGGCTTTGGAAGCATGATGTTTAACGCCGTTTTATTGACTTGGAGTCATTGAGCTCGTTGAATTTCATGGAGTTTTATTTTACGACGTGTTGAGTCGTGTGAGTGTAATTTCACAATGTGCATACTCCATTTACTTATGTGAAAATTTTACGAGTTATGTTGGGCGTTTTGTCCCACTCGAATTTTGTTGAGAAAAGTTAATTTTATGACATAAGGCGACTAAGAAGAGTTGAGTTTGGAACTCTAGTTTTGCGTAACTTTTCTTTCAAGAGTTTGTGTTACTAAGTATTTCGTTGCATATAGTTCAGTGTATGGATTGATTTATACGTGGCTTAAGTGATGCATGAAATAACATTTTATTGACATTTCATAATGACTTGCTTGGTGCGCTTTTGGTCAGTTAAATGTTTTATTATCATTTTATGAGAAATGCGCTATATCGACTTAGGGATATGCATAGCTTGGTAACCATTGTTCTCGACACTTTGTTAAACGAATCATGAGTGAAGTTATTTTATTAACTCATTGTATAAATGATGGCCATTTGGTCAAAGGGGTGTTTTGGTGTCGTGGAAATCATGCATAGTTCGCAATGCTTTAAAGTAAACTCTTTTGGAATCGTGACTAAAAAGCTACACTCCTCTCGATTTATGAATTTATATAGTCATGATAAAATGCTTGAAATCACTAGGCGTTAGCCTAACCCTTTTTATTTGTCGGCATGTGCAACAGGTCTCAGGTTGGGAGTAGCCGAGTAGTTCTAGTGACACGTGTGAAAGGTCGTGTGCTAGTAGAGTGCTCGCGAGGTGATTTGAATTAGTGAAGTCTTCCGCATGTATTTGGAATTAGCAACTTGTGTTATGTTAAGTAACACCCGTTTAAGTTAATTTATTGGGGGAATTATAACGTTTTAAATTCCGATGTATTTTAATGAATGAATTGTAGAAATGATTTTATCTTGTTGGGTATTTTATTGAAATTTTATTTAGTTGCTCGTTCCAAATTTGAGGGTGTTACATCAGACGTCTACAAATTTCGTCGAGGTATATGCTCGGGTCCACCACCCAACAAGTTAGTGTTAAGTGGGGGTCCCTCCGCCGCCGTCACTCTCGGTTGATCGGCTGTGGACACCGTAGCATCATGCCCATCCACTCTACTGCGAGTGTTAACCATTAATCGTCTGCCACACATCCAAGGTGAAGGTAAGTAACATAGTATAAGATTTATACGCAGAATGTACCAACCCATTCATCAATTATCGCAACTATAGCAATCCAAGCATGCTTACGTAACAACAAATTCATAATAGCAGTAGCTAATTGAAATTATGAACAAGTTACACATAAAAATCCTCATTACCACAATCGAATTTCTCAATCGGTGCATTACCATTAACTCTAAGACCGCCTTATCTTACGAGTTCTGCCCATCTCACAATTCACCGCTTAAATCGATCCAGTTTAAGTCTAGGCATCTTCTTCTAATACCTAGTTCGCTTAAACTATTGCTCTAATACCAACTTGTAACATCCTAAAATTTGAGGTAAAATTAAACCTGAATAATTTCAGAAATAAACTAAATGATATAGATGAATCACCCAAAAGGGGAAGTAATATTGTGGCGTTTACATTACAATTAATCAAACGGGATAAGCTCAACAACCTACTAATCTAGACTTAGCAAAGTTCAGATTATAAACGAGTGTTGTTATCTCGCTCTCAAAAATATGTCAAACTATACACCAAAAGTTCGCCTCTATGTCCATCCAAAAACGCTATCTCTCTTCACCACTCTTCCCTCAACCCCGGGAAGTACCACCGCTAGGAAGGCCTGCTTAAACACAATATACAAAAGATGTGTTAGCCCAAAAACCTATCCAAATAGCAATTTCATAAATAAGATCATTTATTTCATAAATAAGATCATTTATCTGTTCGATTTGGCCGATCTTTCCTTCCCCGCGATAATGACCATGCGACTATGCCCCAGGCATTGTCGTCGGGCATAGTCGCGACCCACCTGCTAGCTGCTGACCAAACATATCGTTTTGTCGTCTAACGTATTCTTTCGCCTCGTGTGATGATCGGGGGTTCTCGCATGTGGAAAGGTACATGTGCATGGGAACGACGCATGCATACATCCATATGTATATATATATATATAAATATATATACCACTATATACCTATAATAGTCATGAGTAAAGTGAACTTAAAGCGTCAACTAACGACTTATGAAACAATTAAACTTACAAGGAATTCGGGGTGTTACACCATCAGCCCTCAACCGAACCTATCCAACAGCCCCCAATCTAGTCTGCCCAGCAACTCCTAACCGAATTTGTCCAATAGCCCCCAATCTAATTTGCCCAGCAACTCTCAGTCTTCTGTCGAAGTCAACCCCACTTGTGTCTCTAGCTCCCCCTTTCCATCTTCCATGGTGTCAACTCCGGGTATTGAGTCTTCTCCTAGCGCTTGTGGTGTGTCATTGCCTCTTAAACCCTCGCATCACATGGTCACTCGTCTTAAAGACGGTATCACTAAACCACGTAATTTAATGAATCTTAGCACCGCGTTACTTGAAACTGAACTGAAGTCATACAAACAGGCGTCTAAAGACCCACGTTGGCAACAAGCTATGGTTGATGAATATAATGATTTACTTGATAATAACACATGGGAGCTTGTACCAAAACACCACTCACGTAACTTGCTCGGTTGTCAGTGGGTATACAAGATAAAATATAATTCTGACGGTACAGTGGAGAGGCTCAAAGCTCGACTTGTCGTTCTTGGAAACCACCAACAGGAAGGTATTGACTATTTTGAAACTTTTAGTCCCGTCGTTAAACCCACTACGGTCCGGTTAGTTCTCACTCTTGCTGCCACTTTTAACTGGACAATACGTCAGTTAGATGTCAAGAATTCTTTTCTTCATGGATTCTTGAATGAAGAGGTTTACATGAGGCAACCTCCTGGTTTTATTGATCCATCTCGCCCCGATTTTGTGTGTCGTCTCAAAAAGTCCATTTATGGTTTGTGCCTAGCTCCTAGAGCATGGTTTTCTCGTTTTAGCACTTTTCTCTTATCTATTGGTTTCAAATGCAGCAACAATGACACTTCTATGTTTATTATTCGCTAGCAAGGCCATATTGTTATCTTACTTTTGTATGTTTACGATATTGTGCTTACTGGTAGTAGTTCTTCTCTCGTTCGGAAGTTCATTATTTTGCTTTCTACTCAATTTGCGATGAAGGATTTGGGAGATTTGCATTGTTTCCTTGGTATTCAGGTTGCACGCACTCCTTCGGGTTTCCTCTTGTCACAACACAAATATGTTCTTGACCTTCTCCGTAAGTTTAACTTGCATACAGCTAAACCTGTGCGTACTCCCATTATCTCTAGAGTCACATTATCTCACAATGATGGAGAGCTTCTTACTGATCCATCTGATTATCGTAGTATGGTTAGTGCCTTGCAATATTTAACTATGACTCGTCCTGACATTGCTTTTGCTGTTAATTCTGTTTCCCAGTTCATGCATGCTCCTCGCACTACTCATCTTCTTGCTGTGAAAAGAATTTTCAGATACTTGCAGGGTACATCTGATCATGGACTCGTCTTGCACTCTTGTAGCTCTCCTTCTATTGTCATTGCGTATTCTGACACCGATTGGGTTGGGTGTCCGGATAGTCGTCGCTCAACTACAGGTTATGTTGTTTTTCGTGGCAAGAACCTTATCTCTTGGTGTTCTAAGAAGCAACCAACTTTCTCGAAATCCTCCGCTGAAGCTGAATATCGAGCGGTTGCATACACAGCTGCTGAAACAACCTGGCTTAAACAACTACTTGCTGACATTGGTATTTTTCTACGACGTCCTACTATCCTCTATTCTGATCATGTTTCCGCAACATATCTCGCAGCTAATCTCGTTCAACATGATCGAAGTAAACATATTGATGTCGACTATCATTTTGTTCGTGAGATGGTTTCTAGTGGTGGTCTTCATGTTCGATACATCTCTAGTCGGCTGCAGGTTGCGGATATTTTTACAAAAGGTCTTACCAATGAATTGTTTAGTCATCATAAGTCCAATATGTCCGTTGTTTCACCTCGATCAGATTGAGGGGTGTATTAGGATAATTGTATATGATAAAGGGTAGTATAGTCTTTTCATTAATTAGGGTATATTGTATTCCGTTTCCTATCTTTATATAAGTGGTGAGGGCTCCCCTGTTTTGGGGACAAGCCGACATTCTACAATTTGTCTGCACACTTATATATTATCACTCTTTATGTTCGGCAACGAGTGTCTTGAGTTGGCTTTTGTAGAGTTAAACAAAATGCTTCTAGTTTCATAACTAGTATAAACGAAACCAAACCAAACCCAACCCACTCATGTCCCACTCAAAAAGAGCATAAGCTACTTGGGATCCATGTCTTATCGGTCAAAAAAAGTAGTTTAGGAGTTTAGGGATGAAAAAACATTTATTGGACGGGAAACCCTTAATTTATTAAGTCAGGATGGGGTATCCTTCTCAACCCCAACCTCAACCCAGAGTATTTAATAATACATTTGTATATATAGTACATATATATAATATACATAGAGAGGGATGATTATACGAGAAATAAACTGATTTGCGAGAAAACAAGAAGAAACATAAACCACCTAATCCATTAATTAAAAAAATATCATAAACAAAAAATTACAAATAATTTTAGAGATTAGGATAGTTACCATTTTAAACTGGATAAACTCTTAATTTCTCACTATATCCTTTTATTTTAATTCCAATTAATTCATATTTTTTTAATTAATTATGTAACTTTTTTTAGATACAGTTTAAATAAAAAAAATCACAATTATGTGATATCCATGATTATCTCATTATTGTTTTTACAATTTTTTCTCAATTTTTTAGATTCATATTTTGAATTAGATGTGATTGGCTTTATTTAACAAAATGATTTGTTATGTATCACATATGATCCACTATATGTGAATTTTTGTACATATCACATATCACATATCATATGATCACATGTGGTTATGTATATTATCACGTGTGATGATTGTAGATATTATAGTTAATCATATGTGATTATGTATATTTATATTAATAGATACTTTGTGATGTAAATATTATCATATGTACGTAATTATCCGTCTTTTATATTCAAACGAATATTATTGCATGTGATATATACAAAAATTCACTTACTAGATCATATGTGATACATAATAGATAATATATTAAACAAAGTTAATCACGTGTGATTAAAACGTGGATCCAAACATTCGAGATAAAATTGTGAAAAAAATAATAAATTAATTCTGGATATCACATGTGATATTAGATGAAAATTATATTTTTTTTAATCAAAAGTGTATCTAAAAAAATCACATAAAAGTTGATAAAAAATATGAATTTATTAAAATTAAAAAATAAATAAATTTAATTATTAAGAATATCCGATTCAAAATGATAATTATCCTAATTTCTAAAAATATTTTTCATTTTTATGGTATTTTTTAATTAATAGATTATGTGCTCCATATTCCTTCTCGCTTTCTTGCAAGTTGACTGCCTCCTCGTTTGAACTTGCCCCCATAAAAATGATAAATCCAAGGATTATCTATAACAAATTAATATTATCAAATTTAATCAATATTCCATATCGAGAAAAATTTAATCAAATTTTATTGTATAACAATAACAGTATGGATGTATAAAATTTAAACTATTGGTTTTGTCCTTATGCTTTCCTAATTTTCTTGGCTTTGGTCCTTCAAGTTCGTCTAATAACAAAATTTCATCATAGTTTGCATTTTTGCTTGGTTTTGATTCCTGTCATAAACAATTAAAAGATTTAGGTGTATTTCGTTTCATTTTCTGTTAAGACCTGAATGGATATAGTTGTCTGAGTGAATATGGTTGTGTGACTGTTAACAGATAAGTTGGTGTTCGGTTGTTGTACTGAATAGACAGTCTGAATGTCAAAAATAACCATTTTACCCTCGGTCTTTATTTTTTATGAATAAAACAATTGTTTGATAAAATTTTGAATAAATGAATTTTAATTATTAAAAAAATACCAATTTAAATATTTTAAAATAAAAACAACTCGATTTAACATAACGATGCGAATTAATTGTTAATTATAATCACGACCACGTTAACCCAAATATGCCATATGTATGTTTATCTAAATCCTTTTTATTGTTAGAGATTCATTAATCATTATCATGTTTTCGAGCCTTCGAGCCTCCAGGTACACAATTTGGATGTTTTTGAAGAGTGGCTCATGTATGTAGACTTCATTGCTGAAAATTCTATTCCACCCTAATTTCTCTTTTATTTTTAATATGATACAACATTTATGAGAAGAAGCAATGTTTACTATGTTGGTACAAATCAAACAACAGTGCTCACAAGAGATCTTCACAAAATAAGACTAGGACTGAATCAAAGAACCCCTCAATCAAAAAGGTATATATAGATGAAATTAGGTAAACCCTTTTAAGAAAAAAAACCATGGAAACCTTAAGAGGGCATGTTTACAGATATGTGTTTTACAAGTATGAAATGGAGAAGAAAGGGAAAGAATCTACATAGATGTTTACGGATATGTGTTTTACAGATATGAGATGGTGAAGAAAACCAGAAAAAAACACATATTTCCAGATATGGGAACGATAAGAAGAGAATACAGACGACGTGAGGAGATAACCGACGAGGACTTCGGTTACGGACCGACAAGGGAAGGGATCTTCTTCAACAGAGGGTTTCTTTGACTAGATTCATGGGGAATGAGATTTCTTTTGAGGGCGAGAGGGTGTTTAATGGGGTAGGTGGGTAGAGGGGTACTTGGGGAAAAAGTGAGCTGAATACAAAGGACACCATTTTTGTAGCTGAGCGAATCAGCCCATACCGAACACATGGATATGGCTGACCGAATAAGCCATATCCATTTATCATCCCAATAAGCCACAAACGAACATGCCCTTAGTTAAGGGTAGTTTGATCATTTTTTTATTTTTTTGTTTGTTTACCCATTTATTTGGTAAACTTATCAGTTGTACAATTTTGAGGTAGCATTTGATACGCATACATGATTGGATGGGACAGGACCGGACATGACTTGACAAGACAAGTGTCTGTTTTGTGTTTGGTACAACCAGGATTGGATTGAACAAGACTGAACAAATTTCCTAAAAGTTGTTTGTTGATTTTAGAGTAAACTCTAATTTTGGTCCTTGAGGTTTAATGAAAAGTTTGAAAATGGGACCTAAACTTTGATAGGTCTAGAAAGCATCCTTGTGGTTTATAACTTGCTTTGAAAATGGTCCCTAGTCACTAACCTTGTTAAAAATGTCCGTTAAATGAAGAGCATTTTTGTCTTTTTCATTTTTTTGTAAGAAAGATCAAATTATAAGGACTAACTTTGTAATTTAATATAAATATATTTTACATAACCGGAAAATAACTTTCCCACCGGAGAAGAACCCCCTTAGTGGCCGGAAAAAACCCATACATCTCTGAAGGTTTCTTCTTGCCACCCACCCTCTTTTCCCCTTCCCATCATCGGTACCGGCGATGCCGAGAGCCACAAACATCGCATCTCACCCTCATCTCGGAAGACTAATACCCTCTGTGTAAACGAAGAGAGATAGATAGAGATAGAGAGATAGAGAGAGAGAGAGAGAGGAGTTCATAAATCATCGCCATCTTCGTCTCTGTCCTCGAAATCGATGAAACCTGATGGCATCCTAAATGTCGACTTCCCTTAGCGTCCAAATGCTCCGTTGCCTCTCCATATGCCCTAACTGTCGACTTCCCTCAGCGTCCAAATTTTTAACGTTTGGGTCGCTTGGATACCTTGTGGAACCACGTCGCATTATCATACGATTGGTGTTGATTTGGATCAGAATATCGGAGGTTAAATGTAACACCCTAAAAATCAGGGCAAATTTAAACCTGAAATAAAAGGGTTTACGCATCTAATATTCATAACATAAACATTCTTAACGAGTGAAAATAGTGACAAGAGTCAATTTACATCATAGGATCACTAACTGACAACTTTTTAATCTAAACCATTCATACGTGATTCTAGATTATCTGTGTTGTCTAGTGGATCTCCAAAAGACTATCGCATCTTCAAAATATATTTACATCAACTTGTCGCCATCATAAACTCTTCACTCATCCCATTACTTCCCTGAGCTCATACCTGGTAAGAAAATATAATTTGAAACGATTAGGCTAACTCCTAGTGAGAACATTCAGTTTCAAAATAATACTTTTAAATCAATGTAAACAAGGCTTAACAAACCTGACTTACCCTCATTCTTACCATACTCGTACTCGTCTCATAATAACATAATCATACCCAATCCCATGAGTATGACTACCATTCAGAAAGTCATATCACCATATTCAATAGCCTACTACGAATCATCACGGATTCTAGTTTATCGATCAAGCCTAAAGACTTACATTCAATCGCCATACCTTCTTCTTGGAATGGAAGCAGAAATAGCACTTATATATTGCCTATTTCTAATCCGCCGAAAGCAACCGGAAACAACAATTATACTTTATCTATCTCACGTTTCCACGTCTTCATTATGAATTAGCAATTATACTTTGCCTATTCACTACAGTCAGAACGAATAGCAATTATACTTTGCCTATTCCATTACTCAATAAGAATAGCAATTCTACTTTGCCTATTCAATCATTCAACCTGAATAGCAATTATACTTTGCCTATTCAATCATTCAACATGAATAGCAATTATACTTTGCCTATTCAATCATTTCTACATGAATAGCAATTATACTTTGCCTATTCAATCATTTCTATATGAATAGCAATTCTACTTTGCCTATTCAATCATTCAACATGAATAGCAATTATACTTTGCCTATTCAATCATTTAACATTAATAGCAATTATACTTTGCCTATTCCATGTTTCAATGTCATAATCAAGGGAATAACAATTTATACCCTTTTCTATTCCTCAATCTTAAAATACGAACGAGAATAGCAATTCTATCTTGCCTATTCTAGGTTATCAATTAATACTAGTGCATATGGATTCATTACATATATTCGTACCCATGAAGGTTATTGCTTACTATAATTCATTTTTAAATAACGTGAATGAATTTAAGCAAAACTATTAATTCTAAGATAAACAATCATATTTCGTACCACTATTCATCTCAATTCATCCAGAAAACATTTCATTATGAAAATGTACCTTACCATAATTTAAATATGTTATAAAAGGGTAAGGTAAGAATGAACTCACCTGATAGAAACAATGACCTTCTTACTTCACTTCTTAACAACTGTAAAGATTTTCGTCACCAAACTTCACAAAGCCTGAAATATCCAAATACATATTGTACTCGTATCAATCTACTAAATAAGGCTATTTAAAGACTAAGAATCCTAAATAACCCGAACTTTCATCACTTATCGCAACCCAAAGGAATGCACTTTCACTTGTCGCAACCTACTATTTGCGACATCACACTTTATCGCAACCCACTGTTGCGATATACCCTCTTATCGCAACCAACTGTTGCGACATAACCTTCTTATCGCAACCAACTGTTGCGATATCCAACCTTATAGCAACTAACTGTTTGCGATATATATACCTTATCGCAACCAACTGTGGCGACAATCAAGTTTATCGCAACCAGCATGTTGCGATAATCATCTTTATCGCAACAATCATCTTTATCGCGACTGTCATGTTCATACTTATCTCAACTAACAGAAAACATAATTAAGTCAAAACTGATACTTTTAAGCCATATCTAGTTCTATAATTTTGCAGATATGCTTAAGACTACCAGTAGAACAGACTCATATACCCAGATTTCTCATTCTTTTCAAAAACATCAATACCCAATTTCTAAACCAAAAGAAAGCTACATAAGCATATTAGGAAGATTTCTTGTGAATTATATACCCTTGTTTTTCACCAATTGTACTCTTAATTTGCAGCAGAAACTGCTTTCCTTTCTTCTTCTTCTTCTCACGGCAGAGAGTAACACACGCACGCGCAAAAGTTTCTCAAAATGGATAAAAGTATCATATCCATATGTGTGCATAAATGAGGCGGTGGTAATGGTTAAGGTTTCATTACCTTAACCAAACCAACCTTATACATTCTTCAAATAACAACTTTCACCCTCCAACTTATAAATTAAAATTAAAGTTTACCCCTTTACTTATAATTCCAAAAATAAATAACGTAATTTACTAGGGGATAAACTCTAAAATTAATCTATCAATAAAACTAATCGTAACACTTTAAAACAAAACGAGGTGTTACAAATCTCCCAACTTGAAAATGATTTCGTCCTCGAAATCAAGGCTAGGTAAATAAACGAGGGTATCTAATCTTCATATCCTTCAACATTACTCATTCCCCAACTTAAAACTCTGTAGATCTCCTTGGAGTAACTGTACACTCATCAAATCTTTACCCAACTATAACTTAATCTTATTTTAACCATTAAAGCATCTTTCAAAATAATAACTAGTATGGCTAACTTTTACTACCGATTGAAATACAAAAGATAAGTTACCACCACAATCACATAATATACACCCATGTATAGAATTAACAAGGACTGTATCATAACTACATCTGTCCATTCCTTAACGTCTTCCATCGTCATGTGAAATGTTCAACCCGTTGATGTTGGGGTGTTGGGTTTCTTCCCTTGATCCCCGCTATCTTTCAACTTTGGGCAATCCCTCCGATAATGACCAAGCTTCTTACATTCATAGCAAGTCGGATGGGACAGTTCTCTATTTGATGACCACTCTTTCCACATTTAAAACATTCCCTAGATATCACCCGATACGGCCCAGAATGTTTATTCTTACATTTCTGACACCAATTAGGCTCTGGTCGAGTCTCAAGATGAGTGTCCTTAATAAGGGACTTCGGTCCTTGCGAAGGTTCCGATCGACCTTCAAATTTTCTTTTCTCCCCCACTTGAGCCTTCTCCGCTTTATCTTTTGCATAAACTTCTTCCACAATCTTTGCTTCCTCAATCGTTTCCCTTAATGTTGAAGCTTTTGAATTCCTAACTCGGGACATCATATCAGCTGGCAAACCCTTCAGGTAAGCCTTGATCTTTTCTCTCTCAGTTGGAGCCACATGTCCAACTAAATTCAGCTTTGCCATAAATAATTCAGTGTACTTCCGAACAGTCGAAGTACCCTTCTTAAGAGTCTAAAACTCTTCTTCAATTCGATCAATTTCATTTTCATTACAATACTCTTCCAGAATCGTTTTCTTAAAAGACTCCCACGTCATAGCAGCTAAGACTGGAGCCGTCAAAGTCGATGTGACAATATTACACCAAGTCAAAGCGTTGCCTCGCAACATTTGAGAACCGAACCTGACCTTCGATTCTTCATCACATTCACAAGCACGGAATGCTTGTTCCATTTCTCTGAGCCAATTCATACATGCTATTGGATTGTCGGCTCCGGTAAACTCTGGCGGTTTACAGCTTAGAAACGTTTTATATGAGCAGACTCTTTCCACCCTTCTGTTTACATTCATCACAGGATTACGAATTGGATTTATGACACCAATATATGTCTTCGTTCGTCGTAGCTCAGAACTTCGATCATTCAACGCTTTCATGAACATCTCTGTTTGTTGAGCCATTGTCGTATTCATCATTCGTGTCATATTCTCCATCATGCGAGACTCTATTGAAGACTCCATGGTCTCCGGTTTGACGGTACTGGTACTCGTTCTGTGTGCCCGACTATCCGTTCCTCCCATAGAAGGTAGCCTCAGCGGACCTCATGAGTTCCAACCATTTCAGGTCGCTTTTCTCCCCAGTCCATCACTGCCCTATCCTCCAAAGAATTAGGGGACCTTGGTGGTGTATTCACCATCGTTCTGATATAACACAAAGAGATAACCATAAGAAATGGTTACACATATCCATACACACGAAACGTACTTTACCGTTCATTAGTCACTGTAACAATTTAGAAACAAGTATGCTTGTGTAACAATATATTCATAATAACAGTAGCTAGTTGGAATTGTGAACATATTATACATGAGAATCCTCGTTACCATCGTTACAGTACTAATTTCACGTATTTCCGTCGACTCTAAGACTATCCCGTCTTAGTATTTCTACCCATATCTCATGAATCATAATTTAATTCATCTCAGCTTAAGTCTAGGTATCTCATTATCATACCTAGTTCAGTTAAACTAAAGCTCTGATACCATATTGTAACACCCTAAAAATCAGGGCAAATTTAAACCTGAAATAAAAGGGTTTACGCATCTAATATCCATAACATAAACATTCTTAACGAGTGAAAATAGTGACAAGAGTCAACTTACATCATAGGATCACTAACTGACAACTTTTTTATCTAAACCATTCATACGTGATTCTAGATTATTTGTGTTGTCTAGTGGATCTCCAAAAGACTATCGCATCTTCAAAAGATATTTACATCAACTTGTCGCCATCATAAACTCTCCACTCATCCCATTACTTCCTTGAGCTCATACCTGGTAAGAAAATATAATTTGAAACGATTAGGCTAACGCCTAGTGAGAACATTCAGTTTCAAAATAATACTTTTAAATCAATGTAAACAAGGCTTAACAAACCTGACTTACCCTCATTCTTACCATACTCGTACTCGTCTCATAATAACGGAATCATACCCAATCCCATGAGTATGACTACCATTCAGAAAGTCATATCACCATATTCAATAGCCTACCACGAATCATCACGAATTCTAGTTTATCGATCAAGCCTAAAGACTTACATTCAATCGCCATACCTTCTTCTTGGAATGGAAGCAGAAATAGCACTTATATTGTAACACCTCGAATTTTCGTTATAACGTTTTAATAAGAATGAAGTTGATTTGTAATTGGGTTTTAAGTTTTGTGTTATTTTGCAATTATATAAATCAATGGGGTTAAATGTTAAGTAACCAAAGTTTGATGTATTTTGGAAAGTTGAAACTTGAGGGTGTGGTTTGTTATTTTGGAAAGTTGGAGATACTTAAGGGATGGGTTAGGCTGAATTGAGATATTATCTCAATTCAGCTGTTGGAGTCGGCAAAAGGCAGAGAGAAAAAAGAAGAAAGGAAGAGAGAAAAAGAAGAAATTAACCTGAAATCTTGGTAAGTATACAAAAGATCTTGCAAGCTTGATATCAGTTACAAGATAGTATCCATATCTTAATCTGATTTCATCTAGGTGTTGTTTTGATTTGGAATCAGATTGTGCTGAGAAGTGGGTTTATCTTCTTTAAGGTGAGTTCATCCTATTCGATTTTTATAAACCATAAAATTGGATGATTTTGGTGTTGTTTTCGTATCTGTGTGCTTTACAACTGTTAGAATGATATGGGTCGAACTAAGAATGAAATTATTGGGGCTGATTGATGGTAAAACTGAAGAACAGTCGTAGTTTCCGGATAAAATGAAGTATTCGGAAACCCCTGTGCGAAGGTATCCGAACGAGCAAAGATATCCGGTAAGTTTTGTTTATTCTGTAGTTTCCGGATGAACTAGATACCGGATGGTACCCGAATTACCTTGGTTTCCGGATGTCATCCGGATTGAATATTTTGTCCGGAAAGTTATGTCATCCGGATTGAATATTTTGTCCGGATTGAATATGTTGTCCGGAAAGTTATGTTGTCTGGTAAGTTATGTTGTCCAGTAAGTTATGTTGTCTGGTTAAGGGGGGCATTTGAGGATAAGGATGCTTTAGGTTATCTAGTATTTTTAGAATTAAGAATATGATACGAGAGGTGGCGTGATATGTTATTATGCATATACGCTAGTAAGTGTAATGGATCCATAGGCACTGTTCTATTTTAACGTGGAATAGGCATAAAGTAATTTGTAATTCCCGTTGACCTGAAATGCGGAATAGGCATAAAGTAATTTGTAATTCCCATTTCGTAAAGGTGTTATGAAATAAGAAATAGGCATAAAGGAAATTGTAATTTCTATTTCATAGTATAGAAATTGAGGAATATGCATAAAGTAAATTGTAATTCCTGATTTCTAGGGGAATACCAGAGATAGGCATAAAGTAACTTGTAATCTCTACTTCCAGGCCAAGAAATAGGCATAAAGCAAATTGTAATTGCTTGGATAAGAGCAATAATCTAGAATCTGTAATGATTTGTAGTAGGCTCTTGATTGTGATAATATGACTTACTGAATGTTAGTCATATTCACAGGATTTAGTATGTTCCCGTCATTGAGGTGAGCACGTGTACGGTAAGAATGGTGAAGAACAGGTTTGTTTATATGAATTGGATATTTTCAAACTGTTAACATTTTAAATTGAATTTGGATGTTCTCACTAGGCGTAAGCCTAATTGTTCAAATTAAATTTTCTTACCAGGTACAAGCTCAGAGAAGTAATTGGGATGTAGGCCGAGAGCTTTTGAAGTATCCAACTTAAGAGATAAGCGGAGGAGTAAGCTAATGCGTTGAGGCTTTTTGATGGATTGCTTAGATAACTTAGTTAATCTAATTATAGTGGACATGATTAGATTAATAAGTTATTGGGAGAATTCCATGTTTGTAATTATGAAACCTCATAGTTAATTCTCTTCTTAAATAAAAGTTTGGATGTTATTTTATCATAACTTGTTACAGCTTAAGGTTTAAATTAGCCCTGCTTTTAGGGTGTTACATATATATTGCCTATTTCTAATCCGCCGAAAGCAACCGGAAACAACAATTATACTTTATCTATCTCACGTTTCCACGTCTCCATTATGAATTAGCAATTATACTTTGCCTATTCACTACAGTCAGAACGAATAGCAATTATACTTTGCCTATTCCACTACTCAATAAGAATAGCAATTCTACTTTGCCTATTCAATCATTCAACCTGAATAGCAATTATACTTTGCCTATTCAACCATTCAACACGAATAGCAATTATACTTTGCCTATTCAATCATTTCTACATGAATAGCAATTATACTTTGCCAATTCAATCATTTCTATATGAATAACAATTCTACTTTGCTTATTCAATCATTCAACATGAATAGCAATTATACTTTGCCTATTCAATCATTTAACATGAACAACAATTATACTTTGCCTATTCCATGTTTCAATGTCATAATCAAGGGAATAACAATTTATACCCTTTTCTATCTCTCAATCTTAAAATACAAACGAGAATAACAATTCTATCTTGCCTATTCTAGGTTATCAATTAATACTAGTGTCTATGGATTCATTACATATATTCGTACCCATGAAGGTTATTGCTTACTATAATTCATTTTTAAATAATGTGAATAAATTTAAGCAAAACCATTAATTCCAAGATAAACAATCTTATTTCGTACCACTATTCATCTCAATTCATCCAGAAAACATTTCATTATGAAAATGTACATGACCATAATTTAAATACGTTATAAAAGGGTAAGGTAAGAATAAACTCACCTGATAGTGATAAGTGCGATTTTTATATATTTTTACGTCAAATATTCCCTACAATTAGCGTCAATTATATGCTTAAAGTACCCCTATTTGTTTGTGGTTAATATTTTAGTGTTTGTATTTATATTTAAAAGAAAATGAAAAAAAATAAATAAATAATGTTAATGTTGGTCACGTGGGTGTGTAAAAGAAAGAAAAAGAGTTTCAATTTTTAGAAACTAATTTGTGTGTGTGTTTAGAGTTAGAGAAAGAAAAAACATAAATAAACAAATCATTTGGTCCTTATTCATTTCGTGGTCCAGCAGAAAGAAAAAAAATAAAAATAAAAGAGTCTTAATTATTTTGGTCCATGTTTCTTGTTAGGAGCCCACAACAGCAAACAATTGAAGAAGAAAGAGGCCCACGACCCAAACCCCTTTTCAATCGCAGCCCTCTCTCACTCTCTCGTCGGCAGGAAGAACGATGAATAGCAACATCGATTTGAAATAGAGACCCGCGCGGCTTCTCCCGCGGCTTCAGGCCAAGCCACATCCCGCGTATGCCTCTGTTCGATTCGAGGCTCAAAGACACCCGTGACCTATTATGCGGCCTTCAACCCGCGCACCATACCGCGCGTTTCGAAAATCAGTGTGTGTGTTTTTGGCGGTTTCTTCTATTTTGGAGTTAAAACTCAGCAAAAAACCGTCATTTGGGGGCAGAAACGATAGGAGGGAAAAACGGTTTTGAAGAGAAGGGAGCAACAAGAGGTGATTTTGGAGAGATTTCATCATTCCAAGTTCATCAATTTCGCAAATTAGGTTTACTTTCTTCCCCATTTCTTAGTTTTAGTTCCAAATTAGCCACGAGTGGCTAATTTTCGTTAGAATTCGACTTTGGGTATTTAACTTTTGCAATTTCTAATTCATGTGGTTGTTTGAGATGATGTAATCCAACTTTACTTTGATTATTCATCCAATTTCTGAGATTATTGGTTTATAAAATTAGTTTTCATGCTTTTTGATCAATTGTGTGGAAATTGATTGTGGTTAATTTGTTTCCTAAATCCGTAATTGTTTAGTTAGCAATTGTTAGTAACAAGCAACTATTTGGGTTTTGTCAAAGATTTCCATTTTTGTTGTGAAAGTGGGTGAAACGGTAGAAATGTATTAACCGAGCTTATGTGTTAATATATCCGGACTCGGGTTCCTTAAGCTTTTCATGCTAGTGTGAATTAAGCCTTCAAGAGCTTGTTTGAGGCTAGTTACATACTAAGGTTTGATAGGAGAGCTTATTCCTCTCAAATGCTTTATATGGTGGAATTGGTTGTTAGAGCTTGTTAACAATTATAACTGGGTTAATCAAAGTAGTCTCGATAATCTAGTACATCATCAATGATACAACTCTTGAGTGGAATTGCATTAGTATTTGCGACCCAAAGTTGAATTCGTTTTCGTTATTATTGTAATTAAATTCGTTTTAATTTTGTTATGTTAAATTTTTGCACACACAAAAACCCCCTTTTCGTAGTTATTATTAATATTTCGTTCTTGTACTTGGATTGATTGGATATACCTGGTTAAAACCGAGTCTCTGTGGATTCGACCCGACTTATCACTATTACAATTTTGGTTGTAATTAGTCAATAGTTGGAACTTATTATTTGGTGGACTCGGCATCCGTCAAATTTTTGGCGTCGTTGCCGGGGACTCGGTATTTTTAACGGTTTATGCCTAGATCTTCACGAACAGGTACACCTATTCCAATAAATTCTGAAATCGAATGGACTGCTAAACGACTGAGGAAACAAGCCAAGCTTCGAAAGAAGTTAGGTGAGGGACCTTCGTCACCAGGGGTAAATATCTGGAAAGATATTGACCTGTCGAGCGATTCGGGCGAAGAAAAAGAAAAAGAAGAAAATCCAAAAAAAGAAGAAAAAGAGATAGTTGTTAATATGGCCGACGAGCAGACATTGCGACAATGGGCGACACAAGATGTAACTCAAGTCCCTTTATGTATTCATTTTCCACAAGGCGAGGTAAATTTCACGCTCAAAACTGGTCTAGTACATTTATTGCCTAGTTTCCATGGCCTAGAGAACGAGGACCCTGACAAACACCTTAAGGAGTTTCATGTGGTATGCTCTAGTATGATACCCCACGGGGTCACTGAGGATCAAATAAAGTTAAGGGCATTCCCCTTTTCTTTAAAAGATCGGGCCACGGATTGGTTGTTCTCCCTACCTCCCGGAACGGTAGGGACATGGAACCAAATGGCGAGGTTATTCCTCGATAAATTCTTTCCCGCCTCCCAGGCTGCTAGCCTACGAAGGGACATTTGTGGCATCAAACAACGCGATGTTGAGACTCTTCATGAATATTGGGAGAGATTCAAACATTTGTGTGTGAGGTGTCCACAACATGGGATTTCAGAACTACTCCTCCAGTATTTCTATGAGGGCCTCCTTCCTATGGAACGCAAAATGATAGACGCGGCGAGTGGTGGGGCGGTTTTCAACAAGACGCCGACTCAGGTAAGAGCATTGATCTCCACAATGGCTGAAAATTCTCAGCACTTTAGCACTCGATCTGACATGCGAAGAGAACCTCAAAGAGTGAACGAGGTAAATGTTTCAAACTTAGAAAGTAAACTTTATGATCTTACTAACCTCGTGAAACAGTTGGTTATTGGGAAAGAACAGGTAAAGGCTTGCGGGATTTGCAAGGTGGTAGGCCATCCGACAGATGCTTGTCCGAAACTTCAAGAAGACGTGTTGACGACGACCGAAGATGTGAACGTCGTAGGAAGTTTTCAAGGTCAGCCACAACAACAACAAAGGTATTTCAACAACAACTTTGGCAACCAAATACCTCCTCAATCTCAAAATTACATGCCAAAGCCACCACAACAACAGTTTCAGCAAAGAGTACCCTTCAATTCAAATCAAGCTAACTCTAGTAGCTCAGGTATGTCCCTTGAAGACATTGTCAAAAATTTAGCTACTAACACTCTTCAATTTCAACAGAAAACGGAAGCAAGCATTCAACATTTAGGAGCTCAAATGACACAACTTGCTACCTCCATGAGCCGGTTGGAATCTCAAGGAAAGCTACCATCACAGACCGAAACACCCCCAAAGTTGAATGTAAGTATGGTGACTTTAAAGAGTGAGAAGAGCTTTGGTAGATCAAGGATGAGAAGTGAAGTTGAGAACAAGATGTCGGGATTTGTCATTCCACCACCATTTCCAACAAGATTTGAGCAACCACCGAAGGAGAAAAACTTGGAAGCAATCCCCGAAAAGATTGAAGGCATATCTCAAGTGAGTCAAGGAATGGTTCAAGAAGTGACTCAAAAGGTGAATAGCAAGGATGAGCAAGTACTCGTTATCGATGAAAAGAATGTTGTTCTCACCAAAGAAGATACTTTAGCAGTCATACCAACAAAGTTGCCATCAAAATGCGAGGATCCAGGTGAGTTTTCTATCCCTTGTCGTATAGGTAATGTTATGATTAAGAGGGCGATATTAGATTTAGGCTCCGCCACAAACGTCATGCCATTGACCATTTTTAAATCTTTGAATGTCGGTCCTTTGGAAGAGACCAAATCAGTTATTCAATTGGCAAGTGGGAATGATGTTCCCCCTAAGGGGATGGTAAAGGATGTTTTGGTCCATATTTGTAATAACCCCATTTTGTGTATTATGAATTAAACGAAAGTTAAGGGGATATAATTGCAAAGTATGAGAAGTATGAGGTTGAAAAGTGAAATTTGGGAATTTAATCCCTCTTTGGTGTGTGCGCCGCTTTTGGAAAGGAAATAGGAATCATTTTAGGGTTGTATTGAGTGTGCTGCACATAGAGAAAGGAAGCAGGAGAAAAGAATTAAATAGTCTTATGTGTGTGTGCTGCATATCGAGAAAGGAAGCAAGGGAAAAGAATTACACGGTTCTATGTGTGGGTGCTGCACTTCGAGAAAGGAATCAGGGAGAAAGAATTTAAATGCTTTTTGTGTTGGGTATCTTGTTGTGCACCGAGAATTAGAGAGAAACAAAGAAGGAAGGAGAAGAGATGTTTGGCACTAAATTTTCAGCAGAGGAAGTTCTTCTGGTAAGTAGTTGTTACCTTTTTGTGACTTCCCTGCATTTTGTTAACCGAATAAATCACACAATTGATTCATCTCTTGGTTAAGTTGTGTAATAAGGATAAGAACAATTGAAGGGGGTTTTTGCTCTAAATTTAAACTGTTGCAGCCATTAAATCTAATGTTAAGCAAACATAATAGCACGCTGATTTTAGGGAAATGTATTTTTGGGTAGAAAGAATCACAGTTTAAGAAGGTTAATGGATAAATGGAATTTAAGTGGAGTTTAATGTCATTTGTTATGGGTAAATGTTTGATGAAGAAATAGTTTAGCATTTGAACCAAATGAACCAGAGTATTTTGCCTCTGTTCGAAGACCTGTGTATGAACAGTAAGAAAGAATCAGATTTAGGGCGCAAAGTGCCACTGGCGCAAACTCCACTTGGCGCTAAGGGCAAGTGGCGCAAACCCCATTTTGCGTTAAGGGAAGGTGGCGCAAACCCCAGTTTGCGCCAAGGGCTTCTGGCGCAAAGTCCAGATTGCGCTAAGGGTTGATGGCGCAAACCTTGGTTGTTCCAGTGATGGGCCGATCTGATGGTTGAGCCGATAGGTTGATTTTTGGGCTTAGGTTGTTCTGGGTTAAAAGATTTAAGGCCTAGTATGAAGAGGATAATCCTAATTAGTTATTTAAGTTAGGATTAAGAGGAGAACGTAGGATCAGATGTTGAGTTAAACCTAATTAATTTATAAATTAATTATTAGGTGAGCGGTCGGTGCAAGACTCGAGGTTAGAGAAGAATTTGCAATCAGGTGAGTTCTCTCAACACCTTTTTATGACGTACTATGTTTTACTGAATATGGTTTCCTTTCAAGCATGAAATGATTCATAAAGTTCTGTACGCTTTCATGAATTGTATGTTTATCCGCAAATGATATGATGATTAAAGTTTTCATGAATATGATTTCAAAAATACATGCATGCTATGTGGAGTCGGTTGCACAGTGGGATCAGGGTACTAAGGGGTTTCTAATCCCTTGGGCATATGGAGGTTAGCTTGTAGGTTGGAATTCGTTTCCTCCTACATGAAGGAACGAGGAGTCCACTTGGATTTCGGCGTAGACGAGAGGGTGTCCGTTAGGCCCCGACCGGAGTAGCTTATGCGACCCTGAACCCTGTGTTTAACCTTGGATGATGTTTATGAGAAAGATGTGAAAGTATGTTTTCTATGAAATGATTTTATACTGTGATGAATGTTGTACGGAGGGAATTCACTAGACCTTTTGGTCTAACCCTCGCTTTTCAAAAACTAAACCATTTTCAGGTAAGCGTACCGTGGGCTCTGCTAGTAAGAACTAGTAGAAAGCAAGGAAGAGGTGGAGCTCATAGTGACTCCATGATTTTGAAGGATGACTATAGATAGAATCTCGGTTGTGGACGTAGAGACTTCCGCTGTCATTTTTGTCTAGATCACTATATTAATTATGTAAAGACAAGTTAATTGTAATTTGAATGCTTATTTCTCGTTGAATGCATGTTATGAAAGTTGAGACGTTACAAATGGTATCAAAGCCATTGTTTAAGGGATTTAGGTGACCATGAGGGCCTAAACTTAAATCGTAGAACGAGGAACACAGCCGAGACATAGGATTGCCTCTAGGAACGATCACTATAGATGCGCTTAGGGATAAGGTGCCAAGAACAAACGTGTAAAGTAAGTTTGGGATTTCACCTGGCCAGTGAAATTGTGAACTTACAGGTACATGTGCGTGCTTACAAAACCTTACTTATAGCAAGGTTGTTGTGTCATATCTAGCAAGGATTATGTATCGGTTTCTTTCAGTTCAGCACTATGGCTGGGAGAACGTTGAGGAATGGGTCAACAGGATCCCTGAGGGATAGACCGAGCTCCATTGTTTGGGGAGGTATCGTGTAAGAGTCATTATGATGTGATGTATGTAGACATCGTAGAGAAGGAACGTTGTATAGAATGTTATGAGTCATCTAGAGACAGCTCTTCGTGGATTCGGAGAGGAGGAACGTTTGAGTTTAAGTAAGACTCCTGTTTCGGGGGAGTCCCATTTCTAGAAATCATGGGATAGATCAGTCAGGATGGTAAGATAGAACAATGTCAAAACCTTGAGAGTATCAGTGGAGCTCTGACTTTTAGTTGAGCTTTTTATTGGCAGGATAAATGGAATAAGATACTTTTGGTGAATTGAAAGCATGTAGAAGGAGAAAGTGAGATAGTCGATCAAAGCGAAAATAGTGTGAAATGGTTGAGTAAGTGAGATGTGGAGCGCATGTACATCAAGTTAGTGCTTGACCGAGAGGGCGACCCTTGGTCGAAGGAAGAGTGTCAAGGGTAAGTTGCGTAGGTAAAGAGGTTGACCTTGCTAGGGTGAGTAGCCTTCAATTGCATGTAGAGTTCCACGCATAGCTTTCTTAAAGATAACATGAAAAAATTTCACGATTTAAATTAAATGTGTAAATATCAATTTTGATCGAAAAGGGGGATCAGAATGTGCAAGCATATGTTTAAAGAAAAGGTGATTTCATTCACATTGCACAATGAAATTTTAAGCCTAACGATTGCAAAGTCTTTCACACTTTTCATGATAAGTTAAATTATTACAAAAGGTCGAGAAGACGTGTGCCAGCAAAACTTTTACGATCAAATGAATTTTTAACCGATTGATATCATATAAAAGAGTGTGAGAACCGACTGGTTTACTTGGTGTCAGTAATTTCTTTCGAAATTGTGTCGTACGAAAGGATTTTCATTCAACGTATTACTGTCGTAATAACATCGTTCGGAATCGAGTAAGATTAAGGTTCACGGAAAGATGCATGCAAACGATTCTCGAATCGTTGTGCAGGGCATTGAAGTTATAAGAGTGATGGGGTCATGTGTACCCAAGTGTTTTCCAAACGTTGTTTATTTAAAATGATGAATTGTGCGAAAAGATTTAATTACTGTATTGTCATGCATGAAGGCTATGAACCTACTAGGTCGTAGAATATTACATTGTAAGTTAAGGAGGAACTTCGAGAGCGGAAAGGGGTTGGACAAGTCAGGGGAGAACGTATGTAGTTGCAGTATATGTGTTCTAGAGGAAAGGCGAACAGTGGTAGAATCAGAAATGGATTATAGTATCGGTTGTATGAGGGTTTGTATCCTTGTTCGGTAACTGGAAGTACGGTTGTTGAGGGACGGATCGTGCCCAGGGGAAGGAGTAGAAGTCAACGAGGTGTTGGTATTAGCAACTCGTTAAGTAGTGTTGAGAGGCAGAAGCGAAATGTCCACGGTGTTGGATATGAGTTCTGAGGTGAGCTTGTGATTTTGATGTTACAGGAGTAAGTTCAGAAAAGAGGGAGGCGTATTATGAAGTGATTATGATATGTTGGTAGAATTAGGTTCCGTAAAGAACCCTTGTTAAAGAATAAGTTAAGAGAGTAGTTACAGGTTTTCTGTTGTTGTAGAAGTCGACAGTTGTGTAAGGTGGCCGAGGCCGAAGTCTTGAACCAGAAGGTTGGAAGTTGATAGAACACCTTGTAGGGGTGTTAAGAAGATGAGAAGTTATCGTTTTGAACAAGCGTACTATTTACAAGGTATGGAGGGTTCGTAGAATGATGAGGTAAGTAACACAAACGAAGTGAGTGTAGACTGTATCAACCAGTAAGGAAATGTGTTGTGTCTGTGAAAGGGCTCGGATCGTAGGGAGCTAGCAAGAATGATTATGTTTAAGTTAAGTGGGAAATTGTGAGTTATAGTTCAAAAAGTTGGGAAAGGACTAAGTAGCGGGATAGACTCGATTATGTATACGGGAGGATATGAAGGCAAGTTCAAATTGGATGAATGATCATGAGAGATCTGGTCTGCAGTGTGATGTTATGGGCAAAGAGTGTACGGATGTGTAATGACAGTAATTGTCAAGCTAAATGTGCCAGTTAGTGTCGTAGCGATGTGATGTTAGAGAGAGAGGAAGCATCAGATAGGAGCCTCTTGAGGGTTTCAGATGAGGTGTTCGAATTGTTAACCAGATTGTGGGAGCACGTAGAGTGTAAGTAGACGTTGTGGGATGGCCATGATCGGGATGGAACGATGGAGTGGTGGTGAGTGGTTACCCGATGGAGAAACCAAGCGTTGTTAGCTGTAAGAATCGCTAAGTAAGCATATTTTGAGATCATTGGAAGTTTAAAGAGGATGATGGTTGTGTTAGTCAAAATGTGGTGGGATAGATGTGAAATCCTTAAAGAATGTGAGTTGTTGATATTGTGTGAAAGAAATGTCTGAGAAGGTAAAAGTTGAAGATTAAAGAATGGGTAGTGACGTCGAACACTGGTGTCGTTTCAAGACAACTTGGTTGAATGCCTTAATTTAGGATCTCGATGCAACTGTTTGGTTATGTGAGTAATGAGAAAATGATGTCAGCATGTGGAAAGGTCGGGAGAGAGGGGCAAGTAATGTTTGGTGGACAGTGCTCCACGCTAACATGGGGAGGTGAAGATAGTATGTCGGAATAGGTGAGTAAGTTGGAAGTAGTAGATTGGCCAGTAATGCCGAAAGGTGCAGTGTGGTGTAGATTGTCATTGATAAGTGTGCGAATCGTTGAAAAGAGTATTGAAGAAGAAATTTGTGTATGAGTTGTACATGAAAGGAGTGGATAAGATAGCTGAATGAGTTAAGTTAGTGACTTGTGGGAAATGTTTAAACGAACTGGTCGTGCGGTGTTTAAGCTAGTGAGAACAGTGGTACGAACAAGGTTACTCCCCCCCAGTTGCGTGAGGATAACCGGAGTTATGTTTATATGACTGAACGAACGTGGCAATCAGCGAGAAATTGATGTGTTACAGGATAAGTGTAATTTGAGTAGGTGAACACTTCGACGATGGGTTTGGAGGTTCCTACTCTTAGTTACGTTTAAGTACGGGGTGGTGAATTGTCGGGATGTACAGGGTGGCCTTGTACCAAGCTGTCTAGTGAGTGTTGTTTCTTAGTAAATGAATCGCGTGTTGTAGCGGGGGATTCCTCCAGGTCCCTCCTTAAAGGAAGTAAAGATGCATGAGAAGCCTTAATTAATCTATTATTGTTAAGACCGATCGAATAGGAGTAGTAGCCTCCGAGTTAGAGTACCGTAAGAACTGAAGGGAATGCATCCAATGTTCCATGTTTCGAGTTTAATAAGGGGGTTGACTGAGTCAGAAGTGGCTTTACCTTGGGGAAATGTCAATGGGGGTGTGGGCACGTTACCCGCGTCTCTTCCAATAAGGAATTTCGGGGACGGAATTCTTTTAAGGAGGAGAGGTTGTAATAACCCCATTTTGTGTATTATGAATTAAACGAAAGTTAAGGGGATATAATTGCAAAGTATGAGAAGTATGAGGTTGAAAAGTGAAATTTGGGAATTTAATCCCTCTTTGGTGTGTGCGCCGCTTTTGGAAAGGAAATAGGAATCATTTTAGGGTTGTATTGAGTGTGCTGCACATAGAGAAAGGAAGCAGGAGAAAAGAATTAAATAGTCTTATGTGTGTGTGCTGCATATCGAGAAAGGAAGCAAGGGAAAAGAATTACACGGTTCTGTAAGTGGGTGCTGCACTTCGAGAAAGGAATCAAGGAGAAAGAATTTAAATGCTTTTTGTGTTGGGTATCTTGTTGTGCACCGAGAATTAGAGAGAAACAAAGAAGGAAGGAGAAGAGATGTTTGACACTAAATTTTCAGCAGAGGAAGTTCTTCTGGTAAGTAGTTGTTTCCTTTTTGTGACTTCCCTGCATTTTGTTAACCGAATAAATCACACAATTGATTCATCTCTTGGTTAAGTTGTGTAATAAGGATAAGAACAATTGAAGGGGGGGTTTTGCTCTAAATTTAAACTGTTGCAGCCATTAAATCTAATGTTAAGCAAACATAATAGCACGCTGATTTTAGGGAAATGTATTTTTTGGTAGAAAGAATCACAGTTTAAGAAGGTTAATGGATAAATGGAATTTAAGTTGAGTTTAATGTCATTTGTTATGGGTAAATGTTTGATGAAGAAATAGTTTAGCATTTGAACCAAATTAACCAGAGTATTTTGCCTCTGTTCGAAGACCTGCGTATGAACAGTAAGAAAGAATCAGATTTAGGGCGCAAAGTGCCACTGGCGCAAACTCCACTTTGCGCTAAGGGCAAGTGGCGCAAACCCCACTTTGCGTTAAGGGAAGGTGGCGCAAACCCCAGTTTGCGCCAAGGGCTTCTGGCGCAAAGTCCATATTGCGCTAAGGGTTGATGGCGCAAACCTTGGTTGTTCCAGTGATGGGCCGATCTGATGGTTGAGCCGATATGTTGATTTTTGGGCTTAGGTTGTTCTGGGTTAAAAGATTTAAGGCCTAGTATGAAGAGGATAATCCTAATTATTTATTTAAGTTAGGATTAAGAGGAGAACGTAGGATCAGATGTTGAGTTAAACCTAATTAATTTATAAATTAATTATTAGGTGAGCGGTTGGTGCAAGACTCGAGGTTAGAGAAGAATTTGCAATCAAGTGAGTTCTCTCAACCCCTTTTTATGACGTACTATATTTTACTGAATATGGTTTCCTTTCAAGCATGAAATGATTCATAAAGTTATGTACGTTTTCATGAATTGTATGTTTATCCGCAAATGATATGATGATTAAAGTTTTCATGAATAAGATTTCAAAAATACATGCATGCTATGTGGAGTCGGTTGCACAGTAGGATCAGGGTACCAAGGGGTTTCTAATCCCTTGGGCATATGGAGGTTAGCTTGTAGGTTGGAATTCGTTTCCTCCTACATGAAGGAACGAGGAGTCCACTTGGATTTCGGCGTAGACGAGAGGGTGTCTGTTAGGCCCCGACCGGAGTAGCTTATGCGACCCTGAACCCTGTGTTTAACCTTGGATGATTTTTATGAGAAAGATGTGAAAGTATGTTTTCTATGAAATGATTTTATACTGTGATGAATGTTGTACGGAGGGAATTCACTAGACCTTTTGGTCTAACCCTCGCTTTTCAAAAACTAAACCATTTTCAGGTAAGCGTACCGTGGGCTCTGCTAGTAAGAACTAGTAGAAAGCAAGGAAGAGGTGGAGCTCATAGTGACTCCAAGATTTTGAAGGATGACTATAGATAGAATCTCGGTTGTGGACGTGGAGACTTCCGCTGTCATTTTTGTCTAGATCACTATATTAATTATGTAAAGACAAGTTAATTGTAATTTGAATGCTTATTTCTCGTTGAATGCATGTTATGAAAGTTGGGACGTTACAATACTAATGACTTAGTGTTTTCCATTGACTTTTATGTGCTAGACACAAGGGCGGGTGACCCCGCTACTATCGATGCATTTGTCTTAGGGAGACCCTTTATGAAAACATCCAAAACCTTCATTGATCTGGATAGAGATATCGTTTCTATGAAAGTTGATGATTTTGAGACTGTGTTTGTTGCTGATTTTACTTATGGGCACCCTAGTGGTGTATCTTATGAGCATTTTGCAGATTCTCCTAATCCTTATGTACCGAAATTGTTTGCTCCAACCAATCATGAAGGATAAAGTGATTTAGACATGAAGGCGTCTAGCCAAAGACGTTAAAGAAAGGCGCTGCATGGGAGGCAACCCATGGATTTCCGTTTATTTATCTTTTATTGTCTTTCATTTTTGTCTTGGTTTTGTGAGATTCTTCCCTTTCACTCTTGTGCTTCCCTTTGTTATTTTCAGGTTTCACCCCAGAGATTGGAGCTAAATGGATGCATCCACCTTCACGGATACGTACATTCGAGGACTATTCACCAAATCAGGGGAGTTTAATGTTTCCCCTCATTCTTTAATTGTTTTGAATGTCCTTTGCTTTATATGAACACATTGAGGACAATGTATGATATAAGTGTGGGGGTAGAGTGTATTTCGATTTTGAGTTGAGTTTGCATGAATTGGGCTTGGTTTGGGTTTGTGCTTGTTATGGGGGTATTTTAGGGGTAAATTTTTGCAAAATTTTTGCGAAATTTTGTGCTTAAATGTAGATCTTTGTTCGTTTTGGGTGATGTGTTAGCATGTTTGTATGACCTTAATTGATGATAATGAGTGTGGATACGTGTATAGCATGATTGAATTTTATTGATAGCGTTTAGCATCGATTAGTGGTAGCATACCTGTTAAAGTTAGACTTTTGCTAATCTCTTGAACTAGCTTTAACACTGTGAGACTTTGAGCCTATTAGACTAAACATTTAAATTAGTCTCGAATTCATTTCTTGTGTGATTACGTCATGCCTAGATATGTACCTCTAGAACTTGAATTGTCTCTCCTTAAGATTACATGATATTTACATGCTAAAAAATATGATGAAGGCCATCATTTGATAATTTTTATTTTAGCCAATTAGCCTTAAGCCTACCCTTCTATGTTACAATTACCCTTTGCACACCAACTTGAGCCTTAGCCTAATGTTCTTTGCCACCCACATGTTAAACCAAACCAAACACGACTCACCCGACCAATCACCAATGGAGAGATTCCGATGTCCCGTATGCTTGAAATGTACAAATTATGTGTTGGGAAAGAAAAGAAAGAGCGGAAAAGAAAAATCAAAAAGAAAAGTCAATGAGAAAAAAGAAAAAATATATATGTCGTCAATGAAAGAAATAAAATAAGACGACGAAAAAAATTGATGATATGGTTGACTATAATTGTTTAATCTTTATCCCCTATCATCAAAAGGGGAGTGAGCTTCAAAGATACATATGTAAAGTCCTTGTTGAGAGAAAATCTCATTGTTGAAAAGCCGGTTGCTCCATTGGTGTACGGTCATTAGCCACTTTTCCAAATCATGTCCCTACCTTACCTAAAGCCTCATTTTACATTACACCCGTAAAATCCCTTTTGATTTATATGCATGTAATTTATCCGAGTAGTGGAGAGTGAGAGATTATTCAAGCTTATGGTAGTTATATACTAGTTGTAGAGACGTTTTGAACGATACACTTTGAACCAAAGAGCGAATTGAGTGTTGTTTGATTATCCCCTTCGTGAGAGTTCTCGAGATTAGCTTATGTCTACTTGATTGTGTGTGTACTTACTTTTTGACGCTAAGTTGCAAATCTCGAATTCATGATGTGCTATATGTGTTAGCACTCTCGTTTGATTCGTTTCGATCACTACATGCTAACGTAAGTCATTGCCGGGACGGACAATGGTTTAAGTGTGGGGGAATTTGATAAGTGCGATTTTTATATATTTTTACGTCAAATATTCCCTACAATTAGCGTCAATTATATGCTTAAAGTACCCCTATTTGTTTGTGGTTAATATTTTAGTGTTTGTATTTATATTTAAAAGAAAATGAAAAAAATAAATAAATAATGTTAATGTTGGTCACGTGGGTGTGTAAAAGAAAGAAAAAGAGTTTCAATTTTTAGAAACTAATGTGTGTGTGTGTGTGTTTAGAGTTAGAGAAAGAAAAAGCATAAATAAACAAATCATTTGGTCCTTATTCATTTCGTGGTCCAACAGAAAGAAAAAAAATAAAAATAAAAGAGTCTTAATTATTTTGGTCCATGTTTCTTGTTAGGAGCCCACAACAGCAAACAATTGAAGAAGAAAGAGGCCCACGGCCCAAACCCCTTTTCAATCGCAGCCCTCTCTCACTCTCTCGTCGGCAAGAAAAACGATGAATAGCAACATCGATTTGAAACAGAGACCCTCGCGGCTTCTCCCGCGGCTTCAGGCCAAGCCACATCCCGCGTATGCCTCTGTTCGATTCGAGGCTCAGAGACACCCGCGACCTATTACGCGGCCTTCAACCCGCGCACCATACCGCGCGTCTCGAAAATCAGTGTGTGTGTTTTTGGCGGTTTCTTCTATTTTGGAGTTAAAACTCAGCAAAAAACCGTCATTTGGGGGCAGAAACGATAGGAGGGAAAAACGATTTTGAAGAGAAGGGAGCAACAAGAGGTGATTTTGGAGAGATTTCATCATTCCAAGTTCATCAATTTTGCAAATTAGGTTTACTTTCTTCCCCATTTCTTAGTTTTAGTTCCAAATTAGCCACGAGTGGCTAATTTTCGTTAGAATTCGACTTTGGGTATTTAACTTTTGCAATTTCTAATTCATGTGGTTGTTTGAGATGATGTAATCCAACTTTACTTTGATTATTCATCCAATTTATGAGATTATTGGTTTATAAAATTAGTTTTCATGCTTTTTGATCAATTGTGTGGAAATTGATTGTGGTTAATTTGTTTCCTAAATCCGTAATTGTTTAGTTAGCAATTGTTAGTAACAAGCAACTATTTGGGTTTTGTCAAAGATTTCCATTTTTGTTGTGAAAGTGGGTGAAACGGTAGAAATGTATTAACCGAGCTTATGTGTTAATATATCCGGACTCGGGTTCCTTAAGCTTTTCATGCTAGTGTGAATTAAGCCTTCAAGAGCTTGTTTGAGGCTAGTTACATACTAAGGTTTGATAGGAGAGCTTATTCCTCTCAAATGCTTTATATGGTGGAATTGGTTGTTAGAGCTTGTTAACAATTATAACTGGGTTAATCAAAGTAGTCTCGATAATCTAGTACATCATCAATGATACAACTCTTGAGTGGAATTGCATTAGTATTTGCTACCCAAAGTTGAATTCGTTTTCGTTATTATTGTAATTAAATTCGTTTTAATTTTGTTATGTTAAATTTTTGCACAAACAAAACCCCCCTTTTCGTAGTTATTATTAATATTTCGTTCTTGTACTTGGATTGATTGGAAATAACTGGTTAAAACCAAGTCTCTGTGGATTCGACCCGACTTATCACTATTACAATTTTGGTTGTAATTAGTCAATAGTTGGAACTTATTATTTGGTGGACTCGGCATCCGTCAGATAGCAACAATGACCTTCTTACTTCACTTCTTAACAACTGTAAAGATTTCTGTCACCAAACTTCACAAAGTCGGAAATATCCAAATACATATTGTACTCGTATCAATCTACTAAATAGGGCTATTTAAAGACTAAGAATCCTAAATAACCCGAACTTTCATCACTTATCGCAACCCAAAGGAATGCACTTTCACTTGTCGCAACCTACTATTTGTGACATCACACTTTATCGCAATCCACTGTTGCGATATACCCTCTTATCACAACCAACTGTTGCTACATAACCTTCTTATCGCAACATATGTTGCGATATCCAACTTTATCGCAACTAACTGTTTGCGATATACATACCTTATCGCAACCAACATGTTGCGATAATCATCTTTATCGCAACAATCATCTTTATCGCGACTGTCATGTTCATACTTATCTCAACTAAGGTACATTTTCAAACTTTTCTGGTTCATTTTCTGGCCATGATAGCCGGCCACTACCCCATATTCGGCCACACACACCAAAAAACACTTACATACCAAATCAACCCAAAGTCAAACCCTAAGCCCGTAAAATCAACCTAAATTGTAACGTCCCATTTTTTTTCCTTAAAACATATATATATATATATATATATATATATATATATATATATAAAACATCCATATATAAATAAACCGTAAATCTAATTGTTCGACGCAACGGAAGGTTTTCAGTTACTAAATAACAAAATAAAACTTGAATCATTCTTCATCATGCCTTTATTCCAACGCTAACCCGGTTCTAGATTTTCTTCTTCCCCTTGCTACTACTCCCGAGTGAGCGACGACCTGGTTGCATAGTTATTTTGAAAAGGAGTTGGGTGAGCCTAGGGCCCAGTGAATTCACGGTTTTATGCATGAAAATAATATCAATAACAATTTTCACAAGGCATCATAATTTAGCATGCATACGGTAAAACAATATAATTCACAAAGCTATCGGCATCATGGAAGGTGCCTAACTCACACAGCTTTGCCTGGCGGACTCACACAGCATGTCCGCGCTTACGGCTTTAGACAAGCTCACACAGCATGCTCGTCTTACCATAGTACACCCCCATTGCCAAACAAATTTTTTACATATATATCATAAAACATGTCATGATTTATTGCATAAACGACATAATAAAATTCTCGAGAACATTAAGCAATTTTATAAAAGTATGCAACCGTTTAAAAATCACGTTAACTCACAGTACTCGTCGGAGCCCGAACCGATCTTTGAAGTGGCTAGCGTCTCCCCTACAAATCCAATGTCATAAACTTTAACTCTAATAATAAATACGAAACCCCTAGAAATGATCGAATGGTCCCCTGACGCTATCTATTTTTATCGCTCCATGGCCGAGATTCTTCGTTTCCATGTTATTTCAACTTATACGTCATATATTTACATGCATACATACATATATATGCATATGTATGTGCACAAATATCATATATACATATGTATGTCCACGAACAACCTTCTGTTTTGCATGCATAAAACATATATATATCATTCATTCAATTATCTTTGTTGCATGCAAGAATATATATATATATCTATATATATATTCATCTTACAACTTTTATATGCAAATTTTATTCCCTACTACGTCTTCATATAATTTAACCTACTGTTTCATTTTCATTTTATTTTCTCTATAAAAAAATGTGACCAACGAACTTACTAACAAGAAACATTTGCCTAAAAAGCCTTAAACACATCAATTTCTCAATGTATCCTTTGATCCATCATAACGGCGAAATGCCGGGCCATCCGTTATGTAAATATATTGACCGATACCCACACGAATTTCAAAGTATACATCTTTAAAATCGACACGAGGGTCACTTTTAAACAGCCCGGTGTCACCGAGATTACCGTTGTAAAGAACGGTGCGAGTGTTAGCGGTGATCGCCGACCACCGTTACCTTACGGAAACCCACCCGAATAATCACACGTTTAGTGCAAACACATAGTAAACGGATTTTCGAGACGAGAGATACAAAATGACTTACCGAAAATGTATCGAAACCGTTACGAATCACCGAACCGTCACCGTCTTTCTCTTCTTAATTGGTTTCTTCTCTAAAATGCTTGTTGCTTATACTTGCAGGTTTAGCTCCTATATATACAGGTCTGATGTTTGACGGTTTATCAAGAAGGGAAGGATGAGAGTCGTTGGTTTAAATGAGCATCAGTTTCACCGATTGATTGAGTTGCATGGCAATGAATCACATTGCCACTTTCAAGTCCAAACCTTTTAGTCTCTCCTCCTCTACACAACAACCCTTGTGAAATGATAATTATCATTTTCTTCTCTCTCTTTTTTTTAGTTATTACAAACTTTCCCCCTTAACAAAATTTCGTCCTCGAAATTTGTCCTATGCAAATAAATGAGGGTACTTCAATCTCATCTCCTTCTCGAGTTCCCAAGTGGCTCCTGGCCCTTTATGATGTCTCCATTCAACTTTAACTAGGACAATCTCTTTATTTCTTAGTTTCCTTACTTTTCTATCAATGATAGCTTCTGGTTCCTCAACGTAGCTCAAGGTTTTGTCCACCTTTACATCCTTAAGAGTCACCTCAGCACTTTCATCAGCCAAACACTTTCTTAGATTTGACACGTGGAACGTGTTATGAATGCCTTGAAGTTCTTCAGGAAGCTCTAACTTATAGGCAACCTCACCTACTCTTCCAGTTATCTTATAAGGGCCAATATAACGAGGACTTAGATTTCCTCTCTTTCCAAAACGAACCACACCTTTCCATGGTGAGATCTTGAGCATAACCTTGTCCCCAACTTGAAATTCTATAGGCTTCCGCCTTCTATCAGCATAACTCTTTTGTCTGTCTTGAGCTATCTTCAACCTTTCCCTTATCTGGTGTATCTTATTGGTAGTTTGCTGAACTATCTCAGGTCCAGCCAATTGTCTTTCGCCTACCTCATTCCAACATAGTGGTGTTCGACACTTCTTTCCATACAAAACTTCATACGGTGCGGCTTGGAGGCTAGTGTGATAGCTGTTGTTATAGGCGAACTCTATCAATGGAAGATGACTCTCCCATGATCCTGGAAAATCGATAGCACATGCTCGCAACATATCCTCCAGGGTTTGAATGGTCCTCTCGCTTTGACCATCCGTTTGCGGGTGGATTGTAGGATCCCACATTGGTTGGGGAGGGGAACAAAGGTTGCCTTATAAGAGGAACTTGATACATCCCCTATCAGACGCGTTTTAAAACCGTGAGTCCAGGAGTGCGGACAAAGCGGACAATATCTGGTACGGTTGGCCTGGGATGTTACATAAATCCAAACTACAATCACCAAAAATCAACCCAAATCCAAACAATAATCACTAGAAATCAACCCAAATGAATGCAAAACTTAAACCTACGTTCGTTTTACCCATGGAAACGAAAAGAAACGTAAACTAAATCTTTAAAACAAGTAACGTGAATCAACCCAAAACCATAACCTGTGTTTGTTTTACCCATATCCATACTCACCCATCGAAAACGCGCCCATCCCCTAAAAACGAAAAACGAGGTGAGGGGCAATCACATGGGGCGGGGTGGGATATGGTGTTGGTTTTTGTGGGGAAACCAAAGCTTTTGAATGTTGACGCCACCAAAAACAATTGTATATATAATATATTGATATATTTTATATTCAAAATAACGTATATTATAATATATTAATTATTTATGTTTTTCTTTATGAAAAAAAAAGAAGGAAATCACCAAATTCCCCTTTGCTTAAAAGATTTTTTAACATCCGTTTACGATAGGGACTAAAATGATGTAAAAATACAAACTACAATGATAAATAAACTTTAGATACCAAAACCAAGAAAATCTGAAAAGTACATGGACCAAAGTTGAAGTTTTACCATTCTAATAATTAAAAGCTTTCCTAACAATTATTTTAAAAAACTAGATACGTGCCCGCACTGCACTCGATACGACGCAAAACATTTCGAATCTAAAATTGAAAACTCGGAAGAATAATTGTGTTCCATGTTTAGTTTTATTATCCATTACACAATGCCAAAAATAACCATAATATTTTTTTTTAAATAAGTATAGATACATAAATACAAATAAGGGTGTAAAATGTACAAGTTTAAAAAAAAATCTCGATACATAATTCTTGAAAATCTCGATACCTATTTATGTCATTTTAGTTTAAATAATTATGAATGTTTATTTTTAATATGATTAGAGTGCAAAATGAGAAATGAAAATTTAAGAAATAAAACAAAATAATTCGTATATATTCATGATATTTAATAATATGATTAAATCCAAACTTATTCAATATTGAGCTCATTTCGAAGATATCTACGAGACAATTACAATGGTATAATTTGTACAAAAGAAAATATATTTTTAATGCGTTTTAGTTCATATACGATTATTTATGGTAAAATGATAGGGTCTAAAACGAAAAATAAAAAATTAAGAAATTAAAATTAAACTGAATAACTAATTATAAGAGTATTAAATGTAAGTTATATATTTAGAAAACATTTTTGTTGAGGTGAGATATACGTAAGAATGTGGGCGGATGATAGTGGGAGTGGGTATACTTTTAAAAGTTGTATGTTATTATTTTAAACTTTCAAAACAACCGTTTTAGAATTTAGAATTTTAATAAGCTGGTATAGATAA
The DNA here is from genome assembly GCA_033807775.1 of Saussurea involucrata. Lineage (NCBI taxonomy): Eukaryota > Viridiplantae > Streptophyta > Magnoliopsida > Asterales > Asteraceae > Saussurea > Saussurea involucrata. Next base: position 87,597,367 of record CM066318.1, read on the forward strand.
AGAATCAAAAGTCAAAATATATAAATAAAATTATATTTCACTCCAACAAAATTTTTATTATAGAGATTTAAGCATCAACTATATTATTAAAATATTATATAAATTTATTATCCCAGTGCCCTTCTTTTTTAATAAATTATAAAATAATGATAGTTTAATCTTATTGGTTAAAATGAATAAAATATGAATTTCTCTCACCTTCCATTAAGTTTTAGAAAATTCTCTAAACTTAAAGGTTTTTTCTTGTTTTCTTTATTTTAGGGTGCATTTGGTATGCAGACATGACAGAACATGATGGGACATGACAAAACAGTTGTTTAACGTTTGATAAGATAGATCTGGACAGAAAAAAACAAGCAAGATGACCAATTTATTTGTCATAAACTCTTTTTTCTTCTTTTATATATTGCCTGGAGTTTTCCTCTAAAAAAAACCATAGTTTACCCCTATTAAGTTCTTTCTATATTTATATATTTTGATTAATGATGTAAAATTATAATGAAATAAATATTTTTAATAACAAAATATGTTATTAAAAAAAATTCTTCAATTAAAGTGACATAAATATAAAACTACTTGTAGTTTTTTAGGGATTTCAATTTTCCATGAATTGAAGCCCTAATTATTGAAGCCCTCATTATTGGATTTGAAAGCTCATGACCTGATTGTTGTATTTGGAAGCCTAAATGTCCTTCCACTTTTAATTTTAATACATAATAAATCACTAAGTTGTAAATTATTTCAAAAGTGTATATTTAATATCCACAGATTAAAAACAATAAACGACTTAGATCAGTTTTCACGGTTCACAAACTTTTTTTAGTTCTCATTTGATTAAAAAACATATAGATCTAGTTTTTGTTTTGGTTTAAACAAATCAGAATCAGAGAAAAGAAAAGAAACTCCCTCATATGGTTTGGTTACGAGTTATTGTGATCGGGGTGGGGGGAAGTCGGACATGGTGACCGGCAATGGGGAAGAGGTGTGGTGATCGTCGGTGGTGGAGTCGACAAACACGAGATGGACCTAATGGGGGTAATAATATATAGAGTAAACTCTAATTTTGGCCCTTGACGTTTCTAAATTTCTTTGAAAGTGGAGCATATACTTTCATAAGTTAAGTTTTCGTCCTCAGGGTTTGAATTTTGCTTTGAAAGTGGGACATGATCATCAACTCTATTAGACTCATGGGCAAACTGGTCCAACCATCTTTTTGTCACATTTTTGCACCTTTTCTGTAACAACCCAACATTTTAAACATTTCATTTCTTATAAATAAGACACGCAAGGTCATATAACATAGAGTATCCCCGAACCGGGACCCAAAATTTCCTTACATTATAACAAAAGTGGTTGGCGGAAACAACCTACACAACTGAGAAATACTAAATATTACTATAGTGTCACTACACTATTCGGCTTCCTCTTGCTAACTCCTTGCTCACTTGCTAGAGCCTTTCAATGCCTGCTTTCCTGAAAATGTTTTATTTTGAAAATGCGAGGGTTAGACCATAAGGCCAAGTGAGTCCCTCCTAGCAGTTATCAAAGCATTCAAAAAAACAGTTTATCATTTTCAACATAAATCATTCATAAAACTGTTCATCCAAAATCATTCATAACACTGTTCATCCAAAATCATTCACAGAATAAGGTCCGCCCCTCGTAAATCGGCACCCTGAAGTCACCCGTAGATGACAACGAGTCAGTCTCATGCTGCCGTATAGGGTAGTACTCCCCTGGCATAAACGGGACACACCCCCCGGCATGATCTGGCGGGCCACACCCCCCGACTTAGCCAATTTACACCACAATCTATGTATGCATACATCCCACATATATTTTCAAATGATATTCATGCAATTAAAAGCATAAGTATAAAACATGGCATTCCTCATCATATTCGCGCTTCAGAAAACATATTAAAAGCCACACGTTTTAGTTTAGAAAACTCACCTGGCTTGCTCGCTCCAAAGCTCCTCACTTACACTTCCGATCTCTAGGCGGAACACCTATTATATTAATAACGTACGTCATAATTCGTTCATTTATTACTCGAGTTAAATCCCGAACTCAACCCAAACTTATCTAAGTTTGTAGATTCCACTTCTAGTCCGAAAATCATAATCAATGGTCTTTGCTTACCCATTCAATTGGAATACTATACCGGATCCATTAATTTACTCAACTCTAGATTCTCAACATAAATAGTAATACGTTGGATCCTAAATAGTAACACTAGATCATGTCACTAATAATGTGACCCAAACTAAATGAATAATTAAACTACCAATTACGCATTAGGCCCTTATAATATAATTGTAGACTTTGACAATAAATCAAGCCCAATTTAATAACTGAGCCCAAAATGATTTTAGAAATCTTTCGGCCCAACAACTAAATCGGACCAACACTCGAATCGGCCCAACAACTAAATCGGCCCAACACTCGAATCGGCCCAACAACTAAATTTGAACATTTCTTAACTTTGTAAATCCGTTAAACCCATAAGAAAATACTGATTTGATCAATGTAACACCTTTATATACCTTTCGTAATTATACCCATACCATTTAAATCCTTAATTTTGCACACAACGACTCAATTTTATTGTTAACCAAAACAGTTTGACTTTTTATAAAAGTCAACTGTTTTAAACATAGACTTTAATCTACCATCAAAGCAACCATTAAACCCAACCTCAAACCTTCCATTTCATGTCTAAAATTAATTAATCGAACATCTAATTAGACCATGGCAACATACTAATTTTTAGTGTTAAAATCCATTACTACCCTTACCAAGAACCCACATAAACATTTGATTTACTTTGACAAAACAATAAGAATCAAAACTCTATACTAATATTCTTATAGATTTCTCACTTACATAACCAAGAACAACTAGAACCTACAAATCTAGCATTACTAGCAAAAGAGAAACGCAAGGGGATAGTTTCTTACCCGCATAAAACCTCACGAAACGGAAAGTTGCTGCCAAACCTCGCCACCGCCGGCGACCACCACCGGAAGCCAACCGCCGGCGACCACCACCGGCAGCCAACCGCCGGCGACCACCATCTTCTTTTCCCGTCGTCTCTCTCTCTCAGCTTCTCCCTCGTTCTCTCTCTTTCTCGCAGCTTTCTCTCTCCCGCAGCTCTCTCTCTCCTCGTTCTCTCTCTTTCTCGCAGCTTTCTCTCTCGCTCAGCTCTCTCTCTCTCTCGTCTTTTCTCTCTGATTTTCTCTTCACGAAGAACACAAGGCCTCCAATGGTGTTTCATTCTCTTCTTTTCTCTTCTCTTTCTCTGTGTAGCAGGTACACATGCCCCAAAACCCTAAAATAAATGGGTTTCCTAAATAACAGCTAAAAGCGGCGTACACATGAAAAGAGAAAGGAATTAAATTCCAATTTTTCACATTCTACCCTCCTACTTATCGCAAATAAACAATTACCACCCCTAACTTCTATATAAATCATATTACAATATTTTGGGTTATTACAATCTCCCCTCCTTAATGGAATTCCGTCCCGGAATTCACTCTAATACTACTCGATGCAATCGATTATCAAAACTTGAATCTCAACTCTCGGAATAAATCTTTCTAACAAACAAACAATAACAACACACTTTCACGCCTTTGCTGCGCAATTCAGATTAAACTCACAATCTCTGCTTATAACTGAAACATGCAACCATTCCATCTTTCATCTCCCAATCGGATCTATTACCTTAGGAACACCACAAAACTCAGGTTCAAAAATTCTTTCGATTAACCACAATGACTATAAAATCAGATAGATATGGATAAAGTCATCCTGGCTTTCTTACTTAGATTTCTTTAAATAATTCCTTAACGATCATTGTGTTAATCTCAATAACACTTCCTCACGAACTCTCGAAATCCATCTTATACATCATAACATGCGAACCAAAGGTTGTAAACATCTCAATACTTACCACTCCCTAATTATCCTTATCTGATTCGCGACCACTATAACAGTTTCAGAACTCAACTGCCTTGCTCGACTAGTGCAGAAACAAGACAATTCCTTCTCTTTAACACTAGCAACATTAACTTGACTAACTCATTTCAATTGCAATTATCAACTTGTCTCAGAAGATAAACTCCAAATTTAGTTGCAATTCAATTCTTTCTATCAACCATAAATTATCATATTTAAATCACCTAATGTCATAACTTAGCATCACATCCCGTTATGCTGGGATTCATACAATTCCTCAGTCAAACTGATTTCTTAATTAACATCTTCAACCGAGTAATCCATCGATCCACAATTTCCCCATAAATTTGAAAATTACTTATTCCATCACACTACTATCAGCCTCTCACTTTAGCATATCAATTCTCTCTTATCAGCACTTAGTAAGAATCTCGATAGAATCATAACACATTCTGTAATAACAAATAAATGTCATTACTTAACAAATCCATAAAAGTTAAATCAACCAATCCGCGGCTTATACATCAATCATGACGTTTCAAATCAACTAATGATCATACTCCCATTCCGACTCATAAGCATCATCATCACGTCATTCTTTAAACATAACCAAACTTCCAACAGTTTCCTTCTAGGATCATTCCCTCACACATAAGAACAAATCATGCTCTTTAGAGATTTAGCATTTACTATAACACATTTTGACTAACACTCTCTTCATCCTCTTTAAACTTCCAATGGTCCCAACATATCCCTACTTAGCGACTCTTACAACCAAAACACTTGGTTTCTCCTTTGAGTAAACTCCCACCACCGCTCCGTCCTTCTATCCCGAATCATAATCACACCATAAAGTCAACTTACACCCTATGTGCTCCAACCATTCGATTAAAAGATCGTACATCTCATCCGTAAACTCCAAAAGCTTCTAACTGATGCTTTCTTTCTCTCTAACTTCATTTCACTCCAAATACTAGCTGGTACATTTAACTTGGCAACTAATGCCATTACATAACTGTACATTCCTCACTCATAACATCACACTGCAGACCAAATCTCTCATGGTCATTCGTACACAATTCACACTTTCCTTCATATTCTCCCGTATATCACAAACGAGTCTATCTCGCTACGTAGTCCTTTCCCAACTTGTTGAACTATAATTCACGAGTTCTCCATTATCTCACACGCAAACATTCTAGCTAGCTCTTCACAATCTGTGCCCTTACCAAACAGGGCACAGCCCCTCCCTGAACAATAAGATCTACACCCTCGCTTCCCTCGTGTCACATATCTCATCATTCTACGAATCCCCCATACTTAAAAAAACAGAACGTTTAATCAAACAATAACTTCCTATCCTCTTAGCACCCCTACAAGGTGTTCTATCAACATTTAACCTTCTCGCTCAAGTCTCCGGCCTCGGCCACCTTACACGACTAACGACTTCTACATCAATTGACAACTTGTAACTACTTTCTTAACTCATTCTTTAACAAGGATTTCTTACGGAATCAAATCCTTCCAACATATCCCTATCACTTTCATGATCGGTCCCCCTCTTTTCGAAATTTACTCATGTAACGACAACATTACAAATTTACCTCGAAACTCATATCCCCACGCCAAGTACATTTCACTCTTCCTTACCACACTACTCATAACAAGTTGCTAAAATCATCACCTTGAAGGCTTCAAGCCCTCCCTCCGGACACAACCGTCCCTTGACAACCGTACTTCCAGTTACCGAACCAGGTACAACCGACACTATAATCCACTACTGACGGAACACATAACCCAATACTACAATGTTCTCTCCAGATTTGACCAACAATTCTCCACTCCCTGAGTTCTTTCTTAGCTTTAAAAATACAACATCCTACGACCTAGTGAGTTCATAGCCTTCATGTATGACAATGCAATAGATAAATCATTTCGTACCTTTCATCATTTTCAATACACAACACTTGAAAACATATTGGTTACACATGCCCCCATCGCTCTTAAAATTCAATGCTCTGCACCACGATCTCGAGAATCGTTCGCATGCAGTTTTCCATAAACTTAATCTTACTCCACCAAAAATTGTCGTTACGACAGAAATATATTGAGTGAAAATATGTTCACACGACCACATCCTGAAAGAAATTTCCGACACGAAGTAACCCAGTCGTTTTTCATACTCATAAATAACTTCAACATATCAATACCCATTTTGGTTATAAAAGTTTTGTATTCAATCGTTTTCTTGACTTTTGCAATAATTTAACTTGTCATGAAAAGAGTGGAATATTTTGCAAACCGTAAACCTCAAAACTGTACTGTACGATGTAAATGGATTTGCATTTTACTTTAAACATACGCTTGTACACGCCGACTCATATTAGTTCAAATTTGAAATTTACACATTTACTTTACTTATGAAAAATTTCATGTACACATGTACAACTCAGTGCATGAAACTCTACTTGCAATTGAAGGCTACTCACTCAACCAAGGTCAACCGATTTACTCACACAACTCATCCTTGACACCTCACCTACGACCAACGGTCGCCCTCTCGGTCATGCAACAACTTACTGTACATACATTCAACGGTTCACTTACTCCACCATTTCATACTATTTTCGTTTTGATCAACTATCTCACTTTCCACTTCCACATGCTTTCATTTCACTATTAATATCTTATTTCATTACTCCTGCCACTGATTAGCTCGTTTAAAGCTTAGAGTTCCAAAACACTTCCAAGATTTCGACACTGTCATTTCTTACCATCCTGTCTGATCTATCCCATGATTTCTAGAACTGGGACTCTCCTGAACCAGGAGTCTTACTCACAAGCATTCGCTCATCCTCTTCGAATCCACGTAGATCTATCTCTAGACGACTCAATACATTCCAAACAACTTACTTCTCTACGATGTATACATACATCACATCATAACTGATCTTTTACGATATCTCTCCGACATTGGGTCTCAATCTACTTCTCAGGGATCTTACTGACATTCTAAAGTACTGGCACGCGACATAAACACTAGCTTTTGACTACTACTTCGGATAAATAAGGCAGGTTAAGCACATACATGTACCTGTAAGTTCGCAATTACACTGGCCAGGTGGAATTTCAAACTTACCTTACATGACAGTCCTCAGTACCTTATTAATCATATCTCTATAAAAGTGTCTTCCTAACGCGTTTCTTGCATCTACATTAGTGCCCTCCTAACGCATTTCCTGTTTCTCAGTTGTGATTTCTACTCCAAGTTTAAGTTTAGGCCCATTCGGTCACCTAAATCCCTTAAACTATGGCTCTGATACCATCTGTAACATCCCAGACCAACCGTACCAGATATTGTCCGCTTTGTCCACACACCTGGACTCACGGTTTTAAAACGCGTCTGATAGGGGAGGTATCAAGTCCCTCTTATAAGGCAACCTTAGTTCTCCTCCCCAACCAATGTGGGATCTTACAATCCACCCCCTTGGGAGCCCAGCGTCCTCGATGGCACACCAGTCCGGAACCTGGCTCTGATACCAACTGTAACAACCCAACATTCTAAACATTTCATTTCTTATAAATAAGACACGCAAGGTCATATAACATAGAGTATCCCCGAATCGGGACCCAAAATTTCCTTACATTATAACAAAAGTGGTTGGCGGAAACAACCTACACAACTGAGAAATACTAAATATTACTATAGTGTCACTACACTATCCGGCTTCCTCTTGCTAACTCCTTGCTCACTTGCTAGAGCCTTTCAATGTCTGCTTTCCTGAAAAGGTTTTATTTTGAAAATGCGAGGGTTAGACCATAAGGCCAAGTGAGTCCCTCCTAGCAGTTATCAAAGCATTCAAAAAAACAGTTTATCATTTTCAACATAAATCATTCATAAAACTGTTCATCCAAAATCATTCATAACACTGTTCATCCAAAATCATTCACAGAATAAGGTCCGCCCCTCGTAAATCGGCACCCTGAAGTCACCCGTAGATGACAACGAGTCAGTCTCATGCCGCCGTATAGGGTAGTACTCCCCTGGCATAAACGGGACACACCCCCCGGCATGATCTGGCGGGCCACACCCCCCGACTTAGCCAATTTACACCACAATCTATGTATGCATACATCCCACATATATTTTCAAATGATATTCATGCAATTAAAAGCATAAGTATAAAACATGGCATTCCTCATCATATTCGCGCTTCAGAAAACATATTAAAAGCCACACGTTTTAGTTTAGAAAACTCACCTGGCTTGCTCGCTCCAAAGCTCCTCACTTACACTTCCGATCTCTAGGCGGAACACCTATTATATTAATAACGTACGTCATAATTCGTTCATTTATTACTCGAGTTAAATCCCGAACTCAACCCAAACTTATCTAAGTTTGTAGATTCCACTTCTAGTCCGAAAATCATAATCAATGGTCTTTGCTTACCCATTCAATTGGAATACTATACCGGATCCATTAATTTACTCAACTCTAGATTCTCAACATAAATAGTAATACGTTGGATCCTAAATAGTAACACTAGATCATGTCACTAATAATGTGACCCAAACTAAATGAATAATTAAACTACCAATTACGCATTAGGCCCTTATAATATAATTGTAGACTTTGACAATAAATCAAGCCCAATTTAATAACTGAGCCCAAAATGATTTTAGAAATCTTTCGGCCCAACAACTAAATCGGACCAACACTCGAATCGGCCCAACAACTAAATCGGCCCAACACTCGAATCGGCCCAACAACTAAATTTGAACATTTCTTAACTTTGTAAATCCGTTAAACCCATAAGAAAATACTGATTTGATCAATGTAACACCTTTATATACCTTTCGTAATTATACCCATACCATTTAAATCCTTAATTTTGCACACAACGACTCAATTTTATTGTTAACCAAAACAGTTTGACTTTTTATAAAAGTCAACTGTTTTAAACATAGACTTTAATCTACCATCAAAGCAACCATTAAACCCAACCTCAAACCTTCCATTTCATGTCTAAAATTAATTAATCGAACATCTAATTAGACCATGGCAACATACTAATTTTTAGTGTTAAAATCCATTACTACCCTTACCAAGAACCCACATAAACATTTGATTTACTTTGACAAAACAATAAGAATCAAAACTCTATACTAATATTCTTATAGATTTCTCACTTACATAACCAAGAACAACTAGAACCTACAAATCTAGCATTACTAGCAAAAGAGAAACGCAAGGGGATAGTTTCTTACCCGCATAAAACCTCACGAAACGGAAAGTTGCTGCCAAACCTCGCCACCGCCGGCGACCACCACCGGAAGCCAACCGCCGGCGACCACCACCGGCAGCCAACCGCCGGCGACCACCATCTTCTTTTCCCGTCGTCTCTCTCTCTCAGCTTCTCCCTCGTTCTCTCTCTTTCTCGCAGCTTTCTCTCTCCCGCAGCTCTCTCTCTCCTCGTTCTCTCTCTTTCTCGCAGCTTTCTCTCTCGCTCAGCTCTCTCTCTCTCTCTCGTCTTTTCTCTCTGATTTTCTCTTCACGAAGAACACAAGGCCTCCAATGGTGTTTCATTCTCTTCTTTTCTCTTCTCTTTCTCTGTGTAGCAGGTACACATGCCCCAAAACCCTAAAATAAATGGGTTTCCTAAATAACAGCTAAAAGCGGCGTACACATGAAAAGAGAAAGGAATTAAATTCCAATTTTTCACATTCTACCCTCCTACTTATCGCAAATAAACAATTACCACCCCTAACTTCTATATAAATCATATTACAATATTTTGGGTTATTACATTTTTGTTGTCTTCCTTATTTTTATGTAAAATTATTAATGTATGAGAACTTTTTATGTAATTAACTATATAGATACACACACACACACACACACACACACATAGTGATATAGGGAGCAACTCCGTAATGAACTCTAAATCGTCCCTGGTGTGTTTTAAATTTATACCGCAAGCGTACGGGAAATGTAGCATACGGGTCGATCACAGGGAGGCGATGGGCTAACGCGAACTCATTCTAGACTATGTCCTAGCTACGGGAAATCAATTGATGATTTTGATTTTTAATAAAATAAACTAAAAATAACGAGACATTAAAAAAGCTAACGAAGATCGGGTAATGTCGTTCTCGGGTTTTAGTTATAATGAGTATTTGTTATGTAAAAATATTTTGACCCTCTATCGAGGTGGAAAAAATCTTTCTAAAACGATATTCGCATATACTTTCGTATGATACAAATATTGAAAAAGAAGCATATAAATAAAACAAATATTTTCCCGACCTACGTCCTTAACTATTTTCATGTTAGGACCGTAGTCATTAACCAATTCGGTCTAAGTCAAAAATCAAACTTTCGTTCATATTTTCAACTAAACAAATTAACAAATCACTAGATTAAAATCAGTTAATCACAACAACTTTCATTTTTAGAAATCAATCGATTAAAATCCAATATTCGTTATAAAATCAATTGATTAATCCCAATACCTTAATTCAAGACAACAAAACCCAATCTAAGCTAGACTACGAGACGAAACATAAAACTAATGAAAACGGTAAAATTAAACTAAGAAAGCACTAAAGATCGATCAAAGGAGTGTCACTCTCCAAAAATCGTTTCTAACCTATGAAAGCAATAAAATAAATTAGAAACCGTACAAGAAATTAAAAAACGCAAGAAATAAATAAAGGAGGAAAGCATTAACAATAAATAAACACGAAATATAACTAAACAATAAATTCAAACATGTAAATAAAGTATGGAGAAAATGAAACGTTACAACGGATGTCAAACATCGGATGCGAATCTGTCACACGAAATATAACTAAACAATAAATTCAAACATATAAATAAAGTATGGAGAAAATGAAACGTTACAACAGATGTCAAACATCGGATGAGAATCTGTCACATTTCATCTTTGTCTTCAATCCATAAAAAATGTTGCATCTTCTTCACTCAATGACTCAAGAAAAGAAGAAAAACTACAAACACTAACAACTAAACAAGACCTAAACCTAGATTACAAAAGAAAAGAACTCAACTAAAAACTAAAAGAAAAAGAAAAGAAAAAGAAAAGAAAAAGAAGAAAGAAACGGGCAGTCGCCGTGGGGGAGAAGAGAAGAGAAGAGAAGTAGTTTCTTCAAAACCTAAACAAAAACTATATATAATGATATTTTCAAAATAGCCCCTCAAGTTTGTTTCTTTTCCATAATACACCTTTTGCTTTCATTATTCTCAAAAGTGCTTTTGCCAAACTTCTTTCTTTCAAAATTGATCTAACTTTGTGTCATTCTTGAATTGCTCCATCATTATAACGATTGATCAAGTGCTTTGAAATCCATGTCCATCCATCTCTATATTTCAACGCAAAACCTGTCAAAATACGACGAAAACACGAAAGTACCAATGTAATATCCCCAATCGATTAATATACGAAAATTAACTAAAAACATGTTTAGACGAAAATATCGTTGGCTCTAACGGAGATTTTAGCGAAGTTAGTGGTCAGGTCCTACTTTTAAAGCAAAATTGAAACATTTAGGACGAAAACTTGACTTATGAAAGTATAGGTCCACTCTCAAAGCATAATTGAAAACTTGAAGACGAAAACTTGACTTATGAAAGTATAGGTCCACTTTCAAAGCAAAATTGAAACATTGAGGACGAAAACTTGACTTGTGAAAGTATAGGTCCACTTTCAAAGCAAAATTGAAACCTTGAGGACGAAACTTCTCTTATGAAAGTATAGGTCCTACTTTCAAAGCAAATTTGAAACCTTGAGAACAAAATGTTGACTTATGTAAGTATAGGTCCCATTTTAAAAAAAAAATCATAAACAAAATTGGAGTTTACTCTGATATATAATATTTATTTTTAAGTAAAATGAGATAAAAATTGAAATGACTGACCTTGTTCACTTCAGGTTCAGATTGCTTTGGCTGCTGTGTTTTAGATGCTGTCTTTCCCAAGTCAGCGGATTGCGCCTTGGAGGACTTCTGTTTCCCGCACTACTCGTCCGTCGCACGGGCTTGGCCAACGACATGTGCCTTTGGGGGTCGAGGCTCCTACTGCTGGTCGGCAAACAGGCACACGCGTCGCTTCTAGCCTGGATTCTGACTTAAAACTTACCCAGTAAACACTTACCGGTAACGGTCAATACTTTCACTTAACTTGCCTAGTAATATTTTAGTCCACTAAAGCGGCATCATATGCGGCTTGGATTTCCCCGCACACGGCTTTTAAAATATTAATTTAAGAGTCTGAATCAAAGTTTACATTTATTTAGGAGTTTAGTTAACTTGTTGACCTACAAATAATGACATGGACCAAGTATCTTGCCAACTAAGATTCCACATCACCAATAAAATTAAATAAGACCAAATTGTCCCTCACTTAACGAACATCTTTTAACAGAGTTAGTGATCAGGGATCATTTTCAAAGCAAAATGCAAACTAGAAGGATGTTTTATAGACTTATCAAAATCCAGGTCCCACCTTCAAACTTTCCACTAAACCTCAGACTAAAATTAGAGTTAACTCTATTTTTTAAGATTATTGAAATCCTCATTTGTAAAACATAAACTAGCTATATAAACTATCTTTTTTACTATTATTTCAAATAGCATTTCAGCAAGTTTAAGGACTTCTTTTCATTTTTCCCCTGATTATGTCCCTTATATATAACATAAATAACCAAAAACTCTATCATTTTTTGAGTAACTTGGCATTGTTATCTAACTTATCTTTACCAACTATCAATTGAGTTGTCAAACATAGCCTAAGAAAACCAATAAAATCGTGATCCCATGGTTTAAAAAGAATCACATCTTAACATAATCATACCGATATCTAAATAATATCATAATATATAGTTTACATTTGTAGATCCCTATCATACACACAAAACAAAGAAAGAAAGAAAGAAAAAGAAAACAGTTGCAACACCCCCAAGTCTCCAATAACTCAAAAACATGAAATTTATCAAAAGAATCTACAACACGGAAGCTATGGCTAGAAAAACAAAAGCCAAAGAAATGTCGAGTTTGTTAAATCTAGCTTCACTTTTCTTAGTCGCATTAACCCTTGCAGTAGGAGAGTCGTGAGGGGTGGTGGAATTGGGAGGAGCCATCGTAGAGTTGGTCGGAAGTGTGCTTGCACCACCGATAGTAGGAGCATCTACTGGCGGAGTCATGGTGGGCGTTGGTGCAGTGGCAAGAGGACCCTAGTTTAGTGGTGGATCAAACCAGTAAACCCGATTTTAGCTTAAAATCAGACTTCATATTTATATCTCTATTTTAGCTTGTCTCAGAATAAGTGTCTATTATTAAAAATAAGTGCATTTGAGCATCTCCAACAGCTATTCTGTATATTTTTTTCCAAAATAGAGTATCAAAAGTCAAAATCTCGATAAAAATCACTTTCATCTCCCAACAACTATACTATTTTAGAGATTCTAGCATGGATTAAGTTATTAAAATAATCAATACATTTTTAAAATATTATTTCTCTTCTAAACAATTTACTTCAATGTCTCTTGTTGGTAGAAAAATTAAAATATTATTTATCTTTCCCATTTTCTCTAATTTTAGCATACAAGAAAATTTCTCCAAACTTAGAGATTTTTATCTTCTGTCTCCACTTTTATTTTATTTTAGCATACAAGATAACATAGTTGTTGGAGTAAAAAGTTATTAAATTTCTTTTTCTTTCTTCTATTTTAGCATAGCTGTTGGAAATGCTCTTATACCCTTAATTGTAAGATGAAGGTAATTACTACCTCTATGATTAAGGGCATAATTGTCATTTAGTTGATTAAAAAGACGTTATAGTTACACATTTCTAAAACTGTGTTTTTTCTTTGTGGAAACTTGTTTTGGGACAGAATGAGTAATTAATATATACGTAATTAATACCTGACTATTTTTGGAGAGCCCGAGATCGTATATTGGTGTTAAGTCAGGTTTGTAGATCCCGAAATACTTTTCTGAACCCTTGCCCTGCTTCAAATCCTCATCGTACAATGCAAATAGATACGTATCAATGGATTTTCCGGGCATCAACGGAGTTCCGACCATAGACCTAAGATGAGCAATCAAGTTGCCATTGTAAGCCTTGGCATTCTCCACAGTCGCACCAACCTCAGTGGGATCGCCATTGTATGGCCAACCCGTCTCAGCGACCACAATCTCGACCTCCTTAAAGTCCATGGCGTTCAATGCTGATCTTACTGCGTCCACCTTCACGACATCGATCCATGATTATTATCATATTGTTAGTCCATAGACTAGTAAAACAAAAATAGTAGTAGGTGCAAAAAATAATTAAATAGGAAGAGGCTAAATGAAGTTTTATTTTTTTTAAATTGAATCCGCTATAAGTTCCATACTCACACATACTGTGAAAAGTGTCAAATTTGGTGAAAATCGTGAGAAATGGTTGAACTAAGATGCACCGGATCAAATCCCTTTTAAACCGCAATTCATGGGAGAATATTTGATTATAAATGATCAAAAGTTTAAAAATATTTCTCACACTACTCACCAAAAATGACACTCAGCCTATTTGTATAAAAGTTTAGTTTTGTCATTTTTGAAATGCAAATATGTTTCAAAGACTTGTATAAAAATAAAACTAAAATGACCAAAATGCCATATCATGTAACTAGCACGTTAGGGCCTAGGGGCAGGGGCATTTAAACAACTGCTTCTAACATTTTTCAAAACTAGGGATGACATGTAATAAAATGAAAGCCACAGGGTTATTCCTGTAATTCGAAATTCTGGAGACCAATGTACTTGAATAAGAATTCTGTTTTTTTTTCTGAAATAAGGAGTAAAAAAAAAGTGGTCAAAACTTGGTCAAACATGCAACAACTATTAGTACCGTACATGTAATGATGCATGTTCTTATGTCGAATTTTGAAAATAACAAAAGATGCTAACCGTGCGATGAAATTTAAACTAACCTGAGCATCAAACATATTCATGTACTTGATATTATTACCGGAATCCGGCCGGCCGGCGTTCGGCTGAAACAAACAAAACGCCAGCGTTTCAGGCCTCGGATCATCCTGGTAAGCAAAGAAAGGATAAGGATTGATCAAGAAAGGCGAACCATTTGCTTTATTGAACTCCAGAAACCCCTTCAACAAATCCCCAATACTCGGATCAAATCGTCCGGCCGACGGCGGCTCTGATTGAGCCAACACCGTCATCGAGTGCACCGTCGACACCTTAATTTTCCCGCCCAACGAAGCCGCATCAAGGGCGTTTTGGAGATTTTGCATCGCCGGCAACAGTTGCGTCTTCGTGTTCTGATCGGCGTATTGCAGGACCTCGTTGCCGACGTTGATGAGGATGATTTTGCTAGCCGGATAATATGGTAATACATTTGAACTAATCCAGCCTTTTGCAAACCCTGGGTCGGCTGCCATCGCCGGAATATCACCGTTGGCTGCAGTAATCGTGATTCCAACGCCGGTGTTGGCTAGGGCTTTGATGATCGTTGGATCGGATCCGTACAGTCTCACTTTTCCGATGGAAGTGGACTGTAGTAACTTGGCGGAAGCCGACGGCGGTGGAAGGTTATCGGCGATTATTCCGTAATTCACTCCGATATATGATTGTGACCCTGAGTTATAAAATGATTAAAATCAAACACACACCATTAATACAACCATCAGTTAAAACTTAAAACCCATAATTAATTTTTTTTGGAAGGGTGTCCTAGCCAATCCACAAATTTAATCATTACCCTATGAGTAAAATTCTTTGGTCATAAATGTTGTATACATCTTGAATCCTGGGCAGATCAGATATTCTACCACATTCACAGGTCTTAAACCAGTACGCCACAACCTTGTAGTTAAAACCCATAATTATTTCACTATCCGTCACACTGTAATCAATTTCTTAAAACAGTTTGAAGATAAAAATACAGAAGACTTCAAAATGTTGATAATCAAACAACCATATTAGTTATGATGGAGTTGTAAATCTAATTCAAGAAAAGTGAGAGTTAGTTTATGTGAGATGGGATGTAGGAGGAGCTTACTGGCGACGACGGCGATGTGGAGGAGGAGGAGGAGGAGGAAGAGGAAGGAGGAGGTGGAAGGTGGAGACGCCATGAGTGGGATTCGTGTTCACGTGTGTGTGTGTTTTGAGGAGAGGGGTGAGGGATAAAATTGGAATTTGGGGTTACTTAAGGACTACGGACGACAAAACATTTTGAAAAAGTACTAGAAAATCTAGAAGACAAGTTTTTATGGTTTTGGTTTCGTGCCCAAATTACTTTAATAATTTGAATTTTAAGTTATTTTATTTATTGATTGATTATCAGTGATTAGACGATAATTCGATTTTTATATTATTGATTTCAGTTTAGGGAAATTAATTAAAATACCCTAAGTCCAACTTCGTGTTACCAAAATACCCAAAATCTCTCCCAGTTTACAAAAGTACCCAAAAAATCCGCGATGGGCCCCGCGATCGCGGGCCCAGGCCCACGTGGCAAACTGTTTCGGCCAAAAGCCCCGCGAAACACTCCAACTTTGCCCGCGTTGGCAAGTTTCGTCCCTGCCCGCGATCGCAGCCCGCGATGGGCCAAAAAAAACTTACATTTTTGGTCCCTGTTTTTTGTGTCTTTGTTCAGTAAAAAAAATACAAACTGTTAAAAAGAAATTTTAGCAAAACCGAGCTGCGTGAGCTGCATTCGTGTCCGCAGGTCGCGCTCGCACACAAGTTCGACGATTTTAGCTTGCGAAATCGTCAATCGGCACCCCCCCTGCGCGCGGGTAGGTGTTGGAGTAAAACCATGCAAGGAGCTTGTCAACTCCTCACACTTCTTTCCTTATAAACCAAATAATGTTCCTTCCTCCTTCCTATGTGGGACAACTTCCCACACCCAAATTGGTTTTTGCTAATTTCATGGTTTTTACTCAACTTTGAGCATCGATATCTCATTCACACATACTCCGTTTTCGACGCATTATATATCGTTTTGAAGCTCTCATATAGGAGAACATAAACCCACTATAAGTTAATTATATATACTACATATATATATATATATTTAAATGTGTCTAAAGTTCCCTAAAGAACTTTAATGGTTTTTAGGAAACTTTAGACACATTTAAATATATATATATATATATGTAGTATATATATAATTAACTTATAGTGGGTTTATGTTCTCCTATATGAGAGCTTCGAAACGATATATAATGCGTCGAAAACGGAGTATGTGTGAATGAGATATCGATGCTCAAAGTTGAGTAAAAACCATGAAATTAGCAAAAACCAATTTGGGTGTGGGAAGTTGTCCCACATAGGAAGGAGGAAGGAACATTATTTGGTTTATAAGGAAAGAAGTGTGAGGAGTTGACAAGCTCCTTGCATGGTTTTACTCCAACACCTACCCGCGTGCAGGGGGGGTGCCGATTGACGATTTCGCAAGCTAAAATCGTCGAACTTGTGTTCGAGCGCGACCTGCGGACACGAATGCAGCTCCAAAATCTCGTGCTCACGCAGCTCGGTCGCGGGCAAAGTTGGGGGGCTTCGCGGGGCTTTTGGCCGAAACAGTTTGCCACGCGGGGCCCATCGCGGATTTTTTGGGTACTTTTGTAAACTGGGAGAGATTTTGGGTATTTTTGTAACAGATGGTCAAACTTGGGGTATTTTAATTAATTTCCCTTCAGTTTATATATTTTCAGAGTAAAATGCATAAAATAACAACTTATTTTTATAAATTTCTTTATTATAATATTATATTTTTAGTTTTCTGTAGTACAAGAATGCACTTTTAAATTATTTTATATTAGGGCTAGGAGTATATCAGGCGAGTTTGGGTGGGGAAACCATGTTAGATCTTTTGTAATTGTGTAATTGTATGATGGTGTTGAGACCGGATAATCTTAAGAATCGTGTCGGAAAGGCACTTTCCGAATACAACAATTCGACCCTATAAGCCTTGGGTTCACGAACTTTGTATTGGGATAATTCTTAAGATTTTCTCACACCAAAGGCTATGATATGAGAACTATATATATCGTTATCCAAATTCTCGATCATATATTTATAGAAAGAAATCGACGGTTACAAGCGGTTACAAGCGGTTGAGCGGTTGAGAAACGGTTACAACCGTTTATGGATAAGATCAAAAGCTGACAGCACTTATTAGCGACAGCTGATAGCTTTCAGCGACAGCTTTCAGCTTTTCAGCGACAGTCCTTAGAAAAATTCTAGTCTTTTCGAACTTCGACACCGCTTTAAGGCGATCTAAGATGATAATGGAAACTTGTAAGTGTGCACTCCGCACCTCCTAACTTACGTATGTTTGCCTTATCGTCTTAATCGATCTCAATTAAATCACAATTACACCAAAATGATTGATGACACTAAAATCACCAACATTCCTCCCCCATTTTAGTGTAATCCTTTGATTTACAACGTACTATAAATATGTGAAATTCAAACAGGCGCATAAATGAAAATGTCACGAAGATTGAATTTCCATTTTAGTATATTACACATTCCAAATATTCGAGAATCGGGGTGTTCTAAGAATTGAACCCTTCAACCCATTTGAATACATGAAGATAATACACACATATGTTCGAACAAATCTAGATAACATAACTTGACACTTTTGTAGAGGCCTTGCGTCCTTATCCATTCATGAATGTATAGAAAGCCAAGTCGAAAACTTTCTTGAAGCGGCCACACTTCACGTCCACTTAGGTGATTCTTTTATATCTTGCACCTGCATATGCAATTTTTCAAAAGAATCATTAAGAAATAAAATTTTCAGCCTTACAACACTTGCAGGTCTAAACACATACCTTGGGATGATAATATTATGTGCTTCAATTTTATTAATAAGTCTTCCACATTGAATTCAACCTTTAACGTTGTATTAAAGGGGAATTGGGTATCTTATTAACAAAATCTATATGGACTTTAAACCCATCCCGATCACGGACTTGTGCACTAAGTCCCTAGCCAATGCCTTTGTTAAGTGGTCGGCTAAATTGTTATGAGTTCTAACGAACTCTACGGATATCACCCCATGCATGATTAATTCTCTAACCATGCTATGTCTCACTCCCAAGTGCCTTGACTTTCCATTGTATACTTGGCTATATGCTTTAGCCAAAGTCGCAGCACTATCACAATGAATACTTATAGGTGATATCGGCTTCGGCCACAAAGGAATCTCATAAATTAAATTCTTTAGCCACTCTGCCTCTTTACCGGCGGCTGCCAAAGCTACAAATTCAGATTCCATGGTGGAATTTGTGATGCAAGTTTGTTTCTTTGAGGCCCAAGAGATGGCGCCTCCACCGAGCAAGAATGCCCATCCACTAGTAGAAGAATGATCATCTACATTGGATATCCAACTCGCATCCGTGTAGCCTTCGATCACCGAAGGAAACCCAATATATGTTATACCATAACTCATGGTTCCCTTTAAATATTTGAATACCCTTCTTACCGCTTGCCAATGATGAGTACTCGGTCTACTAGTAAACCGACTCAACCTACCAACGGCATAGGCAATGTCCGGACGTGTACTTGTCATGGCATACATCAAGCACCCGATTGCCTTAGAGTATTCTAATTGTGAAACGGCTTCACCCTCATTAGGCATAAGCTTTTCACTTGGATCCATCGGAGTATTCACGGGCGAACAATTTAACATATTAAACTTCTTTAACACTTTCTCGACATAGTGAGATTGCATTATGGCCAAACCTTTGTTCTCCCTTTTAATCCTTATCCCGAGGATCACTTCGGCCTCCCCCAAATCCTTCATCGAGAATTGGGATGACAAAAATTCTTTTGTCAAGTCGACTTGTCTTTGGTCCGTGCCAAAGATTAACATGTCGTCAACACATAAACAAATTATGACGCCTCTACCGGAATCGTCAAATTTGCTATACACACATTTGTCCTATTGGTTTAAATGAAAACCATTAGACAAAACCACTTCATCAAACTTTTGATGCCACTGTTTTGGGGCTTGCTTCAAACCATAAAGTGATTTAATTAATTTACATACTTTATGTTCATTCCCCGACATCACAAAGCCTTCCGGTTGCTTCATGTAAACCTCCTCCTTTAAATCACCATTAAGAAATGCCGTCTTGACATCCATTTGGTGAATTACCAAATTATTAATAGCTGCCAACGCTATTAATAATCGAATGGTGGAAATTCGAGCGACCGGTGCATAGGTATCGAAATAATCAATACCTTCTTTTTGCCGAAATCCTTGAATTACCAACCGGGCTTTAAACTTATCGATGGTACCATCGACTTTCATTTTCTTCTTGAAAATCCACTTGCAACCCAAAGGTTTGCAACCCGGTGGTAAGTCGGCCAATACCCATGTGTTATTCCCCATGATAGACTCCATCTCATCATTTATTGCCTCTTTCCAAAAGGCGACGTCTTGAGACTTCATAGCCTCATCATAGGTTCTTGGATCTTCCTCTATGCTATAACAATAAGCATATTGAGATTCAATTTCATCTCGTGAACCTTCAACTAAGTATAGTTGAAAGTCGGAACCAAAAGATTTCTCAATCCTTCCTCGTTTACTTCTTCCACTATCTTCGATTCCATTCGAACTTGGAATCACATTTTTCGGTCTTGGAATCGAGGTAAATCGATTCTCATCGAATATTGCATCCCTTGATTCTATAACGGTGTTAACCGAAATAGAGTCGTTGGGTTCAATAACATAGAACCGATATGCCTTTGAATGCTCGGCATATCCGATGAATATACAATCGATTCCTCTTTCTCCCAAAGTTTTTCTTTTGGGATCCGTTAACCTTACCACAGCTCGACAACCCCAAACTCGTAAATAATTTAAGTTTGGTTTCTTCTTGAACCAAAGTTCATAAGGAGTATCCTTACTCCTTTTGTTTGGTACCCGGTTCAAAACATAGCAAGCCGTCAACATGGCTTCACCCCAAAATCCGTCACTAAGACCGGAGTAGGATAACATCGAGTTAACCATTTCTTTTAAAACTCGATTCTTTCGTTCCGCAACACCATTTTGTTGAGGTGTATACGGTGCCGTGGTCTCGTGTATAATTCCAACAGATTGGAAATATAGAGGATCAAAGTATTCACCGCCTCTATCGGTTCTCAACTTTTTAATTAAAATATTTTGCTGCAATTCCACTTCGGTTTTATAAATCTTAAATTTTTCTAAAACTTCGTCTTTCGAATGGAGTAGAAAATTATAACAAAATCTCGAAGCGTCGTCTATAAATGTAGCAAAATACTTTTTATTTCCAAGTGAAGGAGTCGCATGCAAGTCACACAGATCACTATGGATTAAATCCAAAACCATAGATGATCTTTTAATTTTAGGGAAAGGTTGATGTGTGATTTTTGTAAGCATGCAAGTCTTACACTTTTCCAAATTTAAATTAAAGGAAGGTATCATGCCATCCTTGGACATTTCATGCATTCTTTTGTATTGCACGTGTCCAAGTCTAGCATGCCAAAGAAAGGACAAATTACTATTATCTACCATGCAAACAGAATTTTCACAACCAAATTCATTTATTATATTTAACATAAACATCCCAGAATTGTAGTAACCAAATCCAATAAACATACCACACTACGATAGTACATACTTATGGCTTTCATATACTTGTTTAAAACCTAATTTGTTCAACACACTTCTGGAGACTAGATTCTTCCGGATATTAGGTACAAATAAAACATTGTTTAATTTCAACAAATTCCCAGAGCTAAACTTCAAATCCACACAACCACGACCCAAGATTGGAGCACTAGACTCGTTGCCCATATGCAAGACCGATCCATCTTCCACCGGTTCGAACTTCTTGAACCATCTTCGATCCTTGCACACGTGACTCGTGGCACCCGAGTCTACCCACCACGCAATATTATCATCATGTACATAAAATGCATAGGAAATTAGTGGTACATAATTCTTACTTGAATTATTAGAAATGATCGAGTTTTGACCTTGATTTGGGGGTTGATCGTTCGACCCTTGTCCCGCACCACTCGTACTCGCTCCATTCTTGTTACCTTTACCAACTCGACAATCTCGTTTGAAATGTCCTGTTCGACCACAGATCCAACAAGTCATTTTTGACTTTTTGTTGGGTCCATGTTTGGGATTGTCGAACATTCGTTTTTTACCTTTGTCGAATTTCTTCTTGGTCGTGTTCTTACGCTCCTTAACCATGTTGACATTGGATGAACTTGGGATATCCTTATCCTTGGTCTTACCACTTTCTTGCACACGTAGTGATTCCTCAATACGTAAGTGGCTCCCAAGTTGCACCAAAGAAAGTTCTTCCTTTTTGTGTTTAAGTGTGTGTTTGAAGTCTTTCCATGATGGTGGCAACTTGTCAATTATGCTCGACACCGATATGGATTCATCCATATGCATATGGTGTTGAGTATATTGACCAAGGATCCGGAGCAATTCGTTGTATTGCTCCATTACGGGCCTGGAATCGATCATCTTGTAATTATTAAAATTACTTACAAGGAACTTCTTACTCGAAGCATCCTCGACCATGTATTTTGATTCCAAGACATCCCACAATTCTTTTGATGATTCTACATTTTGGTAAACATCAAATAAAGCATCAGACATACCGTTAAGTATATGCCCACGGCATATGTAGTCGTCGTTCTCCCATTTGTTTTTACGTCGGATTGCCTCCAAAGGTGAATCTTCATCGATCTCCGGCATGGGGGTGCTAAGAACATACGCAACCTTCAAAGTGGTGAGAAGAAAGTGCATCTTCTTTTGCCATCGACGAAAATCGTTTCCTAGAAACTTCTCTAGTTTGCCGAATTTCGAAGTCATATCACGAACGGATTCCTCTCGATTTTCCATCGTTAATCAAATAGAAATTGTTGTATTCGAATGTTAGATCTTTTGTAATTGTGTGATTATATGATGGTGTCGAGACCGGATAATCTTAAGAATCGTGTCGGAAAGGCACTTTCCGAATACAACAATTCGACCCTATAAGCCTTGGGTTCACGAACTTTGTATTGGGATAATTCTTAAGATTTTCTTACACCAAAGGCTATGATATGAGAACTATATATATCGTTATCCAAATTCTCGATCACATATTTATAGAAAGAAATCGACGGTTACAAGCGGTTACAAGCGGTTGAGCGGTTGAGAAACGGTTACAACCGTTTATGGATAAGATCAAAAGCTGACAGCACTTATTAGCGACAGTTGATAGCTTTCAGCGACAACTTTCAGCATTTCAGCGACAGCCCTTAGAAAAATTCTAGTCTTTTCGAACTTCGACACCGCTTTAAGGCGATCTAAGATGATAATGGAAACTTGTAAGTGTGCACTCCGCACCTCCTAACTTACGTATGTTTGCCTTATCGTCTTAATCGATCTCAATTAAATCACAATTACACCAAAATGATTGATGACACTAAAATCACCAATAAACCAAAAATCCGATTGGATTTCAGATACAGAAATCAAGAGCCCAACTTTACGTTTCGAATTTTGGATTGCTTCAGGTTCGGGTTGATCGGGTTTCAGGTTAATGGCAGTCGGGTTTGAGTATTATTATAATGCAAAAATATATATATATATTAATTCGATTGATTTTGAAGATAGCCCAACGGGTACCCACTCATCAATCTGACATTAGAGCTCGGGGTCGTCACCCACAAAGATGAATGTAATCAATTGAGAGACTGAGAAATCGATAGTAAGCTTAGAAATTAAAAACATTTTGACCGCCTATAATTTACGATTTTCAAAAGATAATTAGATAAATAGACATGTTTATATAATATTTAAAACATGCAAATGTATATTATTTCGGGTTTTTGGGCGGGTCGGGTGGCCAAAGATCAATCCTAACCCGAACCTAAAAATCCTCCCAAAAGTCGAGGTTTGGATTTTCGGGTTTTGCTCAAACATCTTGTTTTCGGTTGGGGTTTGGATTTCGGACTATTCGCATTTTCCACACCCTTAATTAGAGCTTTGTACTTGGAAAATTTTACCCATTATAGTAATGGATAACTTTTTGATCTAAATTTACCTATTATACTAGGTTTCATACATAATATGATTATAAATTAACAACTATTCATATTAGAAACTGTAACAACCCAACCAAAATAAAGCATAGCATTTCATAGAATATAATAAACATCCCAAAATCGGTCTCAAAAGATTCTCAATACATCTGTCTCAAAACTAGGTTGGCGGAAACAACCTATTCACAACTGAGAATGAAATAAAGTCTAAATAGTAAAATGAAACACTATCTCTAGAAGCGTCCGATCTCTAATCCTTCTCTTTGCTCTTACCGGAGCATCCTACTATCACCTTCCCTGCAAAGTTTTAGTTTTGGAAAAAGCGAGGGTTAGACCATGAGGTCTAGTGAGTTCCCTCAAGAAACAACAGTTCAATAAAACAGATGTAAAGCAGTTCATAACTTTCATAGTTAACAACTTTAAATAAAACTTTCACGTAACACCACATATGTAAATGGCGTACTGAAGTCACTCGGAAGTGACAACGTGTCAGTCTCACACTGCCTTACCGGGTCACACCTCTCATGGCATAAACGGGACACTCCCCCCGGTATGAGCACTGGCGGGCCACACCCCCCGACATAGCCAATCTACATCTCACAACAATGTATGCATACATCTCAAATAATCTTTCATACTTGCATCTTCATGAAATAAAACATGACATTTCTATTCGTTTCAGAAAACACGTTTAAAACACGTATTTAGTTAGAAAAACTCACCTGTCTCCTTAGTAAATTACTTCTCACTAAACCTTCAGGTTTTTAGGGGAATCACCTATGATAATAAGAGAATAAGAATCATAAGTCTTAAGTTAACCTTTATTCCATTTCTGAACAAATTCCCAACACTTGACAAAAACTACCGAATCCAAAACCGTAGTTCCGGACTCCACAATCCGGATCCAAATCCGGATTCTGGTTCTAACACCACTCCGGGCTCCTCTTCCGGATCCGGTCCCATTCGGATTCCGGCCCAATCCGGATTTTGGTCCATTCCGGAAATCATTATACCGGACTCCATGTCCGGATTCCGCCACTCCGGATTCCATCCGGATTCTGGATGTACAAGTTCCGGACTAGACGAATGCTCGATTAGAAACACTAGGTAACCCAAAACTCAACTCACTAAACAATAAATTTCGTTACCAACAAGTTCTATTGCAGAAACAGCAGATTACAAAAGCCTTACTGAAACAAATCCCAACAGTAGCACCTACGATTAGGTTCGCACTACACCAAGAACTTCTATAATCCAGAAAACTAAAGCATAAGTGATAAGAACCTGGGATTTGAGGTTTACCTTCAAAATTCGAGGATAGAATTGACCCAGCTACAACACTCTTCTTGCCTTCTTCTCCAAATCGCCCACGGTGCTTTGATTTCTTCTTCTCAAATCCAATAAGACTCAGCCGCTCACAAATCAATGTGTCTAGGGTTTCGTGCCTAAAATGAGATTCTTATACTCTCCTCCAAATAATACACTTTGGCCCCTTCAAGGCTTTAGTTTTTTTTATTTTTCTTCTATACATCTTACACTTCTTTAAATTTTAACTTGGTTATTACAATACCTCCCCCTCAAAAGATCCGTCCCCGGAATTCCATTGTCGAAAAGCTGAGGGTACTGGGCCCTCATGTCTGCTTCTACCTCCTAAGTTGCCTCTCATCCTTTCTGATACCGCCATTGAACCTTTACTAGCCTGATCTCCTTTTTTCTCAATTTTCGAACTATACTGTCTACAATTTCTATTGGTTCCTCTACATAAGTCAACTTCTCATCAATGTTGATATTCTCTACTGGAATGGCCACATCTGCTTCGACCAAACACTTCTTCAGGTTTGAAACATGAAACGTCGGGTGAACTCCCTTTAATTCTCCTGACAAATCTAACTTGTAAGCTACTGCTCCGACCCGTTCAGAAATGACGAAAGGCCCCACATATCTCGGCCTCAACTTTCCTTTCTTACCAAATCGTACTACTCCCTTCCAAGGCGAGACTTTCAACAATACCTTGTCACCCACTTGGAACTCGATAGGTTTCCTTCTTTTGTTTGCATGCTTTCTTTGCCGATCTTGCGCGATCCTCATTTTCTCACGGATTAGCTCTATCTTATCCGCGGTCATTTGCATGATTTCTGTGCCTACCAACTGCCTTTCCCCCACTTCGTTCCAATACAACGGCGTTCGACACTTCCGTCCGTACAAAGCTTCGAATGGTGCTGCTGGGATACTTGCGTGATAACTGTTGTTATAAGAAAACTCTATCAAAGGTAGGTGCACTTCCCAAGAAACATTGAAATCAATCACACAGGCTCGGAGCATATCTTCTAACGTTTGAATGGTCCTTTCACTCGGACCATCCGTCTGGGGATGATATGTTGTGCTCAACTTCACTTACGAACCCAACTCCCGCTGTAGACTTCTCCAAAACGATGACGTAAACCGACTATCACGATCGAACACGATTGATCGCGGCACCCCGTGCCTAGATACGAACTCATTAATGTACAACTAGGCTAGCTTCTCCAATGAATCCGACTCCCTGATTGGTAGAAAATGCGCGGACTTGGTGAGACTATCCACAATCACCCATATCGCATCGTTACCCTTCGGAGTCCTTGGTAACTTCGTAACAAAATCCATGGTGATGTTATCCTATTTCCACACTGGTATCACCGTATACTGAAGTTCCCCATAAAGGCGCTGATGTTCTGCTTTAACCTTCAGACACGTCAGACATCGTTCCACAAAATGGGCGATGTCCTTCTTCATTCCCGGCCACCAGTAAAACTGTCTTAAGTCCCTGTACATCTTATTCGTCCACGGGTGCATAGAATATCGTGACTTATGCGCTTCTTCCAAAATGCTTACTCTCAAGTTCCCTAACTTAGGAACCCATACCCGATCCTTCATGCACCTCAACCCACCACTGTTGACACTAAGCAAGGATGTAATCCCGACGATCCTTTCACTTTTCATATTTTCTTCCAACAACGCCTCCTCTTGAGACTTCTTGACTTCGTCCAGGAGACTCGAGGTCGCTTCAACTCTGAAGGCCACCACCTTGGTCGATTCTCCTCGCTCTTTCCGACTCAACGCGTCAGCTACCACATTCGCTTTACCCGGGTGCTAAAGGATTTCACAGTCGTATTCGTTCAATAGTTCCATCCATCTCCTCTGTCTCATGTTCAATTCCTTCTGATCGAAAAGATGCTTAAGACTCTTATGATCGGTGTAGATCTGACACTTCACTCCATACAGTAGTGTCGCCATATTTTTCAAGCGAACACCACTGCTGCTAGTTCCATGTCGTGAGTAGGGTAGTTCTTCTCATGATTCTTCAACTGTCGAGATGCGTAGGCAACCACCTTCCCATTCTTCATCAGTACACACCCTAACCCAAGCTTAGAAGCATCGCTGTAAATTACAAAGCCTTCTGATCCATCAGGTAATGACAAAATTGGAGCGCTGCTCAGACTTTCTTTCAATCTCTCAAATGCGGCCTCTTGAGCTTCGGCCCAAACGAACTTGGCGTTCTTCCTCGTCAAAGCAGTCAACAGTGTGGCTATCCGAGAAAAGTCCTGAATGAACTTCCGATAGTAGCCCGCCAGTCCAAGAAAACCCCTTACTTCAGATGGCGACTTTGGCGACTCCCAATCTTTAATAGATATAATCTTAGCGGGGTCCACTTTGATACCATCCATCGACACCACGTGGCCTAGAAACTGTACTTCTCTTAACCAAAACTCGCACTTCGAGAACTTGGCGTACGACTTCTCGTGTTTCAGCAACTCCAACACCGCCCGAAGATGCTCCTCTTGGTCATTAGGGGTTTGAGAGTAGATCAGGATATCGTCGATGAAGACGATTACACACTTGTTCAGCAACGAACTACACACCCTGTTCATCAAGTCCATGAACAATGCTGGGGCATTAGTCAAGCCAAAGGGCATGACTAAGAACTCGTAGTGTCCGTATCTTGTACGAAAGGCTGTCTTGGGCACGTCTTCCTTTCTCACCTTCAGCTGATGGTAGCCTGATCTTAAGTCTATCTTCGAGAAATAGCTCGCACCCTATAATTGGTCGAAGAGGTCATCAATCCTTGGAAGCGGGTACTTGTTCTTAACCGTTACCTTGTTGAGCTCACGGTAATCTATGCACATTCGCATAGATCCGTCCTTCTTCTTGACAAATAGTACCGACGCTCCCCAAGGCGATGAGCTCGGACGGATGAAACCCTTGTCGAGTAGCTCTTGCAGCTGCCTCATCATCTTCTTCATTTCCGCTGGTGCCAGACGATAGGGCGCACACGCTATCTGTGCCGCCCCATGCATCAAATCTATTCTGAACTCTACTTGGGGATCTAGGGGCAGACTCGTCAAGTCATCTGGAAACACTTCTGGGTACTCATTTACTATAGGCACATCCTCTACTCCCTTCTTCTCTTTCTTAGCATCTAGCACATAAGCTAAATACCCCAGACATCCCTTCCCCAAACATCGTCTAGCTTTCACCATAGATATCAAACACGACTTCCTATGTCGACGATCCCCATAGATTTCCACTTCTTTCTTATCAGACAAGGCGATACGAATTAATTTCTTATTACATACTATGTTAGTGTCGCTTTCCGCTAACAACCCAACCAAAATAAAGCATAGCATTTCATAGAATATAATAAACATCCCAAAATCGGTCTCAAAAGATTCTCAATACATATGTCTCAAAACTAGGTTGGCGGAAACAACCTATTCACAACTGAGAATGAAATAAAGTCTAAATAGTAAAATGAAACACTATCTCTAGAAGCGTCCGATCTCTAATCCTTCTCTTTGCTCTTACCAGAGCTTCCTACTATCACCTTCCCTGAAAAGTTTTAGTTTTGGAAAAAAGCGAGGGTTAGACCATGAGGTCTAGTGAGTTCCCTCAAGAAACAACAGTTCAATAAAACAGATGTAAAGCAGTTCACAACTTTCATAGTTAACAACTTTAAATAAAACTTTCACGTAACACCACACATGTAAATGGCACACTGAAGTCACTCAGAAGTGACAACGTGTCAGTCTCACACTGCCTTACTGGGTCACACCTCCCATGGCATAAATGGGACACTCCCCCCGGTATGAGCACTGGCGGGCCACACCCCCGACTTAGCCAATCTACATCTCACAACAATGTATGCATACATCTCAAATAATCTTCATACTTGCATCTTCATGAAATAAAACATGACATTTCTATTCGTTTCAGAAAACACGTTTAAAACACGTATTTAGTTAGAAAAACTCACCTGTCTCCTTGGTAAATTACTTCTCACGAAAGCTTCATGTTTTTAGGGGAATCACCTATGATAATAAGAGAATAAGAATCATAAGTCTTAGGTTAACCCTTATTCCATTTCTGAACAGATTCCCAACACTTGACTAAAACTATCGAATCCAAAACCGTAGTTCCGGACTCCACAATCCGGATCCAAATCCGGATTCCGGTTCTAACACCACTCCGGGCTCCTCTTCCGGATCCGGTCCCATTCCGGATTCCGGTACACTCCGGTTCCGGTCCCATTCGGATTCCGGCCTAATCCGGATTCCGGTCCATTCCAGAAATCATTATACCGGACTCCATGTCCGGATTCCACCACTCCGGATTCCATCCGGATTAGGGATGTACAAGTTCCGGACTAGACGAATGCTCGATTAGAATACACTGGGCAACCCAAAACTCAACTCACTCAGCAATAAATTTCGTTACCAACAAGTTCTATTGCGAAAACAGCAGATTACAAAGCCTTACTGAAACAAATCCCAACAGTAGCACCTACGATTAGGTTCGCACTACACCAAGAACTTCTATAATCCAGAAAACTAAAACACAAGTGATAAGAACCTGGGATTTGAGGTTTACCTTCAAAATTCGAGGATAGAATTGACCCAGCTACAACACTCTTCTTGCCTTCTTCTCCAAATCGCCCACGGTGCTTTGATTTCTTCTTCTCAAATCCAATAAGTCTCGGCCACTCACAAATCAATGTGTCTAGGGTTTCGTGCCTGAAATGAGATTCTTACACTCTCCTCCCAATAATACACTTTGGCCCCTTCAAGGCTTTAGTTTTTTTTATTTTTCTTCCACACATCTTACACTTCTTTAAATTTTAACTTGGTTATTACAGAAACAATAATATGGAATGGAAAACTAGGGAGATTTTGGGAGCATTTGATTAACAAGTAATTCATATTGGAAATGGCGTGGAAACAGCAATATGAAATTGAGACTTCCACTTATATTAAAATCACAAGTCACCCTCAACAAGATTTCCACTTATATGTCCACTAGGATCGATTCACAAATATTTAAGGGATCGGTTCACAAACATTCGATCCAAACAATGATTAAAATCGATTAACGGGTTTTTGCCATTGTCTACGCCTCTACGGTAACCGAAATTACATAGGAGACGGTTACTTACATAAAAAAGTCACATAGGGGACAACGATGAGGGAGACAACGATGAATATTTTAGGCTTCTAAATTGTTATTAAACTATTATATTAATGTATATGTTAGGATATATTGTGACATTCCAAATTAACAGTTTAAAAACCGTGTTTATTGTTACTAGA
This sequence comes from Saussurea involucrata, assembly GCA_033807775.1. Lineage (NCBI taxonomy): Eukaryota > Viridiplantae > Streptophyta > Magnoliopsida > Asterales > Asteraceae > Saussurea > Saussurea involucrata. The sequence continues at coordinate 87,628,065 of CM066318.1, forward strand.
CAAACGAGCTAGATAATGGCTTCAAGAATTGAGTATCGTCCAAATAGCTAAGGAAACCCCACAAGTGAGTGTTTGTTGTTGATCATGTCATGATTTTCAACCAATGATATCTTCTTTTTTCTTGGTTTCAACATGATTCTTGAATGTGTCGGCCCAACGATGTGGTGCTTCTGCTTTGCCTTTCATCGATATTCTCTAATACTTGTTATATTTATATCCAACTTGTTAACAAATTCATCGACAAACTCTTACCTTAACCTCCTTCACGTACTCTTTGACACCCATTTTGATTTGAGTTTTCATTAGGTTCTTTTTTTGTGTCTCGATACAAAACTTATGTGAGAGTATAACAAATGTCCCCTAATGTTTTTTTTAATTATATTTAACAATGTTCGAGGGAAAATCATGTTCTATATGATTTAAAATATATGTAAATGCATGACTACGGGTTAACTTTATGTTTTGATACTAACACCTTATTGTAAAGCCAAGGAAGCAATGTTTGGGATTGTTTAATTAGCTAATGGCTGCTACATGTCCACGTTATTACATCAACTGTTTTTTCTAATATACCTTGCCAACTATAAGATATTTCTTGCATTACTATTTTCTAGAATTGTTTGGAAAAATAATAGCAACTATTGTGATATTGGAAAAAATGGTGTAGCCATTTCATGTGAGAATTAAATTTGAGTGAAATTGAATCCTAAGTAGAGTATGAGTGTTTTCGTAGAGTTAATTTTAGGTATAAAGTCATAGGGTTGAAGATGACCCCTATTACACTCTAGTTCTCGAATTTCATATGAAAAACACTCTATAATTGAAAGCCAAATTTATGTTTTTACAAACAAATGGTGAATCAAATTAAATAGCTTGTAAGACAATTGAAAACAAATGTTTTTACTTATGTTTATAAAATCATAATAAAGTATTCTAATTTAATGATTATTCTAATTGTATCTTAGAATATTTATATAAGCAGTTTTAAAAAGCTGAACTTATGCATCATTTACTTGTAATCTTGAATTTTAAGTAATATGCATCAACAAACAGTACATGATGCATAAAAATTTGTTTTTAAAAGTTTTTCTCAGATACTTTATAATATAGTATAGATAATATAAGAAAGATAATTTATAGGGAAATTAATTAAAATACACATTATTTGACTTTGACTTGCAAAAATATCCATAATCTCGACCGGTTTGCAAAAATACCCAAAAAATCTGCAATTGGGCCCGTGATCATGGACCAGGGAAAATTTTGGAAAGTGGTCCTGCGATTTGGAGAGGAGTCCCGCGGATTGTACACTCAAATTGATTATTTTGATTTAAATTTTACACTTTATACCCCTATAATTATTTACTTACTTTACTTTATACCTTTTACTTTCCTAATTTTAATTTTACACCTTCATCATATTAACACATATAATCGTTTATTAACTAAAATACGTTAAAAAAATACGTTTTAATTTTAACAAGTTACATCATTGTACTCGTCTCTTCGATACCTTCGAAATGAGCCAAATATTGAATATTTTTTGATTTAATTATTTAATTATATATCATATATACTACATAAAAATATTTTTAATATTTACAATTCATATCCTTATAGTTAATTATTTAATTTATGGTACATTTCTTACTTTTTCATTTTTCGTTTTACACTCTTATCGCATTAACATAATAATCATATATTAACTAATTGATTAAATCGTCAAATTATTTGGATTATATATATATATATCGAACTCCTTAACATATTTTAACGTAATTATGTATGTTAATGTGATATGTTAAAACGTTTTTTTAAAACGAATAACTTGACGATTTAATCAATTAGTTAATATAAGATTATTATGTTGAAGTAATAAGAGTGTAAAACAAAATTGAAAAAATAAGAGATGTATCATAAATTAAATAATCAACTATAAGGGTATGAATTGTAAATATTAAAAATATTTTTATGTAGTATATATGATATATAATTAAATAATTAAATCAAAAAATATTTAATATTGAGCTCATTTCGAAGGTATCGAAGAGACAAGTACAATGATTTAACTTGTTAAAATTAAAACGTATTTTTAACGTATTTTAGTTAATAAACGATTATATGTGTTAATATGATGAAGGTGTAAAATTAAAATTAGGAAAGTAAAAGGTATAAAGTAAAGTAAGTAAATAATTATAGGGGTATAAAGTGTAAAATTTAAATCAAAATAATCAAATTGAGTGTATAATCCGCGAGACTCCTCTCCAAATCGCGGGACCACTTTCCAAATTTTTCCGTGGTCCGCGATCACGGGCCTAATCGTGGATTTTTTGGGTATTTTTGCAAACCGGTCGAGATTATGGGTATTTTTGCAAGTCAAAGTCAAATAATGGGTATTTTAATCAAATTCCCTAATTTATATTCAAAATTAAACAACAAGGTACAACAATTAAAGAACGAAATCGTGTCTTCTCATGTCTTTACGAGTGGAATTAGCTTTTTGCTTTCAAAGATTTCAACTTTATGTTACACTAGGGTTTGGTACGGCGCGTTGCGCGATAGTGATAAAATCTTTAGATAATATTGAAGTTAAATGGATTGATGAATATATATATATATATATATATATATATATATATATATATATATACATCAAAATAATAAGAATCAATATTACAATTGATATGAAGTTGTTTGTAATTCTTAGTTGTTTCTTTTGATATATATAATTAAATAATAGCTAAGAAGTTCTACATCATCAAACTTTGTAATTGACTCAAAATGATAAAAGAAGTGTGTGAGACTATTGATTATAATAATGAGATGTATAATTAGTATCGTTTTGTCATGACTCGTAATATATCGATTTATCTCTAACATATATTCCCATATAATAATTATATTCACGGTGCAAACATAATATTGCTACCTAGTTTTGTTTAATTGTGGGGCATTTTGGTAAATTGTTTACATTTGTTATAATGTACTCGTTGCAACTTCGGCTAAAAGTTCTCCACGAAGTTCCCAAAATACGGTTGGACGAAAGAGTAACAAAAGTCGTTAGTATTGTGATCACTTCGAGTATATGCAAGCCTAATTAAATTGTTAATTTTTCATTGTTCTAGTTTTTATTTATTTGCTTGAGACTGTATCTCAATAACTTAGTTTCTTAGTAAAGAATTTTGAAAAAAAGGGTTTTAGTCATATTATGTAAAATGAAACATAGTATATCAATTCTAATTTTATTTTTATACTTGATTTCAATTTAAATTAAAAAATGCAATTGAAATAGTTATATATTGATGATTGTAATAAATTATTCTTTCTAATTTTATGTATTTGGTTATTCAAATTTAATTTATATATATACATATACACACACATTTCTATCGTTTTTGTACATATTGCTATATTGATTATAATAAGTTTTAGTTTTGATTATAATTTTAACTATATATATTGATTCATAATAATTTTTTATTTTATGTATTGATTTTAGTAGTGATATTAAATGCAATAAGTATTGATTTAATTAGTGAAATTAAATGTAATAAGTGTATTATTTATTAATGATAGAGTTAGTAATAAGTATTTGATTATAAATTAAATTTATGTAATGATATTAAATGTAATAAATATCTCATTTATCAAAGAAGAGGTTAATAATAAGTATTTAATTATATATTGATTCTAATTTTATTCATATATATTGCTTCTAATGTCATTCATATTTATATATTGCTTTTAATAGGACTTTAAATAATAATAATTTCTTAATTTTATGTATTGATTACTTTATATATTAACTCAAATTTCATTTATACAATGAGTTTTTAAATATGTTAAATATATATATTCCTTCAATGTTATGTGAAAAAAATTAGAATAATATGAAATAATTAAATAAAAAAAATTTAGGTGTAAACAAAGAAGATGAATAGACTAATTAATTAAACATTTTGCTAATAACTATATCAAAAAATGCAAAATTTGAGGGGAAAAAAGAAGAAATTTGGGATTGAGATGCCTAGAAAATGTCATCGCATGTGGTTTTTCTTATAAATTTACAAATTGAAAAATAAGAAACTATGTAGACATAAAAGAATGAGAAGAAAATTCCACAACAAAAACTAAGGTAACAATTATAAATAAATTAAAAGAAAAAACCAAAAGCTTATTTAACAACAATATGTAAACACACAAACATTAAAAAGATGCAAAATTTAAAGGAAAAAAGAAGAAATTTTGGGATTGAGATGCTTAGAAAATGGCATGTCATATGGCTTTTCTAATAAAATTACAAATTGAAAATTAAGAAAACTATGTAGACATAAAAGAATGAGAAGAAAAATTCACAACAAAAACCAATGTAACATTTGTAAATAAATCAAACGAAAAACCAAAAACTTATTAAACAATATGTAAAACACGCAAAACATTAAAAAAATATATGCAATTTTTTTATAGAAAAAAATAATGATATTGATTGGGAAGACACACACATATACACATATCAACACTATATAACTTACATAAATCATTACCTGGAAATTTTATGGAGGATGGGCTAAAATATCGACGGAAAGTAAATTCTACAAAGAATAAACAACAAACAAACATACAAACCTAATAGAATATAGTATAAAACATAAGAGTTGTTAATTTCATGTTATGGAGCATTAGGTTGTAGTTTATATATTAGTTTGTTGTAGTTCCTCTAATTAATAAATGGAAAGATGAAGAGACTAAAATTAATGTCTCTAAAAATTGAGATAGTTTGGAAATTAAAGCTAATTAAAATGAAGAGTAAACTCTACTTTTGGTCCCTAAGGTATAGTGATTTCTTTGAAACAAGTACCCGTGGTTTCATAAGTCGACTTATGGTCCTCATGGTTTTGATTTTGCTCTAGATTCAGGACCTGGTCACTAACGGAGTTAAAAAATTCAGTTAGAGGCAAGGGTATTTTCGTCCTTTCATCATTTTGTCTTTTTTTTGTAATTCTATTTGTTTCTATTGTTTTTTTTTGTAAAAACAATCAAACCTTAAGGACCTATATGTAAAAATTAACTAATATATTGTAACAACCCAATTTCACTAAAATAAAACTTATAACAATACAACCAAAAATGGCCCCAAAGTACACAATTAAAATTTCTTCTACACTAAGTTCGCAGCGGATAACACACTCACAACTGAGATGCTACAGGAAAGCCAATGGTAATCTACAAGTCTTCACTAGACTCTAGCTCTTCTACAACTCCACAACCTTCCATCATCAGCAGATGAAATCCCAAGCACGACAGTCACCTGAAAATGGTTTTAGTTTTTGAAAAGCGAGGGTTAGACCATGAGGTCTAGTGAATTCCCTCTTAAAAGTATTCACAAGCCATTTAAGAAAACGTACTATTACAAGACAGTAACACATCAAACATATACTCAACAAGGGTGTACACAATGGCATAGACTATTTAACACCTTACAAAGCCAGGCACGGCAACTCGACACCTTACAAAGACAGGCACGGCAACTCGACACCATACAAAGCCAGGCACGGCAACTCGACACCTTACAAAGCCAGGCACGGCAATTCGAGAAGTCCCACACTGTGCAACCCGACTCCACCCATAGCAACAACCAAACAAGCATGTAATCAACATTCACGCATAACTGTACGTATAAACAACTTGTATGCAATTGTAAACATTTCCATGTCATGCACAATAAAACCTTTCCAAAACGTTTAATCATGTCATCATGCTTGCAAACATAATCAGTTAAGAAACCTTTACCAAAACATTTCATTTGCACCAAAATGGGTTAAGGGAACTCACATGATACTCGGCTTAACGACACACTAACCGGAGCTCACTTAAACACCAACCGAACACCTGAATTGGGGTTAACAAAGGAGGTATTAGACTCCCTAATTATGCCCTAAAACATCCCTAAAAAATTCATAAGACAATCCCTTAAACATCGCCTCGATTCCAGCCCCAAACGACGTACGAAACAGAAATCGAAAAACTCCCAACAGAGGGATACGCGGTTTGTGCCGCGGTTTACAAACCGCGCAGCAAGCCGCGTATGTCCCTGGTCGAGCATCCTCAATTCTGCACAAAATCTCAGTCCGAAAACTCACCCTTTCTCAACTCCAACTCGTCCCAAATCGATTTTAAGCTCCCAAAATAAAATAATGAATGTTCTAAACCTTTCCCCATAATTACCAAACATCAAAACATCATTTAATCTGATGAAACTCAACCAAAACCCAACCATTGATTCATGATTCAAAACTCAAAAGCTAAAATCAAACCATAGCAAGTATGGAGATTGCTTAACAAATATGAAGAGATTTCCCAATGTTCTGATCCAAAACTTAAGGGAATCACTCCCAAAATCAATTGTTTCTTATTCCATGGATTAGAAATCACAATCCCAAAGATTACAAAACCCCAAGCTACAAAACAACACACCCAACTATGAAGAAGAAGGAATAAGGTTCATACCTTGAAGAAGATGAAGTCTTCACTTCCATGGTGCTATCCTTCTTCCTCACTTCCCACCATGGATGAGCTCTTCCTCTCTTCTCCCAAATTCTCAGCCGACACTAAGGTGAGAATGAGGGTTTTCCTCTTATTTAGCTTCCTTTGATTCACCCCTTGGACACTAAAGTTTCATTCTTCACACTTTGGCCACCAAAAATCTTCATTTACTCCAATCTTGCAAGAAGAATAAAATATGGGGTGTTACATCACCTCCCCCTTATTAGAATTCCGTCCTCGGAATTCCATTGCCGGACACATGCTGCAATTGGAGTTAACTTCCGACTCCCAATTACTCACACTGTCTGCGAAGCTACACCAAACTTCTTCCCAACCAACATTCTCTAAACAAGGATTAAGACATACCAAAAGCACTCCAAATTTTCTCCGGGTGCCTCTAAATCAATCAATAATTCCCAGTTCTTTCGAAAACCGCCACTACTCCATTACAATGTAGTCCAATTCAATCTCCTATTGAAACACACTACTCCTAACCATGGGAATATTTTCCCCATCCAACTGTTCTCTCGACTTGAGATTGACAATGCTCAAACCTTCTAATCCAGTCATCTTAGTTCCATTCATCTATCCATCCACTCCTGATCAGCACCGACAACATACAGTATTCTTTGACATCGCTCCTAGGCCAACAACTACACTCTCGGGTCTGTAGCATGCCCAGCCACACCCTTGCAATCTCTTCGTCCAAACATACTACTCATCCAAAATAATCTTTTTAATAGAAAACGACTCTACTCGAGTTAACACCGCAATAACCCAAATCTCTAAACGGAGACTAATCACTCCCTTCGTCGACATTACACACTATCACTCTCATATCGTTACCGCATTCTCACCACCACATAACATTCATATCAAAGGAAGAACGCCCTCCTACCAAAATAGCGTTCGCCTGGCACAATTGTGTTTCCTCAAAGTCACACCGATCACACGTGCCTCAACAGTTACAAATCAACGGTCCAAACTCACAACAATCACTAAGCCATAATTCCATTCTATACACAAATATATCCTTCGCCCAAATCCACCGAATGGTTCCACTAACTAGGAACTTCCACCAAAATTCGCTTGCCCTCCCACAAGGAGGAGTGACCAAGTTCACTCAAACTATTCCAACTAATCGAATACTGAACGACACGCTCACGTGAAACATTCTTCCCGACAATACCGAATCTAATCCCAAGGTTTCTCAGCCCGGGCACCACATTCGCCCACTTGTTTCCATTCTAACTTGACACATTAAAATGCTTTAAAAGAATGGTTCGCTAACACGAGCCAGTTTTATATTGGTCGCATGAAATTAGCTCTCTCAACTCTTTAACCATAGCATAAACAACAATCCCTTATCTTATGCCCAAAAAAAAGGTTCTTTAATTAAAGTCCGCCTATTCAATGTCCCATGACATCTTCTTACCGCGAGTCTGTCTATACTTGATCTGTCATACCGTCATCATCTTCTCTCATGCTTACACAGACTTCCCATCGCACACCGCTACAGTCTAAAAGAACGACTTCTCCAAAATTATCAGTCAAGACCTTTAGCCAAGTTCTCATAAGGTACTTAACACCATGAACTACCAAGAGTTCCTAACTCTCCAACACCGCCGACCCGTTCATTATAATTCATTACATCTACGGAATACTCCAACGCTCCTGACTAAACTTCACGACGAAGCACTACAGCTTAACGGGTACAATATCCTGATCGACAATCAAGTGAAGTATGAAAACTCACCCAAAATCCAATGGGATCGAGAAGGACAAGGGTTCTCATTTCATCCCGTTACCAACCGCAACTTAATCTCTTGATCTCTATCTAGTATTAACGTATACCGCCCGCAAAACCACACACTACAACCAAGCATACTCACTACCTTTGACTACTCCGTTATTACGGCAATTCATCATTACATCTAAGACTTACACGTTTCTTCGGTACCAAATGCTACCACTTCTCCACGCCACTATCGCACCCCGCGACTATATTGCAACAAGATAACATGATGCCTTTACATACACAGAAGATATTACTTTCTCCATGCCATCCATAACACAATTTCAAACGAAGCCAAAACGTTGCTCGACTTGCCCTTCCCGGGTCTAGACGAACCACATGACAAGGTCAACTTTTCAAGGTACACCCGCTTCGATTACCCTAACCTTTCGTTCTTATATGGATCATCATACCCCATAAGAAAATCACTTAAGCAATCGCGATCTCTAACTTTTGTACATTCACACAAGGTGGTCAAACGTCAGGTTGGATACCTACCTTTCTCCAAACAACTTCTTACATTTTGCAAGAAAACTCAACAAGATAACCGCACTATAGTTACTTCTCCAATACCAACCTCCTGACAACTATCCAGCAGAACGGTCACTGATTCGACATCGACAATCGACATGCAATTGTCCAGTCGCCTTACGACAGACAAGGATCCTCGAAATAATCTATTTCTCCTAACTCCCCGAACAAGTTCTCGTTCCTCGTTAGCTCCTCGCAATCTATCTCCGCTGTGCTAGACACCTTACACATAAGCTAATCATCAAAACCTCAATGGACCTCACATCCATATTGGTGGTCTTCCGTTTCCCCCAATGCCCTCACAAGGTGTTCCTATACCATACCACTTCCACAATTCGAACGACCTCATCCACTCACACCCAACGGGTTCACTCTCACGTTTTAATCTCCTGACATCACCCCTAACTTGAGACATGTTAAACAGTCGCAACCTTCTATACCAAGGGACTACGTGATGATAATTCCATTCCTCCCTGACAATCTAGGATTCCTAACAGAACCCACTTCATTCAATGCATCAAAACCAGCTTATACCCCACCGTTCCCACCTGAGAGAAAACAAACACAAGATCTATCTTAGCGCGAGATCTGATTACCAAACCAACTCAGTATTCCAACTCAAAACCGAGAACATTACATTAAGTAACGTAACGCTACTGATTACTATTCCACCAACAGAAACACTTTGACCATTTCAACTTTACCGCGATTAAAACTATTCTCACATAACTCGACAATAGTTCAAACTACACTCATACCAACATTCCAAATTCACTGCCCAAGACTCCCGGTATTCACCCACTTACTCTAACGGAAACACTAAGGTCATAACTTGACCACATCTTATTCAACTAACAATTCAACTCCCAAAGCCTTTCCTTGACCTCAATCGTAATACCCTTCCTGACCTAGCGAGTTCATATCCTTCATGCACAATAGCACAACGATTGAAATCATTTTGCACTCTTTCAAAAACGCAATAGATACAAAATCATAAAACAAGCTCGAATACGCACGAATCAACACCACTCAAGATGAATAGTAAAACACAACGACTGTAAGGATCACTCACAGTTACTCTTACGATAAATCGTAATCTTGTCCATCCAAATCGATGCCGACACTACGGTTGTCTCCAATGAGACCCTTTCACATGTGACTGAAAAATTTTCGAACGAAATGACTTACCCAAAGTGGGTCTGTTAACTCCAACACTCATTTTGTTTATAAAACAAAACCTCACAATAAAACATTTTCAATATTTTCGGGACGAAGGTTTTCTTCCACAAATAAAAGCGTGAAATAATTCGTGGATCACTAAGTTTAAAGCTTTTTCGTATCATGAAAACAAGTTTGTCTTTTACTTTAAAGAAAACACACGCTCGCACGCGTCAACTCATTTTCCAAACAAGAAACCTGTCATGCACGTACATGCTTTTAACATGAAAGAACTCGTGTAATAAGTTTAATGACATAATGCATGAAATTTAATATGCAATTGAAGGCTATTCACTCTAACCGAGTCAACCGTTGCACTCACTTCAACTCTTCACTGATACCTCACTAAGACCAACAACCGCTTTCTTACTTATGCTACAACTTGTAGCACAAGTGCTCCACAATCCACCTGATCAACCGCTCAACATGGTTTAACAATTGACCACTTATCTCACCTTCTACTCTTATATTCCTCAAAACAACACTGATCTCTTGCAATCAATAACCTTGCCGCTAAACCGTTTGACTAAGGAATCCAAGACTAGATTCCCTCACTCGATCTTGAATTGAAGGTTTTCAAGATGCCAACATAATTCTCACTTCCTATCCCGGAGAGTTTACCTCTAGACAGCTTATTAACATTCCAGACAACACTTCTTCTAGAAGCTACAAATCTCACATCTCAAGGGGTCTCCCATGACACATCAACTCTTTGCTATCAAACACGAGGTTAGAACCTTCTACGTACTGCCACACTCACCACTCCTCCCGACAATAGTGATTGATTACACTCATGCACCTGTAGATCCATAATAGCATTGGCCAGATGCTATTTGAATTTACCTTACATGAGGGTTCTCACTACCATTGTCAAGACATCCTACGATTAAGGTCTTTCCTAATGGCTTCCTATATCTCAGTTGTGTCCCACTCTACTCCACAGTTTAAGTTTAGGCCCATCCGGTCACCTAAATCCCTTAAACTATGGCTCTGATACCATTTGTAACAACCCAATTTCACTAAAATAAAACTTATAACAATACAACCAAAAATGGCCCCAAAGTACACAATTAAAATTTCTTCTACACTAAGTTCGCAGCGGATAACACACTCACAACTGAGATGCTACATAAAAGCCAATGGTAATCTACAAGTCTTCACTAGACTCTAGCTCTTCTACAACTCCACAACCTTCCATCATCAGCAGATGAAATCCCAAGCACGACAGTTACCTGAAAATGGTTTTAGTTTTTGAAAAGCGAGGGTTAGACCATGAGGTCTAGTGAATTCCCTCTTAAAAGTATTCACAAGCCATTTAAGAAAATGTACTATTACGAGACAGTAACACATCAAACATATACTCAACAAGGGTGTACACAGTGGCATAGACTATTTAACACCTTACAAAGCCAGGCACGGCAACTCGACACCTTACAAAACCAGACACGGCAACTCGACACCTTACAAAGCTAGGCACGACAACTCGAGAAGTCCCACACTGTGCAACCCGACTCCACCCATAGCAACAACCAAACAAGCATGTAATCAACATTCACGCATAACTGTACGTATAAACAACTTGTATGCAATTGTAAACATTTCCATGTCATGCACAATAAAACCTTTCCAAAACGTTTAATCATGTCATCATGCTTGCAAACATAATCAGTTAAGAAACCTTTACCAAAACATTTCATTTGCACCAAAATGGGTTAAGGGAACTCACCTGATACTCGGCTTAACGACACACTAACCGGAGCTCACTTAAACACCAACCGAACACCTGAATTGGGGTTAACAAAGGAGGTATTAGACTCCCTAATTATGCCCTAAAACATCCCTCAAAAACTCATAAGAAAATCCCTTAAACATCGCCTCGATTCCAGCCCCAAACGACGTACGAAACAGAAATCGAAAAACTCCCAACAGAGGGATACGCGGTTTTTGCCGCGGTTTACAAACCGCGCAGCAAGCCGCATATGTCCCTGGTCGAGCATCCTCAATTCTGCACAAAATCTCAGTCCGAAAACTCACCCTTTCTCAACTCCAACTCGTCCCAAATCGATTTTAAGCTCCCAAAATAAAATAATGAATGTTCTAAACCTTTCCCCATAATTACCAAACATCAAAACATCATTTAATCTGATGAAACTCAACCAAAACCCAACCATTGATTCATGATTCAAAACTCAAAAGCTCAAACTCAAACCATAGCAAGTATGGAGATTGCTTAACAAATATGAAGAGATTTCCCAATGTTCTGATCCAAAACTTAAGGGAATCACTCCCAAAATCAATTGTTTCTTATTCCATGGATTAGAAATCACAATCCCAAAGATTACAAAACCCCAAGCTACAAAACAACACACCCAACTATGAAGAAGAAGGAATAAGGTTCATACCTTGAAGAAGATGAAGTCTTCACTTCCATGGTGCTATCCTTCTTCCTCACTTCCCACCATGGATGAGCTCTTCCTCTCTTCTCCCAAATTCTCAGCCGACACTAAGGTGAGAATGAGGGTTTTCCTCTTATTTAGCTTCCTTTGATTCACCCCTTGGACACTAAAGTTTCATTCTTCACACTTTGGCCACCAAAAATCTTCATTTACTCCAATCTTGCAAGAAGAATAAAATATGGGGTGTTACATATATATACACTAATATATATATATATATATATATATAGGGGGCCATTCAAGGAAGAACTAATTAGTTTGTGGTAACTGTAAGAACCCGTGTGAGCCACATATTAAGCTATATATTAGGAAATTATTAATTTTGGAAATTTTGTTTGAAATTTAAATAAAAGGGCATTTTAGGTATTTTAAAATCTCCTCTCTCCTCTCTCCTCTCTCTGATATATCGATTATCAATGATATCACAAGTGATACCAGTTGTGATGCCATTGTGATACCCTGAAACAACGATGCAGACCTTCAATATCCAAAATACATGCTAAGAATAAAGGTGATACCACTGTGATACCAGTTGTGATGCCATTGTGATACCCTAAAACAACGATGCATACCTTCAATATCCAAAATACATACTAAGAACAAATGTGATAACACTGTGATACCAAAAATACATACAAAAAACAAATGTAATACACAAAATACATACAAAATACAAACATCTATCCTCAATGTGATACCCAACAATACATAGAAAAACACGCCTTTATCCTCAGTATGATACCCAGAATACATACAAGAACAAGTGTGATATCACTGTGATACCCACTATGATTCCATTGTGGTACCCAAAACCAAAATTCGTTTTTACAGATGAAGGAGCGGTGTCAGGCGGTAATAAGCTGCAGAGAGAGAAAGAAATCGAGAAGTGTTTGGAGAAACGGCGGCGTGTGGTTGAAAACGAGTGAATAGCAGCGGCGGTTCTGTGTGTGATTTCAGGAGTGATATCCGCTGTGGTCTTCGGCGGCTGCTGGTGGTGGCGCCTGGTTTTCACGAGGAGGAGAAGTGAAAGAACCGCGGTGTGGTTCTCGATGGCAGACGGAGATCAAGAGAGGAGGGTGGCTGGAGGAAATCGATAGGAGAACCAAGGCGGTTCCCTGTGGAGACGAACGAGCAGAGGAGAGCGATGGTGGCAGCTGAGGTTGTCGATGGTGGAAGGCGACGATTAGGGTTGATGGCGGCGGTTCTGGTATTCGAACGAGAGAAAAGAGAGAAGGGAGAAGATGGTGGCGGTTGCAGGAGTTCAAACGAGGGAGAAGAAAGTGGCGGCGGTTGTTGAACGGAGAATCGAGATGAGAGGCGGAGATGGAGGGCGCCGGCGACCGGCGGCGGTGGCTGGAGGTTACTGACGGCGGCGGTTCGCCGGCGACAGATGGTGGCTGGTGGCGATGGGAAGGTGAAAGGGGTGGGATGAAAAGTGAAATTAGGGGTTCTCTTGTTTTTTCAAAACACTTTATATTAAAACACATATAAGTATGAGTTGTCAAAATAAATCAAATTACCAATTTGCCCTTATTTTTATTTTTGGAAGTAATATTAATTATTTTAAATGAGTGGCTAATATTGGTTCTTACAGTTACCACAAACTAATTAGTTCTTATTTGATTAAGCCCCTATATATATATATATATACAATCAAACCACCACCACTACCACCCACCATCCACCACTACCACCACCATTACAACCACCACCCACCATCCACCACTACCAACCACTATCCACCACCACCACTACCACCCACCATTACAACCACCATTACAACCACCATCCACTGTAATAACCAAGATTTTAATTTAGTCATAATTAGAATTTGTGGAAGAATTTCGAATTTAGAAAATTGTGTGGTCTAAGTGTAAAGAACTAAAAGTATGGTGTTTAGTGAGAAAAGCATAAAAAGGAAGGGAAAACCCTAATTTCTCATTTTAAGCTTTTGTCTAGTGTGTGTTGTGTGTGGCTGGAAGAAAGAACAAGAAAAGGGATTTTGGCAATAGAGGAAGAAGGAGCTGCGATTTTCAGTTGAGTTTTGGGAAGAACTCCATAATCATCCAGGTAAATCAAATCCTATCCCTCTCTAATTTAGTGTGTGTATTGGGGGAAATTAGAAAAGAAACTTAGATTTTGTGAGTTTATCGTGTTTCCCCATTAGTCTGCGTAAGGGGTGTTGTAGTTTGGGTTAATGTGTAGCTATAGACCCATTTTGCTAATCTGGAGGTGTTGAGGGAATTAGGACTTAAGATTATGCAACTTTCTGCGTTTCTGGGTTTTTCTCGTAGCGTCCGGAAACCCTCAAGTCAGGGTAGTGTCCGGACGATTGGTGGTGTCCGGATGAGAGATGTGTCCGGGTAGAATTTTGGCAGCAGTTTCCGGTAGTTAACCGGAAACCTTTGTGGGTCCGGATAATTTTGGTTGTCCGGATAGTTGTCCGAAGGGTCTTGGGTGTCCGAGTAGGTTGTCCGGATAACTCTGGTTGTTCGGATAGTTTTCCGAATGGTCTTAGGTGTCCGGGTAGGTTGTCCGGATAGCTCTGGTTGTCCGGATAGTTTTGACTATCCGGATACAGTGTCCGGAAAGTGTGGTATGACATAGTAGTGCAAACTGATAGACCGAGGGGCAATCTGTGTGAGTGTGTAATTTCATCAAGTGGCTTATCGTGGTAGTATGTATCCTTATAGGTGCAGTTGAAGGGAGGATCCATTTAGTAAGAGGATTAAGCAGGACGTCAGGTGAGTCTTTCTGAACCTAAATTTTATACAAGTGTGTGGTTGACTATTATTGTCTAATGGTGGGTTTTCCAAATACTTTTATTACAAACTGAAGGTTTAGTGTGTGGCATGGTTATTATTTAACTGTGTGCTTTTCAATTACTTTTATGGCAAAACGATGAAGGTGTGTGGTGTGGATTTTATCTAACGGTGTGTTATACAACTGCTGTTGTTTCAAGCGATGATTAATTGTGTGACAGTATGTGTTTCAAATGAAGAAACAGTGTGCTTGAAGATTATTATGTAACAATGTGCTTTTCAACTGCTTTTATTTCAAGGCAGGGTATGAATGTGCGATTCATAAGTGTGGTTTATATGTGTGATTTAAATGTGTGTGACCATGCTCTGGCTTTTGTGTGACATGGGCGGTGTGTGCCCGATTACGCTATCACGGTGTGTGTGACATGGGCGGTGTGTGCCCGATTACGCTGTCACGGTGTGTGTGACATGGGCGGTGTGTGCCCGATTACGCTGTCACGGTGTGGGTGACATGGGCGGTGTGTGCCCGATAGCGCTGTCACGGTGTGTGTGACTTTAGCGCGTGCCAGTAGCATGTGTCAATGTGTGCATATCAACTTTGTGTGCTAGTTATGATTTATACAATGCTTTCATAACTGATTTTATAAACTGAAATATTTTGGTGTGACTTGGTGTGGAGGGAACTCACTAGACCTCATGGTCTAACCCTCGCTTTTCAAAACTAAAACCTTTTTCAGGTAAGCAGTAGTCGAGGGCACGTTTAGAGTTTTGGCAAGACGTGGATCGGAGCTTGCGCTAGAAGGAATTAGAAGAATCTCCTTTGAAATGTTTAGTTAGATTTTCTCAGCTGTATTTAGGGTTATTTCCGCGAACCCTGTATTGTAAATCTTGTTAGTGGGACCATGTTGAGCCGTTTTTGGCGTTATGAACTAAAGAGGTAGCTTCTAGCTTGTATGTTCAAGTTTTGGGTTGTTACAAATGGTATCAGAGCCCTAGTTTAAGGGATTTAGGTGACCGGATGGGCCTAAACTTAAACTGTGGAGTAGAAGGACACAACTGAGATATAGGAAGCCTTTAGTGAGGACCGTAATCATCGAGGATCTAGGATGATGGTGGTGAGGACTTTCATGTAAGGTAAATTCAAATCACATCTGGCCAATGTCATTTTGAATTTACAGGTGCATGGGTGTGCTTGCTCACTTTTGTTCTGATAGTCGATGGAGGTGTTAGTGTGTGGAGAGTAACAGTAGTGTGCGACGTATGGTGGATAGTGTGTGGAGAGTAGTGGTTTGTGTGGAGTTCTAACCTTGACTGGATGGCAACGGCTTAGTGTGTAGTGTGAAATTATTCTTGGTGCGATTGTTGACCCCATCTAGAAGGGTGTTGTTGTAAGGTGTGGGTTAAGTGCCCGAGCGAAGTAGAATCTTTAGGGTTCTTAAGGAAAATAATTGATTGGAGGTGAGCTCCTAATCTCTATTGAGTATTTATTCTGGGAGTTCCGATGTCGGTGAATTGAGATCTTGGGAATTTCAGTTCAAGAATCTAAGGGTAGAGGTGTACGTCATTACTCTCTAGTTAGTGGAAGAGTGACAAGGGTAGTCGAGAAGTGATAGATGTTTGTATGGGTAACACTAATGTTGGTTAACCTATGTGAGATCGAGGTGAAGCTGTAAACTTTACAAATTAGTAGACAGGTGGTAACTGTGAGGATTGAACCTCTAGTGCGTGGGGGTGGTGTGGATAAGTTGGTGGTCACTTATACTTAGTAAGCATGCGAGGCTCAATAATGATAGGTTGCTGTGAGGGAAAGTGATGGATTAGTGTTGGTATGGGGAGAGCGTAAGTGGAGATCGTCGCTGGGAAATTGTTTAGAAGTTGTTCCAAGTGTGGTAAAATTGTGTGTGGTGAGGCATGAGTGTCTAAGTGGCGTGTGGATTGCATCCGAGAATAAAGGAATAGGGTGGCAGTGGATGGCTAGCTAAGAGGAAATTGTGTGCTCTTGGATTGGTTGGTTAGGATGTCGTAGAAGATACGAAATCTTTGGGGATGTTTCGCTAGTAGTGGTATGTAAAGGAAATGCAAAGGAGGGGGTTAATATTGTTTGGGAATGAGGAATGTGTGGTCGCTTCAAGTATTGAGTGTGACTTCGGATTGACTTGCGTTTATGTAGTGGTCAATGTTGAATAAGAAATGTTCCATACTAGCCTAAGATAATTGGGACGGTAGATTGGAATAAGTGAGTAAGCGCGAAGTAGAAAGTGTGACAAGTGGCACGGAACGTGGGAAGCAACGTTATCAAGACGTCACAATCGGGTGCATGAACTTCTGGTGGGAGTATGAGAAAGAGGATTTGTGTGTATGTGATTGGTTTAAGCGTTGAGGGGAGCTAACTTGTGTGATTGGTCAAAAGTGTGCACCTTCTAGTGAGTCGTTCCATGGAAACATGTTTTATGTTGAGAAGCAAGTGGAAGACAGTAGTCGAATGTAGTGTTCGGGGTGAGGGACCATTGGATTAGACTTGGTGGTAATATAGGAGTGACGTGGTGATAAAAGCGTGTGAATTGATTGTTATCAATAGTTTGTGGTCAGCTTAATTAATGTGAGAAGGTGTTATCTGCCTTAGGCGTATTTTTGTATTGGGGGAGTAATGGTAGAATTGTGTGTAATCAGTTAAAGAGAATCATAACTGCGATTTAGGGTGATATTCAAGGTTGATTTTGTGATCAGTTGGCGAATTGAGCGTCGTTATTTTAATAAGGGTTGCATGTTGTTGTGACGTTAACTTTGGTAGAATTCGTTCTTTAAGAATGTGAAAAGGGTGTGTGAAACCCATAGTTTGACACGTTTTAGAACCGTGAGTCTAGATGTGTGAATGATTTTGTGTGAGACCGGAGGTCACACGGTTGACCACCGATAGGTCGAACATTTTCGCGAGAGGGTAAGCGTGGCTCGAGACCGCCACTGGTTTATGTGAGCAGTAGGAGGAGAGTTATCGAATTCCATGTAGGAGTCGGTGCAAGGTTTAGAGTAAATAAGTGTCTCTAGTGGAAGTTGAGTGGCGATGCCGTAAGGGGCAAGAGGCAACTTGGGAATTGGAATCAGACATGAGGACTCGATATCCTCGTTTGTTTGAAAATGGAATTCCGGGGACGGAATTCTTTTGAGGGGAGGATATTGTAATAACCAAGATTTTAATTTAGTCATAATTAGAATTTGTGGAAGAATTTCGAATTTAGAAAATTGTGTGGTCTAAGTGTAAAGAACTAAAAGTATGGTGTTTAGTGAGAAAAGCATAAAAAGGAAGGGAAAACCCTAATTTCTCATTTTAAGCTTTTGTCTAGTGTGTGTTGTGTGTGGCTGGAAGAAAGAACAAGAAAAGGGATTTTGGCAATAGAGGAAGAAGGAGCTGCGATTTTCAGTTGAGTTTTGGGAAGAACTCCATAATCATCCAGGTAAATCAAATCCTATCCCTCTCTAATTTAGTGTGTGTATTGGGGGAAATTAGAAAAGAAACTTAGATTTTGTGAGTTTATCGTGTTTCCCCATTAGTCTGCGTAAGGGGTGTTGTAGTTTGGGTTAATGTGTAGCTATCGACCCATTTTGCTAATCTGGAGGTGTTGAGGGAATTAGGACTTGAGATTATGCAACTTTCTGCGTTTCTGGGTTTTTCTCGTAGCGTCCGGAAACCCTCAAGTCTGGGTAGTGTCCGGACGATTGGTGGTGTCCGGATGAGAGATGTGTCCGGGTAGAATTTTGGCAGCAGTTCCGGTAGTTAACCGGAAACCTTTGTGGGTCCGGATAATTTTGGTTGTCCGGATAGTTGTCCGGATAGTTGTCCGAATGGTCTTGGGTGTCCGGGTAGGTTGTCCGGATAACTCTGGTTGTCCGGATAGTTTTCCGAATGGTCTTGGGTGTCCAGGTAGGTTGTCCGGATAGCTCTGGTTGTCCGGATAGTTTTGACTATCCGGATACAGTGTCCGGAAAGTGTGGTATGACATAGTAGTGCAGACTGATAGACCGAGGGGCAATCTGTGTGAGTGTGTAATTCCATCAAGTGGCTTATCGTGGTAGTATGTATCCTTATAGGTGCAGTTGAAGGGAGGATCCATTTAGTAAGAGGATTAAGCAGGACGTCAGGTGAGTCTTTCTGAACCTAAATTTTATACAAGTGTGTGGTTGACTATTATTGTCTAATGGTGGGTTTTCCAAATACTTTTATTACAAACTGAAGGTTTAGTGTGTGGCATGGTTATTATTTAATTGTGTGCTTTTCAATTACTTTTAAGGCAAAACGATGAAGGTGTGTGGTGTGGATTTTATCTAACGGTGTGTTATACAACTGCTGCTGTTTCAAGCGATGATTAATTGTGTGACAGTATGTGTTTCAAATGAAGAAACAGTGTGCTTGAAGATTATTATGTAACAGTGTGCTTTTCAACTGCTTTTATTTCAAGGCAGGGTATGAATGTGCGATTCATAAGTGTGGTTTATATGTGTGATTTAAATGTGTGTGACCATGCTCTGGCTTTTGTGTGACATGGGCGGTGTGTGCCCGATTACGCTGTCACGGTGTGTGTGACATGGGCGGTGTGTGCCCGATTACGCTGTCACGGTGTGTGTGACATGGGCGGTGTGTGCCCGATTACGCTGTCACGGTGTGGGTGACATGGGCGGTGTGTGCCCGATAGCGCTGTCACGGTGTGTGTGACTTTAGCGCGTGCCAGTAGCATGTGTCAATGTGTGCATATCAACTTTGTGTGCTAGTTATGATTTATACAATGCTTTCATAACTGATTTTATAAACTGAAATATTTTGGTGTGACTTGGTGTGGAGGGAACTCACTAGACCTCATGGTCTAACCCTCGCTTTTCAAAACTAAAACCTTTTTCAGGTAAGCAGTAGTCGAGGGCACGTTTAGAGTTTTGGCAAGACGTGGATCGGAGCTTGCGCTAGAAGGAATTAGAAGAATCTCCTTTGAAATGTTTAGTTAGATTTTCTCAGCTGTATTTAGGGTTATTTCCGCGAACCCTGTATTGTAAATCTTGTTAGTGGGACCATGTTGAGCCGTTTTTGGCGTTATGAACTAAAGAGGTAGCTTCTAGCTTGTGTGTTCAAGTTTTGGGTTGTTACATCCACCATCCACCACTACCACCCACCATTGCGAAAAGTTCAAAATACAAACTCCGTCGAGGTTTTCCAGTCAACTCGTTTTTCCGGCAAGAAGCTTTCCACAACCCAAAACCACTAATTTCTTGACCGAAATTATTTCTGAAGGTTTCTTTCTGATTGAATTAAGTTGACGAAGAGATATGTGATGAAATGAAAGCAAAAATTCAATGGAAAAATCAACTTTTGACTAAACCCGTTTTCCGGCTATTTCTCCGGCAAAAACGGTTTTCTGGTGAACTACTTTCAGTAGCTCAAAACCACTAGAACTTGTTTCTTGATCCGAAAAGCTGTCAAACAAATTCAAACACACACACACACAGAGCACACACTCACACACGCAACACACACACAGCACACACTCACACACAGTACACACACTCACATTAAACACATACACACACACACCTCATACACACACACATAGCTAAAAAACACACACTGCACTCGTACACAGTAAACACACACACACACTTTAAGATTTGGGAAGAAGATGAAGAGAGAAAGAGAGTGTTACAAGTTGGTCCCTAAAGTTTGATATTCTTGACAGAATTAAGAAGAAACAAATAGAATTACAAAAATGGGACAAAAATGTGAAATGACGAAAATGCCCCTGACACTAACGAAGCCATTTAATCCCGTTAGTGACCAGGTCCTGAATCTAGAGCAAAATCAAAACCATGAGGACCATAAGTCGACTTATGAAACCACGGGTACTTGTTTCAAAGAAATAACTAAACCACAGGGACCAAAATTAGAGTTTACTCTAAAATGAAAATGAAATTACCAAAGAAACATTCATACAATGAAATACATAATTTTTATTTAAGGATAGAATGATCATTTGAGAGAAGCTTTTTATTTAAAAAAATCAAAATTATGAGAAAATAGATAAATGGGAATGAATGCTTCTCATGATGCCAGATAAACAACTCCCTATCTTGCTTTTATATATATATATATATATATATAGATTGTAATTAATTATCTATTTTGCTTTTTTGTATGTAATCAAACTAAATTATCTTCTTTATATAAAAAGAATTAAAACTTGCGCAACGTAGATTAATCATACAAAATCAATAAAAGAAAACGTGTATGATTGTTTACTTCTTTAAACTATAACATTTTTTTTGCATTTTTGAACAAGTAATGGTTTGTTTTCCGACAACGGACCAAATAAAGTAGTCCAAGAAAGTAATAGCATCTCTAATAGCTTTGCTAAAATAGAAAAAATCAAGTTTTTTTTTCTTCTAAACATCTCCAACAGCTTTGCTATCTTGTTTGCTATAATAGAAAAACTTGGAATTTTTCTAAGTTTAGAGATTTCTCTAAAACTTGATGATAGGAGAGAGGAATAATTATTTTATTCAATCCCACCAATGACATTAAACTTTTATTATTTTATATTAAGTTTTTTTTTTAAAAGTGTATTGGGAACATAAATTAGACAATATTATATTAATATAACTTGAGTTAAAATTTCTAAAATAGAAAATCTGTGGGAGATGAATTTAACTCTTTTTAGATATTTTAACTATCAATTCTTTATTTTAGAAAAATTATAGCAAACCTGTTGGAGATGCTCCAATAACTTATCTTTCATGTATTTGAATATGTAGCACAACGTGTTGAATGTAACATACTTTTATATTTTTTTAAACATATTTTCAATAAGTGTATAATTTATAATGGTATGCAGTTTAAAATTTTAGGGGGTGTTTGGGATTGCGTTTGAAAACAGCTTATCTCCTTATTGCGTTTCCACGCCGGAGGTGAGTGTTTGGATTTAAAAAAAACTTCTTATCACGTTCCAGGGAAGAAGATAAGGAGTTTTTTAAGAAGCAACTCCAGACTAACTTTTCTGGAACGGAGATAAGTTATAAGCAAATAAGCATAAGTTAAAAATATAAGCACTCCCAAACACCCCCTTAATATAAGGATTTATAATTTAAAATTATATTTTAAAAAACACTTTCATCTATAGACTGTTAAATGTGATTTTTAAAAAGTAGTTTCTCAAATTAAAAATCGAGTAAACCATATTCTATTTTCATATATTTTATCCAAACAATTTATTAAACCCATAATAACTGGTAAATAGGTTTTAACAATTTTTCTTTTTCAAAATTTTCTATTCATTTGATGAGTAAGATGTTATCATATTAACAAAAAATCCAAATTTAGGAGTGGGGGGAGTACATCTTTAGCAAGTTATGCTTTTGAAATTTAAATATTTTAAAAAGTTATTTACTTTTATAAATTCAAAAGGCTTTTGACCTAAAATTGTTGTGGTTACCATCCGTACCCGGCTCGGGATGAGCTCGGGATGGGATGCGGGATGGGCAGGGTCGATGCGGGATGGGCTACGGCCCGGGCGGGGTTGGCGGGGCGGGATGGTATCCGGGGATGGGATCCCGATCCATCCCGAAGGTTTTTAAAAAAAAAAATTTTTAATTAAATTTTTAAAAAAATATATCCGTTGAACGGCTCTTTCTAAAAAAAAAAAAATTCTCAATTTAATCCCACTATATATTTAACCCTCAACCTCTTATTTCTCACACCTCTCAACCTCTTATTTCTCACACCTCTCAACCTCTTATTCTCTCAACCTCTTATTTCTCACACCTCTCAAACTCTCTCAAATTTTCTCAACCTCTATATATTAAACAATATGGATTCGCCACAACCCGGTTCACCAACCGCATCATCATCATCCGTAGACACCGACGAGTTGTTGAATCTACAAAAGGAAATTTTTCGACATGCTGCACAATCGCTGTATGGTAGCACCGCCTCATCGTCAACAAGAGAGAGGGCCGCAAACATTGAAAGAGGTCGAGTAACTGCAAACGAGCGGCTTATGCGGGACTACTTTGGCGTCAACCCGATTTATACACCGGATATGTTTAGGCGGCGGTTCAGGATGAGCAGACAACTATTCGAACGAATAGTTGAAGATTTAGAAGTAGGGTATCCGTATTTTAGACTTCAGTTTGACGGGTTAGGCAAACAAGGTTTTTCTCCGATACAAAAGTGTACTTCCGCTATTCGGCAATTGGCGTATGGAGTAGCTGCTGACGCACTTGACGAGTACATCCGTATGGGAGAGAAAACGTCACGAGATTGTCTGTACAAATTCTGCACAGGTATTATTGAACTGTATGGTCAAAAATATTTACGCAAGCCTACTTTTATTGATATTCAGAAGTTGTACGCCGCGCATGAAGCTAAACACGGATTTCCCGGCATGCTCGGCAGCATAGACTGTACTCATTGGGCGTGGGCAAATTGTCCGAATGCATGGCGAGGTCAATTCATGAGAGGTGATCATGAGCACCCGACAATCATGCTAGAAGTAGTGGCCTCTCAAGATCTATGGATCTGGCACGCATACTTTGGTGTTGCCGGTTCCAACAACGACATCAATGTTCTCAATCAGTCGCCCATCTTCAACGATGTATATGATGGAAAAGCACCCGACTGCCCTTTTGAGGTGAATGGAGCCACCTACAAGCATGGATATTATCTAACGGATGGGATATATCCGGAATGGGCTACTTTCGTAAAATCATTTACGTGCCCACAAGACTCAAAAACGACAAAAGTTCAAGTCCGCGCAAGAATCCGCACGTAAAGATGTTGAACGAGCTTTTGGCGTGCTTAAACAACGTTGGCATATACTTCATAACCCGGCACGCGGATGGGAACCGGCAATATTGAGCCAAATTATGTACGCTTGTGTCATATTACACAATATGATACTCGAAGACGAAAACCATGCTATTTGTGGTGACGTGGAAAACGACTTTTTCACGAATGATATCGAAAGCCAAATCAGTGAGACACAACGCGCGGCAAATGTTCGAGAAGTCATAAACCGGGAAACTCATAATAACCTTCGGTCGGATTTGGTCGAACATATTTGGCGTATCCAAGTTCCCAACAATGACGACGAGTAGATTTTTAAATTTATTTTGTAATTTTTAATTTTTTAATGAATGATATGAATTTTAATTTTTATTATTTATCTTATTTTTATTTATTAAAAAAAAATATATAAATATTTTTATTTTGTTAAATAATTAAATGTATAAATAAAAGAATTAAAATAAATGAGGTGGCAAAGGGGTTTGAGGGAATGGGGTACGGATGTTTAGGGATCGTGAGGGATGGAGTGAAGGATGGAAGAAAAGCTGATGTGGCGATGATGTGGAGGGGAATCATTGAAAGATTCCCCCCATGGGGTACTGATGGCCTAACAATTTGTTTCTTTATTGAGCAACTCCCCTTCACCTTTCTCTTTCTGTCTTTAGTGAGGCTTTAATATATTTTAATGATATGTGAATTGTTGTCCAAAGTTATAATATGATTTCAGGAAAGAAATATTTTGATATGTGTTTACATATTATAATTGTTATATTGACTTTGAAATTTAAAATCGTATCAAATAGTTAGATAATCAAATGATTCATATTAAGTATGCTTAGATAATTATATATATATATATATATATATATATATAGGCTGGGTATCAAATACAAACCAGATAGTTTGTACAAACCCGTACAAACTCAATCTACCTTCATGAATTTGCAATTTTTTTTAATTTGGCTTCATGAATCTATATTTTGGCTTCATGAATATAAAATTTGGCTTCATGAATATATAATTTGGCTTCATGAATCTATATTTTTCGGTGGAGCCCTAAAATACCTTATAAATATAAAAAAAAAGTTATGGAGCCAAGTTATATATTCATGAAGCCAAATTTTATATTCATGAAGCCAAAATATAGATTCATGAAGCCAAATTAAAAAAATTTCAAATTCATGAAGGTAGATTGAGTTTGTACGGGTTTGTACAAACTAGTTGGTTTGTACCCGATACCACCCCTATATATATATATATATATATATATATATATATATATATATATATAGTCTGGTTCAAGGAAAAACCTCAAATAACCGAAAAACTAAAGCACACCCTCATGGTTATTGATTCAACATAATCTAAAGGACATTAATAATCAGCAACTAAATTAATTAAAATTAAGGAAAAGGGTATTAAAGGAATTTGACCACATTAGTCCTTAACTAGATATTAGTCCTTTCTTAACAGCGATCTACCAAACGCCATCCCAGGCCCCACACCCTAATTTAGTTTATAGCACCAAACCCACCACCCCAATGCACAAGAAACCTCAACGGAGATTCCTTTTCCGATGTAGTATACAGAAAGCTTATTGTCAGTGTTTTTCGATCTGATGTGAACGGTCAACCGTGGGAACACCGGTACCGACGAAGTCAAGTTGATGCCTCCAACAGAGATGTTATCGATCGAGTATTTCAACGATTGTGGACGGAAAACGAAGTAAAAGATGGCGGCGGAGATGGCGAGGAGGATTAGAAGGATGAATCCAGTGGCGATTGTCCAACGGAAGCAACGACAACAACAACTCCGTTGAGGTTTTCGATTAGCGAGCTTCTCGATTCTGCGAGCGTTTTCGGGGGGATGGATGCGGTAGATTTGATCTGTGGGGATCTAGATGACGTAGGTTCCTTGAGGTAGGAGTGCTTGCAGGTCGATATGCACAAATGCATAGCATGCACTTGTGCATATCATTTGTGGATGGTTCTTTCCAAGGAGGAAGAAGAAGGTGGAAAAGACAGATCCTTTTCAATCTTATTCTTCACAAATCACCATATCCCAAATTCTGAGCCCAACCATACATATTTGCACCTCCAACGATTATAATCGAATTCTGTCCATCAGATTGAAGCATAACCACAACATGTCCCGTAGACACTTCAGCAACCGCATTCAATTGATCGATAAAAACCCCACCACCTTCAATCGCCTCCATAATCAGCTTCCTGTGAGCATCTTTCCCAACCTTTTGTACGAAGTACGTCGGATACGACAACATTCCGCTGCATACCGTCTGATTTTCCCCCTTTCCGAATTTACAAATTTCCGATCACTATTAACTCAGTGTTAATAAATAATAATCTAAATTACGAAATTAATTCGGGGTTTTTGAATGAATTACTTATAGAGGATGATGGCGGATCTAATTATGGAGATTAGAGGGATATCGATGAGTGAGTATCGAAAATCATAGTTGCTCAAATGAGAAGATAGGGTTTGGAAGATGGAGAACGTCGGCGATGGATCAGGAAACGGCGAATCTGACGGCGCTGAGAGAGAAGCCGATAACAGGGCTGTCGGAAGTAAAGCATCGGCGACGACGAATAGTATCGGAGTAGAGAAGAAGAGAAACGATATAATCATATTTACCAAAAAGAAGACCGTTTTAAATCGTCTCACGACTCTCTTACTTCTTTCATCTTTCAAAAACCCCATGGTTTCAGTTTTCCGTTGTTTGGTGTTGAATTGAGGAAGGGTGTGAGATTTGGGGGTTTTCTGATGATGAAGATGATGATGCGCCAATTTTACCCTCTAATTATGTTCCAGTTTTACCCTATAATGCATTGTAAGGTCTTATGCAATATACCCTCAACCTTTCTAATTTCAAAATTGCCATTGAGATAATAACCATTAGATTATCTCATCCTATGTGTGAGGGTGTTCTTTGGTTTTCCGGTTATTTGAGGTTTTCTCCTGAACCTCCCTCCCTCTCTCTCTCTCTCTCTCTCTCTATATATATATATATATATATATATATAGGGGAGGTATCCGTTGCAAACCAGTCAGTTTGTGCAAACTATACAAACCACTATATTAGGAAACAATAGATGTATTTATGGATAATCATTATGATTCATTAATTAAGACTGAGATATATATGGAAGATGATAAGATTCATTCATTATGATCACGACTTTAGATTAGGAAACATAATAAAATCAGATATTTATTAGACTTGATCAACGGCTAAGATTGGTTTGTATAGTTTGCACAAACTGACTGGTTTGCAACGGATACCTCCCCTATATATATATATATATATATATATATATATATATATATATATATATATATATATATATATATATATATATATATATATATATTACATGTAATAGATAGCAAGAAGAGAGTTTTGCAATCAACCCACCTAATTAATTTTACACGTTCTACTTCTACTCCTATTTGTAACAAGAAAGAACGAATGAGTCACAATGCTATCCACAACTCATTTTCTTAGGCTTAGGGAGGAAGCCTAAAAAAGAGTTCTATTCCAAAAAGACCAAATAGCCCATAAAGTCGTTAGAACAACCGCCTCAAAGCAAGTCGACTCCATTTTCTTCAAACGCAAAGATAATAACGAACCAATTCACTCTGAATTAGACCTCAACCTTGGAATATTCAAACTCCACCATCGACCAATTTACTTCCAAACATCCCAAGCCATTTTAATGCATTCTTATATGTAATCAAACTAGTCACTAAATGTTGAGATGCCACGTCTCATGTTTGAATAAAGATTTTAAAAATACATGATAGAAAAATAAAAATAAGATCAAAGTAGATTTCATTTTCACACAACTTATCCATATCATAATTATTATCTACTTTCTTTTAATTTCAGTTATTTTTCTATTTATTAAACTTACATTTTCATGAATTTTTATCATCCTAAAACAATAATATATATGTCCCAATTTTCAGTTACTTGTGATTGGTTCAAACTTCAACGTTCAAACTTAAAATAGGACAATCAGATAGATAAGATCAAGTATAAAGAAGATCATTATAATTGTAAACTTGTGTTCTATTCAAACACGAAAGTTTTGCAGAATAATTTTTATTTGAACTTTTACAATTTATAGGACCAATTGATGAATTGTTAAACCTTCTTTGATAAAAATAAAGAGTTGAACCCGTTAAATTAAATAGTAATTTTAAATTTTAAATTTGGGTGTTGTATCCAACAAACAATAATTGAAGAATGTGGACCATGATGGAGAAAGTAAAGCATAGTTTGATGACATAAGGAAGTAAAGCATCCTTTTTCCTTCAATTCAATTGCAACCAAAAGCAAAAGAAAAAAGAGAAAGCAAATTTCCTTCATTGCCTTAACTTGGTTGTTCATCTTTTATTTCAATCATTCCATTATTGTTTCAATGTAGAGTGGGGTAATGTGGTTAATAGGACAATGTTTACCATGCATCTTTTTATGTTCAAAATTGAAGGAAAATAACGTAAAAACTTGATATGGTCATAATAATTAACAATATTTTTTTATAACTGTATTTGAGGTTCTTATTTAATTTTCATAACAATCATTGTATCTAATTCAAAGATGGATTAGTAGATCGTTGGTCTTGTATGAGATAATGTGTATACTTGATAATATACATGTGTTCATTGAATATACGAAAACTAAAGTTTAAATGTCTACTTATATAAGGATGTGTGTGACATTTACTATCTTAAGTTTCACGTGTATAATAAGCATTGGTTTAGAAAAAACTTAATTAGGTTCTAAATCGTAAAACAAAATATTGGAATTCCATTAGATAGATTATGTAATAGTAATGTTGGTATTAGTATCATCAATTGTTGAGATTTTGACTTAAATAATGTTAGGTGAACTTTGGTTATGTATTTGTTATATACTTATAGGTTTATTTTGGTTGTAAGTATCACTATTATTTTGCTAGTATTATTATTGGTAGTGTTGGGTGTGAATAATGTAGTTATATGGTTAATTTGTAGTTTGTGCTTCAAACTTTTTAGGATTTTTTAAATCGTTATATAACTAAATAATAACAATAGAACTATCAACTTTCATAAAATAAGACTATAAAATTGTTATTATTTTGTGACTATTTATCAATAAAATTGGATTTTTTTGATGAAAAATGTAGCTTTTCTTATTTACACTACTAAACCGTCACAAAAGTTGGTGGATAATGCAAATTAGTGACAGATTACTCAGGGATTCTCTAGGTGATCCATGGGTATTTTCTTGAAAAACATTGGATTCTACCGAACCATTGATATTTCCTGGGTAATCCCTAAGTAATCATCGATGAAAATTTCCCTAGGTGAATTTTGTGGGTAAAAATCATTTGTTTTGTAGTGTTAGTGTTTGGTTAATGTTTGTTAATTATAGGGTTTGGTTAAAAATATGTTTCAGTCCATGGTTGGAGGTCACCTGAGGAGTTATTCCTGATTACCGAACTTCGATTTTTCTCGATGCCTCCTGCAGCTAGGATGCCCAGTACCCTTTCAGGGATAGGGTATTCGTTGGTGAGTGTCTTTAGAGCGTCCCCAGCGTTTGTAACTGCTGAGGAGTTGGAGGATAGAGTAATGGTGAGAGATTCCACTTTCGTAGACAAATCCTTGAGGGCGTTGTTGATGTCACCCAAATTAGGACCTGTAAAAGTTGCAAACTTATGAACAAAGGAAAACTCAGAAGTTGGGGATTTTGAGAGAGGAGTGTTTAGGGTGTTATGTATACCTGCGGGTTGGTTGACGAAGTCATCGAAATTTCGGTAACCTGAAAATTGTTCGTAGTCGTCTTCTAGAGATGCCCGCGTAGAGGTGCCCGCAGGTCCTTTATTTTGATCCATCAGCCGTTGTAGATCTTCAGCCGATGCGTCATTCAGTTGAATGACATTTGTTGTAGAGAAGGATGAAATAGAGGTGGAGTGACCAAAGAAGATGAGGGAGGAATAATAGTTGAGAAGAGGGATTGGGTAGCAGATTCAGCGTTGGCTCCGCTGAGGAATACTTCCACAGTACTTAGAGGTACTCAAGGAGGGGGTTTCAGTTCCAAGACAACTTCAGCTTTCTGAGACGCTGAAGTGGGTATAGAAGGGGTTGGCTCAGCAGTTGTGGCGGAGCGTGCCACTGAACTTTCCAACGTCTTCTTTGGAGAGACAGACGTGGAGTCTTCAGCCTGGAAAGGCTTAGGGGGTTGCTCCTTTGAGGTCTTATTGGGCTTATGGGTGCCAAGTGGGGTGTCAGATGGTTTCCTTTTTCTAGAAGGAGTGGCTGGTGCGGCCTGGGTATCAGCGGTTGGGATGACCGTTGCCGATGTGGTAGCCGCAGAAGTAGAAGAAGGAGGAGGTCTGATAAGAGGTAAGAGAGTAGAGAGACGTACCTCGTTTTACACTGGTTTGAAGTCGAGAATCTTAGGGCCAACCTGGGATAACTTCAGTTCGCCCACCTTCGGGTACTTATCCCCAAGTGCGTGCTTGAAGAGAGCACTGAGGAAACGGGGATAAGGGACATTCAGTGTGTTGGTGCAAGTGTACCACATCTCTATATATTTTATATATTTATTTTGATGATTACAAACACACCGTATTATTGTTTTTCTAACAATTTTATCCAAGTGTGCAGCTAATTGGACAACATGAAGATTTTATCTGAAGAGTCCAAGACTGGTGTTTACGTCATCATATATCTCATAATAATAAACACCCTAAAATAATATACCACTTGGATATTTTAAAAAACCTAACCCAACACTATTTTTAAATCCTTGATTTAAATTGATTTTAGAATGTTGATTTTTTTGGAATAAAACAAAAGGAATTCAGTTGCCTTTTTAAGCTATGGTCACTCCTGACGCAGGCACCTTTTTCAGGCGGTATACCGCGTGATGCTCGGCGGTATACCGCGGCTCTGTTACATATGGCAGGTTCTTGCAGGTTGACCTTCCTGCTGTCAGCCACCTTTGTCAGGCGGTATACCGCGTGGTGTATGGCGGTATACCGCGGCTCTGCTACACCGTTTTGCAGGTTTGCTTTTGCAGGTTGACCTACTTTTGGTCAGCTACTTTTTCTGGGCGGTATACCGCGCCCATATAGGCGGTATACCGCGGTGAGCTTTTGACCGTTGCCAGGTCCAGCTTAAATACATGCAGCTTCTCAGCATTTATCAGATGACAAGCAGACATTGAATACCTAGCTTCTAAAGAGATTACTCAGCTCCTCATCTCATTTAATAACTTATTCAAGTTATAATTTTTGAGTGATCAACCTCTCACAAATCCAAGTGTTATACTTATACAAGAGTGATTAATATTGTGAGATATATTCTCTTGTAAGTATTTGAATAGTGTGAGTGATTCACGTTCTCGAGCAAAAGCAAGAGATTTTATTATCATTGTATCAAGGTTTGTGTTCTACCATAAAGAACACTTATAGTGAATCAGTGTGTCGAGAAGTGTCTCGGCAAGTGGACTAGCCAGCCAGTTGGTGGTGAACCACTTTAAATCTCGGTGTCGGTATCAACGTTCTCTACCCTTATCTCTTTATATTCCCGTTGTGCACTTAATTTTATTTATATATTTGTTGTGCATGCAATATTTATTGTTGATTTTGATAAGAGAATTTTTTATTCGTGAAATTTTTTTAAAATACAACCTTTACCCCCCCTAAGGTTGTCCTAACAATTGGTATCAGAGCAGGTTGCAAGTTTTTTTTTAAAATCGTTGTATTTTTAAAAACTTGTTCCTATTTTAAATGGCAACCTCTGAGGGAATTATTTCTACAAAAATTCCGCAAATTGACACCGAGAATTTTGGTCTCTGGGCAAATCTTTTTGAATGCTACGTTCGTGGCAAAAGTCGAAAAATTTGGGACATTATTAAAAATGGAGATTATAAACCCACCAAAACCAAAGATGGAGTAATTAGTGAAAAACCAGTAGCGGAATGGTCCGCCGCTGAGGATGCTTGGGTTTGCTTAAATTTTGAAGCTAAAAATATTCTTTTTTCGGCACTTACTAAAGATGAGATTGAACGTGTTTATTCTTGTGAAACTGCTCACGATATTTGGGAAAATCTAAATAACACTCATAGAGGAAATTCTCAAGTCAAAAGCTCAAAAATAAATATTCTTGTACATGATTATGAAATGTTTGAGATGTTAAAAGATGAGTCAATCGACTCAATGTTTAAACGTTTTAACCTTATCATGGTGAGCTTGAAAGGTCTTGGTAGAACTTATCCAAACGAAGATTACGTACGAAAAATTCTTCGAGCGCTTCCTCCGGAGTGGATGCCGAAAATCACATCGTTGGAAGACTCCCGTGACCTCTCAATGATGAAATTAGATGATCTCATTGGAAATCTCAAAGTGCATGAAATTGCACTAAAAAGGAACAAAGATCGGGAGCATGATAAAAAGAAATCGTTGGCACTTAAAGCTTCAACTTCAAGTGACGAGAAGGAGAAGAAGAAAAAGAAGGAGAAAGCTAGCTCCTCAAAGGATCAACCCGAACATCTTGACGATGTAGCCATGTTGGTAAGAAATTTTTCTAAATTTTTAGCTAACAAAAGGTTTTCAAGAAATGATAGGTTTCAAAGAAAAGGAGATTATCACCGTGGTGGAGAAAACCGAAGCCGAAAGTTCCATAAACGGAACGACAAAATAAATAAAAATGGCGAATCAAGCGATGATGAAGAAGCCAAGAAAAAGAAGGGCTTTTGCTACTCATGTGGAGACAAAGATCACTATGCCAACGAGTGTCCAAAAAGAAATAAACCTAAACTCAAGAAGGAGAAAGCCTTCGTTGGAGGCGCGTGGAGCGCAAGTGAAGATGAAAATGAGTATGAAGCCACTTGTCTCATGGCGGAAGGCGACGATGAGGTAAACTCGTGTTACTCAAATTACTCTAGCGATGATGAAAGTAATGATGATGATGATCTTGATATGTTAAATGATGCCTTTCAAAAAATGGTTATGCTTACAAATAATTATAAAGATGAGAACGCAAAACTAAAGGAAGAATTATTATTAAGTAAAAAGGAAATTCATGATAGCAAACAAAAAATTGCATGCGATAATGAAAAAATCATAAATTTAGAAAATAAATTAAGTGAAAAATATGTTTGCAATTCTTGTGACATTTTAAATAAAGAAATTGCATGCCTTGAGAAAAGAATAGTTGAAAATGATTTATGTGCTAATTGTGATGTGTTTAAAAAGGAAAATGCATGTCTAAAAGAAAAATGTGATAAACATGAAAAAGATAATTTGTTAGCACATGCCTTTCAAAGTAGCAATGAGAAAGTGCTTAAAATGTTAAATATGTCAAATAGCACTAATTGTAGAAAAGGCGTTGGTTCTGATATGTGTAAAGATAAGTGCGTATGTATGCCTATCAAAAGATATTTTGAACCACCTAAAAATGTTGAAATGAGAAAACCGTATGTGCAAAAATCCTCATATATGTCCAACATAAATAATGTGAATTATAAGTCTAGGAAATCTTATGCTTGCATGTATAATAGTAAATTTTCTAGACCAAAAAATAGTGTGAATATGCATGCTCCTTTTTACGTCTTTGATAAATATGATCGTAAAATTAAAATGGTACCAAAGTGGATTCCTAAAGGCTCCTTTAGTGTTGATAATCCCGGTGGTATGCGTTTATGGCTTTAAATGTGTTACATATTATATATATAGTTTGAATATAATTTATTGTATATATTATATATAAGTAATATAATAGTATATGTACTTTTATATTGTTTATATATATGTACTGTTTATATATATATATACCTACGCACTACATATATATATACTTTGTGTGTTTTATATATATATTAATATTGTTTGATGTATTATATATATATATATTAATATTGTGTAATGTATTATATATATATATTCTGTTTGACTTTATATATATGCATGTTGGTTGACATTGAAACTAATTGTCAAGGACCCATAAGATGTGGGGACCATAAAAGTTGTACTTTAAATGTTGTAGATAAATCTTGATATGGATTGGATTCTTGATAGTGGATGCACACGTCACATGACCGGAAACCATAATCTTTTTTCATCATATGAGTCATGTGATGGTGGACTAGTAATTTTTGGAGGAAACTCCAAAGGAAAGGTAATTGGGAAAGGTACAATTTCTTGCAACAATGTTACTTTTTTAGATGTTACGCATGTTGATAATTTGAAATTTAACTTGCTAAGTGTTCGTCAACTGTGCAAAAATGGTATAATTGTTGTTTTTGAAGAAAACTCTTGCAAAATTCTGAAAAATGGTAAAGTTCTTTTAAATGGGGTTATAAAAGGAAATCTTTATGTTTGTAAAACTGATGTAAATGAAAATGTTTATTTATCTTCCGTATATGATAATTCGACTTTGTGGCATAGACGTTTAGGTCACGCTAACCTTAGATTAATTCAAAATTTGAAAAATAAGGAGCTTGTGAGTAACCTTCCAAAATTAAAATTTGATAATCATTTTTGTGATGCATGTCGTGTCGGCAAACAAACTCATGTTTCTCATAAATCAAAAAATGTGATTTCAACTAAAAGAGTTTTAGAACTTTTACACATGGATCTTTTTGGCCCTATGGCCATTCAAAGTTTTGGAGGAAATTATTACACTCTAGTAATTGTAGATGATTTTTCCCGTTATACGTGGACTTTATTTTTAAAACATAAAAATGAAGCTTTTCAAAAATTTAAGATTTTGGGAAAACGAATTCAAAACCAACAAGGTTGCACGATTGTTTCGATTCGTACGGACCATGGACGCGAATTCGATAATGAAACTCAATTTGGTGCGTTTTGCGACAAATATGGTATAACGCACAATTTTTCTGCTCCTCGCACTCCTCAATCTAATGGGGTTGTGGAGAGGAAAAATAGAACCCTACAAGAAATGAGTAGGACTATGCTCAATGAACATCAAGTTCCCCAAAAGTTTTGGTGTGATGCCGTAGCTACCGCGACCTATGTCCTCAATCGTGTGCTAATTAGGAGTATCCTAAATAAGACCCCTTATGAGATCCTACGTGGTAGAAAGCCTTCCTTAGCCCATCTTAAGGTATTTGGTTGTAAATGTTTTATTTTAGACACCAAATCTTATTTGACCAAATTTGACCCAAAAGCCTATGAGGGAGTATTCCTTGGTTATTCTTGGAATAGCAAAGCCTATAGAGTCCTTAATAAAGAGACCATGGTTGTAGAAGAATCCCTAAATGTAAGCTTTGATGAAAGTCCTCCTAAACCTAGTGCACCCTTAGTAAATGATAATGGTTGTGAAGGAGATGCACTAGCCCAACATCTTAGAACCTTGGACTTAGGTACCCAATCTTTTACAAATGTAGAATCTAGTGATGCCCCTCCATGTTATGTTCCACAAGGAGTAGATGATCCTAACCTTAGAACATCTAGAGGCCATCCCGTAGATCAAATCATAGGTGACCTAAACCAAAGAACGACTAGATCACAAATCCATACCCTTTGTGCCTTTCACGCCTTTATCTCAGCCATAGAACCTAAAAACATAGAAGAAGCTTTAGGTGATGAGGATTGGATAATGGCCATGCAAGAAGAGTTAAACCAGTTTACTAGGAATGATGTGTGGGACTTAGTTCCTTGCCCTAGCGGTCAAACCATTATTGGCACACGATGGGTCTTTCGTAACAAGGTAGACGAAAACGGTGAAGTCACCCGAAACAAGGCACGTTTAGTTGCCAAGGGGTACAATCAACAAGAAGGTATCGATTATGATGAAACCTTTGCACCAGTTGCAAGGTTAGAGTCTATTCGAATGCTTCTCGCTTTTGCAAATGCTAAAAATTTTAAATTATATCAAATGGATGTCAAAAGTGCTTTCCTAAATGGTTTTATAAATGAGGAGGTATATGTTTCCCAACCTCCCGGCTTTGAAAATTTTGAAAATCCGACGCATGTTTATAAATTAAAAAAGGCGCTTTATGGTTTAAAGCAAGCTCCGCGTGCGTGGTATGATAGATTAAAATCCTTTTTAATTACAAGTGGTTATATTATGGGTAAAATAGATAATACTTTGTTTGTCAAATATGCTCAAAATGATATTGTGGTTGTGCAAGTGTATGTTGATGATATTATTTTTGGTTCTACAAATGAAAATCTTTGTAATGAATTTGCTACAAAAATGACTAGTGAATTTGAAATGAGCATGATGGGAGAATTAAAATTCTTCTTAGGATTGCAAATAAAACAAAGTGAAAATGGTACTTTTATAAGTCAATCAAAATACTGTAAAGACATGTTGAAAAAGTTTAATTTTGAAAATGTCAAACCTGTTGAAACTCCGATGACCACTAATCTAAAATTATCTAGTGACGAAGAGGGAACCGATTTTAATGAAAAGATTTATCGTGGCATGATTGGTAGCTTATTGTATTTAACTGCTAGTAGACCTGATATCATGTATAGTGTGTGTTTATGTGCTCGCTTTCAATCCTCGCCTAAACAATCTCACTATGAAGCCGTCAAGCGTATTTTTAGATATCTTAGAGGGACTACGAATCTTGGACTATGGTATCCAAAACAACCCGAGCTAGAAGTAACTTGCTTCACCGATTCCGATCTTGGTGGCTCGATGGTTGATCGAAAAAGCACTAGTGGAGTATGTGCCTTTATAGGTCTCTCGCTTGTGTCTTGGTTTTCCAAGAAACAACATTCCGTAGCCTTATCCACTACCGAAGCGGAATATGTAGCCGCCGCGAGAGCGTGTGCTCAAGTTCTATGGATGAAGCACACACTTACCGACTTTGAGGTACGTCAATCCAAAATTCCAATTATGTGTGATAACTCAAGTGCTATAAACCTAAGTAAAAATCCCGTTTTACATTCTCGTACCAAACATATTGAGTTGCGACATCATTTTCTACGAGATAATGTTCAAAAAGGCCACATCGTGCTTGAAAAAGTTGATTCCGAAGACAATTTGGCCGATATTTTTACTAAAGCCCTAAACAAAAAATCGTTCTTTAAATTAAGACTTGGTTTAGGCATGCTTGAGTATAACCCATGAGATAATGCTACTCTCAATTATAAGCATATTTTGAGGGGGAGCATCTCTCGAGGGGGAGCATAGCGTCTTTCTTAACCCTTTTTGCTTCGACAAAAGGGGGAGAGAAACCGAGTATGCTCTCGTGTTTAGCGGTTGTGTTTGTCATCATCAAAAAGGGGGAGATTGTTGGTGCAAGTGTACCACATCTCTATATATTTTATATATTTATTTTGATGATTACAAACACACCGTATTATTGTTTTTCTAACAATTTTATCCAAGTGTGCAGCTAATTGGACAACATGAAGATTTTATCTGAAGAGTCCAAGACTGGTGTTTACGTCATCATATATCTCATAATAATAAACACCCTAAAATAATATACCACTTGGATATTTTAAAAAACCTAACCCAACACTATTTTTAAATCCTTGATTTAAATTGATTTTAGAATGTTGATTTTTTTTGGAATAAAACAAAAGGAATTCAGTTGCCTTTTTAAGCTATGGTCACTCCTGACGCAGGCACCTTTTTCAGGCGGTATACCGCGTGATGCTCGGCGGTATACCGCGGCTCTGTTACATATGGCAGGTTCTTGCAGGTTGACCTTCCTGCTGTCAGCCACCTTTGTCAGGCGGTATACCGCGTGGTGTATGGCGGTATACCGCGGCTCTGCTACACCGTTTTGCAGGTTTGCTTTTGCAGGTTGACCTACTTTTGGTCAGCTACTTTTTCTGGGCGGTATACCGCGCCCATATAGGCGGTATACCGCGGTGAGCTTTTGACCGTTGCCAGGTCCAGCTTAAATACATGCAGCTTCTCAGCATTTATCAGATGACAAGCAGACATTGAATACCTAGCTTCTAAAGAGATTACTCAGCTCCTCATCTCATTTAATAACTTATTCAAGTTATAATTTTTGAGTGATCAACCTCTCACAAATCCAAGTGTTATACTTATACAAGAGTGATTAATATTGTGAGATATATTCTCTTGTAAGTATTTGAATAGTGTGAGTGATTCACGTTCTCGAGCAAAAGCAAGAGATTTTATTATCATTGTATCAAGGTTTGTGTTCTACCATAAAGAACACTTATAGTGAATCAGTGTGTCGAGAAGTGTCTCGGCAAGTGGACTAGCCAGCCAGTTGGTGGTGAACCACTTTAAATCTCGGTGTCGGTATCAACGTTCTCTACCCTTATCTCTTTATATTCCCGTTGTGCACTTAATTTTATTTATATATTTGTTGTGCATGCAATATTTATTGTTGATTTTGATAAGAGAATTTTTTATTCGTGAAATTTTTTTAAAATACAACCTTTACCCCCCCTAAGGTTGTCCTAACAAGTGGTCGCTTCTTTTCTTCGACCCTTAGCATCATGTCGTCGAAAACGATCTTGGCCCAGTCGATGTGAAGGCCCTTCATCAGCGCATACCCCATAGCCTGTTGAGGTTGTGAGGCCTGATCAATTGACCCAACCTTAGCTGTAATACAGCTGATGAGGTGTGTGAAGATGAAGTTCATCTTGCTTGGCATTTTGGACTTGAGGACGGAAGTCATCTTCTTCTCAGGGAGTTTATCTCTCCCTGTGTTCCAGGTGTAGTTCATTGCATCCAGAAATGCAATGATTTCAGCTTGTCCTGGCTTAGATTTGAAGTCAGGTAGAGGAACGAAATGTCTGTCCTTTGAGCTTCCAGGGAGGTTTAGAGCAGACCTGATAGCCCCGGGATATATTTTTGCTTCACCATGCTCAGTGTCGAAGAGTATGACGTCGATCATCTTTTTAGGGTCTTTGGTCGAGGCCACCTGAGATTTTCTGGCAGTATACCATAACTGAGCAAGGAGGTTCTTGTGAGCAGGGGGTTTGATGGTCAGTGCTGTCACCAGAGGACTTGAGGAAGTTCACAACATCATCTAAGTGAGTGATGTTTTTTCTTGGAGGGAAGTCGAATAGAGCATAGGGGTTGTTTCCTTGGAAAGTTACTTGCTCCATTGTAAAGTGGACTTGGGGTGCTTTGACAACCTCAGTTTTGTCGGAGGTAGTAGGAGACTGAGTAGCGTCAATGGTTGCCATTTCAGCTTTCCACCCAGGAGCTGACAGCCTCCTGTGGTGCTTTTCCTATCCAGTTTGCATCCTGCAAAATCACTAGGTTAGGAGTACCCTTAAGGTATCAAAAAATACGCTTTACAACGATCAAATGAGATTCCTTAGGTTCAGCTTGATATCGTGCACACAAACAGGTTGCATACATAATATCAGAACGGCTAGTTGTAGGATACAGAAGAGAGTCGATCATCCCACAGTACTGTAACATCTCGATTTTTATATAAAGTGTTACGTTTGGTTTATCAAATATTTGAGTATAATTATTTGATAGATTGATTTTAGAGTTTATCCCCTAGTAAGTTACGTTATTGGTTTTATTGGAATTATAAGTTAAGGGGTAAACTTTAATTTTAATTTATAAGTTGAGGGATGGAAGTTATCAAATGATGAAAGTTGAGGGGGCTGTTTGGTTAAGGTGATTAAAGTAATCACATCACCGCCTCTTTTTGGTCAAAAAGAAGAAAATGAGATATTTTGGAGATATCTTGTGGTGTATGTGGGTGTTTTCACGGCAGAGAGAAAGAATAGAGAGATTAGAGAAAAAAGAAGAGAAAAGAAGAGAAAGAAGAATCACGTTCTTGTCATCAATATTTGGTTTCCAAAATCAGTGATAGCTGTTTGGAGTCTTTGAAGATTGATTGTGCAGAGAAGTGGGTTTTATCTCCATAAGGTGAGTTCATTCACTTTTGTTTAAATCCAGTTTTTTTTGTTAAATTAAACATTAAGACGCCTGTATAAACTGTTTTGGGACTGAATGGATGTGTTTAAAACAAGCTGAATGGAACAAACATGGTTTTGGGTTGAATTTTTAGACTGCAGGTCGAAGTTACCGGGTAAAAGATAATACCCGGTAACCTCTGTTTGAAGGTATCCGGACAAGGCAAAGTTATCCGGTAAGTTATTTATTTTGGTAGTTATCGGATGGTATCCGGGTTACTTAGTTTCCGGATGTCATCCGAATTGAATATAATATCCGGTAAGAATTGTACCCGGTAAGAACTGTATCCGGTAAGTATTGTATTCGGTAAGAATTGTATCCGGTAAGTATTGTATTCAGTAAGAATTGTATCCGGTAAGTATTGTATTCGATAAGTATTGTATCCGGTAAGTGTTGTATCCGGTAAGTGTGTATCCGGTAAGTCTGCATACCCGGTGAGTTTTGTATCTGGACACTTTTAAGTATTCGGTAACTTGGGTTTTGTTAAACTTCTGGATAGAGTAGAATTGAAGAAATTGAAATACAATCCTAGTTGCTTGAACATAGTTATTACTGGCTGATAATATGTTAGGCTTGAAGGTTGTTTTAGTTGAGTAACTATGTAAGTGTGTAGTATGTGTAATGGATCCATAGACACTAGTTTTATTTGATAACGTAGGATATGCAAAGTAGAATTGCTATTCATATATAAAGGAGGAGTAGACAAAGTATAATTGTTATTCCCGTGTATCCTTGAAATGATTGGATAGGCAAAGTAGAATTGCTATTCATATATAAAGGAGGAGTAGACAAAGTATAATTGTTATTCCCGTGTATCCTTGAAATGATTGGATAGGCAAAGTAGAATTGCTATTCATATATAAAGGAGGAATAGGCAAAGTATAATTGTTATTCTCGTGTATTCTTGAAAAGGAGGAATAGGCAAAGTATAATTGTTATTCTCGTGTATCCTTGAAATGATTAAATAGGCAAAGTATAATTGCTATTCATGTTGAATGAGTGAATAGGCAAAGTAGAATTGCTATTCACGTTGAATGAATGGATAGACAAAGTAGAATTGTTATTCATGTAGGAATGAGTGAATAGGCAAAGTAGAATTGCTATTCACGTTGAATGAATGGATAGGCAAAGTATAACTGCTATTCATGTAGAAATGATTGAATAGGCAAAGTAGAATTGCTATTCATGTTGAATGATTGAATAGGCAAAGTAGAATTGCTATTCACGTTGAATGAATGGATATGCAAAGTAGAATTGCTATTCATGTAGAAACGAGGAAATAGGCAAAGTAGAATTGCTATTCGTATTGACTGTAGTGAATAGGCAAAGTATAGTTGCTATTCGGATTTGAGATGTGGAATCATGAATTAGACGAAGTGTAAGTATTGTTTTCCTGTGTTTTCGACGAATTAGAAATAGGCAATATATAAGTGCTATTTCTGCTTCTATTCTAAGGAGAAGGTATGGAGATTGAATGTAAGTCTTTAGGCTTGATCGATAAACTAGAATCCGTGATGATTCGTAGTAGGCTATTGAATATGGTGTTATGACTTTTTGAATGATAGTCATACTCATGGGATTGGGTATGATTATGTTATTATGAGATGAGTACGAGTACGGTAAGAACGAGTGTAAGTCAAGTTTGATGAACCTTGTTTACATTGATTTAAAAGTATTATTTTGAAACTGAATGTTCTCACTAGGCGTTAGCCTAATCGTTTTAAATTATATTTTCTTACCAGGTATGAGCTCAGGGAAGTAATGGGACGAGTGAAGAGTTTATGGTGACGACAAGTTGATGTAAATTAACTCTTGTCATTATTTTCACTAGTTGAGAATGTTTATGTTATGGATATTAGATGCGGAAACCCTTTTGTTTCAGTTTTAATTTACCCTGATTTTTAGGGTGTTACAATATGGTATGAGAGCATTAGTTTAAGTGAACTAGGTATGATAGTGATATACCTAGACTTAAAGCTGAGATGAATTAAGATATGATGTGAGAGGTATGGGTTGAAGTACTAAGACGGAATAGTCTTAGAGTCGATGGAAATGCGTGAAATTAGTACTATAGCAATGGTAACGAGGATTCTCATGTATAATATATTCACAATTTTAATTTGCTACTGTTATTATGAATATATTACTACACAAGCATACTAGTTTCTAAATTGTTACAATGACTAATGAACGGTAAAGTACGTTTCGTATATCTGGTTATGTGTAACCATTTCTTATGGTTATTTCTTTGTGTTGTGTCAGAGCGATGGTGAATACGCCACCAATGTCCCCTATTTCTTCGAGGGATAGGGCCGTGATTGAATGGTCAGTGGAAAAGCGACCGGAGATAGTTGGAACACATGAAAGTCCGCCGAGATTACCTTCTATGGGAAGAACGGACCGTCGGGTACACAGAACTAGTACTAGTACCGCCAACCCGGATATGCCAGAGTCAACAATGGAGTCTCATATAATGGAGAACATGACGCGAATGATGAATACAACAATGGCACAACAAACAGAAATGTTTATGAAGGCGTTGAATGATCGAAGTTTGGAGTTACGACGAACGGAGACTGATACTGGTGTAATAAATCCGATTCATAATCCCGTGATGGATGTAGACAAGAGGGTGGAAAGAGTCTGCTCATATAAAACATTTCTAAGCTGTAAACCGCCAGAGTTTATCGGAGCAGACAATCCAGTGACGTGTATGAATTGGCTCAGAGAGATGGAACAAGCTTTTCGAGCTTGTGAGTGTGATGAAAAGTTAAAGGTCAGATTTGGGTCTCAAATGTTACGAGGTAACACATTAACTTGGTGGAATGTAGTGACGTCTACTATGACGGCTCCAATCTTAGATGCTTTGACGTGGGAGTCTTTCAAGAAAAAGATTCTGGAGGAATATTGCAACGAGAACGAGATGGATAGGATTGAAGAAGGGTTTCAGACTCTTAAGGAGGGTACTTCGTTTGTTAGAAAGTACACTAAATCCTTTATGGAAAAGTTAAAGTTAGTGGGGCATGTGGCTCCAACTGAGAAGGAAAAGATTAAGGCTTACCTGAAGGGTTTGCCAGCTGATATGATGTCACGAGTTAGGAGTTCAAAATCTCTAACACTGAGGGAAACGATTGAGGAAACAAAGGTTGTAGAAGAAGTTTATGCAAGGTACAAAGCGGAGAAGGCTCAAATGGGAGAGAAAAGAAAAATTGAAAGTCGATCGGAACCTTCACAAGAACTGAAGTCCCTTATTAAGGACACTCAACTTGAGACTCGACCAAAGTCTAAATGGTGTCAGAAATGTGAGAATAAACATTTTGGGCCGTGTCGGGTGATATCAAGGGAATGTTTTAAATGTGGAAAGAGTGGTCATCAAATAGAGAACTGTCCCATCCAAGGACCAACTTGTTATGAATGTAAGAAACCTGGTCATTATCGAAGGGATTGCCCAACGCTGAGAGATAGCGGGAATCAAGGGAAGAAACCCAACATCTCAACATTAAAGGGGTGAAACTTTTCACGTGACGATGAAAGACGT
This sequence comes from Saussurea involucrata, assembly GCA_033807775.1. Classification (NCBI taxonomy): domain Eukaryota; kingdom Viridiplantae; phylum Streptophyta; class Magnoliopsida; order Asterales; family Asteraceae; genus Saussurea; species Saussurea involucrata. The sequence continues at coordinate 87,671,647 of CM066318.1, forward strand.
TAAGGAATGGATGGATACGTTTTTGATACTGTCCTTGTTTATTTTATGAATAGGTGTATGTCTATTATGTAAGTAATGCTAACTTACCTTTTATATTTCGGTCTGTATCAAAAGTTAGCTATATTAGTTGTTATTATGGAAAGATGCTTTAATGATTGAAAGGGGGTAAAATAAGATCAAGTTATAGTTTGATAAAAGATTTGATAATTGTATAGTTACCCCATGGAGATCTGCAAAATTTTAAGTTGGGGAGCGGGTAATGTTGAAGGATATAAGATCCAGAAAATGTGGAAAGTTGAGTCCTTATTCTTCCTGGACTTTTAACTGTGATTAAGTATGTAAGACTAGAAATTGAAGGGGATATATGACATATTTTATGTTGGTATGGTGTGATTCCACTTACTGAAATAAGAGTAGGTGAGAAGAGTCGTTGTGTATAAAACCGGAAGCGATCTTAGAGAGATCAATTTAGAAGTTACGGCATAAGGATGTAGTAATGTTAAAGGTACATTGGAAGCATCATCGAGGTGCTAATGTGACATTAGAGTCGGAAGAGGATATGAAGACTAGATATCCTCATTGATTTACCTAGCTTTGATTTCGGGGACGAAATCATTTTCAAGTTGGGGAGTATTGTAACATCTCGATTTTTATATAAAGTGTTACGTTTGGTTTATCAAATATTTGAGTATAATTATTTGATAGATTAATTTTAGAGTTTATCCCCTAGTAAGTTACGTTATTGGTTTTATTGGAATTATAGGTTAAGGGGTAAACTTTAATTTTAATTTATAAGTTGAGGGATGGAAGTTATCAAATGATGAAAGTTGAGGGGCTGTTTGGTTAAGGTGTTTAAAGTAATCACCATCAACGCCTCTTTTTGGTCAAAAAGAAGAAAATGAGATATTTTGGAGATATCTTGTGGTGTGTGTGGGTGTTTTCACGGCAGAGAGAAATAATAGAGAGATTAGAGAGAAAAGAAGAGAAAGAAGAATCAAGTTCTTGTCATCAATATTTGGTTTACAAAATCAGTGATAGCTGTTTGGAGTCTTTGAAGATTGATTGTGCAGAGAAGTGGGTTTTATCTCCATAAGGTGAGTTCATTCACTTTTGTTTAAATCCAGATTTTCTGTCAAATTAAACATTAAGACGCCTGTATAAACTGTTTTGAGACTGAATGGATGTGTTTAAAACAAGCTGAATGGAACAAACATGGTTTTGGGTTGAATTTTTAGACTGCAGGTCGAAGTTACCGGGTAAAAGATAATACCCGGTAACCTCTGTTTGAAGGTATCCGGACAAGGCAAAGTTATCCGGTAAGTTATTTATTTTGGTAGTTATCGGATGGTATCCGGGTTACTTAGTTTCCGGATGTCATCCGAATTGAATATAATATCCGGTAAGAATTGTATCCGGTAAGAATTGTATCCGATAAGTATTGTATTCGGTAAGAATTGTATCCGGTAAGTATTGTATTCGGTAAGAATTGTATTCGGTAAGAATTGTATCCGGTAAGTATTGTATTCGGTAAGTATTGTATCCGGTAAGTGTTGTATTCGGTAAGTGTGGTATCCGGTAACTCTGCATACCCGGTGAGTTTTGTATCTGGACACTTTTAAGTATTCGGTAACTTGGGTTTTGTTAAACTTCTAGATAGAGTAGAATTGAAGAAATTGAAATACAATCCTAGTTGCTTGAACATAGTTATTACTGGCTGATAATATGTTAGGCTTGAAGGTTGTTTTAGTTGAGTAACTATGTAACTGTGTAGTATGTGTAATGGATCCATAGACACTAGTTTTATTTGATAACGTAGGATAGGCAAAGTAGAATTGCTATTCATATATAAAGGAGGAGTAGACAAAGTATAATTGTTATTCCCGTGTATCCTTGAAATGATTGGATATGCAAAGTAGAATTGTTATTCATATATAAAGGAGGAGTAGACAAAGTATAATTGTTATTCCTGTGTATCCTTGAAATGATTGGATAGGCAAAGTAGAATTGTTATTCATATATAAAGGAGGAATAGGCAAAGTATAATTGTTATTCCCGTGTATCCTTGAAAAGGAGGAATAGGCAAAGTATAATTGTTATTCTCGTGTATCCTTGAAATGATTGAATAGGCAAAGTAGAATTGCTATTCATGTTGAATGAGTGAATAGGCAAAGTAGAATTTCTATTCACGTTGAATGAATGGATAGGCAAAGTAGAATTGCTATTCATGTAGGAATGAGTGAATAGGCAAAGTAGAATTGCTATTCACGTTGAATGAATGGATAGGCAAAGTATAATTGCTATTCATGTAGAAATGATTAAATTGGCAAAGTAGAATTGCTATTCATGTTGAATGATTGAATAGGCAAAGTAGAATTGCTATTCACGTTGAATGAATGGATAGGCAAAGTAGAATTGCTATTCATGTAGAAACGAGGAAATAGGCAAAGTAGAATTGCTATTCGTATTGACTGTAGTGAATAGGCAAAGTATAGTTGCTATTCGGATTTGAGATGTGGAATCATGAATTAGACGAAGTGTAAGTATTGTTTTCCTGTGTTTTCGACGAATTAGAAATAGGCAATATATAAGTGCTATTTCTGCTTCTATTCTAAGGAGAAGGTATGGAGATTGAATGTAAGTCTTTAGGCTTGATCGATAAACTAGAATCCGTGATGATTCGTAGTAGGCTATTGAATATGGTGTTATGACTTTTTGAAGGATAGTCATACTTATGGGATTGGGTATGATTATGTTATTATGAGATGAGTACGAGTACGGTAAGAACGAGTGTAAGTCAAGTTTGATGAACCTTGTTTACATTGATTTAAAAGTATTATTTTGAAACTGAATGTTCTCACTAGGCGTTAGCCTAATCGTTTCAAATTATATTTTCTTACCAGGTATGAGCTCAGGGAAGTAATGGGATGAGTGAAGAGTTTATGGTGACGACAAGTTTATGTAAATTAACTCTTGTCATTATTTTCACTAGTTGAGAACGTTTATATTATGGATATTAGATGCGTAAACCCTTTTGTTTCAGGTTTAAATTTACCCTGATTTTTAGGGTGTTACAGGTATGCTGTGACATTAACTGGTTTTCCAGAAGGATCCTTGTTTAGTGTCAGCGGCGGTGCCATTGGGGTTTTCATAGCTGAGCTTTGAGTTAAATCAAACTTTTTCAGCATATCTTTAACATATTTTCTTTGGTGAATAAAAGTACCTTTTTCATTTTGTTTGATCGGAAGACCAAGGAAATATGTTAGTTCACCCATCATACTCATTTTATATTCAGCTTTCATTCTTTCAGCAAAACGAGTACATAAATCAGGGTTAGTAGAACCAAATATAATATCATCGACATATATTTGAACAAGAATGATATGACCTTTTACTTTCCTGAAAATAGAGTTTTATCGATTTTACCACGCTCAAATTTTTCAATATGGAGATAATTAGAGAGAGTGTCATACCATGCACGAGGAGCTTGCTTTAAGACATAAAGTGCCTTATCCAGTTTATAAACAAAACCTGGATGCTTAGGATCTACGAATCCTAGAGGTTGTTCCACGTAGACTTCTTCATTCAGCCTTCCATTGAGAAATGCTGATTTAACATCCATCTGATAAACCTTGAAGTCTTTGTGAACAGCGTAAGCTAGAAATAGGCGAATAGCTTTGAGTCTTGCTACTGGGGAAAATGTTTCGTCGTAGTCTATGCCTTCCTCTTGTCTGTATCCCTGAGCAACAAGACGAGCCTTGTTGCGGGTTACAGTTCCATGTTCATCCAACTTGTTTTGATAGACCCATTTAGTGCCTATCACTGACTTGTCAGATGGTCTTGGAACGAGCTTCCAAACTTTGTTTCTTTCAAATTCTGTCAGCTCTTCTTGCATAGCACTGATCCAGTTTGGATCTATGAGGGCATCATCTGTTTTATTTGGTTCAATCAGAGAAACAAAGTTAACAAATAAACAAATATTACCTGCACTTTGTCAAGTCTGAACACCAGCGTTTGGATCACCAAGAATTTGATCGATGGGGTGATTAATAGTCCATCGCTGAGCCGGAGCATAAGTTGCTGACTCAATCTGAACTTCTGGAGGAGCTAAAGAAGAGGCTTCTTCAACTTCAGGTATTTCAGGTAGAAGAGGTAGAGGTTCAGATGTCATTTCATTCACTGATTGCTGAGAAGTAGATGGTATGTCTGAGGTAGAAGGTTCAGAAGCAGGCATAGTGTTAAGAGGAACAGCTGAGACCCATGAGGATTCAGCTTCACTTGTCTGCATGCTTGGGATGATAATAGGATCATCATCTTCAGCGGTATGAGTATGAGATGAAGGGATAGGAGCATCTTCTGAATCACCAAGATGAGAAAACATCCATTGATTCAGTTCTTCAGTATCAGCAGAAGGTCTGGAGTTTGCTGATCGGGATTCGTCAAAAGTGACGTGGATTGTTTCTTCCACATTTTTTCTTCTTCGATTGAAGACTCTGTAGGCTTTAGAGATAGAAGGATATCCGAGAAATATTCCATCATCAGCCTTGGGATCAAACTTTCCTAGGGCATCCCTGTTGTTCAATATGAAACACTGACATCCAAAGATGTGAAGAAAGTTAATTGAAGGCTTTCTCCCATGGAAAAGTTCGTAGGCTGTCTTCTTGAATCTTTTGACAATCAGCGACCTGTTTTGAGTAAAACAGGCAGTGTTGACAGCTTCTGCCCAGAACTGAGTAGGTAGATGTGAATCGCTGAGCATTGATCGTGCAACTTCTATGATCATTCGATTTCGTCTTTCAACGACTCCATTTTGTTGCGGTGTTCTCACTGAGGAAAACTTGTGAGAAATACCCTTGCTTTCAAAGAAGGAATCAATGGAACTGTTTTTGAATTCAGTCCCATGATCACTCCTTATTGAGCGAACGGTCATATTGTTCAGGACTTCCATTTTCCTGACGAAAGAGATGAGTTCTTCAGGGGTGTCACTCTTAGAACGGAGAAACATAACCCAGGTATAGCGAGAGAATTCATCAACTATGACTAGTGTGTATTTCTTTCCAGCGAGGGAGTGTTTGTTAACAGGGCCAAACAAATCCATGTGGATAAGTTGAAGAGGAGATGACACTGAGGAAACTTGCTTGGATTTGAAACTAGCTTTTGTTTGTTTCCCTTTCTCACACGCTGAACATAGAGATTCCTTATCGTATAAGTGTTGAGGTAGACCAGTGACCAACTCTTTTGAAGAAAGAGTATTCAGTATCTTGAAGTTGAGATGAGATAGCCTCTTATGCCATAGCCAGTTGACATCAGATGAGGCTTTTTAGAAAAAACAGGAGTTCTCAGTGGTTGTCGAGTCCATGTTTATTACATAAACATTTTCCAAACGATATCCGTTGAGAGCGATCTTCTCCTTTTTGTCAGTAACAAAGCAAGATTCCTTAGTGAAAATCACTTTGTGATCCTTAGAAAGTACACCATACCCTCGGGTGTAGCCTTTTTCATCTCCACCGAAGGTCACTGAGGGACCCTTCTCTTCCTTATATTCAGCTAGCAGTTTCTTTTTGCCAGTCATGTGTCTAGAGCATCCGCTATCGAGATACCAGATACCCTTCAGGACCTGCACACAAAGGAAGATTAGTTTGACTTGGGCACCCTTTTTACCATGTGTCCACATTTGTCAGTGGTGGTAGAGGAAGTGGAAGGTTCAGCAATCTTCGCAGCATTTGAAGATTAAGCTTCAGGACTAGTCTTCACTTTGGTTAATTTCTTAACCCCAGTGGTTGGTTTCACCTGAACCTGATTTCCACCAGGATTGGTCTTCTTTGCCTTGGGGGCATTAATCTTAACCTTAGCTAACTTTTCAGCTTTGGTGGTTGTGGGGCACTTACTAGCAATATGATCGGTAAGTCCACAGTGATAACATTTCCTATAGCTTAAAGTAGCTTTAGGACCATTTTCATGCTTAGCCGAGATTTTTAAATGAGCAGGGCCAGCACCAAGTATACCTTTGGCATTGGAAATTGGAGGAACAATCAGTTCTTCGGATTTCTTACCAATAATATCCACTCTGATTTTAGGAGTAGATCGCTGAATGAATCCAGGGATCTTGTTCTTAGAAGTGGAAGGATAGTTCACTGAAGGTTTAGAAACATTCAGCTTAGGTACAAAGGTACCCTTCTGAGGTTTTTGATTAAAAACTTTTTCTTTACCGTTACCTTTAGTATTTAAGGTAGGTTTTTCCTCAGGATTGGGAGTTTTAGAAGAAGAACACTGAGACGAGGAGGTGTCATGGATTGAGGACACGAACATTCCAAACTTAAGCATGAAACGATCAGTGGTTGGTTCTAGAGTATCAGCTTTATAACCAATACCACTTTTATCACTCAGGGGAATCTGAGACCTTAATATTTCAGTGATCATTGTTGAGGATTTACACCATCCTTCAACAGTAGCCTTTTCAGCCTTTAGTGCCTCGACAACATCTTCTCGCTCGATACGAATGAGTTGATTTATACAGACCTGATCTTTTAGATTTTCTTCTATTTTAGAAAGCTTTTGAATTTCTAAGTGACAATTCTTAAGTTGTTCAGCGAGATCAATATTTAGTTTTTCAGCTTTGGTCTTGCCATTCATGGCATCATATAAATCAACAGTCAAAAGATCAACGGTCCGACGTCGTTCGATATCACTAAGGGTTGAAGTTTGAGTATCAGTGAGAGAGTTTGATACCTGAGAGGTGGAAGTAGAAGTAGAGGGAATTTTAGTTTGTTCTTCCTCTTCTTCTATTTTGGCCATGAGGCAGAGATTGGCCTCATCATCATCTTCAGAGTCAGATGATTCTTCATCAGAAAGAGCCCAGTCATGATCTTCAGCAATCATGCCTTTGCCTTTCTTCTTAAAGCTTTTCAGCTTTGCATACTTTTCTTTCAGCTTCTTGTACTTGTCATCTCTATCCCCAGGGTTAGAGGATTTCTTGGAAGAAGATGAAGGTTTAAAGATTTTCTTAGACCTGCACTCACTAGCAAAGTGACCTATCTTTTCACAGTTATAGCAAGTAGCAGTGGCCTTATCAACAGGGGTTGACGATTTTGGCTTATCAGTGAGTGCGAGAGGTTTGTTTCTTCTGAAGTTACTCTTTCTGGTAAATCTCCTGAAAGAATTAGTCAGGAGGGCCAGAAACTCATCCATTTCTAAAGGATCAGCTTCAGATGAGTCATCAGAGTTAGATTCTAACTCAGTGATAGTAACAGTGGATCGTTGAGTAGGCACCAACTCTGAAGAGAGTAAAGCAATAGATGTACTTTTGGAATCTTTTACAAGATTCTTCTTAAGATGACACGACTGCTCATGATTGAGCATAGTGCCATATAAGGTAGAAAGGGTCATAGATTTTAGATCCTTTGAGAGCTTGAGACACATTGAATAACTGTCCCAGCTTTCAGGAAGACATTCTAGAAACTTTGTCAGGATCTCAAAGTTAGTATATTCTTTACCAATGGTTTTTAAGTCAATGATTAAATAGTTAACCCCTGATGAACTTCAGAGAGAGATTCATTCTTACCACAAATGAAGCTTTTGTACTGTCTTACCAGGTTGATCTTTCTTGAGTCCTGGACTTCAGACGTACCTTCATATTGAACACAGATTGTGTCCCACGTGGCTTTGGAGGTTTTTAGGTTCATGACAGAGTGGTAGACTTCGTCAGGAAGAGCCATAGAGAGGATGGATCTGGCTTTAGTGTCGATAGCCACCTTCTTCTTGTCTTCATCAGTCCAAGTGTTAGGTGCCATGGGAATTTCTCTTTCAGGGATTGCAGCTCTAGTAGAAGTGGCTGGAACAACATCATCTATCATGATAGGGATATATGGACCATTCTCGATGTAGTAAGGCATAGTAGGATCTACACCTTCCAAGAATAACATCATCCTATATTTACATAGATTAAAGTTATATCTGGAAAATCTAGGGGGTTTAGCAAGAGAACCATTATCAATATAGTTTGTGTTTGTGGTGTTAGCCATTTTAGAAAAATAGCAAGGAAGAGAAAAGAAATTAGTATAAGCAAGATCTTGTTTATGAGATTAAACAAACTGCTTTGATACCACTTGTTGGTCCCAAATGGGTTATACAAGTTTGTAGAAGGGGGGTTGAATACAAACACACGATTTTTACTTTTCTAAATTGTTTATTGATATGTATCAAACAATTTACAACTTGTTGCGGAACAAGATTAAGGAATAAACCTAATCTAAACAAGCTATGAGAATCACTAAGATTTCTTGCACTAGAAATAAGATAGAGAGATAATAAGAATACTAGGGATAATATTCTAACACACAGATTAGCAAGGAGAAGGAAATGGCCGAGCACTTCAAAAATGAAGTAGGGATTCCTTTATATACTGTATGCATTTAATACATGTCAGTACAACTTTACACGTGGCAGCTTCTGGTTGGTTGCATGGTTTGACCTTAGTAGACAACCTAGTAGCCGCATGATGAACAGTGTAGAATCAGAGTTGGTTTTACGATTCTGGACAAAAGGGATGTCCGTTCTGACATTATCGTATGGAGGCGTGCAATAGAGGTAAGACAAAAGTTACTTGTAGAGGAGGATTCATGATCAACGTTCGCTGAAGGAATCTTTATCAGCGAATGATAAAGTTCAGCGTTCGCTTAAGTCTTCTACTTGAAACTTCACGTTGAGTGGACAGGTCTTGGCTTCACTGATATCCGCATCAGTTCATTAGTAGACTTGCCGCTGGTTCTTTGGCTTGATCTTAGACTTCAGCGTAGAACATGATTGACGTGAAACTTGTCTTTAGTGATCATAAGTAAACAACATATTTTATCAGCGATCATCAGTGAGGCTGAACAGACTCAGGGATCACTGATGAACAGTTTCGCTGATTGTATAAATTAAAGAACGAGAGTTCCTATCAGCGGTACTGAAACAGACATAGTACTTATCAGTGATAGTGAAACTCTAATACATATTGTCTACTTACAATTTTCAATAAGTGTTTCTCAGAGTCATTATCAAATCATTGAGGGTTTGAATCAACACAATTATACCTTGCCTATTCCATCGTTTATCGCATAATGCTCGTGCCTATGGATCCATTACCTTTCCTAGTATATGTGAGTATCAACTCAAAGCACATAACAACTCATATCATACTCTCAGTCGAGTTATAATTATGTCCGTACTGTTAAATGATTAAGATACTTTTCATATTGGGAGAACTATTAATCATGAAAGACCTCATACAGTAAGTTATCTGGAACACCTATCCAGTACTAATTCAGAACTCCAAGGATCCAGTAACATCTGGAAAAGTATCCGGACTCCAAGTCCGGAACCATCCGGGAATCACATTCGGTAACCAATCCAGAAAACCATCCGGTATCCGGAAGTATCCGGTATCCGGTAATCTATCCGGACAATTATCCAGATTCTGGAACTATCCGGTATCCGAAATCAAGCCAGAAAACATCTGGAAAACATAATCCGAAAACTTCATCTTCCGGATTCAATTGATTTCAAGTCTGTTTCGATTGTTTTCTGTTCAACTTTATACAACTCTTTTATATCCATTTCTTCAAGATATCAGTAAGCTTATAAAGCTATTTCAATACACTGATAAATTTAATTAAAACAAAACTGCAGATGAACTCACCTGTAGAGTTTCAAATTGGGCGCCTGTGTGAATTCAAATCAAGTCCTTCCTTCAACGAAAGCGAGAGTTTGGAACTTGGTTTCTTCTGTACTTTGGAACCGACTTCAAACAAGGGATTTGATATATTTTTTTCACTCATGACCGACTTCCTTTTCTTATATATCAGCTTCACTAAATTACAATTGGACCCACAACTATCCAATTTGATGAAACTAACCCCAAGTTTCACATTCTTTAAAAATTTAGCTTGCAAACTTTGATCAATTACACTTTTGATCCAACGCCATTAAATCATACACATTGTTTAATATACCATCCCTTAATATTTTAAACATTCTTCCAAAACGTACAAAAATCATGGAAATTTCGAGGTGTTACAAATCTCCCCGACTTGAAAATGATTTCGTCCTCGAAATCGAAACTATACAAACAAGTGAGGATCCATCTATTCCTCATATCCTCTTCTGCTTCCTACGTCACGTTAGCACCTCGATGTTGTTTCCATTGTACTTTGACGATGATCGTTTCCTTATGTCTTAACTTATTAGCTTCTTCCGCCATCATACGAAATGCTCAGCTCATTGGTCTTGGGTATTGGGTATTGGGTTTATTCTCTTGATTCCCACTATTCTTCAACTTTGGGCAATCCCTTCGGTAATGACCAGGTTTCTTACATTCATAGCAGGTAGGTCCTTGAATGGGACAATTCTCAATTTGATGACCACTCTTTCCGCATTTAAAACATTCCTTCGATACTACCCGACACGACCCAAAAATTTTATTCCTACCTTTCTGACACCAGTTAGGTTCTTGTCGAGGCTCAAAATGAGTGTTCCCGATAAAGGGCTTCGGTCCTTGCGAAGATTCCGATCGACCTTCCCACTTTCTTTTCTCTCACAATTGAGCTTTCTCAGCTTTATCGTTTGGATAGACTTCTTCTATAATCTTTGCTTCTTCAATCGTTTCCCTCAGTGTCAAAGCTTTGGAATTCCGAACTCTTGACATCATATCCGCCGACAAACCCTTCAAGTAAGCCTTGATCTTTTCTTGTTCAGTTGGGGCCACATGCCCACTAAGTTCAGTTTCTCCAGGAATACCCGAGTATATTCCCTTACTGAAGAAGTACCCTTCTTAAGCGTTCGAAACTCTTCTTCGATCCGGTCCACTTCGTTCTCATTACAATATTCTTCTAATATCTTCTTTTTAAACGACTCCCAGGTCATGGCTGCCAAAACTGGAGTCGTCATCGTTGATGTCACGATATTCCACCATGTCAAAGCATTCCCTCGCAATATTTGGGATCCAAATCTGACATTTGATTCTTCGTCACATTCACAAGCTCTAAATGCTTGTTCCATCTCTCTAATCCAGTTCATGCACGCAATTGGATTATCAGAACCAGTAAATTCAGGTGGCTTGCAGCTCAGAAACGTCTTATAGGAACAAACTTTCTCCGTCCTTCTATTCAAATTCCGCACCAAATTAACAGGCGGATTTTCAGTACCAGTACCCAATTCCGGTCTTCGTGACTCGGCGTTTCTGTCATTAAACATTTTCATAAACATCTCCTGTTGTTGAGTCAGTGCATTATTCATGACCCACATCATATTTTTCATCATTCGGGACTCCATTGTAGATTCCGTCGTCACAGGATTGGAAGTACCGACATTAGTTCTATGTGTTTGACTTCCTCCTCCTCCCAAGATAGGTGGCCTTGGTGGACTTTCATTAGCACCACCCCTTTCCGGTTGATTCTCCGTAAATTCGTTTGCCACCCTATCTTCTGAAGAAGTAGAAGATCTGTTTGGTGTATTAACCATCGTATTCTGTGTAACACATAACGGTAACCATAAGAAATGGTTATGCACAATCCCAACATAAAACGTACTTTAACGTTCATTAATCACCATAACAACTTAAAAACAAGTATGCTTACGTAACAATACATTCATAATAACAGTAGCTAATTGAAATTATGAACATACTATACATAAGAATCCTCGTTACCATCATCACAGTTCTTAATTCACGTATTTCCGTCGACTATAAGACTATCCCGTCTTAGTACTTCTACCAAAACTCACAAATCATATCTTAATCATCTCAGCTTAAGTCTAGGTATCTCACGATCATACCTAGTTCACTTAAACTAAAGCTCTGATACCAAACTGAAACACCCTGAAATTCACAATAAATTTAAACATTAAATTCACAAGGTCTACAACAATATCTTCTAAAAACTTTCATTCATAGATGGAGAAGTTATAACAAAGTTCGTAATTACAAGCGAACTATCATAAACAACCTACTAATCTAATCCATAACGTACACGATCAGATTATAAGGGTTGTCTACAATATCTCCAAAATATCATTGGTTCAACTAAATTCTCCATTACATCACCAAAGGTAGGATTCAGGTACCACTCGTCACTCATTCCTTAGCATCCCTTCCCGATCTATTACCTGGTAAGAAAATTTAATTTGAAAAGATTAGGCTTACGCCTAGTGAGAACATCAAATTTTGAAATAAAATCTTTATATGCTTTGAAACCAAAATGTAAACAAAGCGTATAAATTAACCTGATCCCAACTTTCTTACCGTACACGTAACATCTTTCGATGACGGGAATCATACCCGTTTCCATGAATATGACAACACTAAATATGTCATATTATCATGTTCGAGAGCGCCACTACAAATCACCACGGATTCTAGTTTACAGCTCATGTCCAAGAAATTACAATTAAACGTCATGCCTATTTCTTAGGATGGAAGTAGAAATATCAATCATATTTTGCCTATTCCTAATCTACCAATAGAAAGCGGAAACAACAATTATACTTTGTCTATTTCATGTTTTCACGTCTCAATTACGAATAGCAATTATATCTTGCATATTCTACGTTTCAATATGAATAGCAATTATACTTTGCCTATTCCACCGTTTCAATATGAATAACAGTTATACCTTGCCTATTCCATCATTTCAATATGAATAGCAATTATACCTTGCCTATTCCACTGTTTCAATATGAATAGCAATTATACTTTGCCTATTCCACCGTTTCAATATGAATAGCAATTATACTTTGCCTATTCCACTTCTCAATATGAATAGCAATTATACCTTGCATATTCCATCGTTTATCGCATAATGCTCGTGTCTATTGATCCATTACCTTTCCTAGTATATGTGAGTATCAACTCAAAACACATAACAACTCATATCATACTCTCAATCGAGTTATAATTATGTTCGTACTGTTAAATGATTAAGATACTTTTCATATTGGGAGAACACTTGATCATGAAAGACCTCATATAGTAAGTTATCCGGAACACCTATCCGGTACTAGTCCGGAATTCCAAGGATCCGGTAACATCCGGAAAAGTATCCGGACTCCAAATCCGGAACCATCCGGGAATCACATCTGGTAACCAATCTGGAAAACCATCCGGTATCCGGTAATCCATCCGGACAATTATCCGGATTCTGGAACTATCCGGTATCCGAAATCAAGCCGGAAAACATCCGAAAAACATAATCCGGAAACTTCATCTTCCGAATTCAATGGATTTCAAGTCTGTTTCGATTGTTTTCTGTTCAACTTTATACAACTCTTTTATATCCATTTCTTCAAGATATCAGTAAGCTTATAAAGCTATTTCAATACACTGATAAATTTAATTAAAACAAAACAACAGATGAACTCACCTGTAGAGTTTCAAATTGGGCGCATGTGTGAATTCAAATCAAGTCCTTCCTTCAACGAAAGCGAGAGTTTGGAACTTGGTTTCTTCTGTACTTTGGAACCGACTTCAAACAAGGGATTTGAGATATTTTTCACTCATGACCGACTTCCTTTTCTTATATATCAGCTTCACTAAATTACAATTGTACCCACAACTATCCAATTTGATGAAACTAACCCCAAGTTTCACATTCTTTAAAAATTTAGCTTGCAAACTTTGATCAATTACACTTTTGATCCAACGCCATTAAATCATACATATTGTTTAATATACCATCCTTTATAATTTTAAACATTCTTCCAAAATGTACAAAAATCATGAAAATTTCGAGGTGTTACACCCCCCCCCCCCCCCAAAGTAGATCCCCATGGCCCCAGTAGATGCCATTCCCGTGTGCACAAGAAACAAATTCAAGGCACAAGGTATAAATACTCTTCGATGGAATATTCACAATCCCAAGGTACCCTAATCCCACTGTGCAACCCGACTCCAAATCAATGTACAATTCGTGAAAATCATGTAAACAATGTACATGCATTAGTAAACAAGTTCAAGTCATGTATGAACAAAACTTCCGAAATATTTCAAAACATACCATCATGCTCAATACCAAGTTCAATTATTAAAACCCTTATCAATTAATTTCATATGCAATAGCATATTCAATCATTTATGAGTGAAAACCATATCAAAATATTTTACCATAATCGGTGTTGAAAACACGCATCAATCATATCGCAAGTAAAACGGTTTAAAGGGACTCACCTGAGCCTTAACAATGTGCTACAAGTCCTTAAGCTCACTTTCGCCCAGACCGAACACCAGAAGTGAAAGTCATATGAATGGTGTTAAACCACCCAATTACTTGCCAAAAACATCCCTAATTATCCTTAAGATAAACCCCTAATCGGCGCCTTGATCCTAGCCCGGATGAGAAACGAGTCAGAATTGGAAATCGCCCAAATAGTGTTTGGGGCGACTTCCTGCGTGACCAAACCCGCGCCATAAGTTGCGCCAGACACTGGTCTGGGTCTGCACGACCTTCAGCCAAAAACCCTCAAAACCAAATCTCCTCAAACTCTCTCAAATCAATTTTTAAGCCACTAAATCACGGGAATCAAAGTTCCAGATCGATTTAATCAAATCCAAACATCAAAACACAAATTTACTCAACAAAGTCCATCCATGGGTGAAGGTTCCATCCACCAAAAACTTAAAAAACCCTTTGAAGATATCATCAACAATGGTGATTCTTCTCAAATGAACCATTGAATACCATCAATAATTGACCAAAATATTTTTAATCAAGTTTCCAACCGTGAAAATCTCATACTCCAAGATATTTGACAAAAACTCCAAGAAACAACAAAATAAATAAATTTTTAGTGCTCAAACCAAAATTAGATTCAAACCCAAAATGGTTTTTCACCTTAAATCTATCATTTTCTCAACCAAGAAGAATTATAAATCAACAATCCCCGAGAACATAACAACCCTAAAAGAAGAGGGAGATTTTGTTGGTTCTATATGCTCAAGAATGATTATAAAATAATATTACCGGTAATATATGATCCTATAGGGTCACACCAAACAACAAGTAGACACCGAATTAATATTTATAAGAATTTGATTCTTTATAAATATTATTATTTCTTGAAAATATTATTGAATATGATTTATAATATTAGATGCAAATGAAAGATTCTAGTTTATTAATTAATATGATTGGCTCATATGTAACTAGAATTAAATGGAGGAACTTTAGTGATAAAGTTTAAAATAGTTAAAATTGTGATTTTAACCATTTTAAACTAGGAGGGTTAAAAGGAAATATTGCATGGCTATGTTATTTCTTATTGGCCCTCTTGGGTGGCTACATGATGGTTGTGTGTATATATCACACATTGTCATACAAATATGCTAGTTACCATAAGAAAAAGAAAAACTCCACTCTCCTCTCTCTCTCCCCTCTCCTCTCGGCCGAAACCACCAAAGTGGTGGTGGTTTTGTGTCTTTGCTATTCAAATCTATTGTAGTTTTGAGTTAAGAGCTCTATTTTGCATCATCAAAGAGAAAGAACTAGCATTCAAGGTGTCGGTGCTTGTGGTGGATACCGATAGAGAGGAGCTACTTTGGTCCTTATTGCCATCTTCAACTACATCTTCTTGGTTTGATCAAAGTCTTCAAAGGTTGTATTTTGAACTCTGTTGCTATTTTATTTATTTATCTTTTCTTGCATGTAACAAGATCCTTAGTGGGAATAAAATGGTTTTATGTTTTTGTTCAAATGTTTTATTTTGCTTCCGTTGCGTAATATTTTTATCTCTTATGAGTTTTTGAAACTCATGTTTTGAACATAAAATCCCAACAAGTGGTATCAGAGCCTATGTTATAATGCATGATTAGATAATAAGTTTTATTTGGATAAAACTTGGTTTTTGGAAGCCATGGGTAAATTTTCATTTTGTATGAAAAGTTCATGCATGGCTTCTTTGGCAACTTGCTTGTGCTAGTTTTATATTTTATGTAACAAAATTTTCACATGCATTTTTGTTACATAAAGGTTGCCTTAGAAAAACAAAGTGTTGTTTTTAATTATGTTATTTATGAAAAATATGTGCATAAACAAGCCATGGACCAATATGTTGGTTGTTGTGTTGTTCTTTTTAAATTTGTTTATATTTTCTATTATTATTCATGTTGGTTTGTAATAGTAAACAGGTTTTATTATTACATGTTCTTTTGTTCATTTTGTAAGTATTAGATTAGTTGTTAGAACTAGTTTTTATTTGTAAAATGTAACAAAAATGAAGACCAACATGGAGCTTGAAGATGGAGCTTGATGTCTTGTTTGCATGGAGATGCTAAAGCAAGTGTGAGCTTGAAGTTTTTTTATTTTTTTTGTCCCTTAGGAATGGACTTGGCATTTCTTGTTTTGGCTCATAAGAAATGTCATTAGAGATGGCTTTGTTTTATGCACATTCTTTTGCATGTTGTGGTTGCTTATGTTTTTACTTTATTTGCTTTAAAATATAGGATATTTTACAAACTAGTAAAGAACATAAAATTGGTTCAAACGCGCTTAATTAAAAATTGTTTAAAGTTGAAGCGACAAATTTTAAAATTAGATTTTAAATGAACCAAGTTTTAAAATAGAGATTTTAAATCAACCAATATTTAAAATGGAGATTTTAAATCAATAACATGCAAATTGGTTCAAATACGTTTTATATAAAACTGTTTATTTAAAAACAACGTAACTTTAAAATTGGATTTTAATTGAACCAATTATTTAAAATGGAGATTTTAAATTTATTCATTTTGAGAAATAGTTTCTTTTTCTTAAAAATAGTACCTTGATTATTGGATGCATGCAATAATGTGGTACTATGAGTTTTAAGACTAAAATTGAGTTTTTGAATTTTATGAAAAGAGTTTAAATGGAGATTTCAAAACTCATACAAACTCATAGTCTAAATTATAAATTTTTTTAATAAGAGACTATAAGTGGTTCTTAAAGTGATCAAACTCAAACGTTAATATATGATATTAATAATTGACCACAAATAATTAGTTGATAAAATAAAGATTTTAATTAACAAAGTACCATGTATTATTGGTTACATGCAATAACACATGATACTAAAATGTTTCACTGATATAAATCCCTTTCAAAATGCAAGTCTATGCCGTCCTTTTGAGAAACACTCAATACGTCACTATGACACCCTTGTGGGATAAAGGTCACCTAACCACTTGGATTGTCTTGAGATGGATGAGGTGATTCTTATGTCCTTGTGGGAAAAAGGTCACCTAACCGCACGGATGTGAGTTTCACACGTTGTTTCAAGTAGGATGACTTGATTGGGAATCTTTTGTGATAAAGGTCACCTAAGCATTAGAAACTCAATGCGTAGATGGGATCAAACATGCCAATTAACAAACGTTGTTAAGGATCCCATAAAACTAGGAATTACATTTGGATGTAATTGGTAAACGTTACCTACCTTGTTGGATTAAATGGACGGGATAAAGGTCACCTAACCGTTTCATTTGTTTTGCAACGTTGGATCCTAGATTTTATGCAAATTAATGTTTTTAGAAAACTAAAGGGTAATTAATTTGCTAAAAAATAATATTGAAAATACTATATTAACTTTGTTAAACACTCAGAACTTCCCGATTTGGTTTCAAAAATTGATACACGTTCTCAGACGTGAAAACAAATCATACGTACTTATCGTACATCTTCCTCAGGAACCTCCTCTTACCTCCACAGAAGCTCACAATGCTTGGTTGAAACATAATGATGATTCAATCAACATATCATGCCTTATGCTTTAAACTATGGATCCACCCTTACGGGAAAGAGTGGAGATATTCTCATATACGGCATATGAGATGATAAACTACTTAGGGGAGCTTCATGAAAGATATGTGTTCTCTGAACGCTTGAGAACTCTTCAGGCACTTTTTAGAACTAAGATGGAGGAAGGCCAAGATGTAACCACACATGTTCAGAGGATAAGGACACACCTTGACTATTTGGATAAACTTGGTCATCCTTATCCTAAGATGCTGGCCGTAGATGTGATCCTCAGATCCTTGACCCAAAAATTTGATGTTTTTATCAATAACTTGGGCCGCCGGAATTTTTCAGTCCCAGAATTGCATATGATGCTAGAGACTGTTGAGAGAAATTTTCCCATGGTAACAGTTACATGTGGTAGATGTGGCAACATTGGTCATGGAAGAAGAGATTGTCCTCTATGATATGGAAGTTTTCTAACGAAGGAAAGTCCTTCGGGTATCTATATGTTAGATAGAACTTTTACCTTTCTATTTTGCACTTGTGTATTTGATACTAAGTGTAGAACTCACTTTTGTAATATGTTATAGATGATCAAGAAAGGTAAGTGACTGAATGACAAGCAAAATGGTGATCCATATAAGCAAGGAAGCAAGATTGCGTACCAAGCTTATAGGAGATTTTATTATGAAACCATATGGCTTGTATTGTTAAACAAGTTTGTTTCGAACAATGTTTAAATTTAGTTTGACTAAATTATTATTTTTCAATCACATGTTTGTTGATTGAATGAAATTCACTTAACCGTTTTGGAAACGATTATATTCATATTCAAAAATGAATTATTCCATTTCGAGAACTAGTCCTCTAAATTGAATAATAAAGTGAATCTCAAAATATTTCTAAAACATAGTTCTATATAAACACCATAAGACTCAAATGTGATTTGAATCAAGTCTACACATGAAATAGTCAACTTAATCAAGTAAAATTAAACGCATATCTCAACTTCAAAAGTATGGTAATTTTGAAGGCAAATGAGAATGTTTCATTTGATATATGCGATCTTTGATAAGTTGAATATAACTCCTTTCTCTAGTTATATAAAAGGAGAAAAAGTTTTTGTTAGAATTGATACATGTGTATATGGTTTTTCAAAACCAAGTCTAGATATGGTGATAGATAATACAATATCTTCACTGCGACTTCAAACGTTGAAGTTTATGAAACATGAGCATTTGATATGATTCAAGTTGTTACAAAGTGAAGATTAAGAAAACAACTCAGCAGGACCATTAAAGTCTTTTCTGATATAGGAGGGTAGTAACTAAACCAAGAACTCTTGGATCATCTTAGAATTGTGTATATCCGAAAGGATGAACCGAACCTTATTAAATATGGTTCGCTCTATGATGAGTAGAAGTACTATTCCTATATCAATTTGGAATTTTGCCCTAGTTACTGTAAACCGTATTTTATGATAACAACCAAAAGGTAGACAAGACACCTTATAAGATTTCGTATGAAAGTTTTTCATCCTTAATCTTAGTTGAAGGTGTGGGTTTATGAGGCTCATGTAAGACAATAAGCTTCAAGTAAACTCGACCCAAAATCTACTAAATGCATATATTGTAGAATATACTATAAATTGTTTAAGATACCGATTCTACAATCCCACAAACAATAAAATTGTTTATTGTTCCAAAGCCAAGTTCTTATAAAGCAAGTTTTTTTTAATGGGCAAGGCAAATGGGAGATTTAAGGAACTTGAAGGGAATCAAGAACCTCATAACCTAATGCACTTATTGGTTGGCACTAGTTATCAAACAAAGGTTATTGAAACTGAGCAATTTGATTGATCAGAAACTTAGTAAAAACACCAAGTGTTCGCAAATCTAGTGAAATCATTCAGAAATCCGAGAAATATCGATTTCTCATGTCTAATGAAGAATGATGTATGATAGGTTTCTAGTAAGCCCATCAACTACTAAAGTGCTTTGTCAGATTCTGAATCTGATGAGTGGCTTAGAGTCATGAACACTGAGATGCAATCCATTCATGGATCAGTACAAGTATCACCAAGCTGGAATCTTCATTTTGACAGGAAAATTAAAAGTTTTAATTTTCACCAAAATAAAAGATGACTCATGCATTTACTAAGAGGCTAGTGGGAGCGCAGTAAAATTCCTAATGTTGTATGTGCAAGACATACTAGTATTTGGAAATTAACTTTCCGACTTAGCAAAACTGTTGGGTCACCAAAGATTTGAAATTGACTCACCGATGTTTTCCCTAAAATCCTACTTAGAATATTTTAGTTTGGTTCTTTGAATTGACTTGTACAAAATAGAAATTGTTCGGTGAAGTCGAAGATCAACCGAAACCAAGCTTGAAGACTCTCTACTTGTGGAAAATAGAAGACTCTTCTCAACAAACACAACAAGTCATTGTCCACCGAATTTGTCCTCACAATTCGGTGGACCTCCTCTCCACCGATGAAGACATCAAAAATCGGTGGACATTCTCACCACCGATGATAGCATCAAAAATCGATGCAAGTCTTTCCACCGAAGTCATCCTCAGGAATCGGTAGACATCATCCCACCGATGAGATATTTAAATCGGTGGGATCTTTGTCAAAATGGTTTTCCTTACAGATGGTTCTTAAAATCTTGACAATATTATCGGTGGAATTCCTTCGGTGATATTGTCTTGGAGTACTCATCAAGAAGATCATTTACTTCGGACAAAGTATGCTTACAGGCAAAAGTAACCTTTTGTCTTATTATCTTTTTAGAAGATGTCCTTTCAGCATGGCTTCTATTCCTTGTTTCAAGAAAAAGGTGATGGTGACTTATCAGCTTTTTAGAAGTCCACTGGTACTTTTCAGAAGTCCTTTGGTATGTTACAAGTAACTGAAGGATATTCGTACTAAGCATTTAATGCTCAGTACCTTACCTTCACTATAAAAGGAAGAAGACTCCTCCATGCAAACCACGCTTTCTGGATATCTCTCTCAGTGCAAGAAATTTCCATACAGCTCCAAAACTTGATAGCTTTGTTCTAAGTGTTCTTAGTTGTTGTTGTTAGTATACTTTGTGCAAGATTGTTAGAATAGTTTATCTGTTCTTTTCCGCAACAGTCTTAAGTTTTCTATGTGTAATTCTTGTTGAAAGATTTTCAATAATAGAATTAAAATTGTGAAAATTTTGAGTATTGTATTCAACCCCCCCCCCCCCTTCTACAATACTTGTTATAGCCATCTGGGACTAACAAGTGGTATCAGAGCAGAAAGTTTAACTCATAAACTTGATCTGCAATGGCTGCCTCCTCTTCTTCAACTGTTGAAAATGCTTTTCAAAACAACTTTTCTGAAAATGGTTCCATTAACAAACCTCCTAAGTTTAACCCCAACAACTTTTCTCTTTGGAAAAGCCGTATGATGCTATTCATGGAAGGAGTGGATACTAGATATCCAACCATTCTCAAAGAGGGACCCATTATCCCTCGAGTCTAGGCTCGCTATGAAACGCAGAGGCCTGGTAAGGAAACAGCTGACAAGGAGGACTCTAGTGACTCCGACACTTCTGAGCCTTCCGACAAAGAGAAAGCAAAAGGTACCGGACGTTATATTCTCAAAAATCCTAAGGAATATACTGATGAAGAAAAACGTCTAGTTACTCTTGATTCAAAGCTTAGATCTATCATTGCTCTCTCACTTCCTGATGAAGTCTATCATTCTCTAGTTAACTTTGAAACTGCTAAAGAGATGTGGACCACACTATGTGTTCTGTACGAAGGTACAGAGGAAGTGAAGAAATGCAAAAAGATTTCTCTCATAAGAAAATATGAACTCTTCACTCATGAAAAAGGTGAATCTCTTCTTAGCTACTATAATCGTTTTAACTTTCTTCTAAATGATATGAAGTTATTAGGCAGAATCTATGATAACGAGGAAGTTCTAAACAAGTTCATGGATTGTCTCCCTGATTTCTGGGAGAACATATGCACTTGTATCAAAACTTCCAAGGACCTTGAGTACATGCCTCTAACTGTCTTATATGGAACTCTCTTCAACTTTGAACAAACCAAGTTACAAAGGAAAACTTTCATCAAAGAGATAAAGGGCACCTCTATTGCTCTTGTCAGTGAAAACTCCAGAAAATCTCAAAATGTTCCAAGAATCACCTATCCTTCATCAGATTCTGACAATGAAACCCAAAGCAACTCTTCTCACCAATCGGAGGCATATCTAAGTGATGCCGATGATGAAGGTGAAGAAATATCGGTTAAGCAGTTGTCTGATGAAATTGCTATGTTAGCTGGTTTTAAAAACAAATCTCGTTTTTTGAACAAATCTAAATCTTTCAGAAAACCCTTCTCTTCTACAAAAGCTTCCTCAACTGATAAGACAAATGAAGAATGTTTTAATTGTGGAAAGAAAGGTCACTTTGCAGCTGAGTGCAGAAGTAAGCGTGTGATGAACTCTAGAAATTCATCTTCAAACAAGTTTTCCTCAAATTATGAAAAACCCAAAAATAACTCTTTCAAATCAATCCTTGCCAAGAAAGAAACTCAGTCTTCCACCAAAGATCATCAAGAAAGGGCTGAGAAATACAAAGCCAAGTATAGGAAAGAAAAGGAGAGAAATGAGGGTCTCCCTAGAAAAGGAAAGGGTCTCATGGCCGAAATTCATGATTGGGAAGAAGAGACCTCTGACAGTGACAACAACTCTCCCAACAAGTGCTTTATGGCCATCTCAGAAGATGTGGAATATTCAGAAAAAACTACCTCTCCAATGGCTCTTGTGTCGTCTGGGTGCTCGACATCATATGCTCAGGTACATCCCTTTAATGATATGACAGATAGGGAAAAGATAGATGCTTATGAATCTTTAACTAAAGACTTTCACTCTGTTAAGGATGGTAAGAAAAGGAAATATGTTCAGGTTAAAAATCTCACTTCTCAACTTGAAATCTGCATGTCTAAACTTGAAAAGTTTCAGGAAATCAAAGCTGAGCTTGAGGATCTGAAAACCATAAATCACATGATTTCCAAATAGAAAAATAAACTTTTCAAGAAACTAAAAAGAGAACAAGAGGTTGTCAGAAAGTGGACAACTTCTTCAAAAAATCTTGAGCAACTTTTTCAGGACCAAATCGGTGGCAATAGCAAATATGGGCTAGGATTTGGAAAAGACTCTCCCAAAACTTCATCTCATGCACTCACTCCTTTCTCAAATGTATGGGATGATGCTTCAGAGTCTAGCTCTTGTGACTCTGTCTCTTTAAACTCTCTTGATCTAGGTGAAGCTTTAAAATATGGAATGTTCATAAAAGCAAAAGAATCTTCTTCAAATCAGTCCACTGAGAAACAAGATTCCAATGTTTTTTCAAAACCCATCCATGATCTTCTAAAGGTGTTAACTATTGATGAAGCTTTTTCCTCCAACTCTTCAAAGACCAAGTTTCTCAAAAGAGCTCATGACACCGATGTCTCTTCTTTCAGAAAGTCATCAGATCTTGGAAAAGACCATTTCAAAAATACTTCTAAAAGTATTTCCAAACTTGCTATCACCTCTGGAAATGGAATTTTAAGCTTTCCTCCTCACATCTCATCTTTTGGTCCTAAAGAAATTCAAATTAATGTCTTAGAAAAGGGAAAAGAAAAGGAAATACTGCTAAAACCTAAAAAGACCTTTTGTCCTAGAGCCATTCAGCTACATGCCTTAGAAAAAGGAAAAGAAAAGGTTCAAGAGCCTAAAAAGACTTTCATCTACAGAAAATGCTATAACTGTGGGGACACTTTTCATCTTGCCAAAGATTGTCCAAAAGATAGAATGGACATAACCAAACTTAAGGACTCATCATCTTCTAACCCAAAAGGACCCATCTCTAAATGGGTACCAAAGAACTAATCTGTTTGTGCATGCAGGTTTCTGAGCACCATCAAATATGGTATCTGGATAGTGGGTGCTCACGTCACATGACAGGAAATAAATCTCTACTAGTTAACTATGTGTCTGGAAAAGGTCCATCTGTAACTTTTGGAGATAATGCTAAAGGCTACACCAAAGGTTATGGAACTCTCACAAATGGATCTGTCACATTCAATAAAGTGGCATTTGTTGAAGGCCCCATGCACAATCTTCTAAGCATTAGCCAACTGTGTGATCTTGGATATAAAGTTATCTTTGAACTTTGTATTTGTACTGTTGTGGACAAGAACTTCAAAGTGGTGTTATCTGGAAAAAGGATGGAAAATGTTTATGTCATTGATATGGGACTAAGAAACAATTCATCCAATGTTTGCTTTGTGTCAGATGACACATCCAAAAGGAACTGGTTGTGGCATAAACGTCTCTCTCATCTAAATTTCAAAACCCTTCATAAAATCTCCAATAAAGAGCTGGTGACGGGTATGCCAAAGTTGAATTTTGTCAAGGAGAAGCTATGTGATGCTTGTGAAAAAGGGAAGCTTACCAAAACTTCTTTCAAGACCAAGCAATGCTCTTCCGTTACTCTTCCTCTTCAGATGCTGCACATGGATCTATGTGGACCAGTCAGCACTCCTAGTCTTGGTGGCAAAAGGTACATTCTTGTTATTGTTGATGAATTTACTAGATATACTTGGGTCTCTTTTCTCAGGTATAAAAGTGATGCAACTGAAGAAATCATCAACTTTGTCAAGAAAAATGAAGTTCTGAATGGTCAACTTGTTCGTTCCGTAAGAAGTGATAATGGCACTGAATTCAGAAACAGTGCTCTTGAAAACTTCTTCACTGAGAAAGGAATTTCTCAAAACTTCTCTGCAGTCCGGACTCCTCAGCAAAATGGAGTAGTGGAAAGGAAAAACAGAACTCTGTGTGAGGCTGCTAGATCCATGCTAAGTGAATCAAACCTTCATACCTATTTTTGGGCTGAAGCTGTTAATACTGCCTGCTTTACCCAAAATAGGTCAGTGTTATCCAAAAGATATGATAAAACCCCCTATGAAGTTTTCTTCATGTCTTTGGCTGTGTGTGCTTTATTCTAAATGATCGTGACAATCTTGGGAAGTTTGATCACAAAGCTAATGAAGGAATCTTTGTTGGATACTCTCTATTCTCCAAAGCATATCGTGTGTACAATCTCAGAAGAAAATGCATTGATGAGTCCATTCATGTCAAATTTGATGATCTAAGATCATCATCTCTTTCAAATGATGATGACGAATTGCACAGATGGATCTCCTCATGCATAGGTGATGTTCCCATAGTCAACTCCACCGATACATCTTCCATTCCCTTAAATCCTTCCCCATCAAGTAACCAGGTTGGGTCACCATTCATAACTCCCACCGAATTTGACCATCCCACCGAAATGCTCTCTCCCACCGAAATTCCTTCTTCAACCATCACACATCCCTCTACCGATCCTACCCCTACCACCGAAAATCCAGCCCTCCACCGAACCACTGATCCCACTACTTCGATTCATCTCACTCAAAATAATCCATCACCTCTGCCCCCAGCCACAAAATGGACCAAAGATCACCCCATAGATCAAATCATCGGTGATCATCAAGCAGGTGTCCAAACACGTAGAGGAGTTGGAAATATTTGTCTCTATGTAAATTTTCTCTCTCTTATTGAACCCAAAAAGATTGATGAAGCTCTCTCAGATCCCTGTTGGATCACTGCCATGCAAGAAGAGCTTTCTCAATTTGAGAGAAACAAAGTTTGGAGATTGGTTCCTAGACCTCGAAAGAAGACAATCATTGGAACCAAATGGATCTTCAGAAACAAAATGGATGAAGACGGTACAGTTATCAGAAACAAGGCAAGACTGGTTGTTCAAGGATACAGACAGGAAGAAGGCATTGATTATGATGAAACTTTTGCCCCTGTTGCAAGACTTGAAGCAATAAGAATCTTTCTAGCTCATGCTGCCTACCGAAATTTCAGAGTCTTTCAAATGGATGTCAAAAGTGCCTTCCTCAATGGGGAACTTGCAGAGGAGGTCTATGTGAAACAACCTCCTGGCTTTGAAGACCCAACTCATCCAGACTATGTGTACAGACTTGACAAAGCTCTTTATGGTCTCAAGCAAGCTCCACGTGCATGGTATGACACTCTTGCCAACTTTCTTCTAAAGAATGGATATTCCAGAGGTAAAATTGACAACGCTCTCTTCATCAAGGAAACCTCAGGTAATATTATTCTTGTCCAAATCTATGTTTATGACATCATCTTTGGTGCCACTGATGAATCACTTTGTGATGAGTTTGCTTCTCTCATGATGAGTGAATATGAGATGAGTATGATGGGAGAGCTTACATTTTTTTTGGGCCTTCAGGTCAAACAATCTTCAGAAGGGATATTTATAAACCAAAGTAAATACATTCGTGGCCTTTTGAAGAAATTTAACTTTTCAGATAGCTCTCCTATGAAAACTCCCATGGCACCACCTTTGAAACTCAATGCTGATCTTAAAGGTGAATCTGTGGACGTTACCCTTTATCGAGGAATGATTGGTTCCCTTCTGTACTTAACTGCTAGCAGACCGGATATTATGTTTGCTACTTGTCTATGTGCCCGTTATAAAGCCAATCCAAAAGTATCACATTTGAATGTAACAACCCAAATTTAGTAGGCTGGAAAGTTTAGTGTCCAGAACTAAAAGAATGAAAGTTTGGGCTTAGGGACTATAGTGTAAATTGTAAAAAATATTTAAATGAGCCAAATCCCTAGGTTTTCTTTGTGATTCAGTATTATTGTGTTGTGGCGGCTGAGAAGAAGAGCAGAAAGAGGGAGAAATAGGTTTGGCATCAGGATCGGAAGAAGACTCTTTTGGTAAGTAAAATCTCAAATCAGCGTTATCTTCTGGTGCATTAATAGCTAGAAAAGTTAGTTTCCTGGATGGGTTTTCATGTTTAAGCTGGGATATTGTTTAAAATCACTGTGGGGAGTTTTAGTTCACGAATGGGATTGTAATCTAATGAAATCAATGGACTAGAAATTTATGTTGTTTAAGGAGTTGTAATAGAACAAATTGGGTAAGAATGTTGTGTTAAATTCTCAATTTACTGGACTCCGTAGGAAGAAATCGAGTAATGAAGCGTATAAGGTTCGTCCCTGTTCGCTAGACCGAAGTACCGGGATTTCGGGGTACCGGGACTTCGGGGTACCGGGAGTCGGGGTACCGGGAGTCGGGGTACCGGGACTTCGGGGTACCGGGACTTCGGGGTACCGGGATTTCGGGGTACCGAGATTTCGGTGTACCGGGACTTCGGGGAACCGGGAGTCGGGGTACCGGGAGTCGGGGTACCGGGACTTCGGGGTACCGGGACTTCGGGGTACCAGGAGTTCGGGTACCGGGAGTCGAAACATGCCGGGATCGTCGGTTTGGGCTTCGTCTGTCAGGCCCGTAGTGTCTAGCTATTGGGCCGATGTGTTTAGAGTTTAGCTTAAGTCTCGTGGGCTTAGTAAAGGATAAAAGAAATCCAATATGTAATAGATGGACCTAAATGAGTTATTTGAGACCGAATTAAGAGGAGGACTTAGGATCAGAATTGGAGACGTGCCTAATTGATCTATAATTATGCATTAGGTGAACGGACGAAACGAGACACAAGATTAGAAAGGAAATTGCTATCAGGTGAGTTCCCTAACCCTCTTTCACGACGTAAATGTTAAATGATTCTTTTACTGAATATGGTTTTATCAAGCATGAAATATTTATGATCTGATATGCATGGAAAGAAAGGAATGTTTGACATGTTGAAATGATGCACATCATTTATGAAGAGTTAAATGTTTTATAAAACGTATGTGCATGTTATGTGATGTCGGTCTGTACTGTGGGATCAATGAGCCTCGGGATCTGATGATCCCTTGGTTATGTATGACGAGACGGTAGGTTGGAATTCGTTTCCTCCTAGGCGGGTATCGGGGAGTCTGCTTGGGCCCCGATACGAGAGGGCGAAAGGGGAGTCTGCTTGGGCCCCGATCGCGAATGGTTAAGTGATCCATTACACAGTGCAGTACCATATGTGATGATTTAAGATTTATGATGCCTTTTAATAAAATGATATCGTATTGTTTTTACATGTTGTTTTCGAAGGGAATTCACTAGACCTTTTGGTCTAACCCTCGCTTTCAAAACTAAACCATTTTCAGGTAAGCGTACATCAAGTTCTTCTAATAAGAACTAGGGAAGGAGGCAAAGATAACTTGGAGCTTAGAGATCTCCAGATTCTGTTATGAGATAATGATTAGTTAGCACTCGGCTGTAAGTTTAGAAACTTCCGCTGTAATGTTTGGTTTAGTACGTTTAATGATGATGTAAAGACAAGCTTACTTAAGTAATTTGAATGCTTATGTTATGTTATAAAATGTTTCGAAAAGTGGGACGTTACAAATGGTATCAGAGCCTTAGTTTAAGGGATTTAGGTGACCATTCGGGCCTAAACTTAAACTGTAAGATGAGGAACACAGCCGAGACATAGGATTGCCTCTAGGAACAATCACTATAAATGCGCTTAGGAATAAGGTGTCAAGGACAAACGTGTAAGGTAAGTTTGAGATTACACCTGGCCAGTGTAATTACGAACTTACAGGTACATGTGCGTGCTTACAGTATCTTACGTATAGCAAATTTGTTGTGTCACGTCTAGTCAGGATTAACTATCGGTTTCTTTCAGTTTAGCGCTATGGCTGGGAGAACGCTGAGGAATAGGTCAGCAAGATCCCTGAGGGATAGACCGAGCTCCATTGCTTGGGGAAGTGTCGAGTAAGAGTCATTATGATGTGACGTATGTAGACGTCGTAGAGAAGAAACGTTGTAAAGAATGTTATGAGTCGTCTAGAGGTAGATCTTCGTGGATTTGGAGAGGATGAATGTTTAAGTTTGAGTAAGACTCCAGTTTCGGGAGAGTCCTAGTATAGAATCATGGGATAAATCAGTTGGGATGGTAAGATAGAACAGTGTCAAAACCTTGAAAGTATCAATGGAGCCCTGACTTTTAGTCGAGCTTTTCATTGGCAGGACAATGGAATAAGATACTTATAGTGAATTGAAAGCATGTAGAAGTAGAAAGTGAGATAGTCGATCAAAGCGAAAATAGTGTGAAATGGTTGAGTAAGTGAGATGTGGAACGTATGTACATCAAGTTAGTGCTTGATCGAGGGGGCGACCCTTGGTCGTAAGTGGAGTATCAAGGATAAGCTGCGTGAGTAAGCGGTTGACCTTGTTGAGTGAGTAGCCTTCTATTGCAAATAGAGTCTCATGCATAGCGTTCTTTTATGTAACATGAAATTTTCACGATTCAAAAATAAAAACATAACTGTCAACTTTGAACAAAATGAGTCAGCTTGTACGAGTACACGTTTAAAGAAAAAGCGATTTCAGTTACGTCGCACATTGAAATTTTGGGCTTAACGATTTGCAAAGTATTCCACACTTTTAATGATAAGTTAAATTGTTACAAAAATGGTCAAGAAAATGGTTACCTGCAATTCACTTATACCAAAATGCTTATTGACCTTTTGATATCATACAATTGAGTGTGAGAACCGATTGGTTTACCTTGTGTCGGTAATTCTTTCAGAATGGTCTCATACGAAAAGATTTCCATGCAATATATTACTATCGTAATAACATTGTTCGGATTGAGCAAGATTGAGGTTAACGAGAGGATGCATGCCAACGATTCTCGAATCGTTGTGCAGGGTTTTGAAGTTATAAGAGTGATGGGGTCACGGGTACCCGAGTGTTTCTAAATGTTGTTTATTTGAAATGATAAAATGTGTAAAAGGATTCATTTACTGTATTGTCATACATGAAGGCTATGAACCCACTAGGTCGTAGAGTATTACGTCTTAAGCTAAGGAAGAACTCCGAGAGCGGAGAGGCGTTGGTCAAGTCAGGGGAGAACGTATGTAGTTTTGGTATATGTGTTCAAGAGGAGAGTTGGACCTTAGCAGAGTCGGGAATGGATTTTAGTGTTAGGTGTACGAGGGTCTGTACCTTTGCTCGACGACTGAGAACACAGTTGCCGAGGGGCGATGGTGCCCGGAGGAAGGACTAGGAGTCATCAAGGTGTTGGTTTTAGCAACTCTTTATGAGTAGGGCTGTGAGGCAGGAATGAAAGGTCCACGATGTGGGTTATGAGATTCGAAGGGAGCTTGTAATATTGATGTTACATGAGTAAGTTTCGAAATGGGGGGCGGCGGATTATAAAGTTAACTATGATGTGTAGGGAGGAATAGGTCTCGTAAGGAACTCATGTTAAAGGATAGGTTAAGGAAGTAGTTAAGAGTTGTCTTTTGTTGTTGAAGTCGGCAACGGTGTATGTTGGCCGAGGCCGAAGACTCAAACCAGATGAGTGTAAGTTGATAGAATATCTTGAAGAGGTGTTAAATTAGTAAGAGTCTGTTGTTGTTGAATAGGCGTTCTATTTACGAGGCGAGGAGGGTCCGTAGAAGGACAAGGTGTGTAACACAAGCGGAGTGAGTGTAGACTATACCAGTCTGTAAGAAAATGTGTCGTGTCTAAGAAAGGACTCGGGTCATAAAAGAGCTAGTTAGGATGTTCGTGTTTGAGCTAAGTGTGAACTCGTGAGTCATAGTTCAACAAGTTGGGAGAGAACTAAGTAGAGAGACAGACTCGATTGTAGTATACGGGAGAATATGAAGGAAAGTGTGAATTGTGTACGAATGACCATGAGAGACTTGGTCGGTAGTGTGATAATAGGAGTGGTGAATGTACGAATGAATAGTAGCGTCAATTGCCCAGATATCTGTGTCAGCCGGTGATGTAGTAAGGCGATGTTAGAAAGATGAGGGATTAGAAGGAAGTCCTTTTGGGATTTCGGATAGAGTGTACGTTTTGCAATCCCAGTTGTTGAAGTACGTGGGTTGTAAGTAGGTGTGTATTTTGACTGTTATCGGGATGGAATGTCGGGGCAGAATTGGGTGATTGCCCATCTGTGAGACCAAGCTTTGTGGTTACGTATGTTGTTAAGTATATTCTTGAAGGCAGAGTAAGTTTAAAGAAGATGATGAATAAGATTAGTCAAGCTGTAGTGTAGTAGCGGAGACATCGTTAAAGAACGAAAATTGTTCCTTATGCGTGAGGGAATGATCCTAGAAGAAAATAGTTGGAAATTTTGGTTATGTTTAAGGAATGACGTGATGATGATTATGGGTCGGAATAGTAGTATGACCGTTGGTTGGTTGATTTAAATTTTATAGATTTGTTAAGTAATGACGTTCATTTGTTATTACAGGATGTGTTACAATTTTTGGGGAAGTGTTATTGAGACTAACACACTGATTGTTAAAGAATTATTTAAGGTAAATCTAAGTAAGAAAGCCGGGATGACGGTATATATATATATCTGTCTGATTTTTATGATCATAGTGGTTAGTCGAAAGAATTGTGGAACCCGAGTTTCGGGTGTTCTCGAATTAATAGATCCGTTTGTAATAGGGAATCCAAGGGGGTGGATTATTAGAGTTAATAGGGGACGTTACTAAGGAACACGTTGGGGTCATTGGAAGTTTAAAGAGGATGAGGGTTGTGATAGTCAGAATGTGGTGGGATTGATGTGAAATCCTTAAAGAATGTGAATTGTTGCTTATGTGTGAGAGAAATGTCTGAGAAGGTAAAAGTTGGAGATTAAAAGAATGTGTAGTGACGTCGAACACTGGTCTTGTTTCAAGACAGCTTGGTTGAATGCCTTAAGATAAGATCTTGGTGCAACTGTTTGGTTATGTAAGTAATGAGAAAGTGATAGCAACATGTGGAAAGGTCGGGAGAGATGGGCAAGTAATGTGTGGTGAGCAGTGCTCCACGCTATCGTGGGGAAGGTGTAGATAGTATGTCGGAATAAGTGAGTAAATTGGAAGTAGTAAACTTGACAGTATAGGGTAGATTGTCTTTGATTAGTGTGCGAACCGTTGGAAAGAATATTGAGGAAGGAAATTGTGTAAGTTTTTATGCAGGGAAGAAGTGGATGAGACAACTGAATGAGTTAAGTTAGTGACTCGATGAGAAATGTTTAAACGAATAGTCGCGCAGTGATAAAGCCAGAGAGAATAGTATGGTGTGACCATGGTTACTCCTCCCAGTTGTGAGAGGGTAACCGGAGTTATGTTTTATATGACTGAACGAACGTGGCACTCAGCGAAGAATGGTCGTGTTTCAGGATAAGTTAATTCAAGTAGGTGGACACTCCACGATGGGTTTGGAGGTTCCTACCCTTAGTTACGTATAAGTATGGAGCGATGAAGTGGTGAGGATGTAAAAGACGGTTGACGAGTTGTGGTCGGGGTGGTCCGAGAAAGGGGAATGTTTCAAGTATAGGTGATTGTTGGATTGGGAGAAGTAATCTAGGATTGCTTGTATTACGACGAAGGAACTCCGAGTTGTGAGTTGTCGGGACGTACAGGGTTGGCCTTGTGCCAAGCTGTCTAGTGTGTGTTTGTCTCTTGGCAAATGAATTTCGTGTTGGGGCAGAGGATTTAGCCAAGTCCCTCCTTTAAGGAAGTGTAGAGGCCTGAGAAGTTTTAGTAAATTTTCTGTTGTCAGAACTGATCGAGTAGACACGGTAGCCTACGAGTTAGAGTATCGTAAGGACTGAAGGGAATGTAACCACTGGTCCATGTTTCGAATGTACTAAGGTGGTGGACTGAGTTAGAAATGGCTTCTCTGTGGGGGGAGTGTCAGTTTAGAGTGGGCAAGTTACCCGCATCTTCTCCAATAAGGAATTCCGGGGACGGAATTCTTTTAAGGGGGGAGTGTTGTAACAACCCAAATTTAGTAGGCTGGAAAGTTTAGTGTCCAGAACTAAAAGAATGAAAGTTTGGGCTTAGGGACTATAGTGTAAATTGTAAAACATATTTAAATGACCCAAATCCCTAGGTTTTCTTTGTGATTCAGTATTATTGTGTTGTGGCGGCTGAGAAGAAGAGCAGAAAGAGGGAGAAATAGGTTTGGCATCAGGATCGGGAGAAGACTCTTTTGGTAAGTAAAATCTCAAATCAGCGTTATCTTCTGGTGCATTAATAGCTAGAAAAGTTAGTTTCTTGGATGGGTTTTCATGTTTAAGCTGGATATTGTTTAAAATCACTGTGGGGAGTTTTAGTTCACGAATGGGATTGTAATCTAATGAAATCAATGGACTAGAAATTTATGTTGTTTAAGGAGTTGTAATAGAACAAATTGGGTAACAATGCTGTGTTAAATTCTCAATTTACTGGACTCCGTAGGAAGAAATCGAGTAATGAAGGGTATAAGGTTCGTCCCTGTTCGCTAGACCGAAGTACCGGGATTTCGGGGTACCGGGACTTCGGGGGTACCGGGAGTCGGGGTACCGGGAGTCGGGGTACCGGGATTTCGGGGTACCGGGATTTCGGGGTACCGGGACTTCGGGGTACCGGGAGTCGGGGTACCGGGACTACGGGGTACCGGGACTTCGGGGTACCAGGAGTTCGGGTACCGGGAGTCGAAACATGTCGGGATCGTCGGTTTGGGCTTCGTCTGTCAGGCCCGTAGTGTCTAGCTATTGGGCCGATGTGTTTAGAGTTTAGCTTAAGTCTCGTGGGCTTAGTAAAGGATAAAAGAAATCCAATATGTAATAGATGGACCTAAATGAGTTATTTGAGACCGAATTAAGAGAAGGACTTAGGATCAGAATTGGAGACGTGCCTAATTGATCTATAATTATGCATTAGGTGAACGGACGAAACGAGACACAAGATTAGAAAGGAAATTGCTATCAGGTGAGTTCCCTAACCCTCTTTCACGACGTAAATGTTAAATGATTCTTTTACTGAATATGGTTTTATCAAGCATGAAATATTTATGATCTGATATGCATGGAAAGAAAGGAATGTTTGACATGTTGAAATGATGCGCATGATTTATGAAGAGTTAAATGTTTTATAAAACGTATGTGCATGTTATGTGATGTCGGTCTGTACTGTGGGATGAATGAGCCTCGGGATCTGATGATCCCTTGGTTATGTATGACGAGACGGTAGGTTGGAATTCGTTTCCTCCTAGGCGGGTATCGGGGAGTCTGCTTGGGCCCCGATACGAGAGGGCTAAAGGGGAGTCTGCTTGGGCCCCGATCGCGAATGGTTAAGTGATCCATTACACAGTGCAGTACCATATGTGATGATTTAAGATTTATGATGCCTTTTAATAAAATGATATCGTATTGTTTTTACATGTTGTTTTCGAAGGGAATTCACTAGACCTTTTGGTCTAACCCTCGCTTTCAAAACTAAACCATTTTCAGGTAAGCGTACATCAAGTTCTTCTAATAAGAACTAGGGAAGGAGGCAAAGAGAACTTGGAGCTTAGAGATCTCCAGATTCTGTTATGAGATAATGATTAGTTAGCACTCGGCTGTGAGTTTAGAGACTTCCGCTGTAATGTTTGGTTTAGTACGTTTAATGATGATGTAAAGACAAGCTTACTTAAGTAATTTGAATGCTTATGTTATGTTATAAAATGTTTCGAAAAGTGGGACGTTACATTGAAGGCTATAAAACGGATTTTTCGGTATCTCAAGGGTACTTTGCACTTGGGTCTTTGGTATCCCAAAGACTCCGGTTTTGAACTAATTGGGTACTCAGATTCAGATTTTGCAGGTTCTCAGATTGATAGAAAAGGTACCACAGGTAGCTGCCAACTTCTTGGTGGAAAATTAGTAAGCTGGTCCAGCAAGAAACAGAATTCAGTCTCAACATCAACTGCTGAGGCTGAATATATTGCTGCTGGAAGTTGCAGTGCCCAGATCCTGTGGATGAAAAATCAACTAAGGGACTACAATCAATTCTTTTCAAAAGTTCCCATTCTGTGTGACAATTCCAGTGCAATAGCTATTGCAAACAACCCTGTTCTTCACTCCAGATCTAAACACATAGACATTAGGTATCACTTCATCAGGGACCACATTTCCAAAGGTGACATTGAGCTGCATTTCATTCCCACCGATTTGCAACTTGCTGATTTATTCACAAAACCCCTTGATGAAACCAGGTTCAACTTTCTAATAAGTGAACTTGGAATGTGCAACCTACAAGACTAAATGAGTGTTTTATTCTCCACCGATCTCACATCGGTGGACAATCTTTTATTCTCACCCAAACCTCCACCGATCTCTCATCGGTGGACAATTTCTTCTGTTTCTTTCTACACCGAAATCTTTCATCTTGTCGGTAGCACTTCCTCTACCGAAATAGCTCACAACTTGGTCATATACAACTACCGATTGATCCTCACCACCGATTCTCTTATATCGGTGGTATGCTCTTCCTTTTGATCCTCACCATCGATTCTCTTCCTTTTACCGAATTGTTTCTCATATCGGTGGTATGCTCTCAACAACATTATCGGTATCACTCTACCCCGAAGCAATCCTTCACCAAAATCACTATTACACCGATACCCACTCACCACCGATTCTAAATCTTATCTAATACGCTTCCCCATGCTTCCATGAGCCTAAAAACCCTAAGTGTCAGGATGAGAAGTGACCCTTCCCATTCCAAGCCGCCCACGCTCACACATTCCCATATCCCATCATTACCCCATTTTTTTATCTTTAACCCTCAAACCGTTCCCTCTCCTTTTTAAAATCATCAACCCTCCTCCTACTTCTATATATATAAACCATCCCTAGCCATTCTCTCTCTTTCATTTTCCTTTCACAAACCTGCAACTACTCTAAACTTCTCCATTTCTTTTCTCTCAATCACTCACGATGGCGTCTTCAAGAACTACAGTGCCCACACGATTTGAGGATCTCAAGTTCAACTTATGCAATCACGTTGCTCGTTTCGAATCTGATCCATCTCATCCCGAGTTCTCTATGGTAACTAAATTTCTCACTCGATCCCCTCTCCTCCATGCTTTTACCTACAACCCAAAGATGAGCAAAATGCTCATTGGGAAGTTTTGGTTAACTTGTGTTTACGACCCGTCAAACAATGCTATACATGCCTCCATTCTCACTGACGACGAAGGTGATCACGACCTTACTTTTGGGGTCGATGATGTTCGCCTAGCTCTCAAGATCCAAGCCTTTTCTCAATATGATGACTTATATGTGGACAACATACATGAAGATGTTGTTCAAACGATTGGGTACGTTCTTGACGATTCATCCAAAAGCAAAATGGGAGGAGTGTGGAATTTCTTCTTTGCCCATGTCATTCACTGCCTCTCTCGTAAAACCAGTGGGCACGATCAATCCCCGTCATACATCACAAAGCTCGCCCATGCCCTCGTCTTTCAAAGACAAGTCGACTTTGCCCAATACTTCTTTACTGAACTCACTGAAGTGATTAAGCACCCCAAGAAATGCCATGTTGCCTATCCGCGTTTCATCTCGATGATCATTCAGCACAAACTTAACAAGGCGTTGGAGACCGATCGAAAATCTCAATCGCCCCGATTCACTTATGATTGGTCTTCCCCGGTCGTTGGTCTCAAAACTTTAAATGTCGGACCTCTCGCCACCGATCGCCCTCTACGACAAGGTATGATTTCACTCGCTCACTCTCCCGATCTACATTGGGGTGATACGGAAATTCCCGGATTTAAACACCCAGAAATTTCTGAGATCACTCCAACTGTAGTGGCCCTTTTTCCCAAATCCCGAGTTAAGTCGAGGGGCGCACTAAAGAAAAAATCAAGGGCCCCCGACACCTCCGCCACCGATTTTAGGACTACGTCACCGATAAATCCATTGGTGGCTTCCCCAGTCCGTAAACCTTCTAAGCGGAGGCACTCTTCATCCCCCCGAGGTCTTCTCTAAAATGATCTCGGGTACCTTTGGCCGAACAATCCCAACCTCGGGACTTTGTTAAACCCACAACCGACTCCTCTGCGGTCTCTCAAAAGACCACAGTTGTAGAAATGGAGCTCCCATCTTTTGCCTCTTCACCTACCTCTTCGGGTAAAAGAGATGACTTCGGGGTCTCTCCCCCCGAAGGAGTTGATTTGTCACTACACGGCCTTTCACCCAATCAGTTTATGATTGAAGAAGATGCACCACACAATCAGGGTTCCCCCCATTAAATCCCCCCCCCCCAAGTGATTTCTTTGATTTTCTTTTGGAGGACACTGGTTCTCCCCGAACCATCCCGTCCACCGAGGAAAATCCCACCGAGCCTCCCTCCCCGAAAGCTCAAGTATCTCCCCGGCGGTCTCCTACTCCACACCGATCGCCTACCCAACAACGATCGCCAACACCGAATAGAAAAGCTTCTCCTCCACCAAGAATTATCTATTCCGATGAGTTGTCAACTTACCTTCCCACTCTCACCACGGAAATAGATCCACTACGCCTACAATACTCTTTCCCAGAAATCAGTGGTCACTCCTCTACAAACATTGGTCGACAATCTGCTTTTCTACAATCTACCATTTCCTTAATTTCTCAGGCCAACTCTAGAATCTCGGTGCTAGAGTCTCAGTTGCCACAATTACTTGTTGTTGCCCTTGTCGATGCGCTTCGGCCCATAAATAATACCCTTGTTTCCCTGTCTTCGAAAGTGGACTCCTTATCCACTGCTTCTACCACCGAAAACATGCCGACGAAATCCGAATGGGAAATGGACTTGGGTGATTTTTCTCTAATCCCCGATGCCACCACTACAAGCATGGCTTTTCTTCACTCAAAGTTTGACAGTGTCTTTACACAGTTGGGTTTTAAGGTTTCGGCTGCTGCTGAGGGGGAGAAAACCGTGGCTCCACCAAAACTACCCTCCCTCAAGAAATCTATCAGCAACAAGCCTCCACCGAAAACCTCCTCACCACCGAAACATACAGGTTCCACCGAAACATACAGGTTCCACCGAATCAATCTCTACACCGATCCAGTCTCCATCGGCCGTGGAACCTAATGCATCAACTGAGGGGGAGCAACCTAATGTATCAACTGAGGGGGAGCAATCTAGCAAAGCTCCCAAAGTAAAAGGCAAGAAAGTCATTTCGGCCGAAGAATTGGCAAAAGAAGAAAAGAAGAAGAAGGATTTGGCTAAGTATGGGGCCCGACCTGAAGGTGCTGAAACTCTTAAACTCAAACCTCCATCCCAAGCAACCACCACCGATCTCGGCCTGTCTCCTCAGGAATTTGAGGAAGCTAAACTTGCTCAAATTGCTTTAGATAAATCTAAAGCCCTCTCTCTGAAAGCTGCCGAAGAAGAAGCCACAAAAGCAAAATCCACCGATGTCATCGAAATCCAGAAATCGGTATTGAGTGCCATTGAAGAAGAAAAGAATGACGAAATAAGTTGGTATAAGAAGACCATGCACCACCGAAGTAGCAGAGCCCAAATCTCAAATATTAAAATTGCTACTTCCAGAGTCAACCCGAAGGATATCAGGCTGATCATCAACAGAGATGATGGTTCGCTGAAAAGTTTAACAGATGTTCATCTCAAAAATCTCGTCCTCACCGAATGGTATGAGATCTCTCAGCATCTAGTCAAAAGTGCAAACCCGAAGAAAGACACTTTTATCAAATGCATTGAAGGATTGATGGAAATGATGAAGGAGATTAAAAGAAAACACAACATCATCCTTTCCTCCGATGAAAGGGCGAAACTTCAATCGATGAAAGAAGAAATCCGTCTTCCCAAAGTCAAGAATCCTACCGACAAGGTGTTCAAAGAAATGGCAACGGAAGGGAAGATTCCAAATGTGAGCAACCTAAATCTTTCCCTCCCTACTTCGGTGCCATATCCTACTACGACTTTGAGCCTCTCACCGATTCCCGGGCTGTTCTTCAATGATGGTTACGGTCGTCGTGCTTTCTTCAGATTTGCACAAATTGCCATAGCCGACACTCTGTTTCTTCAAGGCATCTCCAACCTATTTCCAAACATCCCCGAATCTCAACCTTTCTTCCGAAATGTGTTGGAAGAAATCAAGCGCAGACAAACCACCGAGAAATAGGCCCTCACTCTCAATGGTACTTGTAAAAGGTTGTTTCTCATTTTGATAAATGTACGAGAAAACTTATCTTAATACAAGTACCCTTCTATTTGAATTTACTTTCGGTACATAACTTTACTTTCATTTATTTATAAATACTGTACATAGTATACATACTCATACAAAAAAAGATCAAAAAGAATGGTCTATGTGAAAAGAACCCAAAAAGAGTAAAAAGGGTCAAAATGCATTTTATTTTTCCAATACTCCTAAATATTCTAAGAAAGGAGCTCAAATTCAAATAGGGGGGGATTGTTGGGTCACCAAAGATTTGAAATTGACTCATCGATGTTTTCCCTAAAATCCTACTTAGAATATTTTAGTTTGGTTCTTTGAATTGACTTGTACAAAATAGCAATTGTTCGGTGAAGTCGAAGATCAACCGAAACCAAGCTTGAAGACTCTCTACTTGTGGAAAATAGAAGATTCTTCTCAACAAACACAACAAGTCATTGTCCACCGAATTTGTCCTCACAGTTCGGTGGACCTCCTCTCCACCGATGAAGACATCAAAAATCGGTGGACATTCTCACCACCGATGATAGCATCAAAAATCGATGCAAGTCTTTCCACCGAAGTCATCCTCAGGAATCGGTAGACATCATCCCACCGATGAGATACTTAAATCGGTGGGATCTTTGTGAAAATGGTTTTCCTTACAGATGGTTCTTAAAATCTTGACAATATTATCGGTGGAATTCCTTCGGTGATATTGTCTTGGAGTACTCATCAAGAAGATCATTTACTTCGGACAAAATCTGCTTACAGGCAAAAGTAACCTTTTGTCTTATTATCTTTTTAGAAGATGTCCTTTCAGCATGGCTTCTATTCCTTGTTTCAAGAAAAAGGTGATGGTGACTTATCAGCTTTTTAGAAGTCCACTGGTACTTTTCAGAAGTCCTTTGGTATGTTACAAGTAACTGAAGGATATTCGTACTAAGCATTTAATGCTCAGTACCTTACCTTCACTATAATGGGAAGAAGACTCCTCCATGCAAACCACGCTTTCTGGATATCTCTCTCAGTGCAAGAAATTTCCATACAGCTCCAAAACTTGATAGCTTTGTTCTAAGTGTTCTTAGTTGTTGTTGTTAGTATACTTTGTGCAAGATTGTTAGAATAGTTTATCTGTTCTTTTCCGCAACAATCTTAAGTTTTCTGTGTGTAATTCTTGTTGAAAGATTTTCAATAATAGAATTAAAATTGTGAAAATTTTGAGTATTGTATTCAACCCCCCCCCCCCCCCCCCCCCTTCTACAATACTTGTTATAGCCATCTGGGACTAACAAAAACATCATGTTTTGGCTCGGACAGTATTTCCTTAATAAAAGACTTAGAAAGGGCTAATTTTGTTCTTGAAATAAAGATCTTTAAAGTTAGATCAAGACGACTTATAGTTTTAAGTCAAAGTGCATATGTTGACATGATCTTGAAAGGTTCAAGATGCAAGGCTCTAAAGGTAGTTTCTTGCAAGTATGATATGCCATCATTTTGAACATGTCCAAATGTTCTAGCACAAAGGCTGAGCTAGATAAAATGATTGGTATTCCATATGCTTCGGCAATTGGATCTATCATATATGCCATGCCATGCACTAGATCGAGTGTATCATAATGCTTTAGAGCATTAGAAGAAGATACCAACGGAATACGAGGAAAGGTCATTGGATGACTATAAAGAACAATTTAAGGTACTTACGAAAAACCAAGGAAGTGTTCCTTAACTGAGGGTTGGAAGAAAATCATAGTAAAATGTTACACTGATGATAACTTCTATAAAGATCGAGAAAGTTCTCGACCATAAAAGGGGAATGTCTTCATTATGAATGAAGAAGTAGTTCGTTTGAAAAGGTTCCAAGCGAAGGTAAAATTGCATAATACACTACAAAATAAGAATACACTGCTGCTTTAGAAGCTACAAAAGAAAGATGCTTGGATGAAAGAGTTCATTGAAAATCTAGGTAGATGCCTCCCATTCAAGATTACCTAGAAATCTTTTGTGAGAATGTGGGTGCCATTACGCAAGCTAAAGGACCCGATGTCACATCAGAGTACCAAGCATCTACTCCAAACATTTGACTATATTCGGAATAAAGTTAAAAGTGGAGATGTTAGTATTCACAAAGTTCACACAAATCAAGTTTTTTTGAAAGGACCCATTCACAAAGCTCCTTTCATAAACCAAGCTTGAAGTGTCATGTTTGAGCTATAGGACTTCGTTTTTCTAGTGATGGGATTTGATTTGGATTTAGTATTTGGGTATTGGAACAAATTAAGCAACAAGTATAGTATTTAGTTAGATATATAGGATATGATCTTTTTCATACTCGTTGTGTTCTATATTAGCATGTTTAATCCTTGAATAAACCGGTTATTCTAAATGTCCATAGTCGGTCATAGTTGTGGAAACAACCATGAAGTAAGACTAATATGAATTGGATTGGTTGACTTTTAATAGTAAAAGTGGCAAAGTGTTGCAACCAAGTTCATAAGTACTTGTTAGGGAACAAGTATTGGACCAGACCCGCTTCAAGAATTACTTCATGGACCGTCGTCATAAGTGAGTCTTGAATAAAGGTAGTATTTTTGTATCCTTCGACCTGAGATGCATATTAGGGACTTGAGTGTAGGGAGTACTGTGCTTTGATATGGTTAAACGTTGATCTTTAACAAGGCAGTTATAAAGGCCATCATTAGGTATAGTATGAACTACATAAGAGGCGTATGTATTCAAGAGGGGATTTGTTCCTCTAAATAATTTAAGAGTGAGACATCTAAGGCGCCTTACCAAAAGTTGAACAATACATGAGAATGATAGTGATCCATGTCTTATGTTCAACATGATGTCCGAACAAAGGGATAACTGATACCACACCTTATACATCAATTGAAGCTATGAGCTTGTGGGAATTAGATGTTGTTGAATGACACTTAAAGTCATACATTGTTGGGGGCAGTGAGATGTTGCTAGACGTCCACCACTGTCTATATCATTCTATAATGCAATCTTGAGCAAGTGGGAGATTGTTGGTTCTATATGCTCAAGAATGATTATAAAATAATATTACCGGTAATATATGATCATATAGGGTCACACCGAACAACAAGTAGACACCGAGTTAATATTTATAAGAATTTGATTCTTGATAAATATTATTATTTCTTGAAAATATTATTGAATATAATTCATAATATTAGATGCAAATGAAAGATTCTAGTTTATTAATTAATATGATTGGCTCATATGTAACTAGAATTAAATGGAGGAACTTTAGTGATAAAGTTTAAAATAGTTAAAATTGTGATTTTAACCATTTTAAACTAGGAGGGTTAAAAGGAAATATTGCATGGCTAGGTTATTTCTTATTGGCCCTCTTGGGTGGCTATATGATGGTTGTGTGTATATATCACACATTGTCATACAAAGATGCTAGTTACCATAAGAAAAAGAAAAATTCCACTCTCCTCTCTCCTTCCCCTCTCCTCTCGGCCGAAACCACCAAAGTGGTGGTGGTTTGTGTCTTTGCTATTCAAATATATTGTAGTTTTGAATTAAGAGCTCTATTTGCATCATCAAAGAGAAAGAACTAGCATTCAAGGTGTCGGTGCTTGTGGTGGATACCGATAGAGAGGAGCTACTTTGGTCCTTATTGCCATCTTCAACTACATCTTCTTGGTTTGATCAAAGTCTTCAAAGGTTGTATTTTGAACTCTCTTGCTATTTTATTTATTTATCTTTTCTTGCATGTAACAAGATCCTTGGTGGGAATAAAATTGTTTTTATGTTTTTGTTCAAATGTTTTATTTTGCTTCCGTTGCGTAATATTTTTATCTCTTATGAGTTTTTGAAACCCATGTTTTGAACATAAAATCCCAACAGATTTCACATTAGAAAAGGAAGAAATAATCATACCTCAATATAGAATCTATTGAATCAACTTCATTTTCTTCAAAATCACCATAACTTCATCTCCAAGACTATTATCCCAATGGAGCCCTCTTCTCTCTCAGACACATAAGGTGAAAACTAAAAATCTAGAGGAAATAACCACAAGGGTGGTGGCGTGTTGGCAAGGGCTTGGGGGGATGTGGTGGAATATCCCATCCACCCCGGGTTCGAGTCCATGCGTCAGCATTCTGTGGCCAGGCTTAGTCTCAGACGGCTGCTTTGTTTGTTTGTTTCCAAATTGCCAAGGATGTAGTCTAGGCAAAGCCTAGATGAACCTTATCCAAAAAAAAATCTAGAGGAAATGAGCAAATGAGATGAAATCCCACCTTTTTACCTTTTAGGCATCAATTTGTCTATTTGGTCCTCTAAGAACATACCATAACCCAAATCATCCTCACACTTCCATTAAATTGTCAACTTTAAAAAGTTTGGGTTATTACACTTGTTTGCTCGTCCTAGTTCATGAAATAACCAACTTGTGACTATATTCATTACATGTAGTTTAAAAATAGAATTTATGAAAACCCCTATGGAAAGCTCAAATATAAACATTAACTAATTTATGCAAAACAAACAAATCAAGGTATAAGAAAGCAAAACATATACATATAACTAATTAAGAAAAATGAGATAAATTACATAGTTTAAAACATTAAACTATGTGTGTGACAAGGAAAGCTCAAACATGTAGATTTATACCGATGTAAGGGATTGAACACCGACATGGATGCAAAGAATAGTTGTATGTCTTAATAGGACATACCATTGGTGTTGCCTTGCCAATATACTATCCCATTTTCATCTAACGTTCGATAAACATGATGCTCGAAATTTTTCCACAAAAAGATTATACTTCCTTAAAATACGTCTAGGTTCGAAAACGTTTTGAAGGATAATTGAAAAGAACGACAATATTTATAGTTGTATTTTTTTATAACAAAGTACGACCAGGGACAGCCGGACCCCCTAACTTATATTTCTAGCTCTGTCCCTGTCTGTATTTGTTTGTTGTTGTTGATGGAGATCAGATTATGTGGCCTCCATGCCTGGGTGGTCTTTGATACACTTTTTACTTTGGATACATAGTCATCCTTTTAAATAGGATTTTCATTGTAGTCTTATTTTGTAATCTGTAGGTGATCAAGCAAAACGCCTTTACCAAATTGAAGACTAGTTGAAGTGAAGTCAGATAGGTACC
Organism: Saussurea involucrata; assembly: GCA_033807775.1. Taxonomy (NCBI): domain Eukaryota; kingdom Viridiplantae; phylum Streptophyta; class Magnoliopsida; order Asterales; family Asteraceae; genus Saussurea; species Saussurea involucrata. Next base: position 87,715,530 of record CM066318.1, read on the forward strand.
AAATTAGATTCATCATCTAGCTGATAAGAGATCGGAAAACAAAACAGATAAGTCAAATAGTTTGACAAATACTATCTGGAAAGCCGATTTAAAGTGAAGACTTTGAGACCAAATTTCACTTATCAACTCTAGTCCTTGTGTGGGAACATGTTTAGCATGTTAGCCTAAGTAAGTAATGTTTACTTAATTTACTATTCACTCTACACACAATAGCATGGATAAAAGATCTGATGAGAAAACTTTGGGACCAAGTCTCCAACCCATGTCCTGGTATGGGAACATGTTTAACATGTCAGGCAAAACAAGTTCAAAGGTACTATTTTATTAGTATCATACTTTCTTTATTGTTCACTCTGCATTAGAAAGATCGGTTAAATCAACAAATGTCTACACATCAAATCAAATGGATGGTATAGAAATGCAAAGATACATGGATCAACAAATCAAATGTAGACAAACATTACAGTTGCATTTGTGCATTTAATGTATGTATGCTATAAACGACGGTCTCTAGATTATATGCAACTTTCCCCTTTGAAGAATTGCTAACTGCAATTTCTTCAAAATTGGTGCCTTAGCCTCTGAAGACTATCTTAGTTCTTTGGATCTAAAAGACTGTCTTTTTCTCTCACTCTTTTAATCATTAGCAAATTTTTCAACTAGTTAGATTGTTTAGGATTAGGTCTTACCTTCCTAGCTTCCGCAACCAATCTGTAATTATTTATGTCTTAATAAAACAAATAGAATTAAAAAGAGAAACTTTTATGTGTTTATATTTAATTTCCATTCTAGAAACACTTGTATTATAAGTTATTAACCCAACCACAAGGGTTGTGGCGTACTGGTTAAGGCTCTGGGATGTGGTGGAATATCCCATATGTCTAGGGTTCGAATTCAGGCGTACACAACAATTGTGGTCACTGAGGTTTAATCAGGGCTAATGTCTTACAGTCATAGTTTGCCAATAGATTAGTCTAGGCATAGCCTAGGACACCTTTAAAAAAAAGAGTCATAAACCCATCACGGACCAACATGTATGTCTCCGTAATCAATAAGAGGAGAAGAGGAATCATTATTTCGTTGTGATACTAGCAGCAGAAAAGTATTTGATTGCAACACTAAGAGTCATAAAAAAGGGAAGGGTTGTCGGGAGCAGAATTAGGGAAGGGAATTGATTTGGTGCATCTCGGTGCGTCCATTTCTCATCCAACGGTTGATAACCACTTCTCGGTGCATCTGATCGTAATGTGCTTCTTTTTCTCATCCAACGGTTAATAACATAAGTGGTTATCAACCAATGGATAAGAAATGGACGCACATTAGGATGAGATGCACCAAGGTGCACCGGATCAGTTCTCTTCTAAGGCGCAATTTATGGGAGGGCATGAGATTAAAAGTGATAAATGGTTCAAATCCACTTCTCACGCTTCTCACGCTTCTCACGTTAACCTCGACTTCTCACACAATTCTTTGCATATATAATGATGTAATTTTCCTATTTTAGTTTAATTTCTAAAAGAAATTTAAGGAAATAAGCATAAATACTGAACTACCCCTCACTTAAACGAACATTTTTAACGAAATTAGTGACCGACCATTTTCAGAGCGAAATGCAAATTACAATGTTACTTGCTACACTTATCAAATGTTAGGTCCCCACTTTCAAGGATTCTATTAAACCTTAAGAAGCAAAGTTGAAGTTTACTCGAATTTTTAGTTAAAACAGCGTATTAAACTTGAAATAAAATGCAAACCATATGAACGAAAATTATAATTCATGCAAACGATTAAACATAAAAACAATAGGAAAGTTAAAATAAACCAATAAACTTTCTCATTTTTAATGATTAAATTTTTGAATTTTTTTAAATAAATACACCATTTAAGTTTCCATTTTCAATGATTAAATCCTGAACATTTATTTTTGAATGAACCATCAAACTTCTACAAAGCAATTATATGAATTATTTTAACCCAAAAAAACTACATGTTAAGAAAGCTTTAAAGTAAAAAAAAAAGGATAGATCGGTTTTATCGTTTTCAAACCCTTTGTCATATAAAAGTTCACAACCAATGGCATCCCTCCCCATCACTACCCATCACCGTTCGCTCTCTATCATCGTCCCTCGACGTTGTTGGCCTCTGCCATCTATCTCCCTTTTTATATCTTTTTTTTCGATTATTCCTTTTTTTTTGATCTATTTATATGTGCTTAATTAATCTATCGAAAAAAGAGGAAGGAACAAAAAACAACAAAACAAATCAAAAAGAGGAATATCGATGGCAACATCAATAGCGGCGTAATGATGAAAAACGGACAAACGATAGGGCAATGAGGGAAAGGTTTTACCACAACCACCTGAGAATCCTACAACAACAAGGCTTATATTACAAAATTACAATTATGATATTCGATAACTTTTTATTTGGCCATAAATCGAAGTCGGTACACAAGTGTCACTCAGGATATAGAAACCAAAATCTAAACAAAAATACACATATAGGGTTGAGTTCATTTATTAATCTTATTTTTTGTGCTAACTTTGTTATTGTATTTGATGGATGAGATCAAAACACTCTAAGCATTAACTACGACATAGGATTGTTTATCTTTCGCATCTTTCCTGTTCATGTATATTTGGGTTCATCCATGTTCATATATAATCGTGTTAAAAATTAAGACTCCTGTTGTGATGGCTATATTATTACCATTACGTAGGGTGCACAAACATTAAAGAACATGGATGAACATAACCATTTCTGAATTTCTATGATCATGCATTAGGGTTAGGATACAATGTTTTCAACTCATACAATCCTAATAACACATAGAAAAATCTTACCCATACAATCGTTTTCAACTCTACGTTTATCCACCCCAGTAATCTGGTTTGAATAATAATGTTCACCTTGATCGAGCCGTGTTTCATCATATTCATCTGTCGAACGAACATCTACATCTACTCTCTCCTCAACATCGTTAAAAAAAATGTAATTCATAATGGTGTCTATGTTCATGATGCAACAATATGAATGTCATTCACGTATTTAATACTAAAGGTTACAAAATACTTAAGAATTAAAAATATGGCTAGAATCAAAGAAACGTTGATATTTATAACTCCCTCAATAAATAAATGTTACAAAAAAAATACATGGAATTTCATTCATACCCCTATTTAATTGTTGAATGCACATTTTAAACCACAATAAAAATTAACTTCCTATTTGTAAAAATGATTAACATATTAGGTTAACAAATGAACTTTTTATAGGTTAACAAATGAACTTCACTTTACACGTATAAGTGTGTGGAACAATAAACAAAAGAACAATATTGAATTAAATGAAGAAATAAGATTTCCAAATAAAGACACATAATTAACTTTAGAGTAAATTGCATCTTTAGTCCTCGTGGTTTGTGAAACTTTGCAATGGGGTGCTCAAATAACCGATTAACCCGCCCAACACAAGATAACCTGTCATATAATCGATACAAAGTTGGTACAAAACAAATCTTTTAGGTTGAAATTCGGTTAAGCGCAAAGTAACCCAATCAACCATATAACCCGTTGAAAGTTTTAACGCCCCTCTCTAAATTATTTGTATTTTTCTTTAATACATATAGGTTACCAAAAAACGACTCAGTAAAACACTGAACAATGGAACTCATAAGAGGACCATAATGGAACAAACTAGTTGGGTCGGGTTTTCCTTTTGTTTGGGTTAGGTTGAAAAATTTACCACCATCAACATTGGATTAAGTTGTTCAAACGACTTCAACCCAATCAACTCAACTAATAAACAACCCTAATTTGCAACTTCCATCATGCATAATTTACAAGGTCTAAATTATAAACGATAAAGACAAAAATAACAGTAGATTGAAAGCCAAGAACCAAAGAAGCAAAGAATTGTAAACCACAGACAATTTTTCAAAACTTTTATGGAAGAATAAAACCAAATCTAAGCATAAGCTATACATTTAGGGAATCCAGGTGGATTCGAACCACCAACCTCCCATACGTTAAAATATGGGTGCTCTTTCCAGTTCTGAGCTTATGGATTCATATGAAGTCAACAACTTCCATCGCAACCAGACCACACTACCGATAATATCATTATATCCTAATAGCAACCTTTTTTCATGCAATAGTGATAACGATGCAATCCAGATAAATACATACGGTCGACATACATTTTGCATAGAGACTTTTTGCATAGAGACTGCGCAAAAAAGTAGCTTGAAGCAAGCAACAAGGGAGCTATATTCTTGTCTCACTTTATTACATCCACAGATCCACTACTTGCAGTTTGTTAAAATTTCTGAGTATGACCAATGTTTCTGAAATTACAGTTTTCAGCCCCAAGATTCGCAGCTAATCACTGTTTTCGTCCATTAACACGGCGAGCACCTAAAAAGGGTAATCACCCTTTACTTGGGGCATCACTAATTCTCTATATTACTCTCGATTATAGAATAAAATATAAAAGATGTTTTATGTCTTCCCAAATATATCTAAAAGAGAATATTTCAAATATATTAGTTAGTATAAATAGTGATTCTCTATATTTATTTACAAAGTTACTATTCATTAGGAGAGTAAAATAGAGGTCCATTGGATAAAATAAAGGGTTCATTCGAGTAAAATAGATGATCTTAACACTCCATTCCATTTTTTACAGGCAAGATGAAAACTTAGACTATCAGCATCCAACCCCATCTAACCCACACTTTTTTACTGCCCAACCCCATCCAACCCCATGTGATGGTGTTTCATCCAACCCCATTCAACCCCATCCTCCCGATGCAGGTGGTCTTACTAGGCAAGCCTAAAGTAACAAACCCCATTGTTTGGCAAAAAAAACTATCTTTTTTTAGATACATGTTTGAATGACCATAAATTAACTTATAAGCTAGTTTTTTAAAAAGCTATTTGAAGTAGCTTATGAGTAGTTTTTTATAAATATTCCAATTATACCCTCATTAATATTATATATTAACTATATTTTTATTATGTTCTTTTTGTTTATTTAAATGATTATAAGCTATTTTTTTTGTCAAAAGTGTAAATTTTTCACCGACTAGCTTACCAGCCAAAAGATAGCTTGTAAGCTAGTTTGCCAAACATAGCCTTAGCCTTCAACCTTTCTTTTATCTTGAATCTAATTTTTAGCTTAAAATTTGATGTTATAAATGGATCAATATCCACTGTTGAATATATCAAAATTGATGTCATTCATATCAAATTTTATTTCAGCAAGGGTTGATGTCGATTTCTATCAAATCTGAACCGACATCTTTGTACCGGTCAAGAACCTCTCCCAACTCACTAAAATTAGGGTTTCCAACCATCTACAAAAGAAAGTCACCAACAGGCTTGCAAAAACCATAACAAGCAAAACGTGTATATAAAGGAAGTATCGAAGAAACATCAGCTCTAAACCTTGTGGACACAAGACGATAATAATGAGATGAGGGGATACCCAGAGTAGTACCTACAACTTTAGTAGACACAAACACCTGCCTGCTGCCTTGTTCACGTGCCATCCACTTCTTGTATGGCGTAGCCTAATCTTCAACAGCACTGTTCAACAGCAGCCCACACGAAAAAGGAGCCACCTCTAAAATCCCTGTTGGCAGCCATGTGTTGTATGTCGCATATTCCTACTTCAACCAGGAAAAAATACCAACCCCAAAGAGCAATATACCTACTTTTGAATCAAAGTTCATGGGAGCCTCAATTTCGGATAAAAAATTTGTAATAGTAAATCATAGTTTTAACTACAACAGAAGATGCAATTAGAGAATAAATGCTGAAACAAACAACCACCAAGCTGGCAACCGATCAACCGCTTGACAACATATATTCAAAAAAAAATTAACAATACGGACAAAATACAAATAACATCAACCATCTCGAACCAGTTGGCAATCGATGATAATAAATACGCTTACAATAAATTACAGGGGATCATAGATGATAAATATATCAACAATTATTTAATAGGAATAGAAGATGATTAATATACTAATAGCATGTCGGGTAAAACCAAAAATAATAATTCTACCAGAGATTGCACGGTTTATGTTCTCGAAGTAACTTAGCGCGTGTTTATTGATGAAATACACTCGGCACAATTTTAGGATATATTTCCGGGTGAAAATAAGATATGATAATTTAATCGGCTAACGCAAATGACTGGTGCAATTGTAAATGTCGACCAAACTATTTTGTTACTATACGTTGTAGAAATGGTAAAAGATTGTAAAGAGGATGCCGTTGGTACCTTGCGCAATCAAAGTGACGTCGTTATGGAAGTTCCGAGACTGCTGCGGTGATGGATCTAATTACGATCATGCTGCTTCAATTCCTTAAAATGCTTGGGACTAAAGTGGTTCCAAGCGTTTCAAGGAAGATAATTTATCTGTGCGAATTTGGAACCATAAAAAAGGAAGAAACGCGACACAAGCGTGAAGGAAGAGCCAGGCAAACCCCTGTGCCATCTTCCCTTCACCAAACCAAAAAAATTCTTTTCATTAGACATCTTGGCCTGCCAAGCAAGCGCACCTGACATGGCAAAGGCCGACTCCTCACAACATCAAATTTAACTCACGCAACGACAAATTACTCTCACCAATAAAACTCTCACCTCTCCCATACGACAACGTCCCGCATAAACCTGGTAACCTCGTTTACATTTACAAACTGTTACGCGTATCATCACATGGAAAAGGCTCTCATCCATCAGATGTTGAATTTCTGTAAAAAAAAATCTTTGACCGGAATCAGACGTTTTGAAGAACGGTAGCACCAGATCCATGTGCATAATGATCTTGTAAAAAGTCATCTCGTAGCAGACACTCGTCTCGAATATACAACAATCGGCATAGATAGTCCACAAAGGAAGACCAGGAGCACGGCCTAAAATCATAAACATAAACCTCCGATCAAAACACAAGCAGGCAATAAACGAACAGATCTCCATAGATTCACAATTTCAAAAACATGAATTGACATGGTCATAGCAACAAACGATACCAGCACAAACGGATGGATCGAAAAAACCGACGACCAAATAAATGAAACAAAGCATCTTTCAAAAAATGAAAACAAAACACCATCGTTAACCAGCGCATCTTTCAGAAAACAAAATAACTTGTATAAATATGAGGTATAGAATAAACCTCATCCGGATTGGTCTGAATCTTCGCCTCCGATGAGCAAAAAGTTCGCCGATGACAGATTCAATATCACATGGTGAAATCATAACCAAATCGTAGATCGGCGACCGATACATCGAATTATACAACGATAACTGGAAGACATTGAACGAGACGAAGTAGATCTAAAGAAAAAAAAGAGCGAAAACCTCCATTTTGGGGGAGAAGAAACAGATGCAGGAAATAAAGAATATGATTAGAAGGGTTATTTATGGACTCTCAGATGTGATCCAATGGAGGAGATGAAAACAGCTTAGGTGTTTTCAACGGTCAGATTTGAGCGGAAATTTAGCACAAAAAATGGAAAATGGTATATAAACGGCATCTGGCGAGAAGATTCTAGATGCCGGATAAGAGGAGCTCGCAAACGTGGCCAAACATGGGATTCTTAAAAAATCTGACCTTTCAATTGACTATTATGCCCCTGCGTACGTAAAAAATAGAGTAAACTACGTCTAAAAATTGCGGATTTCGTCCTTTTGGTTTTAAAATTTCGGTTTTCATCTTTATGGTTTGCAATTCATTTCTATTTTCGTCCATGAGGCTAAAACACTACTTTTAATTATGAAGGACTAAAATATAAATGAAATGTAAACGATAAGGATGAAAAAAGCAATAAAATTTAAACCATAAAAACGAAAAAGACGATGAATTATAAATCATGGGGATGAAAATCGCAATTTCAAAACTATAAGGATGAAAATAAGCTAAATACAAATTCGATTATGGGCTTATCTTTGTTGTTTTAATTGGCCTATGAACTGGGCTGAGTATGATTTAATTTTGAGAATGGGCTCCTGGATTTTAAATAGCTGGGCTAATAGTATTTGGATCACAAAGCCCATTTGTTTTTTGAAGTTGGACCTTGATTTGGGCTTCAGAAGACCTACTTTATTGTTTCTCTTTTGGAGTATGGTGAGCCTGTTATGTTTTGGGGCTTTTTTGGTGGTGTGGGCTTTAGTTGTAAGCCTCTTTTGAAGTTTTTTTCTAAGAGAATTTTTAAATTTTTACTAAAATAAGGGTTTAAAAAGTCAAAATCTCTAAAAAGAATTACATTTAATTCCAACAGATTCTCTATTTTAGAGATTTTAATATCCATTATATTATTAAAATAATCTAGAAATTTATCTTCCAATATATTTGTGAAAAGATTTTTTATAAAATAATATTAACTCAACCCTATTGGTGGGAATGAATAAAAAAATAATTTATCTCTTCGTATCTCTAAACTTGAAGCTTTTGTTAGTTTCTCAATTTTAGAGAACCATATAGAAAAGCTGTTTGAGCAATTTAGAGAACAAAAGTCCAATTTTTCACTATTTTAGATAAACTATTGGAGATGCTCTAACTATTTCTAGGGAGGTGTTTCTTCATGTAAAAAATGGGTATGGTCATTTTCTTTTTATAATATTTTCTTTAATTTAATAAAGTTTTTCAAGGGTTTCGTCACCTTTTTCCAAATAAAAGAAAACACAAATTGATACTGTATTTAACTTTAAAATAACTCAATCTCGACCAAAGTTGAAAGAATAACCCAACATTTTTAGCGCAAACCTTCGTCTTCGATATTTGGATCCAATGCAAAAAGGCTTAATGAGTAGTGAACCAACAATTAAAAATCTTAATAAACACCCATATTGCCTTTAAAATTTTAGAAGCATAGCACAGAAATCTTCCAGTACAATTCATTATCTTAGCACACTATCATGCAAAATCATGAAGCCTGAACATTGCATGTCTTCACATAATTCTTCTCCTGCCATTCTTTTCATCAGCAGCAAAAAACTCAGTGCAACCACTTAGGATGATATCAACATGCTCTAAGATCTTATTGCTAGATGCAGCCAGAATTCACATTTAGGGGGGGCTTGAAGGTCTAACACTTAGGGTGTGTTTGGTTCGTTGGAATCCGGCGGAATTGGGTGACCAAATTCCATTGCTATGTTTGGTTTCCCATGGAATGGAATTGAATTCCACACATTCCTTCAATCAAGGATTTGGTCATTCCTTCATAAAAGCCATGGAATTGAAATCCATTCCAACCAAAAATTTATAATGACAGAAATACCCTCTTAATAACATAAAACTCTACCCAAAACTCCATTCTATTCTCGTTTTCTTCAGATTCCATCCTGTCACCGGCGATTGTAGGATTGCGGATGCCGAACGACTCATTCCTAAATGCTTACGAACTTCTCTGAACACAGCACCGCGACCACCGCCTCTTTTCTCCTCCTTTCTCGGAGAGAACACTGATGAAGCCGGAGATGACGACAGCGTGATAGACTTCTCTGATAAACTCGATTTCTTGTTATTCCTCTTTGAAACTTTTACGTACGACGGCTGGGTTAGAAAAGACCAAATCGAAGAAGGCTTCTTCATCGTCGATTGACGAATCAAAGTCTCCGGTGACGGTTGGATCACAGGCAGCAGCAACAATTCTCCAGAACTTGAGAAAATAAGCAAAAAATGTGTTTATCGATTATGTATTCTCGGATTTGCAGAGAGGAGGAAGGGTGTTAGGGGAGAAGAAGGAGAGTCTAGGTCAAAAAATTGGAGGCGATGGGGACAAGGGAAAAAAAGTACCTTTTTTTTTGGAAATAATATATATAGAACCAGTAGTAATCTACAATTTTTTCATAATTAAATGTTTATTTATTATTATTTATTTTTTAAAAACCAAAAACTATATATATCAAACAAAGGGTATTTTTGTCAATTTTCATTATTCCATTCCAATTCTTTTGTAAACCAAACAGACAGATTCCAATTCATTTGACAGGTACATTCCATTTCCTGTCAACCAAACACTTGGTCAAACCTGATAACATTTCATTTCAATTTCTTTGACAGATTCCATTCTTTCATAAATCATTCTGCGAACCAAACGCACCTTTAGAGTATCTCCAACAGCTTCCCCATTTTAAAGAAAAATGAGAATATGGGAATTTTGGGTTGTTTTCTTGCTCCAATAGCTTCTCCAAAACTATCTCCAAAATGGAGAAAGTAGGAGAGAGAAGAAGTTTTTCTCCAAACATGGAGTTAACCCCAAAAATGATTACTTAGTGAGAGCATCAATAGAAATCTTTGAAAAATAATATTTAGAGAGAGAAATAATATTTTAATAGATAAATATAATATTATAATCATTGGTTTTTTCTCTAAAATGGGGAATCTATTGGAGATGAATGTATTTTTTTTAGGGATTTTGACTTTTGGTTTTCCATTTTGATGAAATTTTTTGGAAGCTGTTGGAGATGCTCTTAGCTTGTCGATTAAAATTGATCAAATAGAATTTAATATGAGATATGCGATTAATGTTGGTTCTCATTAGCTTGCGAGATTTTGAGAAAATATTGTGATTTGTGCAGATAAAAAAACACCATGAATATTATAGCCTTTGTTTGTGAAATGGTAGAAGGGAGATAAATATTTTATATTAAATGTTAGGACATTTTTAACCTATGACTAAACATGTTATCAAATTAGTATCAACTATATGCTAAGCATTCAAGTGAGACTTGCAAAACCAAAAATGTAGGGAAAATGACAATTGATCTCAGGCCATGTATATAACCCAAAATATGACCACACTTGAAAAGAAGTTAAGTGAATAGAAAAACATTTAACAACTATTAGGATGATCTGCAATTGAAGAAATAACTATTATCCTGGTCACAATATTACACAAAACCATTTTGGTAGTAAATTCGAGAGATTCATACTAACACTAAGCGACGGTGTAGAAGAAAGAGCGTTGTGTGAATCACCCAACGAAGATGGAGCTGAAGGATTGTGATCAGTCGTTTGAACGTTGTCGCCTCTGATCATGATTCTAAATAACGCCTAATGTGGTGTTATGGCATTGAGAAGTGACTTCGCCCCCAAGTTAACTCCTTTAGTGCCACTCTAAAGCGTGACTTGTGTTGTAACACATTATGGCGGCGGTGGACACAACGGGGCCACTGGGGAGATGAAGGAGGTGGAATGAAGAGAAGAAAGGCGGATGGAATGAAGAGAAGAAAGGCGGACTTTTACCAAAGATGGACCCATGATTTTTTCAAGCGGTGACATCATTTGACTATAAGAAACAAACATAGAAATATTTTTCACAAAATCACTATTGGTTTGTTGGTTAGTTCATTGCTTTTCATAAGTGAGGTCCTGGTTCAAGTCTTATATTCCAAAAAGAATTATAAACATAGTAAATCTGAAACTAAAAACTAAGAAAATGACACTAATGGGATTCGAACTCCGGTCTAGGGTAGAAGAAAAGTTTTGCAAACCAACTATATCAAATAAAACTTATGTTCTCATTTTTCAAAATATATACGGTGACACACAACAAATTGATACGGTGACAGTGCCACTTTTCACGACCCTGTAATTTTCTACACCACGACGAAAGAATAAAATGATGGCACATGCCACCACAAAAAGCCCTTAGGTCCGTCCCTGAATTCTACATGCGACAGAAATGGGATTTGGGTTGAAACACTAAGGGACCGTTTACCAAACACTTACCTGGGTAAGCGCTTACCAAGTCACATTACCTACCGGATTAATATGACAAGTACCAAAAATCTTACTCGGTAAGAACGAATGAAAGGACCGCGAGTCTTACCCTGGTAAGTGATGGCGACGACTCTTACCACGGTTGGGTTGCACACAAAACCGATTTGGCTGACTAAAATCTTACCCAGTAAGTAAGTGATATTGTTAAATTTGACTGGATAAGTGCTTACCCAGGTAAGCATTTGATAAACGGCCTCTAACATCTTTCATTTTCTCAAGAAATTGCAGCGGGAGTGTGAGGTAGGGATCATGGGGCGGGGTGGTTTCATATAGCTGTAGAAGATGTACTTTACTCATTAAGCATGAAAGTACCTTTTAAAATTAAGACATTTTACTTGACAATTTTTGAGGGTGTTTGGTTAAAGGCATTAAGCAATAATAATTAATGGGATTGTTTAAAAAAAATCTATGTTTTAAAATATAGATTAGTTGAAGTTAAAATTATTTAATTGATATCATCTTGTGGGGGGCAATTTTCATTTGGAAGTAGTCTTCCATTTCCTTTTCAATTGCTTATTAAATTCCAAGGTTACATGACTGCATACACAATTTTATATATATTTATTTGTTTCAAATTAAGTCAAGTCTGGCGCCTATGACCCATATTCAATCTGATTCGACTTTTCTAAATGATTAATCATCAAAACCATGTTTTGGTGTTGAAAAAAGATGTTAAATTTTCCATCCAGATTGTTTCTTAGGTGATGGTCAACTTACCCCACTTACCTCCCACTTTCCTATCTATATCAATCTTCATCTTATATTAAGCAAAAACTTTGGCTGAATACTCAAAGTAGACCACCATTTCCTTTTCTTTAATCACCAGATATTATCAATCATCTGTCCTCCATGTTTCGTCGTCGAGGCTCTGTTCGTCAACAGCAAGAACAGGATCATCATGAGCTTAACCCTGCTTCTAAGGTATTAACCACTACTACAACTATTCATATACATTCATTTCAAACAAATTACTTACCCTTCATTCACAGGTGAATGAGCTTAAAGCAGCCCTTGGTCCCCTTTCTGGCCACAACTTACTCTATTGCACTGATGCATGCTTCAAAAGATATCTCGAAGCTCGAAACTGGAACGTAGAAAAAGCCAAAAAGATGTTGGAAGATACCCTTCTTTGGAGATCAACCTTCAAACCAGAAGAAATCCGCTGGCACCAAATATCCATCGAAGGTGAAACTGGGAAAGTTTTCAGAGCCAATTTCCGTGACCGTTTTGGAAGAACGGTTCTCATAATGAAACCAGGACGACAGGTGCCTTGTTTTTTAATCTAAACCTTCTTTCTTTATCCATTTTATGGTTATTAAAATATTTAAACTTAAATCATTGCAGAACACGACATCGATGGAAAACCAGATCAGACATCTCGTTTACTTGATAGAAAATGCTATACTTAATCTTCCAGAAGACCAAGAAGAAATGGCATGGCTTATTGACTTCAGCGGATGGTCATTCAGCACCAACGTGCCCATGAGAACTGCACGTGAAACGATAAGCATACTACAAAACCATTATCCGCAGAGGCTAGCTGTAGCGTTTCTCTACAATCCCCCACGAATTTTTGAAGCATTTTGGAAGGTTTGTGTTGTTTGAATCAAGTATATATCTTTATGGATTTATGAATACCACAAGGATCTTTAACATCATATCTGATTAATAATATGCAGATTGTTAAGTACTTCTTGGATTCAAAAACGATCCAGAAGGTGAAATTCGTGTACCCAAAGAATAAAGAGAGTGTGGAGTTCATGAGATCCTGTTTCGATGCGGATAATCTCCCAACCGAGTTTGGTGGGAAGGCGACTATGAAGTATGATCATGAAGAATTCTCTAGATTAATGGTGCAGGACGACGTGAAAACTGCTAAATTCTGGGGTTTTGAACAAAACACTCCCTCTGTTGCAACTAATGGGAATGCGGAAGAGTCCAAACGAACAGAATGTTAACAATCGTTGTAGAAAGTTCATAGCAAGTAAACTGGTCTACCGAGTCTAGATCATCTTGTGATGTTCTTGAAATTTGCTTATGAATCTTGAATTCTCTATATATGTGGTTAAAGTTTTTATACTCCTACTCTTCCTGATTGAACTTCGCCTAGAAACCTTGATGTATACTCCATTATTTATCTTCCACCTACTCTTTTGATTTTTCCATCCACATTAATTTTATTTTTGTGTTAGAATATAGTAGATTTATTGTTATTAACTAAGAAAACTCCCACCTTTTGAAAATTACCCACTACATGAGAAGACCCAACTTCTATATTTAGGATTTCAAAACTATCTTCTTTTTTCATACATTATTGACTTTTTATTACTTAATATTGAGTGCATTGATCTTAAGTACTTTCTTATCTATAAAACAAGAATAATATCTCAAACTATAACCAACATGGACGTTTGGGTCTATGATTGATGGTTCTTAAAAAGTTTGTTTCAACTCTAAAAGTTTAAAATGGTGATGAAAACCATTAACATCAGTTAACATGTGGAAACTCAACTGATTTATGTTGATTTACTAAAAGTGTTACTCTGAATGGTCAACATAGCGACCTCAAATGATTTTTATATATATATATTTTAGATATATCAAAAATTGCCTTTGATGGTGGAACGGATTGACGATGTTATGAGGATTCGGTAGATAATAATAATTTAGAAATAATTGTTGATTGATATTGCACTAGGAATATCGGGAATGGTTTTATACAAATTAGTATTTCTTGATTTCCATGTTATTTTTGATGATATAAACAATATAGTGGAAAACATTTCGTAGTTATCGAGGACCCATTTTTACATCTCTTCCAAGGCCTATAAAATGTTAGGAACGGGCCTGACTCGGTTAAATGTAGTATGCAAATCTATTATGTCAAAATTGTTAAAAAAAGTTTCAGAAACAGAGAATGGTATCTGGAATCTTGATTTTGTTTTATAAACTTAGGCCAAGATACAGTTATTTTTCTACACCCTTTATAGCATATGATCAAAAAGTGAAAAGAAAGAAAGAAACAAAACATGAGAAGGGTATAAAAGGAATTTACTAAAGCCGCCTTCTGAAGTTTCGGGTGGTAGATTGGTATGTTCGAACAAGAAGACCAACTCCAATTCCGACCCCAAGACAAACACCAAGGCCTATGCCAACACCAACCCTGACACCAGCATTGAACCATGACAATGCTCCATCTTCACCTTCCATGTATTCTGTTTGGCTCCAGTACAGGCTGTTGTCGTAATTTTCGTCATTTACAGGTTTGTAATGTCTATATTCCGCTATCTGCATACCAATAAGATGTGGGGTTACATTAAGTTCTATTTCAGATCAAGATGGGTGAATGCATAGACCAAGTAAGCAGTAACTTTAATAAACAGAAAAAATGTGTGAATTGTATTCGGATAGCAAATCCATAAAATCCCCTAAAATCAATCATGATGCCTTTGTTCTTATAGATGGTATATCAGTATGAGATTAGTGAACCTGGAACTGTTTCCACTCCTAGTTAGATCAAACTCGTGAAGAACGTCAAGAAAACCATCAAGAAAGGAAGTCTTAATAGTTGGCTGATAATTTATAAACAACATAGATACAAAGTACAAACGTAACTGATAATTGTTATTGTAAAAAGGTCCCCTGATTTGATTCAAGCTATCGAGAAGATCCATATGGATGCAACTTCATAGTAATGAAAAATCCTAATGGATCCATAAATTCGAGATTTCAACACTCCCTATAACACAAATAATCCTTATTTAAGACCAACTTTCCAAGCTAGGCCTTGTTTGTTTTTTTAGAAAAAGCTCTTATTAGCTCTTTATGTCTGATTCGTTAAGAGGTAGGACCATTCAGACTGTTTGTTTTTTCCAAATTTTCAGAGCTACTTATGCCTTATCATCTTCTTATCTGGTAAGAGGTAAACCAACCTCTTATTGCTCTCAATGAATTAACATTAATAGATTCTCTCTCAATCGATTCATTTGAATGATAATAAAACTCAATTTACCGTAATTAGGTGACCTTCAAATTTAAATATATTATTATCGATTAAACGTATTAGTTTAGATGAATGCTAATTTTATAATTTAGATGTAAATTTTGTAATGATGATGTATAAATATGTGAAATTGTATAAATTCAACACTATAATATTCTAATGGGTCAAATACATAATTTAAAAAAGACGTTTATCAGTTTACAAAAACAAACAGTCTTATTGATTCAGATTTCAGACTTCAGCACCACCTCTTATCTATCAGAAATGAAATAAGACTTCAAACTTCAGCACCTCTTAAAAAACAAACGCCACCTAAGAGTTTCAAGCTATCAAGATATCCATAAGGATGCAACTTCATATCCATTTACATTTCAAAGAAGTTCCCAAGAAGAACAAGTTCCAAAACCGGACTACAATTTTTCCTAGCATCCATCCCCTCCTTGACAACATTGTGATAGGGAGTGTTGCAATCTCGAATTTATTGATTGTGATATGGCTTAAATTAGGATTATTTTTTCCTGATTTACTGGGATTGGCAATCCCTTTCCTAGTCATTCGGCCGTAATTTAGGGGATTTGTTTCTAAGATGTACTACATGTAGAGGCTCCAATGTATTGTTTCATAAACATAAAATAAACACTCAACGTCACTCTCATGACTGCCAAGATGCCAGAAGAATGGACGCCTAGTGTGGTGCTGCTGCTTTATATAAAAAATGTGATGTAAGTGGCAACATTAGACATTTTCGAGAACATTACCTCTTGCAAGTGGGTTGGCAGGTCGAATATCAAATTCTTCCTTAGGTATCATGAGCAGAAAACAATAAGCGTCAAGGTCAAAAATAGAACGTCAACATGACCGATATATATGAGAAGTTAGTGACAGGACGATAGCCACGAAAGGATCCAGTCATCCAACAAAATTTCTTAAAAGAGATCGGAGTCAGGATTTCAAGATAAGGCATAAAAACAAAAGCACACGGTCGATCAAGACATTTGTAGTAAGAACTTCGGAAACATCATATTAAACAAGAAGAGTGCATGCTACCTCAAAAAGATGACAATTGTTGTCCTTCAATTATGTCACTTTGTAGAGGTATATACACACATAATGAATGACTCATGAAAAATATGTAAACGCTATAAAGCGAGAATGTGCATCATAACTTTGCCAAATAATCAATATCAATCAGGTCACAAGCAGGATGAGGTTATTTCTGCAGCCCTAATCCCCTAAGATATTCATTCGAATAATTTTGTTCTAGTGACTGATATTCCTACGAAAAATTGGAGTCAGACTTTAGATTTTCAAGATTCATGACACTACATTTTAACATTAAAATATGTGGAATATAAAATAAGCACTAAAAATCATAGTTGTCACAATGGTATGATCCGAATCATGTAAATCGACTTGATTCATGAACCAAATGACGCATAACCTAGTGAATCATAAACCTGTTCCATTCTGAAGTAATATTGTATCAGAAAAATACACAATTCTATAAATTTTACACTATTTTTTCATGAAGCGGCAATAGAAAAAATGAGTGTAAAAACATAAAAGAAATCATACAAAATTTAAACTTGAAATATGCTAGTTTTGAAACTAAAAGTCTAAAGTGGACGCTAATTATGAGACGGGGGAGTACATGTAAACTATCGAGCAGAACTTGAAACCAAACCTTTGAGATCTTAAAAGGCTAAATATTTTTCAATTTAGGTGACGTTTGTTTTTTAAGAGGTGCTGAAGTCTGAAGTCTTATTTCACTTCTGATTGATAAGAGGTGGTGCTGAATTCTGAAATCTGAATCAATAAGACTGTTTGTTTTTGTAAGCTGATAAATGTCTGAATTTGTTTAAATTATGTATTTGACTCATTAGAATATTATAGTATTAAATATTTAAATTCCACATATTTATGCATCATCGTTACGAAATTTACATCTAAGTTTTAAAATTAGCATTCACTTAAAAGAATACGTTTAAACGATAATAATATATTTAAATTATACAAATTTAAATTTGAAAGTACCTAATTATAGTAAATTGAGTTTTATTATAATCCAAATGATCTATTAAGGTTAATTCATTGATAACATTAAGAGGCAAATAAGATGTTGGTTTACCTCTTACAAGATAAGAGCAAGATAAGACATAAGTGGCACGATAATTCCGAAAAAGAAAATAGTCTAAATGACCCTACCTCTTAACGAATCAGACATAAGAAGCTAATAAGAGCTTTTTTCCCAAAAAACAACAAACAAGGCCTTAGTATCTATCAATCTCAAGAAGTTTAACGATAAGGGCATATAAATATGCAAAACGATAACTGATAAGACATACACGTATATCTCGAATTTCAATAAGTACCTGAAGATCAAGTCCAGATGCAACATCTTTCCGAGATTCTGCAGTCTCATACTCTGGGATTGAATCCAACCTCCCTTTTCTATTTTTCTTCTTCCTGA
Organism: Saussurea involucrata; assembly: GCA_033807775.1. NCBI lineage: Eukaryota > Viridiplantae > Streptophyta > Magnoliopsida > Asterales > Asteraceae > Saussurea > Saussurea involucrata. Next base: position 87,733,803 of record CM066318.1, read on the forward strand.
GACTTATCTGCAAAGTCTTTGTCAAAATAATCGGCGTCCCTGAAAAAGAACCCGCAACATAAACTTCAATCATTGGCGGTGCTGAATCACAAGCCACCATTTGCTTTCCCTTCAAAAACCGATTGCTAGCAGAAATCAACGACTCACAACTCATGCTCCACTTCCCAATATCGTTATCTTTTAATTCACCAACATTCCCATTGCAATCATTAGATATCTCCAAAGCCCCAGAAAGAATAAGATCTTCCCCATCAAAAACCTCAAACTTAACACTACCAGATAACCTTATATTATCCGTGCTGACAAAAGTAGCCTCTTCGAATTTCTTATCTACTCGGTTCCTTCTTAAATGACAAGAACTACCCTCTGAATGAAGGGTGCATCTTCTACCGTTGATTTCAAGGACAGTATCAGGATCCAACGGTATATGATTGAGCGTGAGATATTCAGGGGTGTAGCCATCAACCATGAGATTGCTTATTCTTACGTAGAACACACGTATATCGAACCATGATAATAATTGTTTACCATAAGAAGGGTGCTTAATAATCTGAAGCCCAGGATTAGCCACCATGTTATCTTTCTTCTTCAAGGTTTCATACAAATCTTTCTCCATATTTCCAAGAATGGAAAACCCTTAGACATCAAAGAAACATGGAAACCAATTTGCATAGGAACCCTATAAAACAAAACTTTTGATTAATCAATTGACCCCAGAAACTGCCAACTGAGTTTCCAACTTATAAAGAAGTTTCAGATTAAGGGGCTGTTTGTTTTTTCAAAAAACCTCTTAATACCTCTGAAGTCTGAATCGGTCAGACGTTTTTAATTTCAGACCGTTTGCTTTTTTTTCAAGATTTCAGACTCTAAAATACGTCTGAAATTAGAAGAGGTAACCTAATGTCTTATAACCTCTTAAAACACCGCCTCTTATTAATCAGAAGTGAAAGACCTCTTAAAAACAAACACCACCTAAGAATCAGAAAGTTTCATTAGTTAAAACATAAAGGTACCCATTTGAGCAATCTATTTGAAAACAAAGAAACACAGATAAAAGAGATGAAGAATTTGAATTTGAATTTTCAAGAAACATTTGGGGAAGTAGAGGCGCACCAGAAACCAAGGATGCTAAGTAATTACAAGTCAACAACAACCCTTCTCTGTTCAATTCCAAGGTTAAGATTAAATAAATTTTCAGTAATTTAAACCTTTTCAGTGTGTGATTGTGTGTGAGAGAGAGAGAAAGTCAAGGTGTAATGATGCTAAATGTAAACAGCAGGCAGCCACCAGCATTGAATATGTCACACAAACAGCCGAAAACTATATAAATCCCAGAAGGAGCGGCAAAGATATATATATATATATCTTAGATGGTTTTTCAATGGTTACAGTCCACAAATATAAACAAGTCTATGTCAACAACTCCCACTCAACACTTGCGAATATCGAATGAAAGTCCAGAGTGATTCCTCGAATCGCTTTCAAATACCCCACCAAATAGCGGTTTGGATCCCTTCAAACCCACAAAAATTTCCCAAAATTCTCTTGGTATCAATAAAAATCAAAACACAACCACACAAAAACTAATGGATATCCTGTACACCCAGATTCCAAGATTTGTCAAATTAAATGTAATTTGGATAGCGATAGGTAGGAAAAACTGCAATTTTGTTACCTTATCGAAATAGAAGAGCGAGGATGGTGGAAAATCACATTCAGAAGGAGCAAGCATTTGGAATGAAGAAAGAAGTCCGGCAACTTTGTTACACAAAATTTTTTAGGGCTTGCTCAATGAATTCTATTTTGTGTTAAATCATGGTTATAGACTAGGATTTATTTACCATTTGTGTTAAATCAGGGTTAAAAGAGATGGTTGACGTTGACACATGAGAGCATAAAAATAGTAAGAAGATTTATTTTGTAGATGGAGAGATTTATTAAAACAACCCAACTTTTTATTAATCAAAACAAAATTAAGGGGTTGTTTGTTTAACTCTTAATGGTTCCATTAAGAAGAAGTGAATCTTGTTTAGCAAAAAATAGTCTGCCTCTTAATGGTTCTAAAACCCTCTGAATGATTTTGTATCCTGAACCTCCCTTAACCATTAAGCACACTGATTTCATTCAGAACAATTACAAAACAATCATATTTCACTTTGAACTATATCATAAGAGCCTCTTAATCATTCTGCACCAAACCATTCAGCAACTGCCAAACACCCCATAATTTAAACGTACTTAGGGGTGTTTGGGATTGCTTATTTAAAACAACTTATGTTTATTTTTAAAAATGCTTATTAACTTATGTGGTGACAAAAACTAGTTTTATAGAAAGGGGTAATAAGGTAATTTGGTTGAATAAGTAAATAGGCAGTTTTGAATAAGTTAGAATGAGGTACTTATCAAAAACAACTTATTTGCGATGTGAAAAAGTCATAAACACTTTTTTTCAATCCAAACATTAGAAATAACTTATTTGACGTGATAAAAAACAATAATCAAATAAGTCAAAAAGATAAGACGTCCCAAACACTGCTTAGGCCATCCGTAATGCAACCCTCAAGCCCTCAAGCCACCTCAGCGCCACATCAGTTTTTCTCCTAACCCTCTCCTCAAACCCTCAAGCCCTAAAGTGGCGTAGCGGAACCCTCAAGCCCTCTTGGCACCTCATTTTTTTTAATTCTTTTATTTATACATTTAATTATTTAACAAAATAAAAATATTTATATATTTTTTAATAAATAAAAATAAGATAAATAATAAAAATAAAAATTCCTTTCATTCATGAAAAAATTAAAAATTACAAAATACAAAACACTACCAATTATGATATTTTTTAATTTTCTCTTTTCTCGCTAAAGTAGCCCTCAAAACGTCTCCCGAAAGGTGATCATGCGGGGATATGAAAAACTCGAAGTCTTGTTGATATCGTTTTTCTCGTTCGAGTTCCAACTTATCGAGTTCGAGTTCGAGTTTTTTCATTTTGTACTCCATTGTATCATCAATCTTCTCGTTGAACTTCGTCAACAACTGAGTAACACTTTCGTTCGTATTCGACCCGCTCGTATTACTCGTTGATGTTTTTTTTGCCTTGTTTCTCCCGATGGGTCGTTGAAGTTGCTCGACCTCGTTGACGTCTTCATCGTCATCATCGGAAGGTTTGGTACGTTTTGAACCCCGCGATGAAGTTGTCGTCATCGTTGGAACGGCTCCCCATTTTGGACATTTTTTGAGGACTTCCCAAGCTTGTTCGTGAGTGAAAGCAAACCCAAGTTGTGCTCGGTACCGTTCGTGTGCCATTCGTGAAATGTCGGCCTCACTCATTCCGCTTGATCTATTAGTGACCAAGTTGTTGTAGATGCCGCCAAAAGAATTTATTCTTTTATTGAGGTCGTTGAACTTGGTGTTGAGTTGATGAGTTGTTCTATAATTTCCGCGACCCATAAAACTAAAGAACACTTGCCCGATTCGGGTCCAAAAACTTTCTACATTTATGTAAATTCAAGTATAAGAATATTAACAAGAAGAATAATAATAATAATAATAATAATAACAACAATAATAATAATAATAACAATAAAAATATTACCACCGGTTTGTGCGTTACCGACAACGGGGTCCTCCGAAACGTCAACCCACGCCGGCACTAACGCGAGTTCCTCGTCTTTACTCCACATCTGTTTGGCGGCTCTATTTTCATATTTTTTGTTTTTTCCTTTTCTCGTTGGTGTCGGGTTTGATGGTTCCGGGATAGATTGTTGTGTGTAGATGGATTGTGGTGTGTGCGGGCTAGAATGTTGGGTTTCCGAAACAATGTCGTCGTCGAGATTGATTGCGGGTGAAGGAAGATTGTAGTTGGCCGGAGTAAAACCTTGTTCAACCAAACCGGGACGTGTAAATTGGTAAGGAATATGTTGCGGAAATTGTTGGTGAAATTGTTGCGAAAATTGTGGCGGAAATTGTTGCGAAAATTGCGGATGATAACCTTGTTGTGTAAACGCTTGAAAACCAAGCTCCGGGTCTTCTTGCGGTTGCGGTGTATCTGATCGGTTACGACGGGATGTAGGTGTTTTGTTTGGATTCATGATGAAATTTGAGAGAGTTTGAGAGAATTTGAGAGATTTTGGTGTGAAAAAATAAGAGGTTTGGATTAATATATATAGTGTGATTAAATTAAAAAAAAATTAAAAATAGCCGTTGCCAACGTCTTTATTTTCAAATTATTTAAAAAAAATTAAAAAAAAACAAATAAACCTCGGGTTGAACGGGTTTTGGAACCCGCCTCCCAAGCCCCCCCCCCCCTACTGGAGCCCGCCCTACCCGCTCCCTAGCCCGAGCCCGCTTGCGTTACGGATGGCCTTAACATTCATCACTCAAAATAGGGGTCAAAAGGTGGGATGTAGATTGAAAATTTTCTACCTTATGAATAAATGAGCATTTTTATTCTGTTTTTTATATATTTTTAATTAATACTAAAGACCTAAAGAAAAACTTGAGGGGTTCGAGCATCTCCAACAGCATTGCTAAAATATAAAAAAATGGGTTTTTGTTTGCTATTCTTCTCCAACAGCATTGTTATCATGTTTACTAAAATAGAGATTCATGGAGAAATCTCTAAATATAGAGAAGTGGTGGGCTAATGGCACCCCTAAGCCATGCTAACCACACCCCTAAAGCTATTATAATGATGTTTTTTTTCTCTTTTTTGTCTTTTTGTTGTTTTCATTTTTTGTTATTTAATATATTTATTTAATATTTTAATTGCCCTTAATATAAAAGGAAATTAATTAAAATACCCAAAGTTTGACATTGACTTACCAAAATACCCATTTTCTAAACCATTTTGTAAAAATACCCATTTTCTAAACCATGTTGCAAAAATACCCATTTTTTCCGCGATTGGGTCCGCGATCGCGGACCAGGGTCCATTTTGAAATTTTTTATCCCGCGAATAGCCCCGCTACACGCACAAAATTGTGAATTTCAATTGATATTTACACTTTTAACCCCTATACTTATTTACTTACTTTACTTTATACCTTTTACTTTCATAATTTTAATTTTACATTTAACACATATAATCGTTTATTAACTAAAATACGTTAAAAAAATACGTTTTAATTTTAACAAGTTACACCATTATAATCATCTCTTCGATATGTTCGAAATGAGCCCAATATTGATTATTTTTTGATTTATTTATTTTAATATATATCATATATACTACATAAAAATATTTTTTATATTTGAAATTCATATTCTTATAGTTAATTATTTAATTTATGGTACTCTTATAGTTAAAAATACGTTTTATTTATTTAATTATCGATGGTTCAAGTGTAAGTATTAAAAATTGGCGGAGGCTTTGTGATGGACAAACATCGATCCTTTTGTGCATACTCTGTAACTGCAAATACTTCAGCTCCAAACACACATGAATCATCATTCGCCAAATACCTATTTTCACAATTCTTAAATGAGTCCAGTGATACCAACTTGTCAAAACCTCATTTCATATTCTTCTCGTGAAACCTTGTCCTATTGCCATTCACGATATTTATAAACACATACAAATAATAATAATTTAAAACGATTTAATGAATTAGTTAATATATGATTATTATGTTAATGCGATAGGAGTGTAAAACAAAATTGAAAAAAATAAGAGATGTTATCATAAATTAAATAATTAACTATAAAGGTATGAATTGTAAATATTAAAAATATTTTTATGTAGTATATATGATGTATAATAAAATAAATAAATCCAAAAATATTCAATATTGGGCTCATTTCGAAGGTATCGAAGAGACGAGTACAATGGTGTAACTTGTTAAAATTAAAACGTATTTTTAACGTATTTTAGTTAATAAACGATTATATGTGTTAAATGTAAAATTAAAATTATGAAAGTAAAAGGTATAAAGTAAAGTAAGTAAATAAGTATAGGGGTTGAAAGTGTAAATATCAATTGAAATTCACAATTTTGTGTGTGTAGCGGGACTATTCGCGGGACAGTGGTTCGATCGCAGGATAAAAAATTTCAAAATGGACCCTGGTCCGCGATCGCGGACCCAATCGTGGAAAAAATGGGTATTTTTGCAAAATGGTTTAAAAAATGGGTATTTTGATAAGTCAAAGTCAAACTTTGGGTATTTTAATTAATTTTCCTAATATAAACTATTAATTTATTTTATGTTATTTATAATTTATTTATTTATTTTCTAATATATTTATTTATTTATTTATTTATATTATACTTTAATTAATATAGATTATTAATAAATATATATTTTTATGTTATTTATATTATTAAGTTTTATTTTAATAACATTCTATCATATTTATTTTATATATATATATATATATATATTATATTTTATATTATTAATAAAATATATTTTTCTTTAAAATGAAAATTTCGCTTAGCTTTTTATTTTATTTTGGGAAATTAATTAAAATATCCAAAGTTTGACTTTGACTTGCTAAAATACCCATTTTCTCGACCATTTTGCAAAAATACCCATTTTTTCCGCGGTGGGATCTGCGATCGCGGACGAGGGAAATTTTTTGGAAATAATGTCCCGCTATTTGGAGACTAGTCATCCGCGGCACACACAATTTCATATAAATTGATTTGAAATTTACACTTTATACCCCTATAATTATTTACTTAGTTTACTTTATACCTTTTATTTTTCTAATTTTAATTTTACACCTTAATCATATTAACACATATAATCGTTTATTAACAAAAATACGTTTTAAGTTTAACAAGTTACACCATTGTAACCGTCTCTTCGATACCTTCGAAATGAGCCTAATATTGAATATTTTTTGATTTAATTATTTAATTATATATCATATATACTACATAAAAATATTTTTAATATTTACAATTCATAACATTATAGTTAATTATTTAATTTATGGTACATCTCTTATTTTTTCAATTTTGTTTTACACTCTTATCACATTAACATAATAATCTTATATTAACTAAATGAAAAATAAAAAAACTAATAGGTATAAAGTAAACTAACTAAATAAGTATAATATAATTAAATCAAAGCATTTTGAGCTCATTTCGAAGGAATCGACGAGACGATATTAATGGTGTAACTTGTTAAAATTAAAAAGCATTTTTTAACGTATTTTAGTTAATAATTGATTAAATCGTCAAATTATTTGGATTATACGTCAAATTAAAAGGCATTATCCGTAGTACAATTAACACGTAAAAGTTGCTCGTACTTCTGTATTCGATCTGAATACGGGGTAGCTGTAACGACCCAGACCTTTTTCGAAATATTTTGCGTTTGGTGTGGAGTTTTAAGCAGAAGTAGAAGTTGAGGGGCTAGTTGGTAAATAGGAGTTGGGGTATAAAAAGGCACAAAACCCTAGACAACTTTGCAATTTCCTGATTTTTATGGTGTATGTCGGCTGAGTTTTGTTGAGAGAAAGGGGTATTAGAGTTTTGAGGGTTTTTGTGAAATTGAAGAGAGGACTCATCAAGTCTTGAATCAGAAGAAGGAATAAGATTTGGATTTCGTTTCTTGCAAGTAATCTATCAGGTAACCCTTAATCCATAACTTCACTTAAGATTCGTCTGATGATTTGTGGTTTTGAGAGTTTTCTTGCTAAAAGTTGTTTAGGACCATTGTGGGAGATTTAAGCACATTTGGATTGTGTTTAGTCAGTAAAACCTTGGGGGTTTTGGTTTTGGAACTGTATGTAGTTAATCGTCGCTTTATCTTTCTGTTTTCGGAGAGTTTAGCAAGTTTTCGAACCAAAAAGCTCATCCAGCGTTCGTCCGGAAACCTTCAGGTAGGAAGGTGTCCGGGTGAGTGTCCGGGTATTTCTTGGGCGTTTATTAGAAGGTATCCGGACGTTGAATCGTCCGGAAAACTGTGTTGTCCGGATAAGTAAATCGTCCAGAAAACTGTGTTGTCCGGATAAGTAAATCGTCCGGAAAACTGTGTTGTTCGGATAAGTTGGACGTCCGGAAAGTAGAAGTTGTCCGGTAAGTTTTGTTCACCCGGTAACCTGTCCGGAAAGCTGGGATAGGCATGGGAATGGGGCGGGTATGGGGCGGGGACCTCAATCCACATCCCCGTCCCCGATCATTATATTCATCCCCATCCCCGTCCCCATCCCCGCCGGGGAATATGATCATATCCCCATCCCCATCCCCACCGGGGAACGGGGATCCCCAACGGGGAAACGGGGATTTTTTCCCCAATCGAATTTTTTTTATTTTAATACAAAAATAATTATTTTAATACAAAAAAAAGTTATTTTAATACAAAATTAAACATCATATAGTAATTAACAACCTAAAACCAAAAGAAAATCAACCTAATCCAAAAAAAATAACGTTACACGTACCAAAACATATCGAGTAATATCCAAAAAAATAACGTTACACGTACCAAAACATATCGACTTATCGAGTAATATGGCAGAAAGGTAAACATATTACATTTACAACAAAATATAAAAAAATAACAAAAACTACAAAATATTTTGTTTAGAAATGCATCAACTTTATGAAACAAATCACCAAAATGGTGCACCAACCAAAAACGTACAACACCTATCAAACATTCCAGGGCCAAAAAATAAAAAAAAACTATGGGTTTGTAAGGCACAAACCTAAAGCCATCAGTAAGCCAACGAAATAGAAGACAAAACAGAAGGCAACCCTCATATATATATATATATATATTGCATATATAATATGAAAATGATCGATGTGTTGGGATTCAATTTTATGGAGATGTAGTTCAGTAGTTGATGGGGTTCATAAAAGAAAATATATATATACCTTTACTTATATATATATATATATATATATAATATAGGTGTCTGATGTATATGTGTATGTATACATACATTAATGATTAAAAAGATATGCAATTATTACTGATTTCTTGGACAAAAAATATTACTATATATTTAAATATATATTTTCATTATATATATATATATATATATATATATATATATATATATATTATACATATTATAAAATACGGGTACCCGGCGGGGCGGGGAGTGAGATGCCCGTCCCCGTCCCCATCCCCGGTTTTAGAAAAGCGGGGATCCCCGTCCCCGTCCCCGATACCCGGTTTTACGGGGAATCCCCGTCCCCGACCGGGGCGGGTGGACCGGGTTACCCGACGGGTCGGGGGTGATTCCCATGCCTAAGCTGGGAGGCAGGTGAGAAGTGTCCGGATGGTTCTAGTCAGCTTATAAATCTATCCCTTCGTTCAGGTAGACAGTTTGGAGGTAAAGAGCAGAGTAGGGAAAAGTAAGCAAACATATCAGGTGAGTTTTCTAACTAAAATACGTGCCTTTTAACGTGTTTTTCTAAAGTGAACACATGATGAGAAATGCCATGTTTTGTTCTTATGCTTTTATTGCACGAAAGTTGTTTAAAGTTTTATGTGAGATGTATGCATACATTGTGTAGACGTAAATTGGCTAAGTCGGGGGGAGGTTCCGCCAGTACTCACGTCGGGGGGAGGTTCCGTTTATGCCATGGGAAGTGATACCCAGTAAGGCAGCGTGATACTGACTCGTCGTCACTTTCGGGTGACTTCAGGGTGCCATTTACGGGAGCGGATTTATCCGTGGAAGTTTTTAATGTTCAGTTATGTGAAAGTTTATTATTGAAAGTTTTATATATGAAAGTTATGCAAAGTTTTAAAATGATTTTGAGAACCGTCAGGAGGGACTCACTAGACCTCATGGTCTAACCCTCGCTTTTTCCAAACTAAACCTTTTCAGGTAAGCAGATAGTAGGAGGCTCAGGTAAGTGAGCAAGAGCTTGATAGAGGACAGATGCAGATAGAGACAGTGCCACTTATACTTGTAGTAGCTAGTTCATTCTCAGTTGTGTATAGGTTGTTTCCGCCAACCTATTTTTGAGACTTACGTAAGAAATTTTGGGACCCATTTTTGGGATGTTCTAATTTATATGATTTGCATGCTTATTTTAGACTGGGTTGTTACAATTGGTATCAGAGCCATAGTTTAAGGGATTTAGGTGACCGGACGGGCCTAAACTTAAACTTGGGAGTAGAAATCACAACTGAGGATCAGGAAATGCGTTAGGAGGACACTATAATAGAGATATGACTAATAGGGTACTGAGGACTGTCATGTAAGGTAAGTTTGAAATTCTACCTGGCCAGTGTAATTGCGAACTTACAGGTACATGTATGTGCTTAACCTGCCTTATTATTCCGAAGTGGTAGTCAGAAGCTAGTGTTTATGTCGTGTTCCAGTACTTTAGAATGTCAACAAGATCCCTGAGGGGTAGACTAAGACCCCTTGTTGGGGAAGTTTCATGAGAAGTCATGGTGATGTGATGTACGTATACATCGTAGAGAAGAAATGTTGTATAGAGTATTACGAGTCGTCTAGAGGTAGCTCTTCGTGGATTCGGAGAGGAAGAATTCTTGAGTTTGAGTAAGACTCCTGTTTCGGGAGAGTCCCATTTCTAGAAATCATGGGATAGATCAGTCAGGATGGTAAGGAAAGTCAGTGTCAAAACCTTGAAGGTATCAATGGAGCCCTGGGTTCTTGGTCGAGCTTTCCATTAGCAGGATAAATGAAATAAGATACCTATAGTGAAATGAAACCATGTAGAAGTGGAAAGTGAAATAGTTGATCTAAACGAAATAGTATGAAATGGTTGAGTAAGTAGACTGTTGAATGTATGTATAGCAAATCGTTGCAAGTCGAGAGGGCGACCACTGGTCGAAAGTCGAGTGTCAATGATAAGTTGCGTGAGTAAAGCGATTGACCTTGTTTGAGTGAGTAGCCTTCAATTGCAAGTAAAGTTTCATGCATTGAGTTCGTATATGTGTACATGAGATTTTTCATAAGAAAAGTAAACGTGTAAATATCAAATTTGATCGGATATGAGTCGGCGGGTGCAAGCATATGTTTAAAGAAAAATGCAAATCCATTTGCATCGTACAATGAAGTCTTGAGGTTTACGATTTACAAAATATTCCACTCTTTTCATGATAAGCCAAGAAAACGTTTGAATGCACAACTTTTATAACCAAAATGAGTATTGACATGTCGAAGTTATATAAATGAGTGTGAGGACCGACTGGCCTACTTCGTGTCAGTAAATTTCTTTCAAAATTTTGTCGTATGGGAAGATTTTCATCCAATATTTATTTCTGTCGTAACAACACATTTCTAGTTGAGTAAGATTAAGTTTTACAGAAAGATTGCATGCAAACGATCCTCAAGATCGTTGTGCAGGGCATTAGAGTTGTGAGAATGTTGGGGTCGTGTGTACCCAAGTTGTTTTCAAGTGTTGTTTCTTTAAAATGATCAAAAGTGTGAAATGATTCATTTATTGCGTTGTCAGGCATGAAGGCTATGAACTCAATAGGTCGTAGAGTATTACATTTTAAGCTAAGGAAGAACTCCTAGAGTGGAGATGTGTTGGACAAATCAGGAGAGAATGTTTGTAGCTTCGGTAATTGCGTTCTAGAGGAGAGGTGAGCAGTGGAAGAGTCGGAAGTGGACTTTAATGTCGGTTGTATGAGGGTCTGTACCCTCGTGCGGTGACTGGAAATACAGTTGCCGAGGGACGGTTGTGTTCAGGGAAGGACTAGAAGTCATCGAGGTGTTGGTATAGCAACTCGTTATGAGTAGTGTGGTGAAGTAGAGATGAAATATCCGCGACGTTGAATAAGAGTTTAAGGTGATCCTGTAATATTGACATTACGCGAGTTAGTTTGAAATGAGGACGACGGGATGTGAAGTTGATTATGAGGTGTAGGAGAGATTAGGACCTGTAGGGGACCCTTGTTGAAGAATAGGTTAAGGAAGTATCAACGAAGTATCAACAGGTCAACAATTGACGTCAGAGTCAGTAGTTGTGTAAAGTGTATGAGGTCAAAGACTAGAATCAGAAGGTTGAAAGTTGAAGGACCACCCTGTAGGGGTGTTGAGCTAGTGAAAGGATGCTGTTTAGATAAACGTTTTACTTACGAGGTGGATGGTTCGTAAAAGATGTAGTAGTTAGCACGAACAAAGTAGGTGTATAGATTATGTCTATCTGTGAGGGAATGTGCCATGTCTATGTGTTGGTTTGAGATCACAAAGAGCTAGCAAGAAACGAGTATGTTAGAGTTAATCAGAAATTCGTGAGTTGTGGTTCAGCTAGAGTTGGGGAGAGACAAAGTAGCGAGATAGACTCGGTTATTTATGTGGGAGAACATGAGAGTAAGTTTGAGTTATGCACGAATGACCATGGGAGACCTGGTCTGCAGCGAGATGTTATGGGTGGAGAATGTACGGTCAAGTAGTGGCAGCAATTGCCTAGGTAAATGTGCCAGTTAGTGTTGTAGTAGTGTGACGTTAGGAAGAGGAAGCATCAGATGAGAGCCTTTTCGGGGGTTTCGGGTGAGGTGTACATTTGGTTAATCAAGTTGTTGGAGCACGTGGTTTGTAAGTTGGCGTTGTGATTTGGCTTGTCTCAGAATAGAATGTCGGAGCAGAAGAGAGTGATTACCCAAATGAGAAACCAAGTGTTTTTGATTGTGTGAGTTGCTAAGTAAGAATGTTGTCGAAATCTTTGGAAGTTTTAGAGAAGGCAATGGATGGGTTAGTCGAAGATGTGGGGTAGTAAATGCGAAATCTTTGAGGAATGTGAATTGTTTCTTATGTATAGAGGAACTATTCGAGGAGGTATTAGTGAGAGATCAAGGGACGTGTAATGACTTCGATCACAGGTGTCATTTCGAGATGACTTGATTGACGCCTTAAGTTGGCATTTTGATGCAACCGTTTGATTACATATAGTAACGAGAGAATGTTTCAGCAAGTGAAAAGGTCGGAAGGGAGAGGCAAGTAATGCTTGAGAGGCGGTGCTTCACGTTGCTGTGGAGAGGTGAAGATAGTACGTCGGAATAAAGGGGAAAGTTAGAAGTAGTAAGCTTGTCAGTAACACCGAGAGGTAGAGTAGCGTGCATAGATTGCCATCGGTAAGTGTCTGAACTTATGGAAAGAGTTTTGAGGAAGGGGATTTGTGCATGTCTTTGTGCGAGAAAGAAGTGGAAAGGGGCAGTTGAATGAGTTGAGTTGGCGATGTTGTGAGAAACGTTCAAGCAAACTGATCGTTCAGTGTAAGCTCTTAAAAGCAGTAAGGTGTGATCATGGTTACCTCTCCTAGTTGAGTGGGGGGAAACCGAAGTTATGTTATATGACTGGACATTTGTGGCTAGCAGTGAGAAATCGATGAGCCTTCAGGATAAGTAAATTCGGATAGGTGAACACTTCAATGAGGAATCATGGGAGTTTTCCGCTATTAGTCACGTTAAGTGTGAAATGATGGTGTGGTGAGAAGGTACGAATTAGTTGCCGAACTGTAGCCGATGTGAATCGGGAAGGGAATATGATCGGCATAGACATATGTCAGTTAGAAGAAGTGATCTAGAATTACATGTAACCCGAGGAGGGGACTCTTAGGTGTGAGCTTGTCGGGATGTACAAGGTTGGCCTTGTGCCAAGTTGTCAGTAAGTGAGTTTTCCTGGTGGAAGATCCTCGTGTTCTGGCAGGAATTTCCGCCAAGTTCTTTCTCTTAAGGAAGTATAAATGTATGAGAGACCTTATTTAGACGTGTTTAAAACCGCGAGTCCCGATGTGTGGACGAAGGCGAGCAAATGGAGGCGCGGTTGGCCTTGGTTTTATCAGGTAGTTTTAAGCGAGTATAGTGATCGAAGAGAGTGCAAGTAAGTAGTGCAAGATGGCACGTTATCGCAAGTGGTGTCTCGCCGAGGGCGGTTTCAAAGTATGGGGTGCGATTATGTTTCCCATCTGAACGGTCTGAGGCAACCGGGTAGAAATGAGTGGTTGGATTGAAAAACATAAGGCTTTGAGCCTTGAAGTTTGAGAGAAAAGTATGGTGGACTAAGTCTGCGGATCCGTCGAAGCATGAAAGTTGAATAGATAGTGCGCGATCTTGAGGTACTCGATGTGAATTTGAGAAGAAATTCGTAGTGTGATGCACGTCTCTTTTGTGGAGAGCCGATGTGAGAAATGAGATGATGGCGACCTTGCAAGAGATGCAGGCGATAAGAAGTTGACCTTGTCATTAGTGAGCGAGTTAGAGCAGCAACATACAGGTTAGACTGGTCAGAAGAATTAAAGAGTGTTCATCCGACATTTCATGTCTTAGACTTAAAGAAGTGTTTGTCAGAGGTCGTTGTGGTTGTTCCTTTGAGGGGACATCAGTATAGATGAGAGGTTGACTTACGTAGAAGGACCGATATAAATCGTGAGCGGTAAGGTTTGCTAAACGAGGAACATAGAAGTTTGACTAGTAAAAGTTCAGTGGAGTTATCATAAGGGACGAGAGGCAACGTGGGAAGTAAAATCAAATATGATGTTCAGTTACCTTCACCTTTTCGAGAATGGAATTCAGGGGACGGAATTCTTTTGAGAGGGGAGTGTTGTAACGACCCAGACCTTATTCGAAATATTTTGCGTTTGGTGTGGAGTTTTAAGCAGAAGTAGAAGTTGAGGGGCTAGTTGGTAAATAGGAGTTGGGGTATAAAAAGGCACAAAACCCTAGACAACTTTGCAATTTCCTGATTTTTATGGTGTATGTCGGCTGAGTTTTGTTGAGAGAAAGGGGTATTAGAGTTTTGAGGGTTTTTGTGAAATTGAAGAGAGGAATCATCAAGTCTTGAATCAGAAGAAGGAATAAGATTTGGATTTCGTTTCTTGCAAGTAATCTATCAGGTAACCCTTAATCCATAACTTCACTTAAGATTCGTCTGATGATTTGTGGTTTTGAGAGTTTTCTTGCTAAAAGTTGTTTAGGACCATTGTGGGAGATTTAAGCACCTTTGGATTGTGTTTAGTCAGTAAAACCTTGGGGGTTTTGTTTTTGGAACTGTATGTAGTTAATCGTCGCTTTATCTTTCTGTTTTCGGAGAGTTTAGCAAGTTTTCGAACCAAAAAGCTCATCCAGCGTTCGTACGGAAACCTTCAGGTAGGAAGGTGTCCGGGTGAGTGTCCGGGTATTTCTTGGGCGTTTATTAGAAGGTATCCGGACGTTGAATCGTCCGGAAAACTGTGTTGTCCGGATAAGTAAATCGTCCGGAAAACTGTGTTGTTCGGATAAGTTGGACGTCCGGAAAGTAGAAGTTGTCCGGTAAGTTTTGTTCACCCGGTAACCTGTCCGGAAAGCTGTGAGGCAGGTGAGAAGTGTCCGGATGGTTCTAGTCAGCTTATAAATCTATCCCTTCGTTCAGGTAGACAGTTTGGAGGTAAAGAGCAGAGTAGGGAAAAGCAAGCAAACGTATCAGGTGAGTTTTCTAACTAAAATACGTGCCTTTTAACGTGTTTTTCTAAAGTGAACACATGATGAGAAATGCCATGTTTTGTTCTTATGCTTTTATTGCATGAAAGTTGTTTAAAGTTTTATGTGAGATGTATGCATACATTGTGTAGACGTAAATTGGCTAAGTCGGGGGGAGGTTCCGCCAGTACTCACGTCGGGGGGAGGTTCCGTTTATGCCATGGGAAGTGATACCCAGTAAGGCAGCGTGATACTGACTCGTCGTCACTTTCGGGTGACTTCAGGGTGCCATTTACGGGAGCGGATTTATCCGTGGAAGTTTTTAATGTTCGGTTATGTGAAAGTTTATTATTGAAAGTTTTATATATGAAAGTTATGCAAAGTTTTAAAATGATTTTGAGAACCGTCAGGAGGGACTCACTAGACCTCATGGTCTAACCCTCGCTTTTTCCAAACTAAACCTTTTCAGGTAAGTAGATAGTAGGAGGCTCAGGTAAGTGAGCAAGAGCTTGATAAAGGACAGATGCAAATAGAGACAGTGCCACTTATACTTGTAGTAGCTAGTTCATTCTCAGTTGTGTATAGGTTGTTTCCGCCAACCTATTTTTGAGACTTACGTAAGAAATTTTGGGACCCATTTTTGGGATGTTCTAATTTATATGATTTGCATGCTTATTTTAGACTGGGTTGTTACAGTAGCCTATCCAGCAGCACACGGATAACTGTAGTGGAAAAATGTGGTACAATAGTAGGGAACGAATATCCTTATGCCATATCTAATTTCACATAATGGTTACCATTAACGTACCCAATTGTAAAAACAACATGTTGATACCACGCTGGCGGAGTGGACCTAAGCGGCAAGTACGTCTCACTGTCTTCCATATTTATAACGTGTAATATCACATTATACTTTGAAACAATCAAGACACCTATTTCAGGCATTGTCATCCAGTGTTCAACTGGTGCACCTTGAAATTTTAGCGAATTCTCTAAACTTGAATTTTTTTCATTGGTGGGATTAAATAAAATAAACATTTATCTCTCCTACCATCAAGTTTTAGCAAATTCTCTAAACTTGAATTTTTTTCAAGTTTTTTCTATTATAGCAAACAAGATAGCAAAGCTGTTGGAGAGGTTTAGATAACTAAAGCACATTTTTTTTTCTATTTTAGCAAAGTTGTTGGAGATGTTATGATACATCTTAATTTCAACATTTTTATTTTTTTTTGTCTTTTGTCAGTTTTATAATATGATTTTGTGTAGTTTTTAAGAGTTTTTCTTAAATGATTTATAACAAAATATAAATATTTTATTTAATAGTTATATTATTTATAAAAATAAAACACAAACATTAAGGTTGACATATAAATAAAGCATAAAATAATTTATATTACATTTTGGATTATATAATATGAATAAAAAATATGGATAATAAAGTTATAAACAAAACAAAAAAAAATATACAATATAACAATTTTATAATAAACCAAAAGTTACAAAATTATAAAACAAAACAAAACTAATAAGATATATATAGATATATAGAATAATAAAATAATAAAATAATAAAAATAACATTATATATATATATATATATATATATATATATATATATATATGTCATATTGAGGTGATTGAGTTGAGGGGTCCAATTCCCTAGGTATTCAACACCCCTGTTAAGGGGTGCCATTAGCACCGTCCTATAGAGAATTCTCTATAATTCTCTAAATAGAAGAGAGAAATAATTATTTTATTCAACTCATCAATAACATAATTCTTTTATCATTTTATATTAAAATTTTCTTTTAAAGTGTATTGGGAATATAAATTAGAGAATATTATATAATATAATTTGTGTTAAAATCTCTAAAATATCAAAGTTGTTGGAGATGAATATAACTATTTTTAGAGATTTTAACTTTTGATTCTCTATTTTAGAAAAAATATAGCAAACTTGTTGGAGATGCTCTAAGGATCTTAAAATGAAGAAAAATAGTGATTGATATAAGAAAGTACATAATACAAGGGAAAAACAAAAAGAAACAAAAGAAAATATGAAAAATGAAGTGTATAAGAAAAACATATTAATAAGCATGCATATAAGGTTTGTGTTTGTACATCCATTAATATTAGCCACTTAATTGACGTAATCTATTAATGATTTTACTTATTACATAAATAAAAAAAGAAGGGTAGATATATGATTATCAATGACATAATATGTTTAAATGAGAAGTGTTAATGGTGTGAGAAGTAGAGAAGTGATCATAGCCTTTATCTAAAGAAAAATTGATCAAAATTTGTGGCTTTGATTGTAAAGCATTTGGATAATTTGGTCGCATGGTAACAACTAGGCAAAAAATAGAGAAGTAGTTTTGTAACTTTTACAAAAGGCCGCAAACAAGTGCGTATGGGAACTCGTGTAATTCATATATGAACTATTTAACAGATTCACGCAATTTAGAATCCAATTCGAGATTTTTCTTGAGAGGTATCGGGAAGGTATAAACTCATGTGATTCAAGTATGAACTATTTAACTAATTCATATATGAAGCCGAATGATTTACGTATGAACTATTTTTAAGTCATTCACATATGAACTATTTTAATTGATTCACCAATTAAGAAATTTTATAATTTTGATAACTTATAATTGCGATATATGATCGAGAGAAATCGATGATAGAATCGTTAACGGGATCGAGATTGTGTATCACCGACCATACTTCTGTTGTTTTCGTTCATGGTGACGATGAAGTGATCAATGGTTAATAGATCGATCTTGATTATCGCCACCGCTTAACTATATTACGTTTCCTTTAAAAAGAATTCAAAATTTGGAGCTTTGACTGTGAAACACTTAATAATTTAATAATTTGATCTAAGGGCTAGGATCACTTATCTACTTCTCACATACTACTTCTCATTTAAACCTCTCTCTATTATTTAATAACATTTGAGATAGTTAATAAATTAAGGCATCATTTAGCAAAAAAAAAGCTAGCTTATTTTTTGGGTACATGTTTGAATGACCATAAACTAGCTATTTGATAAGCTACTTGAAGTAGCTTTTGAATAGCTTTTTGTGAATATTTCAATTATGCCCTCATTAATATTAATTATTATTTATTAACTGTTATTATAAATAAATATTAATTTTTAAATTTAATTATTATTAATTTATATTAACTTAAGATTATTAAATTCATTTTTAATTATACATTGATATTAATTTTTAATTATTTAGAGTTATTGTTAACCATATAAGTTTTTATATACTTTTTAATATTAATCAATATATTTTAATGGTTAATTACTATTATCTTTTTTATTATTATTTAGTTATTTTTTCATATTATATGTAACGGTTATTTATTCATAAGTTAATATATATTTTTTAAAACTTGTTTTAACAAATTCATATTTTAAATTATTTTAATTAACATGTTATATTGTTGAATTTTTCTTTACTATATTGGTTGTATTAGTTAACATATTATATTGCTATAAATTTATTTTAATTATATAATTAAATATTGTAATTGATAATTTTTTGAAGATGTCCTTTTTGGTCATTTTACATGCTTATAAGCTAGTTTTGCCAAACATGTCTTCTTCATCAGCTAGCTTATCAGCAACCACCTAGCTTATAAGGCTATGCTTGGCAAACTAGCTGATAAGCTAGCTGATGACTTATAAGCTAGCTGGTAGCTGATAATCTAGATGTTGACTGATAAGCTAGCGGGTAGTTGATAAGTTAGCTGATGAAGAAGTCATGTTTGACAAAAACTAGTTTATTAGCATGTAAAATGAAAAAAAATGACATCTTTAAAAAATTATCAATTACAATATTTAATTATATAATTAAAATAAATTTATAGCAATATAATATGTTAATTAATACACCAATGTAGTAAATAAAAATTAAATAATATAATATATTAATTTAAAGAAATTAAAATTACATATAAATTTTGAATTTATTAAAAATAGAAAATATACATATCAACTTATGATTTTAAATAACCATTACATATAATATGAGAAAATAATCAAATAATAATAAGAAAATAATAGTAATTGATAATTAATTATATTGATTAACAATAACTAACAATAACTCTAAATAACTAAAAATTATTATCATGTATAATTAAAATTTAGTTTAATAATTTTCCATTAATATTCATTAATAATAATTAAATTAAAAAACTAATATGTATTTACAATAATAGTTGATAAATAATCATTAAAATAAGCATTTTTTATGTACTTGTTTGGATGACCATAAGCTAGCTTTTTGAAACGCTACTTGGAGTAGCGTTTCAGTAGCTTTTTATGAATATTTCAATATTGCCCCTTATTATTATTTACTAACTATTATTATTAATAAATTTTAAATTTTAAATTTTTAAATTTAACTTTAATTATAATTAATTAATAAATATTAATTAATATTAACTGAAAATTACTAAATTAAATTTTAATTATACATTGATATTAAATTTTAATTATTTAGAATTATTGTTAATCATATAAATTATTTTTATTTATTTTTTAATATTAATGAATATATTTTAATTATCAATTAGTATTATTTTTTAATTATTTTTTCATATTATATGTAACGATCATTTAAAATCATAAGTTAATATATATTTTTTCTAAAACTTTTTTTAACAAATTCAAAATTTATAGTATATATGTAATAATAAATCTTAAATTTCTTCTAATTAACATATTATATTATTTATTTTTTCTTTATTACATTAGTTGTATTAATTAACATATTATATTGTTATAAATTTGTTTTAGTTACATAATTAAATTTGTAATTGATAATTATTTGAAGATGCCATTTTTGGTCATTTTACATGCTTATAAGCTATTTTTGTCAAACATGACTTTTTCATCAACTAGCTTATCAACTACCAGCTAGCTTATCAGTCAACAGTTAGCTTATCAGCTATCAGCTAGCTTATCACCTAGTTTGCCAAACATAGCCTTAATGAGGGCAAAGTTTGAAATATTCACAAAAAGATGTTCAATTTTGTAGCCTTAGGCCATGTTTGGCAAACTAGCTGATAAGCTAGCTGTTGACTCATAAGCTAGCTGTTGATTCATAAGCTAGCTATTGATTCATAAGCTAGCTGGTAGTAGGGGTGTACGCGGGTTGGGTTGGGCGGTTTTTGACGTTTTTACAACCCAACCCAATTATGGCGGTTTGAAAATTCTCAACCCAACCCAACCCATTCAAAAGTGTAACCCAACCCAACCCTTGCGGGTTAGGGCGGGTTGGGTTGGGTTGGCGGGTTAGCCACAACTTTTCGACATTTCTCTTTTTTAAATGACATCTCATTATCTTAAGTGATCCCACAAATAGTTTGTCAATTCTATTACTATGATAAGCATAATCTTTTCCACAATTATACTAATATATGTATAATTTTTTTGGGTTATAAATTATAATGGTTGTAAACTACAATGGTTGTAAATATTATATATATCATGGTTCTAAATAACTCGTTATGGTCTCGTTATGGCGCGTTATGGTGTCAAGGCTTAGGTTCGCCGCCACGTTAACCCTATGGCTCCACTCTAAGGGTTGACTTGTTTTGTTACGCGTTATGGCACGTTATGGCGTGTTACAATGCGTTGACGCATTATTTTGTAAAGTGTAAGATTGTTTTTAGTATAGAATAAATGATAATTGTTCAAGGAACGTAAGACTTAAATACTCATAATAAGGAAACCTAAAAAGTAAAAACCCTAAATTGTAAATACTTACTCTCATTCTCGTACACGAAGAGTCGAACGCAAACAATGAGAATTAAAGATAGTAGTAAGTAGAGATTCAAGAGATTTACTCCCAATTGTTCACTCTTGATATCATTTTCTGTGCTCCATATATTTGGTATCAATGCCTTTTTATTTATTGATTTATTAGTTTACATGAATTTATCTTGTTCTACGGTATTATTTAATACATAACACACAATGTGTGTATATATATATATGTGTGTGTGTGTGTGTGTGTATGTTGTCGTAACTCGTAAGGCTTGAGGTTTGACCTCGCCGCCACGTCTCGCATCATTTAGAACATTGATATATATATATATATATATATATATATATATATATATATGGAGAGGTTCAAATGAGAAATGCTAAATATTTGAGAAGTAAAGAAGTGATTTTAGTCATTCATTCGGTCAAGATCGGTGGCTTTGACCGAGAAGCAGCGGATAATTCCTTGCGTGGTCTGCGCGTGGTCTGCACAAGATATAGGGGTAGTTTCGTAAAAAAATACGCGGGACGAATTCATATATGAATCTGTGTGATTCACATATGAACTATACGTTCATATATGAACCTTTGTAATGTAACAACCCAACTCAAAAGATAACAATTGAACAACAAGAAATAAACAACTCGCCGAAAAGGCTCCGGAATACAACATAAACATACGAGTACAAAAAGGTTTGCGGAAACAACCCAATACACAGCTGAGATTTCTAGAATACTAAGCCTGGCATACTATACTATGTTGACTTCCTTCTAGTCCCCAGCTTCACGCTCACGCCTTCTCTTTGCCCTTACTAGTAACTCCTACTAAGCGCTTTCGTGAAAATGGTTTAGTTTTTGAAAAACGAGGGTTAGACCATGAGGTCTAGTGAGCTCCCTCTAGCGGCACAATTTCATCAACAAATATAAAACATTCATAACCATTATAACAACAACTTTAAACAATAAACTTTCACATAAACTGCACATGTAAACGGCACACTGAAGTCCCGCAATAACGACAACGTATCAGTCTCACACTGCTTTACTGGGTCACACCTCCCATGGCATAAACGGGACACCCCCCGGTATGAGTACTGGCGGGCCACACCCCCCGACTTAGCCACTTTACATCTATCAACAATGTATGCATACATCTCAAGTAAACTTCCATACATACATTTTCATGTAATAAAACATATCAGTTCATATTCATTTACTTACTTCAGAAAACACGTTTAAAATACGTATTTAGTTAGAAAAACTCATATGTCGCCTTTGTGCACTACTTCTCACGAAAGCTTCGGTTCTCTAGGTGAAACACCTAAGATATTAAAGAGTATAAGAGCAATAAGTCCTACGCTGACCTTCACTACCATCTGTACAGATCCTCAAAGAACTTGATTCAAAAGAACCACTGAGTCTGAAACCAAAGTTCCGGACTCCAAACTCCATTTCCGGACTCGTTTCTAGATTCCTTTCGGATTCCGGATTCTGCCGACTTCTCCGGATCTATTCCGGATTCCAAACCCCAATCCGGGTTCAGGTCCAATCCGGGTTCCGGTCCCATTCCGGATTCCGGTCCAATCCGGGTTCCGGTCCCATTCCGGATTCCGGTCCAATCCGGGTTCCTTTCCAGTTCCAGACTACGCCAAAATTTCGTTCAAAACATTCTGAGTGACCAAAACCTCAATCCAACCGATGTGCAATGATCGAATACATTGAAAAAAGACTGCAGGAACATTAAGACACTACTATACAACAGAATCAAATCCTCACACAATCTAAACGTCGATTAGGACCTTGTTTATCTTAGGAACTCATCAAAACATGAAATCACCTTGACATCACAATAAGTGCCTGAAATTAGAAGATTACATTTCCAAATTGATGCTAAAGTTTCCTTGATGCAACCCCCTTCTTGCCTTCTTCCTAAAATCACGGATTGCTTGCTTGATTTCTTCTTCAGCTCCCACTCATACACAGTCGCTCTCAATTTGCAATAACCTAGAGTTTTGTGCCAAATAACAAGGGTTTTTATACCCTCCTCCAACTTACAATTCAACCCCCAAAGTTATAGCCTCTTGACTTTTCTCACAAAATTCCCAAATCTTTTCAATAGAATCCCGGTTATTACAATACCTCCCCCTCAAAAGAATTCTGTCCCCGTAATTCCATCGTCGGACAAGCTTGAGTACTTGGATCTCATGTCCGTCACTACCTCTCCAGTTGCCTCTTGTCCTTTGGAAATTCTAATGCATCTCCACACGGTCAAGTTCCTTGTATCTCAACTCCTTGGCTTGACTTACGGTCAAAGATTGCCACCAACCTTAAGACAAAGTTTCACTTCTCATCCACCCGTATCCTTGCTAAAGTATCGCCATATCAACTTCCAACAAGCATCCTTGAGTATAGAGACATGATACACATTATGACTCCCCCATAATCTCATCAGGTACAACCAATTTATACCCAAATCTCCAACTCATTCCACAATTTCAACGAACCCAAAATACGGCCCGACTTCACCTTTTTCTCGGACACACCACCCCATTCTCTAGGGGCGTCTCCCGCATCAAGTTGTCCCCCAACTAGCGATTCACAAGACTCACGTTTTTTAGCCTAATCAACTTAGCTCCACCCAGCTGCCCAAACCATTCTGATTGAAATCATAGTCGCTCCCAATCCTTCGGATCCACCCCTCGGTTAACCACCATTTTCTTACGTTGGGTTATTTCATATGACATACTTGCAATGTCTCTGATTGACTGCACTGCATTAGATACCATCTGTAACATCCCAGACCAACCGTATCAGGTATTGTCCGCTTTGTCCACATACCTAGACTCACGGATTTAAAACGCGTCCAACCAAGGTTTTCCTCGAGCAACTTTACTTCCTTAAAAGAAAGAACTTTGTTGAATTCCATGCCACAATAATGTCAATTCTCTATCAACCGTAACCACTCAACTTGACAAATTGGCACAAGGCCAACCTTGAATATCCCAACAAACTCACCGCCAAGAGTTCCCTCATCGAATAACACTGACTACACCTCATCAGTGTAAATCTATTCATACGCTCCCACCACGTCATCACCCCAGACATACATAGCTAAAAGCAGGAAACCTCCACAATCCATCGTCCGATGTGTCCATCAATCTGAGGTGAACCAAATCCTGAAGATACACATTCAAACTCTCGTTGCATCCAACAATCATCTAACCTTACTCGAAATAAGTTCAAGTTTTTACTCGCTCAAGGAGGAACGACCATGCTCACCCGAAACTACTCCCATTAGCTTAGCACTGAACAACAAGTTTACTTGAGACATCTCTCCCAATCACACCAAGTCAAATCCAGTGGTCATTCATTCCGAGTACCATGTTAATCTACCTTTTTCCTCTTCCTCCTCGACGCATAATGCCTTCAATGAACAGCTCACTAGAAGGTGCACGCTTTCGACCAGTCGCCTAAGTTAGTTTTCTGCCGCCCTTGAACCCTAACACATCCAAAACCTCTTCCTCCATACTCTTACCAGGAGTTCGTATACCCACCAATGACAATCTATAAACACTACTCCACCCTTTCGGTGTCACTTGTCAAACTTACTGCTTCCAACCTACTCACTTATTCCGACATACTATCTTCATCTCCCCACATTAGCATGGAGCACCGCCCACCAAAGATTACTCGCCCCCTCTTCCGACCTTTATACATACACCGATAACACTTCCTCAACACCATACATAACCAAATGGTCTCACCAAAATTCTAACTTGAGGTATCCAACCAAGTCATCCCAAAATGACACCGGTATTCGAAGCCACCACACACTTATTGATCTCCAAACTGTTACCTTCTCAGATAATTCTTTCGTACATAAGAAACAATTCACATTCCTTAAAAATTCCGCATCTACTACACCACATCGTAAACTAACCAATCCAACATATTCTTTAAACTTTCAATGATCCCAAAATATACTCACCCAACGACTCACACAACCAAAAACACTTGGTTCCTCATTTGGGTAACCACCCACTACCGCTCCGCCAATTTATCCCGATAATAGCCATATCATAACGCCAGCTTACAATCCACGCGTCCCAACAACTTGCTTAACAAATTGTATAACTCATCCGAAATTTCTGAAAAGAACTTCCATCTGATGCTTAACCTCCTTTAACAACACATTACCATAACACTGGCTTGCATAACCACCTTGGCAACAGATGCCACTAACTTGCCCGCACGTTCTCCACCCACAACACCCCACCACAGACCAGGTTCTCACGGTTACTTGTACATATACTCAATCTTGCCTTCCTAATCTCCTGCATAAATGTAACCAAGTATATCCCACGACTTCGTCTTTTTCCACATCTAGATGAACCACAACTCGCGATTCTCAAGAAACCATTCCTAATTTATAGGGCGCATTCTTTTTCAGATCGATATAATCAATGCATCCACTTCGGACGCGCTAACTACCTTCTCCTTTTATGAATCATCAAAACCTCGCAGGTAAAACACTCATCCAAATAGCAATCTTTTACAATCACAACGTCCACACAAGGTGATCCACCATCATGCAAGTATACTTCTTTCCTGGATGACCCCCTTACGTCTACACACACCAGGGTAATTTTCTCAACTTTTAACCTCCTGATCCAAGGCTTCTGCTTCAAACATCTTAAACAGTTGTCGACTTCAACATCAATAGACAACATGATGACGCTTCCAAATCTTCCCGTCAACAAGGGTTCCTAACGGGACTTACTCCTTCCAACATATCATAATCAACCTTATACTTCGCCGTCCTTACTTGAAAAAAATTCAAGACTCACCTGGTGTGAGGTCACATTACAAGGCCACTCTCAAATTCTCAGGCTCAACGCTGACAACATTCATCAAAGAAACTCGATGCTACATAAAATGAGTCACTAAAATAAATATCTTAATGATTTCCAGTCCTTCCCCCGGGCACAACCGTCCCTTGACGACCGCATCTTAAGCTACTGAACAAGAGTACAAACTACCACCACACAACCAATCACCAAAGTCCATTTCTGACCTTTTCACTATTCACCTCTCTTCCTGAACACGAATACCAAAATTACAAAACACTCGCGACTGTCTTGACCGACACATCTCCACTCTCGAAACCCTTCCTTATCTTTGAATGTAATAATCTCTACGACCTAGTGAGTTCATAGACTTCATGCATGCCGACGTGATAATTTAAATAATTTCGCACATTTTAACATTAAAAAAAACAACACTTGGACACAACTTGGGTACACATGACCCAACACTCTCATAACTACCAAGTCATGCACAACGATCTCGAGAATCGTTCGCACGCAACTTTTCAGTAAACACAACCTTAACCATTCAGAATGATGTCGTTACATCAGAACAATTTGAATGAAACCTTTCCTATACGGGTAGAAACGTTCTGTATGAAATCACTGACATGAAGTAAACCAGTCGGATCCCACAATCAGTTATATGATATCAACATGTCAATACTCATTTTGATTATAAAAGCTTTGCGGTCAAACGCTTTAATGATTTTCCTCAACGAAGATTTCCTCAACATGAAAAAATAGCGATATAATTCGCAAATCACTAAGTTCAAAAGTTTTATTGTGCAACGTAAATAGCTCTGTCTTTTCCTTTAAGCACACTCTTGCACGCGTCGACTCATTTCCAAACAAGAAATTTGTTATTTACGCAATTACTTTTAATCATGAAAAGATCATGTAACACTTATAAGGACACAATGCATGAAACTTAACTTGCAATTGAAGGCTATTCACTCTACCAAGGTCACCCGTTGTACTCACACAACTTATCATTGGCATTCTACCTTGACCAACGGTCGCCCTCTCGTCCTTGCAACAACTTGTTGTACATGTGTTTCACCGCCTACCTTCTCACCCATCCCAAACAGTTTTCGTCTTGACCAATTACTTCACATTCTACCCCTACACGTATTTCAATCCAACACTGATATCTTCCCTTCATTGATCCTGCCACTGAAAAGCTCGACTAAAGAGTTAGGGCTCCAATCCCCCACTCGCTCTTGAATTGAAGCTTTCAAGATTCCGACACCTTCCTTCCTTACCATCCCAACTGATCTACACAACAATTTCGAGAACGAGGGCCCACTAGAAACCAGGAGTTTTACCCTTAATTAGTCGTTCATTCTTTTCGAACCCAATAAGTTCTTCCTCTAGACGCCTCATAACATTCCAAACAACACTTCTTCTAGAAGATACAAACATTATATCACGGATGATCTCTCACGATACCTCAACCCTTTGCTATCACAGCAAGGTCAAAACTCACTACATACTACCTCACCCATCGACCTTCTCAACAAGATCAATTGAGCACACTCGTGTACCTGTAAATTCGCGATTACATTGGCCAGATGTAATTACAAATTTACCGTACATGACGGTCCTTGCTACTCTATCACTAGCGCACTTAAAGTGATCTTTCCTACATGATCCTATATCTCAGCTGTAGGGGTGTAAATAGGTCGGGTTGGGTTGGGTTCGGGTTCAACCCATTTATTAATTGGGTTGAAAACCTCAACCCAACCCAACCTGTTTAAGTAAATGGGTTGAGATTTTCAACCCAACCCAACCTGGTACTTAAATGGGTTGGTAGCGATTGACCTTTTTATGATTTTCTCAATCCAACCTGTTTAATAAATGAGTTGAACCTGGGTTAACCCACTTAATTTTAAAACTTTAAATATAATAAAAAAGAACTAAAACATAATTCCATGACAAATACACAAGTCACAACCACAAAACCAAATAAATTGTTCAAAGTTTCAATAAAACACAACCATAAGTGAAATAAATTGTTCAAAGTTTCAATAACACAACCATAAAGTCAAACAAATAAGTTTCTTGGGCCGCCGTCGATCTCTTGGTTGGAACTATAAGGAAGTGTCGGCTAAGGCTTAGAGAGTTTAGACTTCGAAAGTTTGAACGATAGAATATTGAAATGGAAGGACCAAAGGAGTTCAGTTTAGACTTTAGTGGAATCATATTTAGTTTTTTTTATTAACCTTTTAATTATTAATTATAATTAAATAATGATAATAAATTAAAAACAAGTTGTAAATGAGGTAAAAACAGGTTGTAAATGAGTTAAAAACAGGTTGTAAATGGGTTGAAATCAGGTCGAAAATTTCAACCCAACCCAACCCATTTATTAATTGGGTTAGACGGGTTGACCCATTTAACTTAAATGGGTTGAAAATCTCAACCCAACCTGCTACTATTGGGTTGGGTTCAGGTTGGGTTGGCGGGTTGGGTCAATTTTTGCCACCCCTACTCAGCTGTGCTCCCCTCTACTCCACAGTTTAAGTTTAGGCCCATCCGGTCACCTAAATCCCTTAAACTATGACTCTGATACCAATTGTAACAACCCAACTCAAAAGATAACACTTGAACAACAAGAAATAAACAACTCGCCAAAAAGGCTCCAGAATACAACATAAAACATATGAGTACAAAAAGGTTTGTGGAAACAACCCAATACACAGCTGAGATTTCTAGAATACTAAGCCTGGCATACTATACTATGTTGACTTCTTTCTAGTGCCCAGCTTCACGCTCACGCCTTCTCTTTGCCCTTACTAGTAACTCCTACTAAGCGCTTTCCTGAAAATGGTTTAGTTTTTCAAAAACGAGGGTTAGACCATGAGGTCTAGTGAGCTCCCTCTAGCGGCACAATTTCATCAACAAATATAAAACATTCATAACCATTATAACAACAACTTTAAACAATAAACTTTCACATAAACTGCATATGTAAATGGCACACTGAAGTCCCACAATGGCGACAACGTGTCAGTCTCACACTGCTTTACTGGGTCACACCTCCCATGGCATAAATGGGACACACCCCCGGTATGAGTACGGGCGGGCCATACCCCCTCGACTTAGCCATTTTACATCTATCAACAATGTATGCATACATCTCAAGTAAACTTCCATGCACGCATTTTCATGTAATAAAACATATCAGTTCATATTCATTTACTTACTTCAGAAAAACCCGTTTAAAATACGTATTTAGTTAGAAAAACTCACCTGTCGCCTTTGCGCACTACTTCTCACGAAAGCTTCGGTTCTCTAGGTGAAACACCTAAGATATTAAAAAGTATAAGAGCAATAAGTCCTATGCTGACCTTCACTACCATCTGTACAGATCCTCAAAGAACTTGATTCAAAAGAACCGCTAAGTCTGAAACCAAAGTTCCGGACTCCAAACTCCATTTCCGGACTCATTTCCGGATTCCTTTCGGATTTTGGATTCTGCCGACTTCTCCGGATCTATTCCGGATTCCAAACCCCAATCCGGGTTCAGGTCCAATCCGGGTTCCGGTCCCATTCCGGATTCTGGTCCAATCCAAGTTCCTTTCCAGTTCCAAATTACGCCAAACTTTCGTTCAAAACATTATGAGTGACCAAAACCTCAATCCAACCGATGTTCAATGATCGAATACATTGAAAATAGATTGCAGGAACATTAAGACACTACTAGACAACAAAATCAAATCCTCACACAATCTAAACGTCGATTAGGACCTTGTTTATCTTAGGAACTCATCAAAACATGAAATCACCTTGACATCACAATAAAAGCATGAAATTAGAAGATTACCTTTCCAAATTGATGCTAGAGTTTCCTTGATGCAACCCCCCCTCCTTGCCTTCTTCCTAAAATCACGGATTGCTTGCTTGATTTCTTCTTCAGCTCCCACTCATACACAATCGCTCTCAATTTGCAATAACCTAGGGTTTTGTGCCAAATAACAAGGGGTTTTATACCCTCCTCCAACTTACAATTCAACCCCCAAAGTTATAGCCTCTTGAACTTTCTCACAAAATTCCCAAATCTTTTCAATAGAATCCCGGTTATTACATGTAATTCACATATGAACTTTTTTTAACTAATTCATATATGAACCTTTGTGATTCATATATGAATCAGTTAAAAAAAAGTTCATATATGAATCAGTTACTTGGTTCAACTGATTCATATATGAACCTACAGTTAATTAGTTTCATATATGAATCAGTTAATTGGTTCAACTGATTCATATATGAACCTACAGTTAATTTGTTTCATATATGAATCACAAGGTTCATATATGAATTAGTTAAAAAGAGTTCATATGTGAATTACAAAGGTTCATATGTGAATCACACAGATTCATATATGAACTCGTCCCGTGTTTTTTTTGTAAAAGTTACGAAATTGTCTTTCTATTTTTGGAACAGCCACAACTTTTGACCAGTCAAAGCCGCAACTTTTGACCAATTAAAACCGATCTTGACCGAATAAATAGCCAAGATTACTTCTCTACTTCTCAAATATTTAGCACTTCTCATTTGAACTTGTGGCTATATATATATGTATGTAAAATTTATCGAAATAATATAATGTAGCGGCGGGTTGGGTTGGGTTGGGTTGAGTTATTCTAACCCAATTTCAACCCTCCTAATTAGCGGGTTGGCAGTTTAACGGGTTGGCGGGTTGGGTTGGGCGGGTTTCGCGGGTTGACGGTTTTTTGTACACCCCTAGCTGGTAGCTGATAAGCTAGCTTATGAAGAAGTTACATTTGACAAAACTAGCTTATAAACATGTAAAATAACCAAAAAGGGCATCTTCAAAAAATGATCACTTACAATATTTAGTTATATAGTTAAAACAAATTTATAGCAATATAATATGTTAATTAATATAACCAATGTAGTAAAGAAATATTAAATAATATAACATGTTAATTAAAAGAATTTAAATTTTATTATTACATATATACTATAATTTTTGAATTTGTTAAAACAAGTTTTAGAAAAATATATCTTAACTTATGATTTTAAATAACCGTTACATATAATACGAAAAAATAACCAATTAATAATTAAAAAAGATACTAGTAATTGAAAATTAAAATATATTGATTAATATTAAAAAATATATAAAAATAATTTATATATTCAACAATATCTTTAAATAATTAAAAATTATTTAATTTAATAATTTTAAATTAATATTTATTAATTAATAATAATTAAATTTAAAAAATTAATGTTTATTTATAATAATAGTTAATTAATAATAATGAGGGCAATATTGGAATATTCACAAAAAAATACTCAAAAGCTACTTCAAGTAGCGTTTCAAAAAACTAGCTTATGATCATCCAAACATGTATCTAGGAAAAAAACTAGCTTATAAGCTAGCTTTTTTTGCCAAACGATGCTTAAGACCATCTGCAACCCACCTCTAAAAACACTAAATTAAGGTTGTTTTCATCTCCAACCCACCACTAAGACCATCTCCAACCCACCTCTAAAAACACTAAATTAAGGTTGTTTTCATCTCCAACCCACCACTAAAACACAAAAAAATGGAGGTTAATAAAGCATCCATCTATATTTGGAGGCCAATAAAGTAGACCTCTAAAAATAATATTAATATTATATTCAACTTTTATAATTACATATATATATTATAATTATTTGTGTTTTAATAAAGTACTATAATAATCAATGCACACATTATTGTATTATTATAGATGTTTTTAGTGTTGGGTTGGAGTTGTTTTTTAGTGTATAACAGTATAAGGGTCCCACCATTTTTAGTGTTTTTAGTGTTTGGGTTTGAGATGCTCTAAAACACAAAAAATGGAGGTTAATAAAACATCCTTCTATATTTGGAGGCCAATAAAGTAGGTCTATGTAATAATCAAGATTTTAAAGGAAAGAATAAGAGTTGGTGGGGGTGTTTTAAATTTGCAACTTTAGGAGGGGCTGATTCGTAATTTTGAAATAAGGGTATAAGACCCACATCGTTTGCACAAAACCCTAGGTGTTGTTGTCATTTTCCTTGTGACGGCTGTGGGTGTGGAAGCAGAGAGAAAGAGAATCAATCAGCAACCTGCATTCTTGGAGGAGAATAGAGAGAATCTCATCATCAAGCAATCTAGGTAATCCTTAATCTTATTTCTTATTGCCGTATGTGTGTTTGTCGATTTTTACTTGGGATTTTGAGGTCATGCTGGAGACTTTTCTTCTTGTGAGCGAGCAATCTGATCAAGGTTTTGGGAGAGTGAGATTTGAGCCTTGTATGCTAAATCCCCCATGTAATGTATTGAATGCTCGCCTTACATTTTGGTGTCCCGATGCCTTGGTGAATTATTCGTTGGTTAACTGTTGATCGACAAAACCCCTCGTGTTCGGATGTCGCCCTGGTTGACAGTTTCCGGACTTGGAATCCGGAAGTGAGAATCCGGACTTGTAATCCGGAAGTATCCGGACTAGTGATCCGGAAGTAGTAATCCGGTAGTACCCGGAATAACATTCCGGAAGTGGAAATCCGGAAGTGAGAGTCCGGACACAGCCCGATATATTGGGATTTTCTCACCATTTGTGATGTTGTAAGGCAAGCGGCTTACGACTCTTGAATCCTTTTATTTATAGGTGTTCCGCTTAGAGATCTGAAACGTAAGTGAGAAGTAGCGAGCAAGATCAGGTGAGTTTTTTTTCTAACTAACTACGTGTTTTAATGTGATTTCAGAAGTAAGGAAGTAATATGAAATGGTTTAATTATGCTATATGATGAATGTTTGGAAAGTCAATTTAAAGTGTATGCATACATTAATGATATCTGTGAATTGGCTAAGTCGGGGGTGTGGCCCGCCAGTGCTCATACCGGGGGGTTTGTGCCGTTTATGCCATGGGAGGAGTGACCCAACAAGGCAGTGTGAGACTGACACGTTGTCACTTCCGAGTGACTTCAGTGTGCCATTTGCATGTATGATTGTTACATGAAAGCTTTGTTTAAAGTTGTGATTTACACTTGTTATGAACTGTTTTAAATATTTGATAACGAAATTGTTGCCACTAGAGGGAGCTCACTAGACCTCATGGTCTAACTCTCGCTTTTCCAAACTAAACCTTTTCAGGGAAGACGTTAGTAGGAAGCTCTGGAAAGGGCAAGGAGAAGAGCTAAGGTGTGGATGCTGTTAGGCGATAACTATTCCCAGTCATCCTTTAGATTTCAATTTATATTCTCAGTGGTGGCGTGTTGGCAAGGGCTTGGGGGGATGTGGTGGAATATCCCATCCACCCCGGGTTCGAGTCCAGGCGTCAGCATTCTGTGGCCAGGCTTAGTCTCAGACGGCCGCTTTGTTTGTTTGTTTCCAATTTGCCAAGGATGTAGTCTAGGCAAAGCCTAGATGAACCTTATAAAAAAAAGACCTAGTTTTGAGACGGTTGTAATTGAGAAAATTTTGGGACCCTTTTTAGCTGATTAATATTTAATGCTATGTTATGCTTTATTTTTGTTTGGGTTGTTACAGTCTCTAAAAATAATATTAGTATTATATTTAACTTTTATAATTACATATATATATATATAGATTAATAATTTAATAAATTATAATTATTTTTGTTTTAATAAAATAGTATAATGCTCAATGCATATATTATTTTATTATTATAGATGTTTTTAATGTTTTTTTAGTGTTGGGTTGGAGTTTTTTTAGGGAATTTAATTAAAATACCCAAAGTTTGACTTACCAAAATACTCATTTTCTCGCTGAATTTACCAAAATACCCAAAGTTTCCGCGGTGGACCCCGCGATCGCGGGATAGGGCTTACGTGGCACCCATGTTAGGCCAAAGTGTCCCGCGGAACCCCTAAACTATGCCCGCGGTGACACTTTTGGTCCCTGCCCGCGGTGGTTGCCCGCGATGGGCAAAATATTTACGTTTTTGGTCCTTTTTTGCACGAAACTTTGCATGCTTTTACTGTTTATTTCCACAATTATTGTACTTTGAAGACCGATTTGTGGTTCAAATTCACTGGCATGTTTGAGATTTCATCCATAAATATCAGTAAAATGCAATTCATAATTCACACCATTCCATCCTTCTTTCTTGCTTTCTTTCACTTGCTTTCTTTCTTGCTTTCTTTCTTCAGTAAACAAATGGCATCGTCATCTAACCCATCGTCTACACCTGAAGGAATGCCACCTAAACTCCAGAAGGCGATAGCAGCAAAGGAAAAGGAGATAGACCAACTGACAGAAGAGTGGAAACAGATTATTGCCAGGAAGAAAGTCCACTTGACAAGGATCGAAGTGGAAGAAAAGGAGATCAAAAGGATGAAAGGGGATATAAAAGATAGGGAGGCTCGTATTCGTCGAGAAAAAGAAGAAATTCACCACTGTACGCAAGACTTCGCAATTCTTCAAGCGAAGATAAGCGACAAGCAAAGTTGGATTGATCAAACTAAAGCAATTTTTCAGTAGGTGGTGGTACGGGTGTTGCTTTAGTACTTTGTTGTTTATGTGTTATTGTTTTGTAGTTTTCCAGTTCGACATTGTTGTTTCGTTCCTTTCCTGTTTGTATGTTGTTGTTTAATTTTTCATGAATAAAGGTTTTTAATTTGTCTGAAAAGTAGTGTTTAAGTAGTCTGAAATTTGTCTAAAAAGTGGTTCATATTAAAAATACAACTGATAGATGTTATACAAGATTATTTCATAACAAACACATACTAATCATTGAATATTTTTTGATTGATTTATTTTATTATCGATGGTCCAAGTGTAAGTATTAAAAATTGGCGGAGGCTTTGTAATGGACAGACATCGATCCTTTTGTGCATACTCTGTAACTGCAAATACTTCAGCTCCAAACACACATGAATCATCATTCGCCAAATACCAATTTTCACAATTCTTAAATGAGTCCAATGATACCAACTTGTCAAAACCCCATTTCATATATAACCATTACTATTCTCTCCATTTAGACTACTACCATTACTATTCTCTCCATTTAGACTACTACCATTATGATCATCATCCCATGTTCTGTTTCAAGTACCTTTCAAAAGAAATCAACGTTCAGATCAACGGTATCATATGGTATAGTTTCATGTGGCTCAAGCTCCGATGGGCCCTGCGTGTTACTTACTTGGCTAACTGAACGTCTACTCCTTGGCACGGTTGAAGGGGCGGGATTTGGACACTCTCCACGAGTATGTCCTACGCATTGGCACCGAGTACATTTTCGCTGTATCGAACCTTCACCACGTGATGGACGTCGGTTGTTCTTTCTCGGTCTCCCGGCTCTGTTCTTATCATTTAATGGTAGATAGCATGGCGGAAGGGGGTCGGGTGGATACACCCATACTTCAGGGGGTCCAGCTGGATTTATTACCTCTGCGTATGTTCTCTGGTAAGTTTCGGACTTGAAGAAAGTTACAGCCAAGTCGCTGCAATCTCTATGACCCATATGTCTTGCCGCAGCGATGGCATGGCCGCACGGTAACCCAAATTTTTGCCATTGGAAACAGGAACAAACATGGTCGGTCATATGGACAGTCGCGTGAAGATGGTTATCCTGAACCTCGTACCTCCCATACCCGATTTCTCTTACCCTCCATGTCGACGCGTGACGCTCCCTGAAGAGAACTATCTCCTCCGCCGCTGATGTGAGTCTACTTTGCAGCTCAACTCCTTTTCGGTGTCGAAGTTGGTACCACTCTTGTTGAAAGCTCTGAAAGTAGTCCATAAGATTAACAATCGGACATCTACGCGCAAAATGGGAGAGTGCATTCACTGACTCTGCACTATTGGAGGTCAGAATGTCATACCGTTGTGCAGGAAAATGGGCCGCAGACCACCTCTCCGGTCCAACATCGTCCATGACTTTGGCTGCTTTGTGTGCACTAACTCGTAGTAGATTCACGTACCGGTCAAACTCCCGATCCGTATATGCTCTGCATGCCGCCCAGTAGACATCCTTGTAGGTGGTAATACGGCGTGAGGGGTGTTTGGGTACATGGCAGAGATTGCGGCGCTTATGGAAGGAGCCCTGTCGGACATAAACACCAACCCTTGCGGGTCTCCGATAGCTTGTCTCAACATGGACAGAAACCAAGTCCACTCGTCCCCTGTTTCGGACTTGCCTACTCCGAAAGCTACTGGAACGATGGAGTTATCCCCGTCCATGGCAACCGCCAGGAACATCATACCTAAGTAAGGGCCCTTTAAATGGGCAACGTCTATTACTAGGACACAATGCAGATTTGCCAGAAATGTGTGGATCTGCAAAAACGTAGGTGGTTTACCTTTGTAAATGTTATAGTTTATAATGTGTAAACATATGACGTGTTAAAATACGTACCGCGGGTCCAAGGGCCACGAAGCACATCTCAAACTGTCCATGTGAATCGGTCCTTAGCTGGGTGACAGTACCTGGATTCTACAGCTGCAAATTATATAAATATGATGGGAGTCGTTCATACGACTCCTCGAACGTGCCTCTCACCAATAGCAGTGCCCTGCATCGCGCACACCAAGCTTGGTGGTAACCAATCATGACGCCGAACTGCTGGTGTACATCGTCCATGATGTCCTTTGGATGCAATGACCTGCTAGCATCAAGAAATTTGTTTTTCAGTATCGCACCCAAAGTCCTTTTGGTGGCTTGTTTGTGGTTGGGATTCAGTTGCGTCCTCGAACAAGTGTGTACGTTGTCCAATTTTCTAATAAGTAACGCCCCTCCTTTCTCTCCCGCGGGAATCGCGTACATCCTCCACTTACAGTTTTCTCTCGCACATTCAACTTCGTATCGGGTTTTGTCGGATATCGGCGTGTGACTTTCGAAACCCTCTTCCATGAACTTAAGTCCGACCTGACTTGCCAAGTGATCCTTCGAATCAAATATCTGACCTACTTTTAACCTTAAACTGCGATTATAAGGTGTAGGTTCGTAGGTTTGTGTATGGGTATTCTGGTCTGGAAGAATAGGGGGCATATCAAAATAGTCATTTAACTGACTAAATGACTTATTACTAGGGGTATATTCTTCGTGATCATCACTATCGGTATCTGATCTGTCTATATCAGCATTACCCATTATGAAAACATAGGTTTCGTCATCAACAACTCCAACACAGCGTCCTTCTTGTGGTTGTTGGTGTTGCGTCTCCGGAACATAATCAGGAACACAGTCGTCAGGTTGAAATTGAGAATCAGGCTGCTCCATTTGGAGGTCTTCGTCTTCAGCGTCGTCATCACCTTCGTCGTCACCGTCGTCATCACCTTCATCGCACACCAACGAATCGGCATACACAAAAAGTAATGGCGGTCTTTCTGATTCGGCTGCAAAGTGCAGAAAACCAGAGATATCCCCATCGTTGGATAACTCCACAATTGACCCATCACCATTTTTAAACACTAACTTGCAAACAGCAGAAGGGTCGATTCCACATTTTTGCATGGCGTATGCAACAAACTTCTGATGAGTAAAGTTTACTGGCAATTTTACACCATGCTTAGATTTATAAGCAAAATTTCACTCATTGTTGTTTTGCACCCATTCACCATCGAAACAGAAAAATAACTTAGCTTTTGCAACAGATGAACTCATTTTTTCAGTAGTATCTCAAAAACAAAATACTGAAAAAAGAAAGCAAGAAAGAAGGATGGAATGGGTGTGAATTATGGATTGCATTTTACTGATATTTATGGATGAAACAACCAACATTGATGAAACAACCAACATGAATTGCAACCACAAATTGGTATTCCAAGTACAATAATTCAACGTTGATGAAACAAGCCAGTGAATTTGAACCACAAATTCGTCTTCCAAGTACAATAATTGCGGAAAAAACTGAAAAAACAGTAAAAGCATGCAAAGTTTCGTGCAAAAAAGGGCCAAAAACGTAATTTTTTTGCCCATCGCGGGCAACCACCGCGGGCAGGACCAAAAGTGTCACCACGGGCATAGTTTAGGGGCTCCGCGGGACACTTTGGCCCAACACTGGTGCCACGTAAGCCCTATCCCGCGATCGCGGGGTCTACCGCGGAAACTTTGGGTATTTTGGTAAATTCAGCGAGAAAATGGGTATTTTGGTAAGTCAAAGTCAAACTTTGGGTATTTTAATTAAATTCCCTTTTTTAGTGTGTAAGGGTCCCACCATTTTTAGTGTTTTTTAGGGGTGCCAAATTTGTACCAAGACAAACCAACCAATTCAATATCAACCGTACCAATTCAAATGGTACCAACTAAATTGGTACCAATTAAGTTGGTTGGTACTACCGTACCAACTTCACAAACTCGGTTACTACGTGATATTGAAAATCGTGTAGCACAATAATAAATTACCGTACCGTACCGACTTATATATATATATATTATTTCTAATTGGTACCAACTAAATTGGTACCAATTAAGTTGGTTGGTACTACCGTACCAACTTCACAAACTCGGTTAGCACGTGATATTGAAAATCGTGTAGCACAATAATAAATTACCGTACCGTACCGACTTATATATATATATATTATTTCTAATTATTTATTATAGGAAATGAAATAAAATATATATTTATATGATTTAATATGGAGAAAATTGTTAGGACCATAAATGTCCTATTAAATAAAAAGTTATATAAATGTTTTATATTTATTATTAAAGCACTGTAAAAGCCTTATTTATGTTAATGGGCTTATTAGATTAATGAGCCTTGGGCTTTAGGAGATAAACCCTTGATATTTAAAGTGTGTTTTAGAGGATATTAGGTTAAGCCTTGAGAGAATAATCGTGCGACTAATTGCTTAGAGAGAGAGAGAGAGAGAGAGGGAGAGAGAGAGAGAGAGAGTTGAGTTTATCATTCCAATCTTGTAACTCTCTACAATCATTCAATACAAAGCTTAATCGTTTCGTTTATACATTGTTACTTGATTATACAGGATCTACACGTGGTATCAGAGCAGAGAGACAATCGATCCAAAGGTAAATTTTTTTTTTGTTTAATTCATTTAGATTAGTTTTACAAAACGACGCTATGTTATTAGGGTTGTTTTTTATTTTGTTGATTTTTGCGATTATAGTGAAATCAGTGTATTACGATCTATTCAATACATTATTAAATTGATTTCCGCAAAATTTTTAGAGTCAAATTCGAAGCTTTTGATCTTCAATTGGTTAAAATTTGTGTCTTAAGTTCTTGAGTCCATGTTTCATAAAATTTCAAGAAATATGTTATTTTAGGGGCAAAATCGATTGGTATTTGGTGTATTTTTGTGTTTTGGTTGTGCTAACAATCTCCAGGAACAAAAATCCGCAAAGAAAAGGCAAATACTGATTCGTGTTCTACGTTGAGTTCTTCGTGTTCATCGACTCCCTGGTAAGTTCCCGATCTTTTTCTCAGACCCATCATATCGGGTTCTCTTAAAGTCCCGGACCAAGTGTACCGGACCAAGTATCCCGGGCTTGTCCACCGGGTTTTCTAATCTCCCGGTTCCGTCCCGAAAATCGCTACCCGGTACGTGGTCCCAATACCGGATCATACCGGATCCCGGTATCTCACAAACCCGGTTCCGATACCGGATCCCGGCCTTGCCCGATCCCTGTTCCAATACCGGGTCACACTTCCCGGTCTCCTCAATCGGGGTTCCTATTTTCCGGTTTGCCTTCTTTCCCGGATCCCGATTCCCGGTTTTCTATCTGGGAGACCAAACCCGGATCTCATATCCGGGGGGTTTTCTGACCTTACAGTGTTAATTTTTTTTCTCGGGGCATTGCCCTCAGACCCTGCAAGGGCGTTGCCTCTTGACCCCACCCGCTAACCGGGTAGCGGGACCCCCGTGCTAAGTCACCGAATGGGGACATTTATGTATTCTATGATACACTGTCTGAATTTGTTTTTGGATCACCTCTTTTATCTCACGATCATATTCTTTCAAGTAACAATGTCTTACCCAACTTACTCTAAGCTCAAAGAGAAAGTTTCTCATTTAGAAGCCCAAATCATTGACCTTGAAGCCGATGTCAAACAGAAATACGACACTATAGGTAAACTAGCTGTCGAAAAGGTTGAACATAAATGCATAATTGAAAATTATAAAACTGAATGTACAACCGTTTCTGTAACACCTCGAATTTCCATTATATTATAGTTTAATATGAATGGGATCGAATTGTAAATTAGTCTAAGTTGTGGACTAAAGTGTAAATGTAAACTCCAAGGTTGAAATTGTAATTTGACCAAAGTTAAAGTTAATGTTGAAAATTAACTTAAGGGGTCTTTTGGTCAATTCTTAATAGTTGAGATTACCTTAAGTGTAGGTAATATCATCATTTGAGAAATATCTCAAAAGTGTTCTTGTTGAGTCGGTCTAGAGAGAAAGAAGAAAAGAGAAAGAGAAGAGTGTTAGCTTTAATTAGCTCCTAATTAAATGAATGTTTTATAAAGATATTTTAATGTTTTAGATATTTTCTTATAGATATTTACTTAGATATTTTAT
Organism: Saussurea involucrata; assembly: GCA_033807775.1. Lineage (NCBI taxonomy): Eukaryota > Viridiplantae > Streptophyta > Magnoliopsida > Asterales > Asteraceae > Saussurea > Saussurea involucrata. The sequence continues at coordinate 87,774,304 of CM066318.1, forward strand.
ATAGATATTTTAGATATTGTCTAGATTTTAGATATCTTAAATATCAAATGTGTAAATGGCCTTATATAAGAGGTGTCCATAGTCTTATTTCAAGAGTGAGAAATATGGAAAGCACACAAAAACACACATAGACTAGTTTCTTATGAGAGTCGTTTCATGTTTAGTGTGGTGTTCTTCAACATTTCTCCTCTCCATATTTAATCATCAATGAATATGAGATAAGTTTCTTTATGATTGTTCTTCATGTATATCTTATCTCTATATTTAAATATGGACTTTATATTTCTTCTATTGTTGCTCAAAAATGGGATCAACAATTGGTATCAGAGCCGATTGAAGAAACTTTTCTTCAAAATCGATCATCTATGCAACAATGGAAGTTTTAGATGGTTTAGTTTATGATATACTTCATGTGTGTGTTTTGATTCTTTCTCATTCATTGGTTTTATTTGATAAGCACTAAGTAGATGGTTGATCTATGGTCTCATCCTTGTGTGTGCTTAAGTCCATAGCAATTCTTTTTGCATCTTGGTAGTAAGGTTGTTGATCTTTGTTTGATCTGACCTTTATTTTCAATATTGGACTATCTTTGATCCAGATTTTGTTTGTCTTCCGCTGCTCATAAACATTTATATATGAATAACAAAATCATTTGGGTCTTGAGAAAGTTGTTTGAGAAAGATTTGATGTTTTGTTAAATGTTCAAAGTCTGATCTGAAACGTTTTTTTTTTAAACTTTGAGTTCTTCTAATTAGTTTTCTGACTTGATCAATTAGAGATCAAATTATTTGCACTCACGGTTTTAAAAATTATATGAAGATCGTCTTATCTTTTACATCAAATCAGATTTAATGACAGATTTGTGATGTTGTATTAAACTGATCATATCTCACTCATAAAAACACCGATTGATGTGATTCAAAAGGCCCTGGATTCCTAAGACACAGAAGAACAGATTTCGTGTTTTGAGAATTCAGAGATTCGAAATTTATAAGGGTCATATGCATCGTTGAAGTAGACAACAGTGTGCTGATGGGAAGCTGAGAGCTGATGGCTGTCGCTGAAAGCTGAAGAAAGCCATCGCTGAAAGCTGAAGAAAGCTGTCACTGAAAGCTGAAGGCTGAAACCTAAGTGCTGTCGCTGAAAGCTGGAGCTGAGAGCTGAAAACCATCGCTGAAAAGAGCCATCGCTGAGCCATCGCTGAAACATCGCTGAGCCATCGATGAGCCATCGCGGAAACATCGCTGAACCATCGCTGAGGGCCATTGCTGGTTGGTTGCATGTCATTGACCTTTGTTGACAACCTTAGTAGCCGCATGGATGAACATTGTAGTATCAGAGTGGTTGTACGATTTCAGACAGTCGGAGGTTCTTTTCTGACATTTCGTACGGAGTCGTGCAAGGGGGGTTAAGACAAAAGTACTTTGTACGGAGGACTTCATGATCAGCTTTCGTTGATTCAGCGATTATCATTTTCTATTCAGCGAATGATAAAGTTCAACGATAGCTGAAGTATTGTACTTGATACTTCACGTTGAGTGGACAAATCTGAGTCTTCGTTGATCCGCATCAGTTCATTAGGAGACTTGTTGCTGGTTCTTGAGCTTGATCTTCGACTTCAGCGTAGAACCTTTGTTGACGTGAAACTTGTCTTCAGGGATCATAAGTAAACAACTAACTTATCAGCGATCATCATAATGACTGAACAGACTCAGAGCATTAATGGTGAACAATGTTCGCTGAATGTTTAATTTAAAGAGCGAGAGTTCCTATCAGCGGTACTGTAAGATCTTAGTACTTATCAGCGATAGCGAAACTCTGATACATATTGTTTACTTACAATTTTCACTAAGTATTAGAGAGGGTCATTATCAAATCACTGTAGGTTTGGATCAACAATCTCCCCCTATTTGATTATGACATAGCAACAAAGAAAATTGCTATAAAATGAAAACATAAGGATAAAAAGAACTCATAAAATATTTGTCCCTTTTACTGTTTTCTGGGATCTTTTCAGTACTGATGGAGTAAAGTACATTCGCTGAAATCTTTCTTTAAAACTTTGAATCAGGTTACAAAGAGAAATGGAAAGATTACAAGTACGAGCGAAATAAATTACAAGTACAGAAGAATAACTGATACAATAGAGAAAAAGGCGATCATATCAGCTTGTAAAGGGTTCTTCCTTAATGAGAAGTTCATCAAGGGTCATTGATGTGGTGGGAATCATCCAGTCAGGAACGGTTACTGTAACATCCCAGACCAACCGTACCAGATATTGTCCGCTTTGTCGGCACACCTGGACTCACGGTTTTAAAACGCGTCTGATAGGGGAGGTATCAAGTTCCTCTGATAAGGCAACCTTTGTTCCCCTCCCCAACCAATGTGGGATCTTACAATCCACCCCCCTTGGGAGCCCAGCGTCCTCGCTGGCACACCAGTCCGGTTCCCGGCTCTGATACCATCTGTAACATCCCAGACCAACCGTACCAGATATTGTCCGCTTTGTCGGCACACCTGGACTCACGGTTTTAAAACGCGTCTGATAGGGGAGGTATCAAGTTCCTCTGATAAGGCAACCTTTGTTCCCCTCCCCAACCAATGTGGGATCTTACAGTTACACCTTGTTTTCTTTTGATCAGCGCTTCTTCAAAATCAAGGGTTTCAGATGTCGTGCCTGAGGGTCATTCCTGAAGTCACACCAGTAGATGAGATCTCTCAGATGTTCGATGGGAGTGATGTGAAGTTCAGAGATGCGTTGAAAATGCTTTCCACCATCGTAGTCATGGAAAAATATCCCGTAGGGTTCGCTTATGACTTTGCCAGGGATGAAAGTCTCACCAGGAGGAAGAGATGTGTCAAGCATGGAAAGATCAGGATCAGGACCAAGGACTTCAGCACGTGAAAAAACAATACCTGTTTCATTTCGTATGACAGGGCCATCAATTGAAGATATAGATTTCTTCTTCTTCTTCGCTGAGGCCTTTCTTTTCTGACTTTCGAGAGGAGGAGGAGGAGGAATATCCACACAGGAGTAGACTAAGTCGATTTGTTTGTTGATCAGCATTTCAACATGTTCCTTGTACTTCGACTTGGACTTCTGGATGGCTAACCTGATCTCCAACCATTCAGAGAGACCGTACTTCGTTATGGCTTCGGCATAGAATTTTTCGTACTTCTTATCTTCTCTGAATATTTCGACTTCAGCGATTGAAACAAGGGTTGTTCTTCCAGAGATGAATACCTTGTTGATTTTGGCAGGAGAGAGTCTGTAGTTGACCTTTTCTTTGCACCAGGCTAAAGTTGACTGAGACACAATTCTCTTTTCTTCAGTTATCTTCTTGGCGTTTTCCCAGAGCTGACGTTGAACATCAATGGGAACTCTTTTCAGCTTGGGGTTTTTTATAGATCGTTTAGAAAGCTGGATGGCGTATTCTCTGTCTTTTTCTTCAGCTTCCTTTCTTTCAGCGATTAGGCGTTCAACTCTGAGGTGTTCCTTGTATTCCTTTTTGAAAATCCTGAACTTTGGAGGAACTGAAGGAAGTTGATCACGCCTCAGAATGATTCGCTGATCCTCGAATCGCTTTATTATCTCCTCTCTTCTTTTCTGATCCTCTTCACTTAGCTTTTGAGGAGCTAAGGAAGGTCTGCCTCTGTGCGAGAGTAGCTGTTCTTCTGGTTCATCAGTCTCAGAGATTAAATCTAAGACTGGGATTATTTCTTCAGTAGCAGCTGGTATTATTGGTGAAGTCGCAGTTGTGGAGCCTTCAGCGATATCCTCAAACAGGGGAGAGGACTAGCTGAAACACAGCGATCTTATGAGTAAGAACTTGGGTAGAATCAGATAGAGAGAATTGGTTCAAGTGTATAGGCTTGGGTAGTAGAAGTGATAGAGGAGGGATGGAGTGAGAGATGTTTAGTATACCTGACAAACCGGCTTTTCAAGCAAGATCATCAGATTGTCATCTTCAACGACGCTTTTGCCTTTGCCTTTCTCAGCTCCAGAGGCTGAGGGCTTTGTCTTTGTCCGCTCCCCTAAAGGTTCATTTATCGAGATTCCCTTAAGAGCTTTGATCTTCGGAGCAGGTTTGACGATAAAGAAGTCATCGTCATCTTCGTCATCATCATCATCATTCTTTGGAGAAGAGGATGGTTCATCATCAGGGATGTCGACGGCTTCATCATCTTCTGCTTCGGATTCGGTTTTATCAGCTTCTTCTTCGAGTTGCTCCCCCTCAGATACAGAGGCGAGCTTCTCGGTTTCCTCAGGGTTTTCATCTCCCTGAGGTCCAACGTTGGTTTCTTCAGTATCCTTCTCTCTCCTGATAGATTCATCATGGGAAAGGTCTTCAACATTTTTGGAGAGGTCTTCAGCGCTCTTCTCCCCCTCTTTTTCATGATGACTGGGGGAGGAATGGGTAGATTCAGCAGCGTTGGTAGGTTCTCTGTCTTCTTGGCCAGAGAGACCTATACAAACTTCAATCTTTGCTATTCTGTCTTCAAGGCCAGAAATAGCAGGATTGATTTTCTTCAGCTCAGTGCGATCCGCCGCTGTGAAGTTGTCAGATGCAGGGACAGGGGCAGGGGCAGGAGCACGAGTATTCGCTTTGTGTAGTAGCTGCTCGATCATCGATTTCATCGAACTAACATCGGTCTTTATAGAGCCTAAGTCAGTCTTTACAGCAGACATATCTCCCTCTAGTTGTCCAACCGATGTCTTCAGCGATGTGACCTCGCTGGACATGGATGAAACTGAATTTTTGAGAGAGGTGTAGTCTGTGTAGATGTCAGCGAGCACCTTGGCGAAGTCGCTGAGAGTGTTATCAACTTGCTTCAAATCATCTGTGGAAGCCTTCTTCTCCACCACCGTTGTCAGCTTGTTCAGATTCTCTCCAGCGTTTGTTACAGCTGTAGAGTTATTAGAAAGAGTGGTGGTGAGATCTGTCAGCGTTGTCTCCATAGCTTTCAAGGAGGCGTTGATGTCTCCCAAATTAGGACCTGTAACATATAAAAACTTGTGAACATAGGAAAGCTCATAAGTTTGGGGTTTAGTCACAGTGTTTATGGGTTGGTGTGTACCTGCAGGAGGATTGGTGAATTCATCAAAATCACGGGTTCCTGAGAAAAGTTCCATGTCATCTTCAAAAGTGCCCATGGATTGCTCTGCAGGTCCTGTCTTCATCATTCCTGGAGAATCAGCTTTAGTTTCCGTAGAAATGATGGCATCTCCAGCGACAACTGGAGGAGAGTCCAAATGAGTAGAGGGAGGAGCGAAGGATAAGAATGGGGGTTGGGTTCTGAGTTCAGCGTTGGATTCGCTGACAATCACTTCATCAGTCTTTTGAGAGACTGAAGGAGGTTGGGTAGGTTCCAAGTTTGTAACCTCAGCGTTTAGAGACGCTGAAGTTGGGTTTGAAGGGATGGCTTGTTCAGGTGTGGCAGAGCGTACCACTGAACGTTCCTTCAGCTCTGCAGAAGGAGCTGAGGAGTCTTCAGCATGAGATTGCTGGGGTTGCTCCTTTGTTTTCTTGATCCTTTTAGAACCAAGTGGGGTAGAAGAATGTTTCCCTTTCTTAGAAGGAGAGGATTTTGTGGCCAGGGTATCAGCGATGGGTATTGTCGCTGAAGGAGCCACAGAATGAGAAGAAGAAGGGTTGAGAAGAGACAAGAGTGTAGAAAGACGTACCTCATTCACCATTGGTTTGAAGTCAAGTATCTTTGGGCCGACCTGAGAGAGTTTCAGGTCACCTTCAGTTAAGTAGCTCTCCTTCAGGCCATATTGGAAGATGGCGCTGATGAATCGGGGGTAAGGAACCCATGGAGGTCTGTCAGCAACGGTGTCCACTCTTAGAACTAGGTCATCATAGATAATCGATGCCCAGTCTATGTTGAGACCTTTCAGCAGTGCATATCCCATTGCTTGCTGAGGTATAGCGGCTTGGTCAGAGGAGCCGCTCTTTGTAGTCATGCAGCTGATAAGATGAGCGAAGATGAAATTCATCTCGCTGGGCATTTTCGATTTCTTGATAATCGTCAGCTTCTTCTCGGCCTTCATGTCTCTGCCGATTTCCCATACGTAGCCCATTGCATCGAAAAATGCAATGATGGCTTCCCTGTCTGAGTTTTTCTTGGGGTCAGGGAAGGGAACGAAAGGTTTTTCCTTGGTAGCGATGGGAAGGCTGAGAGCTTTGAGAATAATGGTAGGGGTGATCTTCATGGTGCCATATTCGATGTCACAGAGGATGCAATCGATTGTTTTGGAGGGGTCTTTGGCTGAAGGTAGTTGAGAGTGTCTGGCTGAGTACCAGAATTGTGAGAGCACGAGCTGATGAGCAGGAGGTGTTATGGTCAGGGCTGTGGAGATGCAGCAATTCTTTAGGAATTTCACAGCATCATCTAGATGTGTGACTTGCTTTCGAGGAGGAAACTCGAAAAGCGCATAGAGGTTGTTCACCTTAGTCCAATCCAGTTTGTCAAGGGCAAACTTGACTTGAGGAGCCTTGAGGATGTCCACTTCCTCAGAATCAGCGGAGATGTTCTCAGCGGTAACAGGAATGTCAGACGATGCCATTTCTCTGTATTATCAGTTCAACCAAAGATGTTAACAAATAAGAATTATCTTAATGTGGAAAGATTTTCCATTAAGATGGTTCAAATTTTATCCATTTCATTCAGACACAAAAGTCTTAATGAAGATTAGGGTTTTTCTTGATTTTAAGAAACGAAATGTAAAACCCATTTATTCTTGTTATCCAGTTTTCTATGAAGAATTAGATTCTGGAAACGAATGAAGAACAAGTTTAAGATTTTCGCATTTAAACTTGAAGAACAACCATGAAATGGTTGTGTTCATAAAATCATGAAAGAAAAATGATTTTATTTTAAGAAGTTCTTTTGTTTGATCTTGTTAAAACAAAGAAAAGATCAGAAACAAGTTATACGCATTTGGTAATGAATAAGAACATATTTAACCTTGATGTTTGATGAAGAAGATGATGAACAGTTCTTGAAGTTTTTGAAAGCGCAAATGCAACAGTGAATTCTTTCTTGCGGAGGAAGATAGATCGCGTAAAAGAAAAATATAAACAAAGAATTTGTTTATATAGAGATTTTTAGAAAGAGAAAATCTTGAGCGGGAAAAGATTTTCATCATGACACGGACACGTGTTTGCATTTGATTGGAAGTTGAACGAGACGTGCAAACGTGTGTCAGGAAGAGAAAACGTGCCGGGGTTTATCCGTTGCAATGACGTCACAACTGTCCTTTCATATTCTTGGTTGTCTCTGAGGTTTAGAAAAACTCAGGGATTCTTTTGAAAAACATGAAGCACTGAATGAAAATATCAGTGAAGGTTTTAAGAAATTTCAAATATCGCTGTTTAAGGAAGAGATATTCAGCGATGCATTTTGTTTTGAAATCTTGCATTTTCATGCGATTGTCAGAGAGAGAAAACATACCTTGATATCAGTTTAACCAAGTTTTATTCAGAGAGAAGATGATTGAATAGATTATACGAGTTGATTTTATCCTATCGCTGATTAATGTGAACCGCTGAAGATTTTATCCTTCAAAGTTCAGCATTCCAAGCTCGCTGATGAGAAAGTTGAATCTTGTCTCATCAAGAGGTTTGGTAAATAAATCAGCTAACTGATAATCAGTTGAGATAAAATGAAGTTCTATATCACCATTCATCACATGATCTCTGATAAAATGATATCTGATTTCTATATGTTTGGTCTTTGAATGTAGTACTGGATTGTTTGCTATAGCGATGGCACTTGTGCTGTCGCAATAGATTGGAATTTTGGAGAGCTGAAGATCGTAGTCTAGTAATTGATTTCTCATCCACAAGACTTGAGAACAACAGCTTCCAGCAGCTACATATTCAGCTTCAGCTGTGGAAGTGGACACTGAATTTTGCTTTTTACTTGTCCAACTTACCAGCTTTCCACCCAGGAGCTGACATCCTCCTGTGGTGCTTTTCCTATCCATTTTGCAACCTGCAAAATCACTATCTGAATAGGCGGTTAGATCGAATCCTGAATCTTTGGGATACCAAAGACCTAGGTTCGCTGTCCCCTTAAGATATCGAAAGATTCGCTTTACAGCTTTCATATGAGATAACATAGGTTCAGCTTGATATCGTGCACACAAACATGTTGCATACATAATATCGGGTCGGCTAGCTGTAAGATACAAGAGAGAGCCGATCATCCCACGGTACAGCGTGACATTAACAAGTATTCCCTTTGAATCCTTGTCAAGTGTCAGCGGTGGTGCCATAGAGGTTTTCATAGCTGAACTATGAGTTAAATCAAATTTCTTCAGCATATCTTTAACATACTTTCCCTGATTGATAAAAGTTCCTTTTTCAGTTTGCTTAATCTGAAGACCAAGGAAATATGTTAGTTCACCCATCATGCTCATTTTGTACTCATCTTTCATTCTATCAGCGAAACGAGTACAAAGCTCAGGGTTAGTAGAACCAAATATAATGTCATCAACATATATTTGAACTAGAATGATATGACCTTTCACTTTTCTAAAAAATAGAGTTTTGTCAATCTTACCTCGCTCAAAATTTTCAATATGGAGATAAGTAGAAAGAGTGTCATACCATGCACGAGGAGCTTGCTTTAAGCCATAAAGTGTCTTATCCAGTTTATAAACATAACCTGGACGCTTAGTGTAAAGCCCGTACCCCGGTACGTTCTTTTTAGTTAATTATTTTGGTTTTCTTTTCTTTCTCTCCTAACGTCGTTGTGTTAACGGGAGCGTCGGAAGGATCTCATTGTTAAAGGTTTGAGTTGAGGGTTGATATGAAACTTAACTGCAGGGGCCATTGTTGTATTTTTATCAAATCTTCTTCATGGGGTTCGGCCCATAAGGGGACCGACCCCTTCCCCTTTGTTTCTTCTATTACTTTACGTGCCAAGCAAGGGAAAGCCACAAGAAACCCTACGCAACCATCCATCCTTGTTTCTGAAATTTTTGGTGCCGCACGCAAGGAAGAAGAAGATCACTAGTCTTCTTTCCTTTTCCCTGCCGCCGTGAACCGCCTGCCGTCGCCGCTGCTCGCCGTCGGCGAGAGAGAGAGAGAAGAGCGAGAAAGAGAGAGAAGGAGGGACGATCGGGAAGAGGGTGGCTGTCGAGTCGAAGGACGGTCGCTGCCGCGTTCTTGTTAAGAAAGGTAAACGTTCCCTTCTTGTTCTTTGGATTTCTTTTCGTCATCGTGAACCACCCACCACCGCCGCCGCTGCAGCCTTGGCTGTCGGCGGTGTGGCCACCAGCGTGCACCGCCAGCGTAGTGGTGGCGTTGTGCGTGGTCGGGAGTAGTAAGCCGGATGGGTGTGTGGGTATAGAGAAGTCGGGGTAGTCTAAGGGTTCGTTTTAATCTTGTCTCGTTGGGTTTTCGTAACCGCCGCCGTCGCCGCCGGCGACCACCACTGCCGGAGGTGGCAGTGGGTGGTGCGCGGTTGAGCCCAGCCCTTGTGACCTAAAACCCTGTTAGAGTGAACCGCCGTAGCGGAACCCGAATCGTATAAACCGAACGCGTAAACCGTTTTAAAAAGTTATCATTTTATGTGGAAAACGTCCTTTTCTGCCACTGTTTTTCGTTAGCTATGACTCCTTACTCGTAACTCGGATTGAGGTGAAACCGGTGCCAAAAGTTCCCTTTCCAAGTCTAGTAACGTTTCTGTGTTTCGTGCGAAATCCAGTTCGGAACGTAGCATAGGCCAAATCGTCGTTTTATACTGATAAGTGCTGTTTTTCGCTGTTCTGCGAACTGTTTTTATAAAATCCGTAATAAAATGTAGAAAAATCGTTAGGAGGTGTATAATATGTCCTTGGAACCCTAACTCAGAGTACTTTCTAGTTATGTATTTTAATCGAGGATTTACTGGGTTTAAAGAGGTAGAAACAGGTCCCGAACAGACCGGTTTGGCGAGACCGGAAAATAGTTTTAATGACGGTTTAAGCGTGTGTCGTGTCGTAGGGTCCGGGTCTCGTATTGAGACGTTTTGGCGTGCGTCTAGGTGCTGAGAAGTGACCGAGGTTGTGAAGCTTGAATTTGTATTGTTGAGCTAGGCGCGCTTTCGAGGTGAGTTCTCTCACTATATCTAATAACGGTTGTTTTATCATTGCTGTAGTACGTGTGTGGTAGCTTTATGTGATTGTGTTGTGGAACTAGATAATGGGGGTATCTAGTTGATACTATGTTGTCATGTTAACTCGGTGGGACCGAGGATCCGGCGGGGCCGGAGATTTTATACGCGGGTGGCGTAGAGACTCGGTGGGACCGGGGATTCGGCGGGGCCGGAGATGTTATCATGTGGTCGGTGGGACCGACTTGTGCCTTTTAGGTGGGTGGGTGTGGATATACATGTTTATGATTTGTTCGTAGACCTGTATGTTCGTTTATGTGTCACTATCTGTTGTAGGGTAATGTGGAATAACTGTGTTATCTATAGTGGTTGAATTCACTAAGCTTCGTGCTTACCCTTTCCCAATAAATCATTGTTTCAGGTACGAGTGGCTCCAAGGCAAGACGAGTACACACTGGCGCGCGTGAAGAGCTGATTATTATATCGTCTTATAATTATCATTTTTAAACTATGTTATTCCGCTGTTTACTGTTTTTAGAGAATAATTATTCCTGGGTTGCAAACGAAACGTTTTGGGTTATTTAACGAGTTTAATTAATGAAATGTCATTTTTAAAAAAATTAAATTTTCTTGTAATTTTTGGGACGTTACAACTTGGTATCAGAGCACGGCTTGCAAAATTGCTTTCTAGATCATAGGGTATGCATGCTAGATTGCCAGTTGTTAATACTATGCTGTAGTTTGTACTGCTTGCTATTAGGGATTTATACTAGTTATAATCGGTTACTAAGTGAATGCCCTCTAGGTTGTATGCAGTAAGAAATTTATAGCCTTAGAATATTCGATTTAGTTCTTTTGCGCAGTTCTTGTTTGAGTCCAACCGTTCTAGGATAGAATCTCGTATTCGAATGTCTATTTGTTTCGCGCTGCATGCGACTGGGTATTCGCGAGGCAACTCGTTATGGCTAGTAGGGATTCCGTAGTAGCAAGGGTAGTGGGATGAGATGAAATTCCTAGGGAGCTGGGAAGAGTGTTTACATATGAGTAGGTATGCTAGATTGCTTGGTGCTTATTACACTGTTCGACGTGTTTGTTGCTTGCTAATAGAAGTTTATGCTAGCCTTGATAGGTTGTTAAGTGAATGCACCATAGGTTGTATGCGGTAGGAACCGAATAGCCCTAGAATGTCGGATTTAGTCCTATTGCGCAGCTCTTGTTTGAGTCCAACCGTTGTAGGATAGAATCTTATATTCGAATGTCTATCTGGTTTTACACTGTGTGCGACTGTGCATTCGCGAGGCGACTCGTCATGACTAGTGGGAATTTCGTTGTAGCTAGGGTAGTGTTTGGGGTGGAATTCCTAGGGAGCTAGGAAGAGTGTGTACATATGCTGGTGTGGGCATATGGGTATAGTTATCGGCGAGAAACTACTTGGGCGCTTCGGGATGGGACTCGGAACAGGCAATGATAGGTGTGGATGGTAGTAGTAGAGCTCCTACTACCGAAAGCACATGATCAATGCTCGAGCCGGGGAAAATCACGAAATATCCAAGGAGTTGAGCGTGAGTGTTGTAGTGTGAGTTATTATTTGCTAATAATTCGTTGTAATATCTATAGTGAAAGCCTTTTTCCAGGCAAAGACCCCACTCATAGAGTGAAGGCAACCATCACTGGAGAATAGCTCCTAGCCTTATTCTAAGAACGCGCATGCCATCAAACGAAAGGAAGAGCCCAAACCGTTAGGGAGCATATGTTTCCAATAGCAAGAGTCTGTCCAAGCAGCGGAACACGTTACCCATTTCAACTAGGGAAGTTTCCAAACACAAATTCGAAATGAGATCTTCCATCTTGATTAGCATGGTAGGTAGGCATGAAAGATGAGGCAAAGAATGTTCCGCATCTCCCCGGCCAGAAGCTTTCAAGACAGGCAAAGGTAAGGGGAAAAACAGATAAGGAAGGGGAAAAACAGTTAAGAATGACTTTGCTAGGAGTTAGGACCTTTCATCCAATACATGTCAGGGGATTTTGATCCCAATAGAATGCTATTTTACCTAGGTCAAAACCACGTTAAGGATACCTCTTTATACCCTTTCTATTATAGGCTTAAAGCATGAGGGTGGACCCTTATTTTAGTTTGCCTATAGCAGGTATTAGAGAAGGATGACCCGCATGTGGGTGAAAAGCCTCTCTAATACTAATAGCGGAGAGTGATAGTACGATGGATAGGTCTCATCAGAGGTTCTGGCTGGTATTGCTGCTATAAGTCCGTTCGGGGAGTCCGTGGCATAAACAAAGAAGGATTTGAGTCCGAGAAAGATTGTTTCCCCATTTTCATACGAATAGTGAGAAATCTCAGAGTTTATCCAGTTGGGGCATAGAAAGAAGACCTGAACTCGGTGTTTCCTCAATCTGAATAGATCAATCTGGATTATAGGCCAGCAAGCCCGGAACCAGCAAGTGGGAGCCTACTGGCAAAGAGAATGTTAGTGAGTCTTAGCCATGATCAGACGAATGGTGTCAAAGACGAGAAAGAAGAAAGAGGAAAATGAGACATTCAATCATGATTTAGCGGGGGCAGTTAGACGATGCAAGGTATGCTTCAGAAGGCCTAGTTCAATCTGAGAGGTTTCCCATGCTCTCGCTCCTTAGAAAGATTAGGTGATAGGATACACCGACCTTTAGTTAGAAAAAGCCGGGTGACCCTCTATCAATCTGCTTTCGCCGCTAGCCTCTCCTTTTCTTTTTTAGGTTTCCCATGCCTTGAAGAGGTTAGAGAGGGATATCAAATCCGGATTGAAAGATAGGCATAGATAGTCTAATCAAAAGGATTAGGCATGAGCATACAAAATCAGTCAAATATGAGAAAGATAGATACGAAATCCGGATAAAAAAGATAGAGATATCAGAAATCCGGTATGGAATGATAGATCAATCTGAAAGATGAGGCATGAATGCTAGAAGGCAGGGATAGGTATTCAACCAGAAACCTGAACCCTTTAAGTCGTTCCTTCTATGGGTAAGTCAAGTTCAGTTAGAAAGTCCTTCCCTCTCTGCTCATCCTTCCCCGTTCCTAGCTTAGCTCTCACTATTGAAGCTCATACGCAATGAGCCTCTCACGTTTCACTGAGATTGCTGGTTAGTCCTTCTCAAAATCCTAATTCGTTCGCCTATGAATAGTCAGCCGAGAAAAGTATAATTCTTTCGCCTATAGGTAGCCAAAATCCCAGAAAAAAGGAACTTGATGATGTTCTTCTCCCCTCGTGGTCTCTATCTATAGATCCTAGACGGCGGAGACCATCTAGCTATTCATTAAGAAATGCCTGAAATGCTTGCTTTAAGCCGCATACGAAAACCCCACATGCACCTTTCACCCCTCGAAAATACCCTGATAATGAAAGTCAGCGCCCTTCGAATGGGCAATGGGGGAAGGTTTGTCTTCCATGGTAGCTAGGTAGCCCCGCATGAAGGTGACTCGCCCCCGATTGTAGGAAGCCCACTCTACAGTCTGACATGCTTTCTGTATCTAAGGTAAGGGGAATAATGCTAATCTATGTGCCAAGGAAGGTAGGCCTTTAAGGAAAGTGGCCTTTAAGGAAAGTAATTCATCCGGTAGGTACTACTAACCAGAAGAGATTGAGAAAAGGGATTTTCTCTCCCTAAGGTCGAGTCTCCTTCCTATCCTTTTCAGTATGTTTTCACTTCCTCTAATTCAGTAGGGATGCTATCATCTAGTGACTAACTAACTCGTTCGCAGCAAGCTTTCAGTCTCCCTTTCTTGTCTATCATGACTTTAGCCCTTAGGGCCCTATATTTAGTCTAGTAATGATAGAAAAAAGTAGCGGTTGTCTTTAGACCAATGCTTGACTCAAGCCCTAAAACTTTCTATAAGGATATTTCTCTTTAGGAAAAACAGGGGGAAATATTGGGCCTTAAATTGCCTACTTTTAGCGTATTAATGACCTTGCTTGCTAGCTAGATTTAGTTGTTGACCAACTACAGGGAGAAAGAAAGCCTATTGAATAGGGACATTTAAGGCTAACTCTTTCTCGTCTTCAAAAAAGTATCAAAATGCAGTTATATAAGCCATCACTTTTGCAATTAAATATCAGCTCATCGAAGGGAAAAGTGAGAGTATCAAAATGCAGTTATATGAGCATCGACTTGATAATTTGCCTAGTGAGAAAGCCAGGAAAAGACCCAACAGGCATACAAACTCACTCTCCCGGGGCAGCAGAGGAAGGCAAGATTTATTAGGAGGTGGGGCAACTAGCTAGCCTTAGTAGTAAGGACGGAAGTCATACAACCTAGCTCCGGAGTTCATACATTTTGAATGCTTTCGGACGGCTAACTATCAATTTCTTTAAGGTGCTAGCTGCTTAGCTTTACTAGAAGGTCGATGAGCTGGGTCAATCTCCATGCCCTTATCTTCTTCATGCCCTTAAGGCTAAGAAGTCAACTAGCGGTCTAGGAAGGCTAAGAAGGCAACTAGCTGCTTAGCCAACGACGATGAAGGTTAGTAACTCTCCTTAAGGTCGATGCTAAAGAGCGTACTTAACACCAACCCCGGGCAAGCACCCAGGAAGGAAGACTAGCTGTCCCTATTGAGTTGTAGCACTTGCTTACTATAGAAATGAACATAGGCTAAAAGAGAAAAAGAATACATACGACTAAAAGAGAGAACAACAACGGACTAACTCGAATCTCGTAGATGACGATGAAGCGGGACAATCTCGTAGATGATGAACTCTGTTTAGCCCTCACTGGTGAGAAATAGCTCTCTCTACTGTTAAGGAGATGCAGGCAACTATCCCGACAGCTCTTGTTCCACTTTCACTCTTTGGAGAATCACTTCGCTACACTCCGACTTAAAGAAGATTGTTGTCACTCCGACAGTAAAAGATCTAGTTAAATTGTTGTCACTGTGGCATTTCATCGAACACCTAATATGCATCTGTTAAATTGAAACATGAAAATGCATACATGCAGTAATAGTTCCAGAATATGTCAACAAATACCATAAAAGGAAACAGTGTAAAGCTTGAACACTTAGCACTCTAAATGACTAAACATACAAACAATATTCACCCTAAAGCTACAAATCCTCCTAAATTTCCTCTCAAATCAGGCCTGAAAACACATATTCGAGTTTCAAAAAACTAAGAATGCTTGAAAATCAACATGAAAGTGTAATTTAAAATATATATATATTAGATGTGAAATTCATGGTTTTGCTTTTACTTGTGTTTCACAAAAGAATAAGAGGAGTTAAAATTTATATTACTTATAAAAAATATAAGCTATGATATACAAATGAAATGGGAACAATTAGCAAAATATTGGGCGAGTGAACAAAGATTCGCAACACTCAAACGACTTTTGGGATTTTGTATTTCATGTAATAGGCCCTCATCTAATAGCCACTTGTATTTTGGGACAATGTTGTTCCACATGCTTGTGTGAATCAGATTTCCTTTACAGTTAATAAGGAAAAAAATTAATGTGAAGTATATATGAATATGTAACTTTGTAAAACAAAAATATGGGCATAGTACAAATTAGTAGCAGATGCGTTCTTTTGACCAAAGTGCAAACTTACATGTATTGTGTGCAATCGACTTCAAGATGAAAACAACAAAATTGTTAGATGTCTAGCACGACATTTGACTACTAAATTCTAAGTCCATCTTTTGTTGGAAATTAGTGGAGGTGGTACCATTTTGACAACCAAACATTTTCCACGTGAAGGCAGAAGGTATATATATATATATACAATCAACATACATAAACAAAATAAACAAAATGTGTGATAAAAAACAAATAACAAGAAAAACATTATATGTAAAATATAAATTATAAAATGGGCATATTTGGAGAAGAAAGACAAGAATGAGTTAACACACGTACTTTTCTATTATAGTTCGGATAAAGGAGTCTACAACCGTACTTCTTAATGTTCCTGAGTAAAAAATTGTAAGGTGCCTCATTCATCTAATTCAAAACTTGACGCTATTAGAAATTATAAATTTAAAAAAGTTAAGTTGCATTCATATCTAGACAAAACAGTACTCTTGGTTTCTTATATATATTTCCTATAGTACCCTTTAAGCTCAATTTTATGAATATAATCAAATAATCTAAGAAGAGACACAAAACACACTATCATTTTTGCTTATTCACTTTTTTAACTTAAAAAAGATTCAGGGAAAAAAAATGTGTTTCCTTAGTTCTTCAAGAATCTTTAGCATATCTATTTCTCATGAAATAAGGACATCTCATTTGCATCATAAGGCATTTAGGGGCTATTTACTAAGCGCTTACCATAGCAAAAAATGCCATAAGGTAAGACGTTGGAGGTTACGATAATGTTTCTAACTTTTATAAATCAAAACAAATAGAGAGAAAAAACTCACCAAGTTTCTATGTGGATTATATTATGATGTAAGGGAAACAAAAACTCACCTGATTCCTGTGTGATTGTTGTAAAACCCAAGAAGCCAACAACCCATTTCTATGTAGATTTATACGTAAATGAGAGTTCTGTGAATCCAGGCTGATGTTTTGTGAGTGAGGAGTTCTAAATCATTAAACACCATAAGCTGCACATTGGCATGAGTTATATGAAATAAGTAAAGCAAACACATTCACGGGACCAACTGGTGAATGTAGAAAAATTGTTGAACCAAGAAAATCACATGTATGTAATCACATGTTTTCAGGTAAATCCATTTTTTGGGCAACCAATCATAAATCTTAGGGGAGAACTAAAAGCAGGACACAATATGGTACTAAATTCACCTCACAGAGTGAGAGATTCAAGATTGGCCTATGCACAAAAAAACCATGATCATAAAAGGAAAAGGAAACATGAATACGTAGGGAAAAACCTCTTGTTATTTACACAAAATAAATGAGTATTGTTCACCTGGTCAACAACCTTATACTGTGAATCCATTATCCACGATTATTGTCCCATATAAGCTGTGAATCCTTTGTTCCATAGGAGAGAGAGTAGATGTTGGCTGAGAAAAGAAGAGGAGTTCCAATGGGGAGATGATTAGTTTAAAAGGAAGGCAAAACATAAATTGAGAAATAGATGGAGAACCTAAAGTAAAATTTACAAAGGCAAAATATGGAGAAGAAGATAGGAGCGTACCAGTAGTTCACAACTCGCACATGGAGATTGGTGAAGAACTCGGAAGCAGAAATGCCAAAAACTGAGATCGAGGGATTAAGAAATGGATATGAAGAAAGAGCGTACAAAGTGAAGGGGAAGGGGAAGGGGAAGGGGAAGGGGAAGGAGTAGGAGTTAAACGTAAACCCTGGTTTGAAAGAAAAGAAAAATCAAAAATCTAGAAAAAGAGGAAGTTACGAATTCTGCATCTAGAAGGCGCCAAGTCAGGGTCTAATGTTTCCGTTTTATAATATATATAGATTCTTTTAAATATTAATTGTAAGTTGAAGATAATGGTAATTATTTATATAAACAGTGGACGCAACGCAAAGGTTTCATCGAAAACGAGGTTTTAAGATTATCAAAAATTCCATTTTCCTAAAATGGAACCTTAGAGCATCTCCAACAGCTTCTCTATTTTGGAGAAAATGAAGAAAATAGGGATTTTGGGTTGTTTTTTTACTCCAACAACTTCCCCAAAACTATCTCTAAAATGGAGAAAGTAGGAAAGAGAAAGAGTTTTTCTCCAAATATGGAGTTAACCCAAAAAATGATTACTTATTGAGAGCACCAATAGGAATCTTTGAAAAATAATATTTGGAGAGAGAAATAATATTTTAATAGATAAATACAATATTTTAATATTATAATCATTGTTTTTTCTCCAAAATGGGGAATCTGTTGGAGATAAGTGTAATTTTTTTAGGGATTTTGACATTTGGTTCTCCATTTTGGAGAAATTTTGGGAAAACTGTTGGAGATGCTCTTACCCTCTCGTCTCTGTGTCACCATTTTGAATTTTTGATCAAGCCACGATCAGGGCTAGTTCTAAGATATTTGATGTCTTGGACGAAAAGTTTAGAAATGCCTCCGATCTAAAAAAACTAATTTTTATATTGTTTGTAACGACGTTAAAATGATGTTATCGGGCAACAACTTCACTTACAAAGTGCACTTTGCTAGGGATAAGATAACAACTTTTGTTCAATAGCTTCTGATTCTTAACACTCATGTAAATGCAAGGTAACAATCCTTATTGTTAAGGAACCATTCAAAATAAATTGAAACTAAATTTAGCATATAGTAATATCTAACACGTGTTTATGCTAAAACAATCAATATTTTATATTCATTGTGTGTATAGTAACTTGATTATATAATGATGTGCTCAAGTAGGGTTGTAAATATGGTTTAGAAAAAGTTATTTTATAGCAGATCAATATCAATATATATATTAAAGGATAAACCAAAGCCAATGATAAGGCATCTCTTAAAAACTATATGCCCACTTTTCTTTTTTCTTAGATTTTTGATTTTTTAAATTATTTGATATGTTATGCCCCTTTATGAAAAATGTCTTTTCACTTAAAGAAGGTTACTTTGGTAATTTTGGCACCACTTACTTTCAATACCTAAACCATCTATCTTCCTATATTAATCATTTGTTTTATTGCAATTTATGTTAATAAATCATTTATTTCCACTTCTTTATGTTATTAACCATTCATATTTCCTCACTTATTTTATTAATCACTCATTTTCCCTTATTTAAGCACAAGTTTTTTTGATATGTTATTGGTTTTTTTACTTCTTTGTCATACAATAACCTACCTCTCATTCTTTCATTTCTAACACATTATCTTTCATTAAAAGATCGATATAGGATATGGACTTTTGTTTATAGTTAAATTCTTTGATATTGTGTTGATTTCATATGATCTTTATGTTTTTGTTTGTAGTAAGTGACACAAACAGGAAAAACAAGCTCTAAAGATCACCAAATGTGTAAAGCTTCATCATCACGGTACACATATACTACATGTAAGGCTTTCATTCAACTACTCATTCATTTCAATCTATTTTGATTTTGTCTATTTTAAAACTTAATTATGTATTATTACCTTAACTCTCATTTCTATATATTTTCTCAAGAGTATAACCCACAGGCTAAAATAATATTTGTGTATTGTTTTTTCAAGTATTACATTGTTTTTCGCAAAGGGGTCGTGTACAATTATAAATTGTAGTATGTTATTTTGATAAATCATGATCCTTGGTTTGTTTTATTTGATAAAAATTGATATGTTTTAAAATATATGCATAGTAAAGGCTTTGATGACCTTCAAGAATACATGCTAGGGACTTTAATAACATCCTTCAAGATTTTGTTCTTTTGATAAATTAGAAACTGTAGTTTATGTTTTTGATGAATCATGGTGTTAGGTTCTTTTTATTTGATGAACGTTGAAATGTTTTTTCTATTGATTTTATGTTTCAGTTGCATCATGGACCAGGTATTATGATTTTATCTTGATGAGGTGGTGTTTTTTGTTTGTTTCAAGTTAACAACTATAGTGAAAGCCTTTTTCCAGTAAAGCCCGTGTTCCGGTACGTTTATTAATTAATTTTAATTATTTAAAATGTCCACCTTTATTTGTTTTTGGTTATTGGTTTGGTGTCGAAAAGGACCAAAATGTTAGCGCATGTGTCATTTGGATGTAGATTGTGAGATAAGGTGTAGTTGAGGGGCTATTTGTGCAATTCTTGGAACTCTTTGCATGGGTCTCGGCCCATGACTGATTTCCTATCTCTCGTTTCCTTTTTCCTTGTGAATCAAGCAAACCAAACCAATCACCTAAACCCTAAGAGCCTTTTCTCTTTTCCTTGTGTTGTGCGGCCGAGAGAGAGAGAATCGAAGTGAGAGAGGAACGCGAGAAAGAAGAGAGAAGAGGAAGAAAGAACGCAGTGGCAGCCACCCTTCGCCGCCGCTGCTGCTGTCGCCGGAGATCGCCACCACCTGCTGTCGTCGGAGGAATCGAGAGAGAGAGGTTTGGTTGTGGTGGTGAGACGTCGTCGTAAGGTAAGTAGCTCTCTCGTTCGTCTCGTTTCTTTTCCTTTTTCCTTTTCGTTTTCCGGCGAGACCACCACCGCCGCACGCCGTCGCTGCGGTGGCTGTGGGTGGAGGGCGGTGGCAGGGGGTGACACTCGTAGCGTAAATCCCAAACCGTTAAGCCAAACGCGAACCGTTTTATAAAGTTATCTTTTTATGCAAATTCTAAGTGTGTTGTCCAGTTTTCGTTTGACCATAACTTTTCCGTCGTAACTCCGTTTGAGCCGAAACTGGCGCCCACGGTTCAAGTTCGGGGTCGGGCACGTTTTCTGTGTTTTAGCGGAAAACTGGTTCGGTCTCTAGCTGGGCGAAAAAGTGGTCGCAAGTTCGGTGATTCGTCATTTTATGTGTAAAATTCTGGAATCTGCCACTGTTTTGTGTAGACCATAACTTTCTGCTCGTAACTCGCTTTGAGGTGAAATTGGTGCCCAAAGTTCCCAAATCGAGTTGGGAAGGTTTTTCGTGTTTTGCCGAAAGTCTGATTAAGCCCGTAGCTAGGCTGTATTGGGCTGTTTGTGCAGTCTGGACCGAAAACTGGCAGCTTTGGTAGTCGTTCGTAATTAATTCCTAATAAATTGTAGAAAAATCGTTAGGAGGCGTATAATATGTCTTTGAAACCCTATCTCAGAGTACTTTTTAATCATGAAATAATATTGGGAATTTTCTGGGTTTAAAGGGGTCGAAACAGGTCCCGAACAGACCTGTTTGACGAGAGCGGAAAATAGTTTTAGTGACGGTTTAAGCGTGTGTCGTGTCGTAGGATCCGGGTCTCGTATTGACACGTTTTAACATGCGTTTAGGTGTTGGGAAGTGACCGTAATTGGGAAGCTTGAAATTGTATTGTTGAGCTAGGCGCGCATTCGAGGTGAGTTCTCTCACTATAACTAATGACGGTTATTTTTACATTACGTTGTGTATGTATGTGGTAGTTCTATTTGCTTTTGATGCGGGGTTAAATAGTGGGGTGTCTAGTCGGACCTTTATTGTTGTGACTACGCGGGTGGCGTAGGAGTTCGACGGGGCCGAGGGTCACATACGCGGGTGGCGTAGTAATTCGGTGGGACCGAAGGTTGTATACGCGGGTGGCGTATGAACCCGGGGGTGCCGGGTTGCGTTTACACGATGGTCGTGTGGTCGGTGGGACCGACGTATGCCTATTAGGTGGGTTGGTGTGAGTATGCACGTCTATGATTTGTTCGTAGACTTGTATGCTGTTTATGTGCAATTATCTGTTTATGGTGGTGTGGAAATAACTGTGTTACTTATGGTGTTGAATTCACTAAGCTTCGTGCTTACCCTTTCCCAATAGATTGTGGTTTCAGGTACGGGCGGCTCCAAGGCGTGACGAGTACACACTGGCGCGCGAGGAGAGCTGGTTGCTTTACGGTTTTTAATAATTAAACGTTTAATTCCGCTGGTTTTTATTATGAAGATATTAATTATGAGTTTGCAAACGAAACGTTGGGATCATTTAATGAGTTGTTATAAATGAAATGTTTATTTAAAAATTTAAATTTGCTTGTAATTTTTGGGACGTTACACTCTATCCTCTTTTTTTCCGTTTCCAACCACTTTTTCCGTACCTCCACCCACCTCTCTCTTTCGGTTTCGAACAATTTTCTCGATTTGGCTTCACTTTCCCACTTATTCGTCTCTTCTTTATTTTTCTCCAACACTTCGTGCATGATTTTGTAGCCCTCGGCGCATCTTCTTTTCAAGGCGTGTTTCACATTCTTTAACTTATCTCTAAACATGCAATCCGGTTTTTTTACACTACTTCCTTGTTCCACTCGTCTCTTATCGCTTCTTCCAAACCATCACCGGACAACCATGTATCAAATAGCTTGAATGGCTTCGGGCCAAAGTCGTGTTTTGCCACCTCTAGCATAATCGGGCAATGGTCCGACCACCTCCTTTCTAACGCTTTTACCCCCAAATTCCTCCATGCTAAACAAAAATCATTGGACATTAAGAACCGGTCCAACTTGCTATGTTTTCTTCCATCGTCGCTTACCCTCGTGAACTTTTGCCCTCCCATCGGAATTTCCACCAAATGGATATTTCTTATGAAGGAGTTAAATTCCTCCACCCCTTTTTTGTTGCTGATCGAGTTCAATCTTTCGTGCTTTCCCCTTACGTCATTAAAGTCACCGAACACACACCATTTTACCTCATCTTTGTTGCATAACAATTCTATATTCTTCCACACCTCCATCTTTTCCTTAAGATCTCTTTGCCCGTATACGTTTACAAATCCGGTTAGTCCTTCCACCCCCTTCCATTTGCCAATCGTTGCGATAAAAAATCTCTCTACGATAATAAACTCACACCCGAACTCATTCCTGTCCCACATCAATAATACCCCCCCCCCCCCCCAATTTCTCGCTGCTTCTGACTATATAAAATCACAATCGTTGTAACCCCATAATTTTTGAACTCCCCCCCCCCCCCCGATTTCTGTTTTGTTTCTTGTACTCCCATCATACTTACCTTTTCCTTTAAACATAGTTCCTTGATCCAATTCCTCTTTTCCGATTTTCCCAAACCCCTTATATTTATTGAAATTATCTTCATTCAAACTATGGTTCTAAATGAATGCTACATACCTGTTTATTGCTCGTCTCCTGCCCCACTCTGCCTCCCTGTTGCTTCTACACCTTCCCACAATAAGCCGATTTTGGAGTCGAACTCCTCTATCTTCTCGGACCCATCCGTACCTTACAACTCGTTTGAGACTGAAATTTGATGTTCTGAGCTGTTACCTGCATGTGCCTTCTTCTTAGTTTTTTCCCCTTGTTGAAATCCGACGCCTTATTCGATCGTTTATGTCCTCCATTAGCCGAATTCAATCTAGCTTTCTGTTTGAGGAGGTGGAAGCTTACTCTTCCCCTTCCTTGATTCCCCCTTATGGATTCTTTCATTGTCGTCGCAATTCCTTTTTTTCTCCCTGTCGATGCTTCTGCGATCACCATTTGCACTGCTCGTTCCCGTTCCTGGGGCTGCTGTGTGATCTGTCTCCGACGCGGATTCTATCCAATCCATGTTTGGGCTTCTATCTCCTCTGTTCTGGACTGGGCCTAGCTTACCTTCATTTTGATGGCATGCCTTACTTGGACTTTCTCTTCCTAAGACCTGAGTAGGGCCCTGGTTATTTTCTTTGGGTTGGGCTTCAATACTACCGATTTGTGTATTTTCTACCTGGGCCTCTTTCACTACAGCTGGGCCGACTTTATTCCTATGTCCACCATCAAATACAATTTTCTCCATAAACCCTTCTCTTTCTTTTAATAAGTGCTCAGCTGACTTTGGAAGGTTTCCTTGTCCCCCCACTTTCCAATCACACCCATCATTAACATCTTTGAGATTGTCAATCCCCTTCTCGTAAGATGGAAACTTTTCAAATTGATTGAGGAGAGTCTCTTGGACTTCCTCCATAGCTTCCGATGCCGGTGATGAAATTTCGTCGAACTTCCTTGCTGTTGAATTATGTCCGAGATTGTGTAAATTACTCCCGTTGACTTCCTTTTCGCCTGCAGATCCTTCACCTAGCTTATTTCGGCCGTCTTCTCCGTGTTTCTACCCCTCGAATATGCTTTCTTCCATTATCCAATCCTCTTCTTCTCCCTCCTCCATCCATTCCGATAGAGTCGATGACTCCTCCTCCGCTGATTCACTGCCTTCGTCATCTTCGTTCGTAAATGTCACTGACCCAAAGCCTTCTTCCACCACCCTTATTCGGTAGAATAGATTTCCCACTTTTATACATCGGATGTCATCTATAATTATTTGTAACGACGTTGCTACTAGCACTTTTGCATACTCCAACTTGCTCGCTTCCTCCCAGTCACAATTTATGAAGTTTAGAGTGTGCCTCCAGTTTCTAGTGATGTCATTGAAGATTTCTTGCTTCCACGCATGAATCGGTACTCCGTAGACTTTTAGCCATACTAATCTTTCGGCCGAGCAATATCCCACCGACCACTCCTCAGTCCTTTAATCCAATGATGGATACCGTGCACTCTATTTGATAGGATATTTGGTAACGTTTTCTCTTGCTCGAAGGATATCATCACATTCCTTCCTCCCAAATATTTTGTTAGGACCATAAATGTCCTATTAATTAGAAAGTTATATAAAGAATTATAGAGTTTGATTTATATTTGTAAAAGCCTTTATAATGATATTGAGCTTATTAGAGTTTATGGGCCATGGGCCTTAGGCTTAAAACCTTGGTATTTATAGTCTGTTTTAGAGGAGTTTAGGTTAGACATATTGATTATTGTATTGTGGGCATCATAGGTTTAGAGAGAGTTTCGTTCATTCATTCTAATCTTGTAAGGGGTTGTTCGGTTCATTTTATGTTAAGACCTGAATGGATATAGTTGGCTGTATTGATAAAGTTGTCAGTATGTTAACAGATAAATTGTTGTTCGGTTGTTGTGCTGAATAAACAGTCTGAATGTCAGAAATAACAATTTTACCCTCAGTTTTTATTTTTGTCCGAATAAAACAACTGTTTGATATAAATGTTGAATAAATGACTTATAATTATGATAAAATATTAATTTAAACATTTTTCTAAATAAAAACAACTTGATTTAACATGGCTATTTACATAAAGTGATGAATGGAAACATGTATAATAACATAACCTGATGTATAGAAACATGGATATTAACAAAAACTAATGTATGGAAACATGAATATTATCTAAAGGATACACAAACTGATGGAAGCATAAATCGATCTACTGGTATGAAATCGATACACAAACTGATGGAAACATAAATCGATCTACAGGTATGAAATCGATACACAAACTTATGGAAATACAGATCGATCAATGTATGAAATCGATACACAAAAAATTGAAATTCATATACAAAAAACTGATGTATGAAACAGATACACACTGATGATGAAACATATACACTGGGGGGAGCACCCAAAATAAGAAAAAAACAAAGATCAAAAGAATAAAAAACGAATCGTCACCAAACTCGTTCAAAATCGTCGGAGGAGACGTTGGAAGGCTTGAAATACAGATTTCCTTATCATCCATATTTTATAACCAGATCTAGAAAGAAAACTACCTCTAGGAATCGAAATTGAAGACCACGACTAGAAATCGTAAACCACATCTCCAAATCGAAAACCACAGCTTATAGGGAGTTCGAAAACACAGGAAGAAATCGATGTCACAACAAGAAATCGAAGCACATCTAATAGGTTCGAAAACCACAAGAAAAAATCGGGTATCACTGAAGAATCTGAACTGATGCTGAACTTGGTGGAGAAATTGGTATCATAGGGTGAACTGATGCTAATCTCCATGGAGAAATCGGTATCATAAACATATGTTGAACATGGTGGAGAAGCTGAGGTTGAAGAACCCTGGAAGCGCGAACCCTGGAAGGCATGAATTGATGTAAGGCCATCCGTAATGCAACCCTCAAGCCCTCAAGCCACCTCAGCGCCACATCAGCTTTTCTCCTAACCCTCTCCTCAAACCTTCAAGCCCTAAAGTGGCGTAGCGGAACCCTCAAGCCCTCTTGCCACCTCATTTTTTTTAATTCTTTTATTTATACATTTAATTATTTAACAAAATAAAAATATTCATATATTTTTTAATAAATAAAAATAAGATAAATAATAAAAATTAATAACATTCATTAAAAATTTAAAAATTACAAAATAAATTTAAAAATCTACTCGTCGTCATTGTTGGGAACTTGGATACGCCAAATATGTTCGACCAAATCCGACCGAAGGTTATTATGAGTGTCCCGGTTTTTGACTTCTCGAACATTTGCCGCGCGTTGTTCCTCACTGATTTGGGTTTCGATATCATCCGTGAAAAGGTCGTTTTCATCGCCACCACAAATAGCATGGTCTTCGTCTTCGAGTATCATATTGTGTAATATGACACAAACGTACATAATGTTTCCCAATCTTGAGAGTTCCCATCCGCGTGCCGGGTTATGAAGTATATGCCAACGTGCTTTAAGCACGCCAAAAGCTCGTTCAACATCTTTACGTGCCGCTTCTTGCGCGGACTTGAACTTTTGTCGTTTAAGGTCATGTGGGCACGTAAATGATTTTACGAAAGTAGCCCATTCCGGATATATCCCATCCGCTAGATAATATCCGTGCTCGTAGGTGGCTCCATTCACCTCAAAAGGGCAGTCGGGTGCTTTTCCATCATATACATCGTTGAAGATGGGCAACTGATTGAGAACTTTGATGTCGTTGTTGGAACCGGCAACACCAAAGTATGTGTGCCAGATCCATAGATCTTGAGAGGCCACTGCTTCTAGCATGATTGCCGGGTGCTCATGATCACCTCTCATGAATTGACCTCGCCATGCTACCGGACAATTTGCCCACGCCCAATGAGTACAGTCTATGCTTCCGAGCATGCCGGGAAATCCGTGTTTAGCTTCATGCGCGGCGTACAACTTCTGAATATCAATAAAAGTAGGCTTGCGTAAATATTTTTGACCATACAGTTCAATAATACATGTGCAGAATTTGTGCAGACAATCTCGTGACGTTTTCTCTCCCATACGGATGTACTCGTCAAGTGAGTCAGCAGCTACTTCATACGCCAATTGCCGAATAGCGGAAGTACACTTTTGTATCGGAGAAAAACCTTTTTTGTATCTGCCGTCCAACCGAAGTGTAAAATATGAATATTGTCCTTGTAAATCTTCAACTATTCGTTCGAATAGCTGCCTCCTCATCCTGAACCGCCGCCTAAACATATCCGGTGTATAAATCGGGTTGTTGCCAAAGTAGTCCCGCATAAGCCGCTCGTTTGCAGCTACTCGACCTCTTTCTATGTTCGCGGCCCTCTCTCTTCTTGACGATGAGGCGGTGCTACCATAATTTAATTGTGTAGTCTCTCGAACCAAGCCTACAAAAATTTCCCTTTGTAGATGCAACAACTCGTCGGTGTCTACGGATGATGATGATGATGCGGTCGGTGAACCGGGTTGTGGCGAATCCATATTGTTTAAAATATAGAGAATGGAAGAGAATGAGAGAATGAGAGAGTTGTTTTGTGTGAAAAATAAAATGGGTTAGGATTATATATATAGTGTGATTAAATTGAAAAAAAAATTAATTTTTTTTAAAAATAGTCGTTGCCAACGTCTTTATTTTCAAATTATTTAAAAAAAATTAAAAAAAAAACAAATAAGCCTCGGGTTGAACGGGTTTTGGAACCCGCCTCCCAAGCCCCCCCCCCCCCCCCCCGGTACCGGAGCCTGCCCTACCCGCTCCCTAGCCCGAGCCCGCTTGCGTTACGGATGGCCTAATAGATTTTTTTTATAAAGGGTAGTTTGGGAATAAATTGGAAATTAAATGGCTGAGTGTAAAGGAGTAAACATTTTTAGCTGAGCGATTAAGTCATCAGCTGACCGAATAAGCCACAACCACACAGTTATTTATGGCTGAGCGAATAAGCCATATACGTTATACAGCCCATTAAGCCACAACCGAACAACCCCTAACTCTCTTAATCATTCAATACAAAGTAAAGAATTCGATTCAATACATTGTTACTTGTTAAACTGGGATTTACACGTGGTATCGTAGCCGAATCGGTGATTTGAAGAAATAGAAGAAACCAATCGAAAGCGAGAGAAAACAAAGAAAAAAAATCATCTAAGATTTTCTGGAAAACGCAGCCGTGCCGTTTTGCCTATTCCCGAAGTTTGAACCGTCAGATCGTCGTGATTTTTGAACAGTAGCTTCACACCATTTTGTTCTACATTCTGAACGGTGGAGATCGGTGTTTAGGGGCAGAAAGTCACTCGTTTTCTAATCGATGTAGTGCAGTTTTTTGGGTGAATAAAATCGACCGATTTGCAAAGTTTTAATTTTCGTTTATTCGATATTCATTGATTTTAAGTTTTAACATTTTTTGTGAGCTTTTGAGAAGTGCAGGTGTTGAAGAAAGGAAAATGACCGGAGCCGTATATAGTTGTGTTGATAAACCCTAAATCGAACGAAGCTATCTACCCGGATTAAAGTTTTCCGGATAAATCTTTTCCGGGTACATCTTTCTCTGAATTAAAGTTTCCCGGATACATTTATTTTCCGAATTAACGTTTTCCGGGTACATCTATTTTTCCGACAAATCTATTTTTCCAGATAACCATTTTTTTCGGATGAAATTCTTCCTGGATAACACCCCTTTCCTGGATAAATAACTTTCTCGGATAAGACCACTTGTTTCCCGGATAACTTTTGAAAGTATATTTTCCGGATAAAAGAAATTTACGGATGACTCCATTTCCTGCACACTAAATGCCTTTTCTGGATGCTCTTATAATTTGAATGTGATTTACTGTTGTGTGTGTGTCCGTTTCATAGAGCCTCCATCTTTGACTCTCTTTGGTTTATGTTGTCGACTTCATGTTACATACATATAAGTATCGAAGTCATCCATCCTTACATACATCCTACATTCATTCATACATCGAAGCAGCTTACGATTCATACACAACATGACATATTTGACTTTTCTAATTGGTAGTTGAGAATCTCAGATCCGTGCAACGAACAATAATGAAATCAATAAGTAGAAACAAGTCGGAATGATTTCAACTGGTCATCCAATTTAACTTTCAATTGAGAGAGTTTACAATAAGGAATAATGAAAGCAAATGAACAACTAGCCTATTTTCTAAGACTAAGCAATTATTATATATGACGGGCCCGTGGTTAACAAGCCCACGGCCCGTTCACTAACTAGGCTCAAAATAAACTATTACAATTAGCCCCTTGAACTTTAATTCAACATTAAATGACCCTAACAATCTCCCCCTTTGAATTGAAGTTTGAGTTGACGCCAGTTCGCGACATATCTTTTACGGAGCGCGAAGTGTACCTCGAACATTCTGATAGCACGACGATAGTCGATGCGTTCTTCAACCATTTCCAAAGCATTCCGAGCAGTTGTTTCATTCGGATTAGGAACATACGAATACTTTGGGTTTTCAGACTCGTGCTGGATGATCTTTCGAAGAGCATCTTGGACTTTTGTAACATCCCCAGTCCACCGTACACGAAATTGTCCGCTTTGCGGATACCCTCTGCATAACAGCATGCCGGCACCGCTCACGGTTTTGTTCCTGCCCGCGCCCGCACAGGCATACGCGGGACGCACCCAGACTACACCAAGTGACAGGCAAAAGGCCTCATGCAAGGAAGGTATCCATCCACCCTTATAAGGAGGACTTCGTTCCCCCTCCTAGCCGATGTGGGATCTCACAATCCACCCACCTAAGTGGGATCAGCGTCCTCGCTGACACATCGACCCGGTGACCGGCTCTGATACCATTCTGTAACATCCCCAGTCCACCGTACACGATATTGTCCTCTTTGCGGATACCCTCTGCATAACAGCATGCCGGCACCGCTCACGGTTTTGTTCCTGCCCGCACAGGCATACGCGGGACGCACCCAGACCGCACCAAGTGACAGGCAAAAGGCCTCATGCAAGGAAGGTATCCATCCACCCTTATAAGGAGGACTTCGTTCCCCCTCCTAGCCGATGTGGGATCTCACAACTTTGAAGAGCGTGCCGTCACAGAATCTGTCTACCTGACTGAAGCGCAAAAATTTCTTTTCATTCTGTTCGTTGATGTAGACTATCCCAAATTCAGGTTCCAGAAGCAGAGCGTTCTCGGGATACATCTTCAACTCAGGCGCTTTTAGATCTGGCTTAATCAGATTTACCTTCTTTGCCCTGTTCTCGATTGCCATTTGGAAGTCCATGAGATAAGACATCATGATGGTACGGACCAAGAATCGACGAACAGCTTCGAGCGCTTTAGTTACAGGAAGTGGTCGGATAGATCTTGTACGGATGTCTTTTAGGATAGCGTAGAAGTCGAACGGTCGGAGGTGCTTGAAGTCGGCTTCAGAAAATCTCCATTCATTCCCATCTTCGCGTCGGACGGTGAATACAGGATAAACGATTTTCATGATACGTCCTAACTGGATATTGAGCACTTCGGTGATCTGATACTTGGTTAGGACTTGGCTAACTGGCAGACACCGCTTCATTGCGCTTATGTACCGACGTTGGTATTCGGGATTGGAACTGTAAATACCAAGGCAGAAGGTCGGCTCGATTGGTCGTAGCTTGTGGACGAACAATTTCTACAGAGATTCCTCCAGGTGAGGAATAAATATCGTGATCTTGTCCCAACGGATTTGTTGCTGCTGAGGAGGACGAAGATCAGATGTTGTCGGTTGTTGATGAGGAGATGTCGGAATATCTGCAGTTGTAGTTTCGGGTCTTGTTGAAGTTTCGGCGGCTTGAGCTGAGTGAACGGGAGTACCATACAAATTCTGGAGCAGAAACTGGTCGTAGTCAACATTGTCGTCTTCATCAGTAGGGAAGACCAAATTAACCTGGAGATTTGCGGCACTGGCGGCTTTTTCATACCATGCATCTTCGGTCTCCGGGTTGGTCTCGCAGTCTGGATCAATCAAATCCTGTATCGGTGTATCTGATGAGTCAAAAGTAACCAGTTCCTATGCTGTTCCCTCAGGCTTTTCAACCGTCGGGTCTTCATGTAACGACCCGGATTTCCAAACATAGTTCAAATAGCATACATTGCATAACGTCGTTAAAACAAGAGATACATCATATAACAAATATGGTCCCCTAGTCTTTACAAACATTCAATACATCATTACAAACGTTTACTTAGTAACTTTACATCATTACTAATAACATGTTGTAACTACTAAACACATCATAGTCTTCAACTACATAGTCCTCCAAAAGCTATTCGTGGTTTAACCTTCTTATTTGCTCTTACTCGATCCACGACCTGGAATACATATTTTTAAAACAAAATGAGGGTTAGACCTTGAGGTCTAGTGAGAAAATCCTCGTTAGTTAAAAACCATTTGCACAAGATCATACGCATAATTCACATAGGAATATCAACTAAGACTCATGCATCATGTATCTTTCCATCTCATTCTCTTGGCCATATTAATCGGTTGCGAGCCAATTAATTAATTTACACCGTTGTACTGAATACAGCCAACACCACTGTCCCTTTGTACAGCCAACATACACCGGTCCTAAGCCCGGCCAACTAGCACCCATGTAGTGTAATACTCATATAAACATAATATGCACATTATTACACTCATTCCACATATATGTATTCCAGTTGAAAACATTTTAAATAAAAATTCACTTGTTTGCTTATCAATACTCTTTCCAGTCTTCCACAAAGAACTCAGCTTTCACCTTCGATTCACAGTATCTGAAACAATTGAATACATATATCTCTTTACCAAATAGAACATACAAATCTTACTAAAGCTAAGAACTCTAGATAACTCTAATCTTCAAATGTTACCCCCAAACCCGAACTTAAGTTGAGTCCATAATGCATTCAGTCCTCATTCATCCCCCCTCCAAGAATTAACAAGACACAGGTTATTGGATACTCAAAAGCATCTAAACTCTCAAAATTAATCAAACAGTTAAACTATCCGGACAACACAAAACTATCCGGACAACACAGACTATCCGGACAACACACACAATCCGGATAACACCACTTTCCGGATAACACCACTTCCCGGATAACATTACCAATCCGGATAACACCCGGATACCAAAGCAATCCGGACATCATCCGGTATCTCATTTCATCCGGAAACTAGAGGAAAGAGGACTTACCCGGTTAGTCGATTCATCCGGATACCTGCAAGAAAGGACTACCAGACACTATCAACATATTACATGGACACCACCCAAAAACTACCGGACAGATTCATCTTATTCGGGAACCTCTGACTGTTCATCCATTTTCTACCCAGAAATCGACTGAATCATTACTAGATGTGAAATTGATGATTCTACTTCGATAGAAACCTTCCAATACCAATTACACACATAAATTACAAAGGAACATACCTTACTTTCACTTCTAAGCACTTCAAATTAGGCCTTAACCTTAGCTTTCTCCTTCTTCTCTTTTGGTCTCAAAACACACACACTACACACACTGGATTTGCTGGATATTTTCTGCTGTTGTGATAATATCTGAATTCCTAAGGGGTCATATCAACCCATTTTACCATTTTAGTCCTTGAGCTAGTCATTAATGACAAAAACACTCTTAACTTATAAATTAACCCAAACTTACCCTAAACATCAATTACAAAGTTAAATAAATTTAACAGAACTAACATTTAACTAACGAACTTACCCGGGGTATTACATCATCTCCCCCTTAATAGAATTCCGTCCCGGAATTCTGTTTAGGCAAAAAGGTGCAGGTACTTAGTTCTCATTTCTGATTCTGATTCCCAAGTAGCATCCTGACCCCTATGATGTCTCCACTGAACGTTTACTTGTCTGATTACTTTGTTCCGCAACACTTTAACTTTGTGGTCAACTATGGCTTCAGGTTCCTCCACATAAGTCAGCTTTTCATCAACTTGTATTTCTGGTAGAGAAACTGCCTGATCCGGCGTAACCAAACACTTTCGGAAATTTGATACATGAAACGCGTTATGAATCCTGCTTAACTCTGGCGGAAGATCCAATCTGTAGGCTACTTCACCGATCCTTTCTACAATTGCAAACGGTCCAATGTATCTCGGGCTCAGTTTAGCTTGCTTGCCAAATCGAATGACTCCTTTCCAAGGCGAGACTTTTAACATTACGAAATCTCCAACTTGGAATTCTAACGGCTTTCGACGTCGGTCAGCGTAGCTTTTCTGTCTATCTTGAGCCACTTTCAAACGTTCCTGAATCTGAGTAATCTTATCCGCGGTTAACTGAACTATATCTGGTCCCGCTAACTGCTTCTCTCCCACTTCATTCCAACACAGAGGTGTTCGGTATTTTCTACCATACAGTACTTCAAACGGTGCCGCTTGTATGCTGGAATGATAACTGTTATTGTAAGTAAATTCAATCAACGGTAAATGCTTATCCCATGATCCCCTAAAATCAACAATGCAAGCCCGGAGCATGTCTTCTAAAGTCTGAATCGTCCGTTCACTCTGACCGTCAGTTTGAGGATGATACGCCGTACTTAGCTTTATCTGTGTACCCATTTCTTTTTGAAAGCTCCTCCAGAATCTTGAAGTAAAACGACTATCACGATCAGAAATAATCGAGATTGGAACCCCATGTCGAGTTACTATTTTGTTGATGTACAACTTGGCTAATCGTTCCAACGAATCAGTTTCTTTTATTGGTAGGAAGTGAGCAAACTTCGTCAATCTGTCAACGATCACCCAAATGGCATCAAATCCCTTCGGAGTCCTTGGTAGCTTCGTGATAAAATCTGTAGTAATCTGATCCCATTTCCACATAGGTATTTCTAACCGTTGCAACTGACCAAACGGCTTTTGATGTTCAATCTTTACCTTCTTACAAGTAGTACACCCTTCCAGATGCTGAGCAATGCTTCTTTTTATTCCAAGCCACCAATAAAATTGTTTAAGGTCTTTATACATCTTATTCGTACCTGGGTGAATAGAAAAACGAGATTGATGAGCTTCTTGTAGTACCTGATCACGTAAACCACCCAAACGAGGCACCCAGATTCTGTTTCCCAAACACAACAACCCACGATCATCTTTTACAAGCAATGCTGATATACCCACTAACCGTTCTGGTTTCAAGTGTTCTTCTTGAAAAGCTTCTATTTGACACTTCTGCAATTCGTCAAAGATGTTAGGTAGGAGTTCAGCTCGTAGTGAAATAGCTTTTATTGTTCCACTCCTTTCTTGACGACTTAGTGCATCAGCTACCACATTCGCCTTTCCCGGATGATAAAGGATTTCACAGTCGTAATCATTCACCAATTCTAGCCATCTTCTTTGCCTCATATTTAGTTCCTTCTGATCGAAAAGGTGTTGGAGACTCTTATGATCAGTATAAATTTGACATTTAGAGCCGTAAAGGTAATGTCTCCAAATCTTCAATGCGAATACAACTGTTGCCAGTTCCATGTCGTGTGTAGGATACTGTCTTTCATGATCTTTTAACTGACGAGAAGCATAAGCAATAACCTTTCCACGCTGCATAAGTACACAACCCAATCCCAATTTGGAAGCATCACTTAAACAATAAAGTCATCGGAACCTCCAGATAGTGATAGTATCGGCGCGCTACAGAATTTTTCTTTCAATATTCGGAATGCTCCATCCTGTTCTGCTTTCCATTCGAACTTTATATTCTTTCGGGTCAGCTTGGTCAAAGGCGTAGCGATACGGGAGAAATCTTGTATAAACTTTCGATAATAGCCGACTAAACCCAGAAAACTTCGTACCTCGGTTGGCGTTCTCGGCGGTTCCCACTTTTCAACTGCTGCTACTTTCATTGGATCAACTTGGATACCTTTCTCAGAAACTACATGTCCGAGAAACTGAACTTCCCGTAGCCAGAATTCACATTTAGAGAACTTAGCGTATAACTGTTCCTTCTTCAACAATTCCAGAATTAAACGAAGATGTTGGGCGTGCTCTTCTTTGGACCGGGAGTAGATAAGGATATCATCGATAAACACAATAACGAATTTATCGAGATATGGCTTACATACTCGATTCATTAAATCCATAAAAGCAGCTGGGGCGTTCGTCAATCCAAAAGGCATTACTAAGAATTCATAGTGACCATACCGTGTGCGAAAAGCAGTTTTCAGAACGTCTTCTTCTTTAACCTTTAGCTGATGATAACCAGATCTCAGATCAATCTTGGAGAAATAGCAAGCTCCAACTAGTTGATCAAAGAGGTCATCAATTCTAGGAAGCGGATACTTGTTCTTGATCGTCTGCTTATTCAGTTCCCGATAATCAATACACATCCTCATCGAACCATCCTTCTTTTTCACAAATAGAACCGGTGCTCCCTACGGCGAAGAACTGAGTCTGATGAAGCCTTTATCTGAAAGATCCTGCAGTTGTGTCATCATCTCTTTCATCTCTAGAGGTGCCAAACGATACGGTGCACGGGAAACAGGAGCGGTTCCAGGAATCAGATCTATACCAAACTCTACTTGTCTAACGGGCAGAAGGCTAGTCAGATCTTCTGGAAAAACTTCCGGAAATTCACGAACAACCGGAATATCTCCCAGCTTATTCTTTTCTAGCTTAATATCTATCACATAAGCTAAGTAACTTGAGCAGCCTTTATTGATACACTTACGAGCTTTTAACAAAGAGATAAGGCAAGACTAATGATTTCTACGGTCACCATAAATCATTACTGGTCCCTTCTCAGGTAAGACAACATTTATCAACTTCTTATCACAAACTATATTAGCCTGATTCTCGGCTAACCAATCCATTCCCACTACCACATCAAACTCGATCAAGGCTATAGGAAATAACTGAATAGGCACTCCACACCCATCTATGTTTATCACACAA
Organism: Saussurea involucrata; assembly: GCA_033807775.1. Classification (NCBI taxonomy): domain Eukaryota; kingdom Viridiplantae; phylum Streptophyta; class Magnoliopsida; order Asterales; family Asteraceae; genus Saussurea; species Saussurea involucrata. Next base: position 87,809,904 of record CM066318.1, read on the forward strand.
CTATCAAATACCTCATTAACTGGTACTTGATTATCATTAGCCGTATCTACCATTGACGCATGATCTAATACTTTAGGCTTTAAATGCATATAGGCAGCAAAAGAAGGCGACACAAACGATCGGTTTGCACCGGAATCAAATAACACTTTAGCACGTGTAGAATTTATTAAGAATGTACCTGTAACCACATCGGGAGTCTCATCTGCTTCTTGCTCTGTCATCTGGAAGGCACGGCCCCTTGCTCTTGGTACTTCTGGCCTTGGTACTACCGGTCTAACACCCGTTGGTCTTACTGACGTACCACCCGGTTGTATTCTCCCTAGTGGACAATCGGACTGAAGGTGATCAGGAGAATTGCACGAGTAACAAAATCTAACTACTCGACAGTCTTTAGCAATATGACCGATCTTTCCACACTTATAACAGTTTCTAGGATCAACTTGACAACTTCCTTGATGAAAACGGTGGCACTTTGGGCAAGGTCTTTCAACTGGTCGGAAAGGTGGGCGGTTATCAAATCGCTGAAACCTGGACTTCTTCGGATCATACTGCGGTCCTTCCCACTTTCTTTTCCCCACATTCTTATCACTAGCACTTCTCCCTTTATCTTGTTCCACGGTTTCCGCGGCGTCTACTGCGGCGGAGAAAGTTTCTGGTTCTTTAGCAATCACAAAACTTCTGACTTCTGCATTCAATCCAAAGATAAACCTTTCCATCTTCATGGCCTCCGTAGCAACATAGTATTCCGCAAAATGAGACTTTTCCAAGAAACGAGTGGTGTAGTCCCGAACTAACAAATTCCCTTGCTGCAAGTTCATAAACTCCCCTTCCAACTGTTTAACTGCGGCTTGATGACAAAACTGTTTCCTGAAAGCTATCACGAATTCTTCCCAAGAGTAAGTAGAATATATATTAGATCCTCCCGAGGAAATATGTGCTTCCCACCAGTATAGGGCATCGCCTTTCAACATTGCAGTTCCATAGAGTACTCTATCCTCTTCAGCGCATTTACTAGTCTTGAAGATAGCTTCTATTTCCTTCAGCCACTTCATAGCTTTCACTGGATCCCGATCTCCCGAGTAAGTTGGAGGCTGTTGGTGCAAGTGTACCACATCTCTATATATTTATATATATTTATTTTGATGATTACAAACACACCGCATTATTGTTTATCTAACAATCCTATCCAAGTGTACAGTTCTTGAAGAACACGAAGATTTAATCTGAAGGGTTCAAGACGGAAGTGTTTACGTCGTCATTATTGTTTATAACTAATAATGATAAACACCCTAAAATAATATACCACTTGGATATTTCTAAAAACCCAACAATTAATTTTAATAAGGTTTTGAGAAGATTCAGCAAGATTTGGGTGCTGTCCTGGAAGCTGACTTTTCCTGACGGCGGTATACCGTGGCGGTACAGCCGGTATACCGCGGGTACACTACAGCCGGTATACCGCGGGTGTTCAGCCGGTATACCGCGGCAGGCCGTGTGCATCTCTGATTGGTTGAAGTTACCTTTTCCTGACGGCGGTATACCGCGGCGGTACAGCCGGTATACCGCGGGTACATAATTCCTGTCAACTTTGCATGTAGCCGTTGGTGTGTCAGTCACCTTTTCTGACGGCGGTATACCGCATGCATTTGGCGGTATACCGCGGATGCATAATGCCGTTGGAGATGCTGATATATAAAGAAGCTGTTGGTGATGAAGAAAAATAGACCTCAGACCACAACAACAGTAACAACAAGCAGCAAACTCTCAGCTCTCTCACTCTCACTTATTTATAATATATATTTTATAAAACTTTTTTATAAAATATCCAAGTGTGAGATATTATACAAGAGTGATTACCCATTGTGAGTTATACTCCTCTTGTAAGTATTTGAATAACGGGTGTGTGATCCTGTTTATCTCATAGCAGAGGCTTGAGAAACTATTACAAATACCTTTGTACTTGGTTTGTATTTCTACCGTAAAGAATACATTTATTGGATCGTGTCGGGAAGTGTCTCGGCTGCTGGTTTATCACAGTTGGTGGTAAATCAGTAAATCTCTGTGTCAAGTATCTCTATCCCTTATCTCTTTATTTATTCCGCTGTGCTTTATTATATTTGTTTATATAAACTGCTTTGCATTTATATTTATTTATATAATCTCTGTGTATTTGTTTATATTTACACTCTTCGTTATTATTTGTATACTCTGATTTATTTATACTGTTTCTGTACTGTATTTATTTGTAAAAGAATTTTTGAAAGTAAAAGATTTTAAAATACAACCTTACCCCCCCTTAGGTTCTCCAACATTTGGTATCAGAGCAGGGCTTTCAAAAATCGTCTATTTAATTTTTTAAAATCCGTTTTTGTTATGGCTCATCAAAATGCTTGGTTTTCTAAATCTCTTCTTATTGATTTCGAAAATTTTGATCTTTGGGCAAATTCTTTTGAACGTTGTGTTCGTGGGATAAATCAAAAAATTTGGGATATTATTATTAAAGGAAATTTCAAACCCACAAAATTTCAAAACAACAAAGTTGTTGAAAAACCTAGCTCGGAATGGTCCGACGAAGATGAGGCTAATTATTGTTTAAATTATGAAGCCAAAAATTTTCTCTTTTCGGTTCTTACTAACGATGATATTGAGCGTGTTTATCTCTTTGAAACTGCTCGTGATATTTGGGAGAACTTGAACGTCACCTATGGTGGAAACTCAAAAGAAAAGAGAGACGAAACCCGAGATCAAAGAAATGAAGAAACGTGTCTCATCGTCGACTGCGAGAAAGAGGTATGTACTTCATACTCAAGTTATTCTAGTTGTAGTGATAACGATGATGATATTGATATGTCAAATGTCTCTTTTCAAAAATTGATTGTTCTCGTAAATAGTTATAAAAATGAGAATGCTAAATTAAAAGAAGAATTATTATTATGTCAAAATGAGTTGAATAATTGTAAACAAACCATTGCATGTGATAATAAAATCAAAAATGAGTTAAATGATAAAGTTATCACTTTAAAAAAGAAAGCATGCGAAAATATTGTTTGCAAATCTTGCATTGTCTTAAATGATAAAATTGCATGTTTAGAGAAAAGAACATGTGAAAATATTTTATGTACAAAATGCGATATACTTGAAAATGATAATGCATGTTTAAAAGCTAAATGCGATTTATATGAAAAAGATAATCTGTTAGCTAATGCATTTCAAAATAGCAATGATAAAGTGCTTAAAATGCTAAATATGCCTAATCGTATAAATTGTCGTAAAGGCATTGGTTCCGATACATGTGTTGATAAATGTTCGTGTAAACCCATTAAAAGATTTTTTGCATCTCCTAAAGTTGATACGAGAAAACCTCCGTATGTATCCAAAATGAATAATGTGAATTATATGCCGAGGAAACCGTATGCTTGCATGTATAATAGCAAATTTTCTAGACCAAAGAATAATGTAAATTTGCATGCTTCATTTTACGTCTATGATAAATACGATCGTAAAATAAAAATGGTTAGAAAATGGATTCCGAAAGGAATGTTTAATGTTGACAATCCCGGTGGGATGCGTTTGTGGTTTTAAACCATTTTTATGGTTTTGTATGTTTGTCGTGTTTGTTTTATGTCGACAACATATTTTTTTTGCAGTTTATGTTTTTATACTAACTGTTAAAAGGACCCATAAGAAAAGGGTACCACGAAATATTTTCTTTGCCTTTTGTAGGTGATTCCTGGCGAGGATACAATACGTGTTACCTGCCGAGGTTATAATACGTGGTTACCTGCCGAGGTTATAATACGTGGTTACCTGCCGAGGTTATAATACGTGGTTACCTGCCGAGGTTATAATACGTGGTTACCTGCCGAGGTTATAATACGTGGTTACCTGCCGAGGTTATAATACGTGGTTACCTGCCGAGGTTATAATACGTGTTACCTGCCGAGGTTATAATACGTGGTTACCTGACGAGGTCATAATACGTGGTGATTTTTTTTTATCACATAAAATTAACCGTATATTGAAGCCTTAAGATCCGTTTTGGTGCAAGTGTTTCGTATTGGTTTGTATATCTTTGTCTCTATTGCTTTCTGCATTTTATTTTATCCCTCAAATTTTATAAAATCAAATTGATATCGTTATTAATTTGAGGGGGAGCGTTTTATTATATTTACCCATGAGTTTATGCTACCTCAATTATATGCATATTTTGAGGGGGAGCATCTCTCGAGGGGAAGCATACCGTCTTTCTTGACCCTTTTTGTTTCGACAAACGGGGGAGAGAAACCGCATATGCTCTTGCTTAGCGGTTGTGTTTGTCATCATCAAAAAGGGGGAGATTGTTGGTGCAAGTGTACCACATCTCTATATATTTATATATATTTATTTTGATGATTACAAACACACCGCATTATTGTTTATCTAACAATCCTATCCAAGTGTACAGTTCTTGAAGAACACGAAGATTTAATCTGAAGGGTTCAAGACGGAAGTGTTTACGTCGTCATTATTGTTTATAACTAATAATGATAAACACCCTAAAATAATATACCACTTGGATATTTCTAAAAACCCAACAATTAATTTTAATAAGGTTTTGAGAAGATTCAGCAAGATTTGGGTGCTGTCCTGGAAGCTGACTTTTCCTGACGGCGGTATACCGCGGCGGTACAGCCGGTATACCGCGGGTACACTACAGCCGGTATACCGCGGGTGTTCAGCCGGTATACCGCGGCAGGCCGTGTGCATCTCTGATTGGTTGAAGTTACCTTTTCCTGACGGCGGTATACCGCGGCGGTACAGCCGGTATACCGCGGGTACATAATTCCTGTCAACTTTGCATGTAGCCGTTGGTGTGTCAGTCACCTTTTCTGACGGCGGTATACCGCATGCATTTGGCGGTATACCGCGGATGCATAATGCCGTTGGAGATGCTGATATATAAAGAAGCTGTTGGTGATGAAGAAAAATAGACCTCAGACCACAACAACAGTAACAACAAGCAGCAAACTCTCAGCTCTCTCACTCTCACTTATTTATAATATATATTTTATAAAACTTTTTTATAAAATATCCAAGTGTGAGATATTATACAAGAGTGATTACCCATTGTGAGTTATACTCCTCTTGTAAGTATTTGAATAACGGGTGTGTGATCCTGTTTATCTCATAGCAGAGGCTTGAGAAACTATTACAAATACCTTTGTACTTGGTTTGTATTTCTACCGTAAAGAATACATTTATTGGATCGTGTCGGGAAGTGTCTCGGCTGCTGGTTTATCACAGTTGGTGGTAAATCAGTAAATCTCTGTGTCAAGTATCTCTATCCCTTATCTCTTTATTTATTCCGCTGTGCTTTATTATATTTGTTTATATAAACTGCTTTGCATTTATATTTATTTATATAATCTCTGTGTATTTGTTTATATTTACACTCTTCGTTATTATTTGTATACTCTGATTTATTTATACTGTTTCTGTACTGTATTTATTTGTAAAAGAATTTTTGAAAGTAAAAGATTTTAAAATACAACCTTACCCCCCCTTAGGTTCTCCAACAGAGGCTTACAACTTAAGAACATTTTATAGTCACACTTTCTTAGTACTGGTGTGATCGTAGGTGTAATAGGCATCTCGTCTTCCTGACCAGGATCTGGTGTATCAGCTTCATTATGACGAGTTCGATCGAACATGGCTTGTATACTGGCCTGCAGTCTTCCCATTTCGGCTGTTAAATCGTCCCTAGTGACAAATTCATTACCTCGCGGCGGAGCTCCACTCCCAGTTCTACCCCCAATTCTGCCTCCACCTCTTTCTCCCCCCTCTTCCCCTTCCTCCGGCTGTTGGGTTTGTTCTATTCGGATTTCCTCCTCCTTCCCGATTCGTTTGTCTAGTACCACTTGCCATTCTGTTGATTCAAACAAGGTTAATATACACATAAGCACATACCCCATATAACAAGGTATTCCAGTTCAAACATGTACCTGTAAGATCACAATTACACTGGCCAGGTGTAATCTGAAATTACCTTACATGATGTTCCTTCTACCTTTTTATATTTAACATCCCAAGGTTCTACAATAATAAGGACATCCTACTTCACATGCAGTTTAAGTCTAGGTACAGATACAAATACCTAAATCCCTTAAACTAGGGCTCTGATACCATCTGTAACGACCCAGATTTCCAAACATAGTTCAAATAGCATACATTGCATAACGTCGTTAAAACAAGAGATACATCATATAACAAATATGGTCCCCTAGTCTTTACAAACATTCAATACATCATTACAAACGTTTACTTAGTAACTTTACATCATTACTAATAACATGCTGTAACTACTAAACACATCATAGTCTTCAACTACATAGTCCTCCAAAAGCTATTCGCGGTTTAACCTTCTTATTTGCTCTTACTCGATCCACGACCTGGAATACATATTTTTAAAACAAAATGAGGGTTAGACCTTGAGGTCTAGTGAGAAAATCCTCGTTAGTTAAAAACCATTTGCACAACATCATACACATAATTCACATAGGAATATCAACTAAGAATCATGCATCATGTATCTTTCCATCTCATTCTCTTGGCCATATTAATCGGTTGCGAGCCAACTAATTAATTTACACCGCTGTACTGAATACATCCAACACCACTGTCCCTTTGTACAACCAACATACACCGGTCCTAAGCCCGACCAACTAGCACCCATGCAGTGTAATACTCATATAAACATAATATGCACATTATTACACTCATTCCACATATATGTATTCCAGTTGAAAACATTTTAAATAAAAACTCACTTGTTTGCTTATCAATACTCTTTCGAGGCTTCCACAAAGAACTCAGCTTTCACCTTCGATTCACAGTATCTGAAACAATTGAATACATATATGTCTTTACCAAATAGAACATACAAATCTTACTAAAGCTAAGAACTCTAGATAACTCTAATCTTCAAATGTTACCCCCAAACCCGAACTTAAGTCGAGTCCATAATGCATTCAGTCCTCATTCATCCCCCCTCCAAGAATTAACAAGACACAGGTTACTGGATACTCAAAAGCATCTAAACTCTCAAAATTAATCAAACAGCTAAACTATCCGGACAACACAAAACTATCCGGACGACACATACTATCCGGACAACACACACAATCCGAATAACACCACTTTCCGGATAACACCACTTCCCGGATAACATTACCAATCCGGATAACACCCGGATACCAAAGCAATCCGGACATCATCCGGTATCTCATTTCGTCCAGAAACTAGAGGAAAGAGGACTTACCCGGTTAGTAGATTCATCCGGATACCTGCAAGAAAGGACTACCGGACACTATCAACATATTACCCGGACACCACCCAAAAACTACCGGACACATTCATCTTATCCAGGAACCTCTGACTGTTCATCCATTTTCTACCCAGAAATCGACTGAATCATTACTAGATGTGAAATTGATGATTCTACTCCGATAGAAACCTTCCAATACCGATTACACACATAAATTACAAAGGAACATACCTTACTTTCACTTCCAAGCACTTCAAATTAGGCCTTAACCTTAGCTTTCTCCTTCTTCTCTTTTGGTCTCAAAACACACACTGGATTTGCTGGATATTTTCTGCTGTTGTGATAATATCTGAATTCCTAAGGGGTAATATCAACCCATTTTACCATTTTAGTCCTTGAGCTAGTCATTAATGACAAAAACACCCTTAACTTATAAATTAACCCAAACTTACCCTAAACATCAATTATAAAGTTAAATAAATTTAACGGAACTAACATTTAACTAACGAACTTACCCGGGGTATTACACTTCATCATCGGAGATATCCATATCCATTACCATCTCGGCTATGGTAACTCGGCTTCGGGTAAATCTTCGGTTGTTGTTGCCGCAGTTGGGGGTTTCGGATGAACCACAGTAGTCGTTTCAGTGAGGATCTGGGCGGACTCGGTTAGTCTTTGTCTTTTCTCCCCCTCACGGTGATCAGGATCATCCTGGTCATCGTGCTTGCGCTTTAGACCACCAGCTTGACTTTTGTAGGTATCTTCGAGTGTTCGGACTCTCTCGGACAGCGTTGTGAACGCTTGTTGAACGTCCTTAAGAGTCGAGTCAATGTTATCCATCCGAGAGGTGATCGATGACGAAGGAGCAGTGACCTGAGATTTCAGAACGGATAGCAGGTCTGCTTCAGTTGAGGCGTCGGTTTCTGATTGTTGGAGCAGTTGGGCTAGAAGCATCGTCTTTAGGGTGTCCACCGAATATATAGGCTGAACAGGAGCTGGTGGAGGTGTAGGTGCGGTTTCAGCTTCGACGACCTTCTCTTTACCTTTAATTAAGATCTTAATTTTGTCGAGCTCGGCGGTGAGGCGCTGCTCCATTGCCTCGCGGACAGCCTTGAGGGTGCTGTCCAGGGACCCTGGTGACACAAAGTCGGGAGAGATAACACCGGGATCACTTAGATTACCCGTTGAGGCATCTACCTTAGAGGCAGAGCCACCTACGTTCACAGTTGGCAATTCGGTAGCTGTGGTATGATTTCCTTCCGATCCTCGTGTTCCGCCAGACGGAGACACTACGGAAGTTCCGATCGAGTCACGAAGAGTATCGATTTGGTGTTCCGCATCCTGTGTCCTAGCCGAAGAATGTATAATATCAATTGGCTCTAGACTCAATGGTGCACTGAAAGAAGTCGAGATCGGGGGCTGCTGGTCTCTTATTTTAACACCAGTACTCTCCGAATGAGAGACCAGTGGAAGTTGTGCTTGATCCCTGTGAGAAGTTGAAACACCCGTCTTTTGAGAGACGGATGAGTGGCTGAGGGGGTTGTGCAAATGCACCGCTAGGTCCACAGTGGCTTCTTCAATACCCCATCCCAACGGATGAGACGGGATAGCAGATGTGGCTACCCGGATAACACTCGGTTGGGGTCGCTCAGAAGCCTCTTTATCTTTACGGCTTAATCTTTCCTGGTTCGCTTTCGACCTTAACTCGCGTTGTCTCACATGCTCTAACGTATCACCTAATTCTCCCTTAGGTCTCCTTGTATCTCCCGTAGTGGGTTGAGTAGTAGGGATTGGAGGTGGTGTTGGTGATTCGGAAGGGATTCCTTCGGTAAAGTCTGGGTTTGGTCCGATACCAGAAGGTATTAATTTCAGGCGTATGTTACGGTCCGTATCGGAATCCATGGAGTCAGATTCCACGTTTTCAACTTGTCGGTATGGTGAAGGAGGGTCAGAGATATAAGGTTCGGTGTCATGGTGGAGCATCGGTCGGGATGATGTTTCGGCTTGGGATTGGCTAGTACTGGGACGCGTTTCCACTGCACCGCTCACTCCAGTTCCCCTCCCACGAATTCTCAACACACCCCGCCCGGGAGCCCCTGCTGCCCGGGCCCTTCCACCTCTTGTCCTAGGACCCTCACGTCCCTCGGGTCTAAGTCCCTGGGCAGGTCCCTCTGGCGCTGGCTGGACCATGGGAATTCCTAACTCTTGTCTATAAGCTACCACACTCGGTGCAGTTGGATCCGCGTGAGCCAGTAGGGCTTCAGGTATGGGCATGGCTATGGCGTTGGACGGGTTACGAATCACCATATATTGCAAGTGGTGAGGAGGACATACCGGATGGTTAAGACGACGCGGTATCGCCAGATTCGCATCCATATGTTGTCGCACCGCCAGTGATAGGAAACGAGGGTATGGGAGGAACTTCTTTTGCTTCGTACCTCCGATTTGTCGAATAATCATCGCGAAGTCCACGTAGCGGTTGTAGCACACGGCATGAAATAACCGTAGGAAGTCACCGGTGCACTGGTCGATGCCCTTCCATCTGGAAGATAGGCACCTGTTCAGAATCATAAACAGGGTGTACCAGATGGGGGCCAGATACTTGCGGTTGAACGCGGACGGTCGGTCGAGGGCATGATTGTAGCCGAGTGCGCGTACTTGAGCACACAGAGTTTGGTCATTGACCGCGGGGTCGTAGGCTTGGTGTCCTCCAGCATTTGCTGCTGGAAGTGAAAGAAGGCAACTGAATGACTCGGGTGTGAGCGTGAAGGGTTGGTTGTCAATCTGCGCCATAATGGACTGAGAATTGGCCGCTGTGTTGACTCGTGCGGCGAGCCAGACTTGAAGAACATACAGGACAGGGACGTCAGCTGTAATGGTGAGAGCCTCACGGAGAGGGTGACGCATCAATATATCCACGATCACACGGTGTTGTGGTTATGGTCGGAACTCAACGGCCTCCAGGTGGTGGTTGTTGGGCTCTATCTCTATGCCATGGTCAGGGGCGACCAAAGCGTTATCGGCGGCTTCGTCGATAAATTCCTCTTGAGGAACTTGCTCTTCCGGATTTTTCTGTGGTTGTTGATCCGCCATGGAATATCTATAAAAAGTAGCACTATTAGTAAATGAGGCGTATGAACAAGTATCGGCGCGTACCATTGCAATAAGTGGCTCAATCTGAGACAGATCGAGGACTGGCAGAAGAAAACAAGGTACTGGATAGATAAAATAGGGGTGTCCGGACAAAGCAAGGAAATACATAACTTACCGGACAAACCCAACTATCCGGACAAAAGCTATCCGGACAACGAAGGTTCCGGATGAATTGAAGGTTTCCGGATAAAATGGACATTCCGGATAACATGGTTTCAGAATGACAGAGGTTTCCGGACAAATGGGAGTCCGGACATATCAACAATCCGGTAGTTGAACTTACCGGAAACCCTGAGGTTCCCGGACAACTAGGTTTCCGGATGATGATCGAAACCGGACAAAATATCTAAAGTTATGAAGCAATCCGGACAGATCATCTTACACAAGGTAGTTTCCGGATACAACGAATGTTTCCGGATGACATCCAACATAATCAAACGTGCAAATCTCAGACTCAAGAAAGTGCTAAAGCATATAATGAGATGCGATGGACTCATATGAACACACAAAAACAACTCAGGCGACCTGAGGAACACCGAATCGACTCGAAGTCGAAGAAACCCAAAAGGGTTTTTCGGATGCAGTGGATTGACCAAAATGGTGGTCAAGTGTTGTGATGTGGGGTACAATACGTACGTAGATGAGTTCGAGATGGAAAAATAAACAACATACCTGATTGTTGATCGAAACGTGAGAGAGAATCGAGGATGTTGAGAGAGGCCGAACGAGAGAGAGAAGAGAGGGTTTAGGGGTTTTGTGCGAAGGAGTCCGGAAAAGTGAGACAAGGAACCCGGATGCTTTTATATAAAGGCCAGAGTCCGGGTATGGTATCCGGGTTCCTATCCAATTCGGATAAGGACCCGGTCCGGAAACCTATCCGGAAAGTCCGGATAAACTGGATTTTCACAAAAAAAATCCCTGACCTCGTAGATTTTACAAAAATAGGACTATTTGAATTTAAAAATGAACCTTCTCTTGCTCCCCCTCAAACTGAGCAAGGGGATGACTTTGCTCCCCCTCGAATAGTGCAATGGAGAGCCCGACACACAAAAACTTTTGGACAATTAAAGAAAAACACTGTGTCGATCCCCCTCAAATGATGAACATGAAATGAAATTCATACGGGAGTATCCACACACACAAAAAAGAACTTGTAGCAGTTAGAAAAAAAATTGTGTGACGCTCCCCCTCAACAGTAGAGTAGACTTACCTGATACCGGTTCGTGCTCCCCCTGAACACATGAACACACGTGAAAGCACAAATATAGATATATAGAATTAGACGACAGTATGAAAGAAAAGAAAACATACGTAGAAAGAAAGGAAACAAGCGAAATCTACCTAATAAATACAGAGACTTAATATAACTGTGTAATTGAAACAAGTAGAATACAAGTGCGTGAAAGTGGGTAATCTATCATCGGGAGTGTGAACACCGGATGATGAGTAGACAGTTTCGCGTAGATGTATGGAACTTGTAACGGGCACACAATCGGATTAAGTCTTCAGATTTAGCAGTAACAAATAACACGAACAATTGATGATTTCAACTTGTCATCCCTCTCGTATTCATGATTCAAGATAGTTACAAAGGTTTGAATGAAAATCTTTACTATCTCTCTCTAAACAATTAAGCTCACGATGACTCTCAATCAATTGCTAACCTAAAACTAAAGGTTAACTAAACCTTATATACTTAGGCCTTAGCTAAACAAGGCCCAAGCCCATTTAATCAAATAAGCCCAAATAACACAATTAAGGCTTTTACAATAATTAATTAATCTAATTAAGCTCTATATAATTATTTATATATCTTTCTAATATGTAGGACAGTTATGGTCCTAACAATCTCCCCCTAAAGATATATAAATAAAAATCGGTCTTGAAACCTAAAGTCTTGATCTTCTCTTCCTTTAGAATCCTTGAAACACTTCGGTGTTGCTTGTCTTCATGTCTTTCCAGCGCTCCCACTTGAATAAAGCTCTTGAATTTGCTTTCAGCTTTAAAAGAACTTGTAGAACCAATATGCTCGAAGGAGGAAATACTGAATTGTATCGAACACCACTTGATAAACGATGAGAAGAGTTGATCACTTGTAAGCACTTTGATCACTTGTATGCACTTTAAGCTCTTTGGATCTCGGAACAGATCAATCATTTGATTAAAATTCGGTCGGTCAACAGTTACTCCCCCTCGGCTTTTGCATGGGGACTTCTTTACTCCCCTCGGCTTTTGCTAACTCCCCCTCAACTTGATATTCAGTGTCTTTGAATCTGTACCCTTTCTCCCCCTCATGATGAGTAGTAGCATCTGGAGCATCATGCACGTTCAAAGACAATAGTGACGAGTAGCAAAAATTCCAAATCAAACGTTAAATAACCAGAATGGGGTAAATATCTAACACAGAAACACAAAAGTAACTGTTATCACAACAATTTAAAAAAATTGTGTGGCCTATGTTCAGAGTTGGCATTGAGGTATCTCTGATAGGACTTCCAGTTATAACTGAAGTAAAATATTAAAAATTACTCCTCAAACTGTTCCGGCAATATCACGAAGATATGCAATGGGAATCACAAAGACTCGTGCATGTGTGAAAGAAAATAAATTCTATCTGTTTGGCTCAAAATAATGATTTAACTCGGGACGCAAGTTAAAATCAATTGACACAGTGAATAGAATATGAAGTTCGGAGACCGGAGATGGTGCCTTCCTTTTTCAATATCAAAGACCTCCGAGTGAGGAATAGATAGATTATGTGCTAATCCTCCATGAATATATGAAACAAGCATTTGTTGGGAGATACTTGAGTGGTTGGGTGGGGTGACACGAGTTATCGACACTGGGTCCATGTCTGTTTCAATATTCATCTCCAAAGAACGAGAATGAATAGATTGTGTGGTTACCCGAATAACTGACTCGGTTTGGTAAGTACCAATAATTCTTATAAGTCCTGTCACAGCCTCACCATATTCTTTTCTCTCCAAACTCATCTATCATCTAGACCCCTCACTGTAGTCTATAAGGGATGTGTTTCTTGGGTAGGTCCTTCCGGTTCTGGATTGACCATAGAAACAATGTAAGTCCTAACACTCCTTTCATGCATCGAGTAGAACAGTTTAGTAAAACAGTGAAGTACGAGTTCTAAACTGAAGTGTTTAGAAGTCATTGCGTTTAAGAACGAGTTATGAACTGAATTATTCAGAAGTCATAGTTTGAAATAACGGAATTTCAAGAAACAAGATCAAGCGCTAAACAGATTGACTCAGTAAGTACAGTGTTTGCAAAAATAAGACAATGATCAGAAAGTTTAATTGTGAAGAACAAGTCACAATTATTATATCAGATAATAATGGAATCATTTTTCAAGAAATAGCGAACTTGAAAAACAACTAGGAATTCAAACGAGTGTATTTCCATCGAAAAAATCAACAAAATATGTGAGACATGGAAATAACTAAATCAAGAAAAATTGACTCGTGGCAATCATGGAAATTATAAATTGGAGAATAACAAACACAAGTAAGTTATCCAGAATGAATTACCACGGTCTTTGAATTCAGTTGAAGTTCACTTACCTTTCATGAGATAGTACTCCCCCCTCAAAATTGGCATAACCTTTGAATGTGCTTCATGTGAAAAGATCTTTTAATTTAAATGCACATGACAGTCCTGCAAAACAGATTAGAAGGATTTTGGTATCCATCCTTTGATGGATCCTTGACGGTTATCAGCCCTATTATAGTGAGGACCGGGGATACTATAGGTACCATACCAATGAGATTCAAATTTCCGATCAACAAAATCATTCGAACCACATGTGGAACAACATATACAATCATGAGAAAGTTGAAGCAACTGTTGAATTGAGTAAACTTTTAAGGGAAACATCACCTTTTGTTCAACAGAAGTACGAGAATTAAAAACACCATGATTGCGATTGTATGTCCTAACATGCGAAACTGGCTTAAATGACTTTGCATTTGTTTTGCTTTCATTTGATCCCTTTACCACCCAAACTTGTTTGAACCTCTTTCTCCGACCATTATTATCTGACTTATCATTAAAGGTATGATCAGTATAGCGAGAGTGGGAAGGATGTCTGTCATTCGATCGACCGGTCTTTTGCTGCGGCTGAGATTGTTTTTGAGAACTCGACTCCGTTTTAGCAACCTTATTCACAGCCGAGGTCTTGGGTTTTGAAGAACATTCGCCTTTTTGAAAATTGACCGGGCGATTTACCGCTTTTGAAAGAAAGTCGGTTTGGTTTGGAAGAGATTTGTCGAAGGGGAACGATTCAAACTCTTCATTAGAATTGCCTTCGGAGTTCATATAGTCTGAAAAATTGACATCCGGAATAGTGGGACTTGGATTGGTCGAGGAATGCGAGGAACATAGAGTGTCAGTGTGCTTTGGGGAATTTGGTGCGGAAGCGTTTGAAAAATCAGAGTTTAAATTCCTTATAACACACTAGGGGTGAGCAAAACCCGACCGACCCGAGCCCCGAACAACCCGAAATTTGGTAACCCGAATGGTCCGAACCCGAACATTAATATCAGTTAAAACGGATCGGGGCGGGTGGCTAAAAATTTGGGCCGAACCCGCCCGAAACCCGAAGTATATATATATATTTCTTAGGTAAACTGAATTAGGGATTCAAATTTCACTCATTTCACCTGCCGCGATTCTCGTCTCTGTCGAAGACTCGAAGGCGAAGCCATCCATCTTCCATCGATTCTCGTCTGAGTCGTCTCTGTCGAAGCCAATCCATACCCACGATTCTCTAAGTCGAAGTCATACATACGAAGTCGAAGGACGGAAGGAGGGTTTCATGATGAATCCCTAAATCGAGGCTTTCAAGTTTCATCTCATCTCTGTCGAAGATGATCTGATTGTACGTAAATTTGTTTTCCATACATACATACATAATATATATATATATATATAGTTAGTTAGTTGTGTACTTGTGTGATTAGCTTAGGGGTGAGCAAAACCCACTCCTCTCCTCTCTCTGATTTTGTAATCTTGTATGTGTGCATATTTTGAGTTTCACACTTTCACCACAACTTGCAGTTTTCCCCTAAAAGTAATGGGTATTTTAATAGTTCACTTGACTCTGTTTGTTGGTCCTTGTATGTACAAAACTACAAATTTTTGAGAATTACACAGATTTGGTATTGAGAATCAAGCAACGCGAACCACCCGACCCGAACAACCCGTCACCCGAAGCCACCCGAACCCCGAAGTATTGTTTGGACTAGTTTCGGGTTACCTAAGTCCCACCCGAAACCCGATCGGGTTGTGGGTTTTTGGGCCGAACTCGACCGACCCGACCCGATGCTCACCCCTATAACACACGCATCTTGAGATTCTTTACTTTCTTGTGAAGAGATATTTCCTATGAAAGCTTTACACGAGGATGTGTCAGATGAGTTGGAGGAAAGTTCAGGTGAAATCTACTTTTTAGTTTGGAGTAGGTCAATCTGCTCTTGGAGTTGACCATTTCTCATGTGCTCTTTCATCGTTTCTCTTGCCATGGCAGACAATTTTGATGTGAGCTTATTGATTTCACACCGAAGAGTTTCCTGTTCATCGTTCGAAACAACTTCGGTTTTCTCAGATTTGAGTTTCTCAAGATCAGTGATTAGCGCTTGCTTTTCCTTTTGAAAACTGGACCTTTCCTTCTCGAGTGACTCCTCTAACTCGACTATTTTTGCTTCCAAGACGAGAGGGGGAACATAGAGTTTGAACTCATCCGTCTCAGTCTTGGGTTCGGTTGCTTGGACCTCATCCTTTTTGGAGGAATCCTTAGGCGTTACAACCTTATAGCAATCAAAGTAGTCATTCGAGAGGTACTTCTTTTGATTTTTCTTATAGTAATAATTCAAAGGCTCATAACAAAAAGGAAGTTGCATTTTAGAAGTGTTATTTCGCTTATATTCCTCAATTTCCTCTTCCTTTTCAGGTTAAAGAGGACCAGTCCACTTTATCGCATATTCCGGATACTCTTTGGCTATTCCAAGACAACCAAAATCATAAAGTATAGGTCTTTTGGATATACCCTTTTTCAAGTACTGTGGGTTATCATATCCGATTCCCCATTCCTTGTTGAAGTAAGTGAACTCCTTTGGTTTATTCATGTGAATGGTCTGATCAGTTTGACCTCTTTTGTGGAGTTTGGTTTCAAGATCAACTATTTTATTAACAAACTCCTTGTGTTGAATTTGAAGAGCGGAGCATTGATAGACAATCTCTGCTTTCTCATTCTCACACTGATCAAGCTTTAAGGTCAGATCAGATATCTTAGCTCGAAGATCTTTTGGTGCTATCGAGAGATTTGCACACTTTTCCTTTAAGTAGGTGTTGTCAGACTTAAGCTTTTCTGTGATCTTAGTTTGGACCTCTAACTTTTCTTTTAGCGTTTTAATTTCAAGCAATTGTTCATTAGAGGTAAACACATAGGACTCTACCTTTTGACCAAACAGTTGAATCTTATCAACTAAAGCGTTATGAGCTGGTAGACATACCTGACAAGCTGCTGCAGATTGAGATGAATAAGACATTTGTTACCTGAAAAATTATGATCGTTAATCGGTGTCGTTTTGAAGAATCGAAAAATGCGGAAGAAAATCAAAAATTAAATTTGAAAAACAAATTTAAAGATAAATTCGTTTCCAAAAAATTAAGATTTTATTATTGAATCTGAACGAATAAAACCTGCAAGATAAATGCAACCGGCTAGATCCAAAACGATGAAAATAAGCTCAAAACACGTCGCAATAATTCTCAAACGACACAAGAAAATGCAAATCGGTCGTTAAGAAAAATTGCTTCTTTTGATAAAACTTTCAGTCACGAGACGTTCGGTAACTCGGGTACCGATCAGAACGTACCAACCAAAACTTACCAACCAAAGGATACTTACCGGGTGAGACGAAAACGAAACTTTCCGGATGAAGATGGTTTACCGGACACAACCTTACCGGATGAAAATTGAAGTGAACTTACCGGGTGATGATGTTCTCGCAAAAAATAACACTTACCGGGTGATAAATAAGATCAACTTAGTGTATTTTCCGAAAAAAAATTGTTTTCTAACAAACAATTTCACAATTAATATTATGAAAATTGATGTATGGAAAATGTATGGCTTCGATGGGTTAGAAATAAAAACTAACAATTGCCACCAACTTTATATAAGTATGCAACGTGACCAAAAAAAATGTAAAGCAAGACCAAAGAATTTCAATACATGGAAACCAATGTGGGAGTTGATTTCAATACAGAAACCAATGTCCGGTAACAACGTGTCCAGAGAGAAATATGTGTCCGGAGAAAGAGGTATCCGGGAACTTTATTGCACCAAAAAAAATTGTATCCGGACAATTAAGTTTATCTGGGAAGATTTTTTTTATTTATCCGGAAAGTTGGTTGCTATCCGGAAAGATTGAATTCATCCGGAAACAAAAAACAGATTTCATCCGGAAAGATTGTGCAGGAAGATTATCCGGGAAGAATTGGGTGTCCGGGAAGTGTGGGTTATCCGGACAAAATTGGTACCCGGAAAGATTGAGGTGTCCGATTAAATTTACCTAGAAACCAAAATCAATCCGGATGATTCGTCCGGATAGTGTTGAGAAATAGAAAACTTACCCGGTAACAATGAGGAACTTACAGGCACTGCGGCTGATTGAGAAAAACGAACCAGGGTTCGATAGGGTTGCTTGATTCCACTCCTGTAGGGTTAGATTTTGACCAAAAACACAAAAACAAACAGACCCAAATCGATTTCTAAGCAAAATATATCCTATTTCTCAATAATCACCCACAAAAACTTAAGAACACCAAAAACTCAAAAATTGATTTTTAAAATTGAAAAATTAAAACCTTTGAGAATTGATATAAACTCAGATAAACAGCAGATAAAAGCGATTAACCAATCGAAAATTAACAAACGAATTATTAAATCAACGAAAGACTTGCAAACCTGATTGATGAAGAATTTTCTTCAAGAAAAATCTGCAGTATGTCGAAATTAATCTGGATGCCTTCTGGACCTCAAACGATTAATCCAGCCGTTCAGAATGTAAAACGGAATGTTGTGGAGCTACTTTTCAAAAATCGTGACGATCCGACGGTTCAATCTCCGGGAATAGGCGAAACGGCTCGCTGCGTTTTCCAGATAAATTCAATACGAAAATTCTTGCTTTTTCTTGCTTTCGATTGGTTCTTTTCTTTCTTCAAATCACCGATTCTGCTCTGATACCAATTGGGAATCCCAGTTTGATCAGGTAACACTAAATCAGTAAGAAATAACACGAACAATTGATGATTTCAACTTGTCATCCCTCTCGTATTCATGATTCAAGATAGTTACAAAGGTTTGAATGAAAATCTTTACTATCTCTCTCTAAACAATTAATCTCACGATGACTCTCTATCAATTGCTAGCCTAAAACTAAAGGTTAACTAAACCTTATATACTTAGGCCTTAGCTAAACAAGGCCCAATCCCATTTAATCAAATAAGCCCAAATAACGCAATTAAGACTTTTACAATAATTAATTAATCTAATTAAACTCTATATAATTATTTATATATCTTTTTAATATGTAGGACATTTATGGTCCTAACAGTAGTTGACTATTGAACGTCATAGCCCTCTACCGCATGAGTCATCATCCATCGCATGCATGCACTTTCACTATTTTGTTTTTCATACAATCGCATGTTTTCCTACTCATCTATCATTTATTGCATACTCTTCATCTAATCCGGATTTAGTTTCTCCTAACTGTTTCATTCGGATTTCACTTCATCCGGAAAACAGGTAACATTTTTCATCTGGATTTCAACACTTTTAGCCGGTAAATGCTTTTTATCCGGTAAACTCAAATTCCTTTTATACGGAAATTGATTTTGACCGGAAACCAACTTTTACCCGGTAATCTCATCCGGTAAGTTTTCTTTTGTGCGGGAAACTCATTCGTCCGGTAAATTTTGATCGGTAAACCCATTTGACCGATAATCGTTTTGAGTAATATATATATATATATATATATATATATATATATATATATATATGGTGGAAGCACCAGCGTAGCAAACAGAGGTGATGAGAGCGGAAGCACCAGACGGTATGGACAGCGGTGGTCCTTTTTTTTTTTTTTTTTTTTTTTTAGTATGGGATATACTATGAAGATCTAAAAGGAGTGTAAAGAACTAGAGAAAATACATAAGAAGATAGGAAATAAAGAGATTAGCCAGCCATATGAGAAAGGTTCTCGATTTCTTATAAATTTCTGCGTGTTTACAAATGAAGTGGAAACTACAATATATAGGCGAAAAAAGCTAAGCTAGAAATGACACGTACCTAATTTATGCCCTACCTAATTTATGCCCTACTGGAACAGTTTGATGTTACCAAAACAGCTTGATGTTACAAGTGGAAGAGAATCGTGGACAAAGCCTTCTACAAGTTATCAACAAGAATCAAACACTATAGGTAAAGGAAATAGATTACCTATAGGACATACATTCAGTAGTAACATGTTAATTTTAGAAAAACAAAAACCACAGTTATGGATAGATGAAATTTTAATATGGGAACAAACAGTTGTAAGAATGTGGGAAACAAACAAAAAAGACAGCATGGATATGTTTTCTTATTTAGAAACCACATTAGGCCCAATATCTCTAGGGATTTGGCAAAGCAAAAAGGCCCAAGACCCAGATGGGATTAATAGGCTGAAAGCCCTAGGAGATAACCCATACAATTTTACATCACAAATAAGAACTCTTATTCTAGGAGTTGACCCAGCAAAAAATAATACCCATATACAAGATACAGCAATAAGAAACTTATTAGATTTTTCAGGGAATTACACTATTAAATATGAAATACCACAGGTTAACATTAATCCCGAATATATCAAATCCTCCGACTTTATTTTAGGATTAAATTTTTTATTCGGATTAAATGGTGCTATCACCCTTACACGGAACTATGTCACATTAAGTAAACAAATTTACAGCTTCCCAACAAACAGGTACAACACTACATCAGAGTTCGCTCTATTTGAACCAATAAGGGGGGTATGGCGGATTTTTTGGGTTTAGGGTAAACCACTATGACAACAGGTAAGAAAGCATATAAAGATATTGATACTACATCAGAGTTCGCCCTATATTGAACTAGGTGATGGAAAAATAGAATTACAAACACATATTTCTACAAAAATATTAGACTTTCCAGAAAAGATCGAAGGTCTTAAACAGATACAAGCTTTCTTAGGTTTAATAAATTATGCTCGAAAATTTATACCTGATTTATCAAAATTGGTTGGACCTTTATATAGTAAAACTACAAAAAATGGTCAAAGACATTTTAATATAGAAGATATAAAACTGGTCAGAACAATTAAAGAAAGGGTTAAAAACATAAAACCTTTAGAATTACCATTAGTAACAGATTATATAATTATAGAAGTTGATGGGTGCAAAGAAGGATGGGGAGCCGTTCTTCTTTCTAAATCCAATAAATATAATCCAAAAGAAACAGAAAAAGTTTGTTCTTATACCAGTGGAAATTTCAACAAAACTGGTATGAATTGGACAAGTTTGGATTTTGAAATACAAGCATTAATTAATACCTTAGAAAAATTCAAAATATTTTTAAATAAAGAATTCACAGTCAGAACAGATTGTGAAGCAATTGTCCGTTTTATAAAAAATGATCAAAGTAAAAAGGTAAATAAAACACGATGGATAAATTTACAGAATATTATACAAGGATGTGGTTACAGAATAAATTTTGAACATATCAAAGGAAAAGATAATGGGATAGCAGATATGTTATCCAGAAACCTTAACAAATTATTTGTGACAGATGGAGAAAAAGGATAAAGGAAAGCGAAAGGTTATACAGCCTCTCAGATATTCATCCGCCATGAGTATTTCATCGGACGAAGAAAAATCTAGTACACAGAAAATAGACACACAGATTCTTGATACAAACAAAATGTTACAAGAGGCAATGAGCTCTCAGATGTTACACACAGAAGGCCTATACAATTCTCCACAGATGCCACGATCACAGTTTACACAGACTAGTTCTCCAAAGATGATGCCAAAAACTGGTATTTTGGCACCATTTACTCCTACAAAGACCCCAACCCGGGGTTATGCACAGTCAAGTAAAACAAAAGATACACAGACAGAATCCATGATATCCTTTGGAAATCATATGTTACAAAAGTGTTTTGATCCAAAGAAAAAATTCAGACCCTTAATTGGGACAGTTTTAACAGAAAAACAGCAATGTTTACTTGATAATATTTGGCATATTCAAACCATGCCAAATACAACATCCTTTAAAGTACAAGTTTTAAATGCTCTGAGTATTTACTTCTCAGAACAAAGCCAGATTGTTCCTGAAAAACAAGACAAACGTTTTTCCCACTATATTATTTTCAGGGGAACAAAAACTGGTATTTTTCATAAATGGGATACTGTTGCACAACATATTTTGTGTGACAACCCACTCTATAAAGGATACCACAGTTTTGCAGAAGCTTTGAAAAAAGCTAGAGAAACTTTTGGGATTGAAAACTTCTTCATTGAACCTGAAGAAGTCAAAACTTTTGCAGAAATTGCCAAAAATAATCCCGAACAATTTATAAAAGCTCAAGAGAGTGTTATTGCCCAATTGCAAGAACAACTCCTAAGATCTGGAAAAAATACACATAGTACACAAACCCAGATTGAAAATAGTTTGCTTAAACAGAAAAATGGTTTTCTCGAGACAAAAAATACACAGCTTAGACAAGAACTCGAGAAAAAGGGGACAAATACAGTCATACACAGAGATTTCACGTGTTTTAAAGCCAGAATCTTGGATTTGCCTTTAAAGCAAACCATGCAACCACTCTTCGAAAACTTTCCAGAATTTGAACAGTTGGTTTCCAGCAAAGTATGCACAGAATTCCCATTACTCTTATACAAGCTTCAACAAGACATCATTGACATGGCATTCGGACCTCAAGAGAAAGCTTACAAAGGGGTTACAGTCGTGCAAAGGTTGCATCAAGGCGGATCAATCCCGACCAACATGTTCTTACTACAAATCGACTTAAAGAAAACCAACATGCCAGATGATCAAGTCCTTGGTTACTACCACAATGGAATGATAGACTACATAAACTTTAGCCTAAACCCAAAAACAGAAGCCCTTCTAAACAAGTTTGGGGAAAAGTTTATTTTAACAGCCGGGAATATGGCGTCCCACTCATCAAGTTCACAAATAGGATGCAAGATCATCGCATCCTTTCCAGAAGCAGGAAGTCACACATACAGACCTGCAAGAAAGCGTATTTTCATTAGCCATCTTGAAGACGAACAAGAAGCCCTGAAGAAGTACGCCTGCACTCAACAATTCACATGGTGGAATGACACTGACAGCAAAGAACCACTTCAACAGCTGATAGGAAAAATGATCTTACAAGGACAACAAACACCGAAGATATCAGTAAATCTTTTTCATAGACCATGGGGAAGAAAATACAGGTTAGTTGCGGAAGGACATTATACACAGATATTCGCTCAAGATAATTGGATCATGGTCTTTCCATTCATCGGAGAAGATGGAGATGAAGATTTCAGCCAGGTTATCGTCGACAACCTTGATGACAAAGACGAATACGATGGTACTGACCCCGGTTCGCCACAGTCAATCGACACACACAGGGATTTCTAGAATTTACCAAAGTACCCTTTCTAGAAGACCTCGTCATCAATGGCGTCACAGAAACAGCCAAAAAGTCTGTCGACTACAAAGCAAGAATTCAAAAGTAGAAAGATGGCCGACAATGCCTTCTCCACTAAAGACTTTTTTACAAATATTCGTTTATCGTCTTTACTTTTCTGATTCCTTTTCAGTGGGTATAATAATTCAGTAGGGCATAAATTAGGTACGTGTCATTTCTAGCTTAGCTTTTTTCGCCTATATATTGTAGTTTCCACTTCATTTGTAAACACGCAGAAATTTATAAGAAATCGAGAACCTTTCTCATATGGCTGGCTAATCTCTTTATTTCCTATCTTCTTATGTATTTTCTCTAGTTCTTTACACTCCTTTTAGATCTTCATAGTATATCCCATACTAAAAAAAAAAAAAAAGGACCACCGCTGTCCATACCGTCTGGTGCTTCCGCTCTCATCACCTCTGTTTGCTACGCTGGTGCTTCCACCATCTCTGTAAGTATATCTTTATATGCTTTCTTACCTGTTGTCATAGTGGTTTAACGGAAACCCAAAAAATCCGCCATACCCCCCTTATTGGTATCAATATAGAGCGAACTCTGATGTAGTGTTGTACCTGTTTGTTTAGGGCGACATCAGAAAATCCGGATTATGCCCTACCTATACAATTAGAAGAAGAAATAGATTTAGACAGAAATATAAATCTATATAATCAACACCAATTAGATATATTAAATCCAAGAGTCTTGTATCAAACAAGTTTATTAAACAAAAATACAGTATTAATTCAAAGTAGCCGAGAAGAAAGCCTGAGAGTTGTAGGCAATTCTGTAACAGTAGACTTGTTCTCACCTGAAACAATACAGAAAATTAAACAATCAGGGAAACATTTTGCACACATAGGATTAGTAATCATAGGAATAAAAGCTTTAGGCAGGAAAAACTTAGGAACAAAATTGTTAGCCTTATTATTAGATAAAAGTTGGAAAGTAGAGCTAAAAAAGGCAATAATTTCAGGGATGGAAATAGATTTAAGCCAAAATACGGCTTTATTTTATTGTACACCAGGCATCCTAAAAGATATAAAAGATCTACAAAATATAAAAATCGCATTACAAACCAAGGGATACGAAAACTATGAAGGAAACAACATAGTCATAAGTATAGGAGTGCTAGGAAAAGCTAGCAATAGGTCGGGAATGAAATATAAAGTTAACATTGAAGGAATTGTGAATACAATAGCTTCAAAATCTATACAGATGATAGATCCAGTTAAAATAGATCATGAAGAATTAGCAGGATTAGAATGGCAATTAAATGACTTAAAGGAACAAGAAAACGAAGTTTTAGTGCCAAAAAGAAGTTATATCTATGAAGACATAGATGGAACACAAAGTCTAAGATTTGTAGATTATAAAAAAGAATCATCGAACGATAAGGATGACGATGAAACAGAATATAATTTTATGAATATAGATCATGATACAGACACAGAACCCAAATATGATACAGAAAACGAAGATGATGAAACTCTAATAGATTTTGATAAGTTTCGAGAAGAAGAAGAATTCGATTACAGCCTAATAGATTATTTAGAAGAAGAAGAAGTAAACACAGGATTTAAAATCGAGGAAACGAATAAAACATTAGAACAAATAATTAACAAAAAATTCACAGAATTAAATATACAAGAAGAAACAGACGATATGATTATGGAATGCATGACAGAATTGGGCATGACATATGAAGAAAGTTATAAAAAATTACAAGAATATTATAACTTACCGTTAGTAGAAAATATTTTACAAGGAAAAACTATGTTATCTGATTTTTATAAAGAAGAACAGAGTTTTATGGATACTTATATGCAAAATCAATATAAAAGGCCAAAAACAGAATGGGGAGAAATTGGAAATAATTCACAAGATACAAGTGGAAGAGAATCGTGGACAAAGCCTTCTACAAGTTATCAACAAGAATCAAACACTATAGGTAAAGGAAATAGATTACCTATAGGACATACATTCAGTAGTAACATGTTAATTTTAGAAAAACAAAAACCACAGTTATGGATAGATGAAATTTTAATATGGGAACAAACAGTTGTAAGAATGTGGGAAACAAACAAAAAAGACAGCATGGATATGTTTTCTTATTTAGAAACCACATTAGGCCCAATATCTCTAGGGATTTGGCAAAGCAAAAAGGCCCAAGACCCAGATGGGATTAATAGGCTGAAAGCCCTAGGAGATAACCCATACAATTTTACATCACAAATAAGAACTCTTATTCTAGGAGTTGACCCAGCAAAAAATAATACCCATATACAAGATACAGCAATAAGAAACTTAGAACAATTAAGTATCGCAGATATGAAATACATAAATGAATTTACATTAGACTTCTCAAGGTTACTTTCACAAACAGGACAAGCAATGGATGATGAGTTATGCCACAAATATTTTATAAAATTACCAGGAGATCTGGGAAAAAATATACATGAAAACTGGAAACAAAATTATGAAAGTGTAAAAAATCTAGGTATCGGACCTAGAATAACTCATACATTTGGAATATTAGAAGAAAAATGCAAAGAGGTTGCTTTACAGGAACAATTGAAGAAGAATGCATACGCGTTCTGTAAAACAGCAATATATACACCTCAAGCCTATGGTCATTACGATAAAAATAAGAAGAAATTAAGAAAAAGTACAACATACCAAAAGGGATATAACAAACCTTACTATAATAAAAACAAGTATGTCAGAAAACCACAAACACGAAAATGTAAATGTTTTATTTGCGGAGATGAAAAACATCTAGCTAATAAATGTCCTAATAAAAATAAAAATACGGAGAGAACCAATCTTATAGAACAAATAGGAGATTATGAAATAGAACTTTTAAACTCAGATAATTCTGAAAATGAATCTATATACAGTATATATAGTGATAAAGAAGATGACTCATTAACAAAAATAACATATACATATGTTAATATAGAGCAGGATTGTGAACATAATTGGATAAGCAAAAGAGGAAACAATTATATAAAATGCTATAGTTGTGGATATTATCCAAGTATCGAAAAAAGAGCGCAATGTAACATATGTTTTAAAGAAATCTGTTATCTTTGTCTAAAAGACACATTTAATCTAGAAATACAAAAAACAAAAGAAGTTGGTACAACCTCCAGCAACAATAAATGTCATGAAAAAAATAGAAAAATTAGAATTAATAACAGAATTACATACTTTAAAAATCAAGAATTTAGAAGAAAAAATAAAACACCTGGAAGACATATTGGAAAAGAACAAACAAAAAGTCGAAATCAACGACGCTAAAATGTCTCAAGAAACCGAACACACTTACATTCAAACCATGGGATTCACAAATATGATTCATGTACAATGTAGATTATGGTTAGACAGTAACAAGTTTGTTGATCTAACAGCATTAGTAGATACAGGAGCAACCAAAAGCGTAGTATCTTACACATTAATCCCTAAACAATACCATAAAGTGTTGCCCTATAAATTAGTCACCAGAACAATCGAAAGTAGACTTATCTCGGTTACCCATTATGTAGAACCAACAGGAATACAATTCTTAGATTTTTCAGGGAATTACACTATTAAATATGAAATACCACAGGTTAACATTAATCCCGAATATATCAAATCCTCCGACTTTATTTTAGGATTAAATTTTTTATTCGGATTAAATGGTGCTATCACCCTTACACGGAACTATGTCACATTAAGTAAACAAATTTACAGCTTCCCAACAAACAGGTACAACACTACATCAGAGTTCGCTCGAAAGCGTGGTGGACAAGGTAAATTAGAATTCCTAAAACACGACCAAAACAAAACATCCGTAGAAAACGAATCAATTAAATTACTCACAAATTTCTTAACACATGAATTAGAAAAAGGAGTAGAAGTTACAAAGAGTATAAATCACCCTATGATCTTACATTTAGAAAAAACATGACTCATAGGAGAAGATATAAAAAATTCAAAGGTAAAACACATATGTAAATTCAAAATTAAAAATCCTGATATAACAATCCGGACGGCCAACATATCATATAGCCCTTTAGATAAAGAAGAATTTAAAAAACAAATACCAGAGATGTTGGAACAAAAACTAATCAAAAAATCGGAAAGTCCTCATAGATCCGCAGCTTTTATGGTAAGAAACCACGGAGAAATAAAAAGAGGAAAAGCTAGAATAGTCTATAATTACAAACGTCTTAATGACAATACCGAAGATGATGGATACAACATCCCTAACAAAGACAGTTTGCTAAATCTAATACAGAAAAAGAAAATATTTTCAAAATTCGACTTAAAGTCAGGATATAATCAACTACAACTTGAAGAAACCTTCAAACCATGGACAACTTTCACATGTCCAGAAGGACAGTATGAATGGAATGTTCTTAGTTTTGGACTCAAGAACGCACCATCTATATTCCAAAGATTTATGGACAGTATATTTCTCAAATTCGATTTCTGTCTGGTCTACATTGACGATATATTAGTTGGCAGTGAAACAATACAGGAACACGAGAAGCATCTACAACAGATATTTGAAGAAATAAAGAAGAATGGTATAGTAGTTTCAAAAAGAAAAATGGATTTATTCAAAAGAAAGATATCTTTTCTCGGCCTAGAAATAGGTGATGGAAAAATAGAATTACAAACACATATTTCTACAAAAATATTAGACTTTCCAGAAAAGATCGAAGGTCTTAAACAGATACAAGCTTTCTTAGGTTTAATAAATTATGCTCGAAAATTTATACCTGATTTATCAAAATTGGTTGGACCTTTATATAGTAAAACTACAAAAAATGGTCAAAGACATTTTAATATAGAAGATATAAAACTGGTCAGAACAATTAAAGAAAGGGTTAAAAACATAAAACCTTTAGAATTACCATTAGTAACAGATTATATAATTATAGAAGTTGATGGTTGCAAAGAAGGATGGGGAGCCGTTCTTCTTTCTAAATCCAATAAATATAATCCAAAAGAAACAGAAAAAGTTTGTTCTTATACCAGTGGAAATTTCAACAAAACTGGTATGAATTGGACAAGTTTGGATTTTGAAATACAAGCATTAATTAATACCTTAGAAAAATTCAAAATATTTTTAAATAAAGAATTCACAGTCAGAACAGATTGTGAAGCAATTGTCCGTTTTATAAAAAATGATCAAAGTAAAAAGGTAAATAAAACACGATGGATAAATTTACAGAATATTATACAAGGATGTGGTTACAGAATAAATTTTGAACATATCAAAGGAAAAGATAATGGGATAGCAGATATGTTATCCAGAAACCTTAACAAATTATTTGTGACAGATGGAGAAAAAGGATAAAGGAAAGCGAAAGGTTATACAGCCTCTCAGATATTCATCCGCCATGAGTATCTCATCGGACGAAGAAAAATCTAGTACACAGAAAATAGACACACAGATTCTTGATACAAACAAAATGTTACAAGAGGCAATGAGCTCTCAGATGTTACACACAGAAGGCCTATACAATTCTCCACAGATGCCACGATCACAGTTTACACAGACTAGTTCTCCAAAGATGATGCCAAAAACTGGTATTTTGGCACCATTTACTCCTACAAAGACCCCAACCCGGGGTTATGCACAGTCAAGTAAAACAAAAGATACACAGACAGAATCCATGATATCCTTTGGAAATCATATGTTACAAAAGTGTTTTGATCCAAAGAAAAAATTCAGACCCTTAATTGGGACAGTTTTAACAGAAAAACAGCAATGTTTACTTGATAATATTTGGCATATTCAAACCATGCCAAATACAACATCCTTTAAAGTACAAGTTTTAAATGCTCTGAGTATTTACTTCTCAGAACAAAGCCAGATTGTTCCTGAAAAACAAGACAAACGTTTTTCCCACTATATTATTTTCAGGGGAACAAAAACTGGTATTTTTCATAAATGGGATACTGTTGCACAACATATTTTGTGTGACAACCCACTCTATAAAGGATACCACAGTTTTGCAGAAGCTTTGAAAAAATCTAGAGAAACTTTTGGGATTGAAAACTTCTTCATTGAACCTGAAGAAGTCAAAACTTTTGCAGAAATTGCCAAAAATAATCCCGAACAATTTATAAAAGCTCAAGAGAGTGTTATTGCCCAATTGCAAGAACAACTCCTAAGATCTGGAAAAAATACACATAGTACACAAACCCAGATTGAAAATAGTTTGCTTAAACAGAAAAATGGTTTTCTCGAGACAAAAAATACACAGCTTAGACAAGAACTCGAGAAAAAGGGGACAAATACAGTCATACACAGAGATTTCACGTGTTTTAAAGCCAGAATCTTGGATTTGCCTTTAAAGCAAACCATGCAACCACTCTTCGAAAACTTTCCAGAATTTGAACAGCTGGTTTCCAGCAAAGTATGCACAGAATTCCCATTACTCTTATACAAGCTTCAACAAGACATCATTGACATGGCATTCGGACCTCAAGAGAAAGCTTACAAAGGGGTTACAGTCGTGCAAAGGTTGCATCAAGGCGGATCAATCCCGACCAACATGTTCTTACTACAAATCGACTTAAAGAAAACCAACATGCCAGATGATCAAGTCCTTGGTTACTACCACAATGGAATGATAGACTACATAAACTTTAGCCTAAACCCAAAAACAGAAGCCCTTCTAAACAAGTTTGGGGAAAAGTTTATTTTAACAGCCGGGAATATGGCGTCCCACTCATCAAGTTCACAAATAGGATGCAAGATCATCGCATCCTTTCCAGAAGCAGGAAGTCACACATACAGACCTGCAAGAAAGCGTATTTTCATTAGCCATCTTGAAGACGAACAAGAAGCCCTGAAGAAGTACGCCTGCACTCAACAATTCACATGGTGGAATGACACTGACAGCAAAGAACCACTTCAACAGCTGATAGGAAAAATGATCTTACAAGGACAACAAACACCGAAGATATCAGTAAATCTTTTTCATAGACCATGGGGAAGAAGATACAGGTTAGTTGCGGAAGGACATTATACACAGATATTCGCTCAAGATAATTGGATCATGGTCTTTCCATTCATCGGAGAAGATGGAGATGAAGATTTCAGCCAGGTTATCGTCGACAACCTTGATGACAAAGACGAATACGATGGTACTGACCCCGGTTCGCCACAGTCAATCGACAGTACACACAGGGATTTCTAGAATTTACCAAAGTACCCTTCTAGAAGACCTCGTATGTTATTTTTGTTAATGAGTCATCTTCTTTATCACTATATATACGGTATATAGATTCATTTTCAGAATTATCTGAGTTTAAAAGTTCTATTTCATAAGATAATTGGATCATGGTCTATCCATTCATCGGAGAAGATGGAGATGAAGATTTCAGCCAGGTTATGATTAAATGGTGCTATCACCCTTACACGGAACTATGTCACATTAAGTAAACAAATTTACAGCTTCCCAACAAACAGGTTTAGGGATTAATGTGTAAGATACTACGCTTTTGGTTGCTCCTGTATCTACTAATGCTGTTAGATCAACAAACTTGTTACTGTCTAACCATAATCTACATTGATATGTTATCCAGAAACCTTAACAAATTATTTGTGACAGATGGAGAAAAAGGTGATAGCACCATTTAATCCGAATAAAAAATTTAATCCTAAAATAAAGTCGGAGGATTTGATATATTCGGGATTAATGTTAACCTGTGGTATTTCATATTTAATAGTGTAATTCCCTGAAAAATCTAAGAATTACGTTTTTCCCACTATATTATTTTCAGGGGAACAAAAACTGGTTTTCATGTATATTTTTTCCCAGATCTCCTGGTAATTTTATAAAATATTTGTTGCATAACTCATCATCCATTGCTTGTAGAAATACAAAAAACAAAAGAAGTTGGTACAACCTCCAGCAACAATAAATGTCATGAAAAAATAGAAAAATTAGAATTAATAACAGAATTACATACTTTAAAAATCAAGAATTTAGAAGAAAAAATAAAACACCTGGAAGACATATTGGAAAAGAACAAACGAATTTGAACCTGATCCTCTTCTGGTTATTCTGTTTAGAAAAGATTCGGATGTTATTGTATCCTGTATATTACTTGTGGAACTTCTTGCTTCCTGTATAGTTTTGATCCAAAGAAAAAATTCAGACCCTTAATTGGGACAGTTTTAACAGAAAAACAGCTGGAACAAAAACTAATCAAAAAATCGGAAAGTCCTCATAGATCCGCAGCTTTTATGGTAAGAAACCACGGAGAAATAAAAAGAGGAAAAGCTAGAATAGTCTATAATTACAAACGTCTTAATGACAATACCGAAGATGATGGATACAACATCCCTAACAAAGACAGTTTGCTAAATCTAGATAAGCTAACTGAAAATCTAGGATATATTAAAGAGCAAAATAATCAGATTATAAAAGAGCTAAAAGAAATTAAAAAATCAATCCCTACAAAACAAGAGATTCAACAGTTTTTTTTTTATTTTTTTATTTTTTTTAGTATGGGATATACTATGAAGATCTAAAAGGAGTGTAAAGAACTAGAGAAAATACATAAGAAGATAATTATCAAAATCTATTAGAGTTTCATCATCTTCGTTTTCTGTATCATATTTGGGTTCTGTGTCTGTATCATGATCGTTGGAACAAAAACTAATCAAAAAATCGG
This sequence comes from Saussurea involucrata, assembly GCA_033807775.1. NCBI lineage: Eukaryota > Viridiplantae > Streptophyta > Magnoliopsida > Asterales > Asteraceae > Saussurea > Saussurea involucrata. Next base: position 87,841,851 of record CM066318.1, read on the forward strand.
AAAGTCCTCATAGATCCGCAGCTTTTATGGTAAGAAACCACGGAGAAATAAAAAGAGGAACAAATAGGAGATTATGAAATAGAACTTTTAAACTCAGATAATTCTGAAAATGAATCTATATACAGTATATATAGTGATAAAGAAGATGACTCATTAACAAAAATAAATTAAAAAATCAATCCCTACAAAACAAGAGATTCAACAGTTAAGTTATTTATTAGAAATAAATAAACCAAAACAGCTTGAAACAGAAAATAAAGGGTTACTAACCAAAATAGAGAAACAGTTAAATAAATTAGAAAAATCTTTAGAAATAAAATTAACATGTTACTACTGAATGTATGTCCTATAGGTAATCTATTTCCTTTACCTATAGTGTTTGATTCTTGTTGATAACTTGTAGAAGGCTTTGTCCACGATTCTCTTCCACTTGTATCTTGTGAATTATTTCCAATTTCTCCCCATTCTGTTTTTGGCCTTTTATATTGATTTTGCATATAAGTATCCATAAAACTCTGTTCTTCTTTATAAAAATCAGATAACATAGTTTTTCCTTGTAAAATATTTTCTACTAACGGTAAGTTATAATATTCTTGTAATTTTTTATAACTTTCTTCATATGTCATGCCCAATTCTGTCATGCATTCCATAATCATATCGTCTGTTTCTTCTTGTATATTTAATTCTGTGAATTTTTTGTTAATTATTTGTTCTAATGTTTTATTCGTTTCCTCGATTTTAAATCCTGTGTTTACTTCTTCTTCTTCTAAATAATCTATTAGGCTGTAATTGAATTCTTCTTCTTCTCGAAACTTATCAAAATCTATTAGAGTTTCATCATCTTCGTTTTCTGTATCATATTTGGGTTCTGTGTCTGTATCATGATCTATATTCATAAAATTATATTCTGTTTCATCGTCATCCTTATCGTTCGATGATTCTTTTTTATAATCTACAAATCTTAGACTTTGTGTTCCATCTATGTCTTCATAGATATAACTTCTTTTTGGCACTAAAACTTCGTTTTCTTGTTCCTTTAAGTCATTTAATTGCCATTCTAATCCTGCTAATTCTTCATGATCTATTTTAACTGGATCTATCATCTGTATAGATTTTGAAGCTATTGTATTCACAATTCCTTCAATGTTAACTTTATATTTCATTCCCGACCTATTGCTAGCTTTACCTAGCACTCCTATACTTATGACTATGTTGTTTCCTTCATAGTTTTCGTATCCCTTGGTTTGTAATGCGATTTTTATATTTTGTAGATCTTTTATATCTTTTAGGATGCCTGGTGTACAATAAAATAAAGCCGTATTTTGGCTTAAATCTATTTCCATCCCTGAAATTATTGCCTTTTTTAGCTCTACTTTCCAACTTTTATCTAATAATAAGGCTAACAATTTTGTTCCTAAGTTTTTCCTGCCTAAAGCTTTTATTCCTATGATTACTAATCCTATGTGTGCAAAATGTTTCCCTGATTGTTTAATTTTCTGTATTGTTTCAGGTGAGAACAAGTCTACTGTTACAGAATTGCCTACAACTCTCAGGCTTTCTTCTCGGCTACTTTGAATTAATACTGTATTTATGTTTAATAAACCTGTTTGATACAAGACTCTTGGATTTAATATATCTAATTGGTGTTGATTATATAGATTTATATTTCTGTCTAAATCTATTTCTTCTTCTAATTGTATAACATGTTGTGTGGAATTTGAACCTGATCCTCTTCTGGTTATTCTGTTTAGAAAAGATTCGGATGTTATTGTATCCTGTATATTACTTGTGGAACTTCTTGCTTCCTGTATAGTTCTACTTCTTCCTAAGAAGCTCCTATTGTTATTGTTCATTTTCTGGGTAACCAGTGTGTATATGGTTTAGGTCTTCTGTTAATTTTAATATCCTCGATATTTAATTTATTAATTGCCTCTGTGATTTTATCTATATCACTGGCTGTTGTTGTATTTGATTCCTTTTTATCTTCTAATATGTCTATAACTTTGTTGACCTTTTCAATAAGTTGTATTAATAAACTAATTATAAAATTGAATATGTTTGTAAATTGTTTATCACTTTTACTTTGTCCTAGATAGTTTGTAAAACCTGTAACTTCTTCTTTATTTTGTTCTGATTTGTATCTATTGGCGTCTTCTAAGGCCTTTGTGTATTCTTTAGTAAATGCCGCCAGGTTTAACCTTCTACTATCTGTTTAACTATTTCTAAAGATTTTTCTAATTTATTTAACTGTTTCTCTATTTTGGTTAGTAACCCTTTATTTTCTGTTTCAAGCTGTTTTGGTTTATTTATTTCTAATAAATAACTTAACTGTTGAATCTCTTGTTTTGTAGGGATTGATTTTTTAATTTCTTTTAGCTCTTTTATAATCTGATTATTTTGCTCTTTAATATATCCTAGATTTTCAGTTAGCTTATCTAAGCGTTTTATTGTTGCAGACGAGGTGTTTGAATCAATGGTTGGGTGAAATCCTATCTCTTAGTATTACTCTAATTCTTTACTCCTTTTTATAATATTTTCATATATCCCATAAATTTTTTAGATAGATAACAAATGAAGATTAAAACAACACAAATGAAGATTAAAACCACTAGTATAGTAGTGTTTATCTTAACCCTGAAATTCATCATAACCTTCATATTTATATCATAACATAATATGATCCCTGGATTTTCACCTTAGCGGGTTCTCGTATATTGTGGATCACTACCACCGACGAGCCTGACTAAGTCTGTTAAATCTTTCGAATCGTACCATGCTCTGATACCAATAAGGGGGTACTCATAGGAGAAGATATAAAAAATTCAAAGGTAAAACACATATGTAAATTCAAAATTAAAAATCCTGATATAACAATCCGGACGGCCGTATAACCTTTCGCTTTCCTTTATCCTTTTTCTCCATCTGTCACAAATAATTTGTTAAGGTTTCTGGATAACATATCTGCTATCCCATTATCTTTTCCTTTGATATGTTCAAAATTTATTCTGTAACCACATCCTTGTATAATATTCTGTAAATTTATCCATCGTAGCTCTTTTATAATCTGATTATTTTGCTCTTTAATATATCCTAGATTTTCAGTTAGCTTATCTAAGCGTTTTATTGTTGCAGACGAGGTGTTTGAATCAATGGTTGGGTGAAATCCTATCTCTTAGTATTACTCTAATTCTTTACTCCTTTTTATAATATTTTCATATATCCCATAAAATTTTTAGATAGATAACAAATGAAGATTAAAACAACACAAATGAAGATTAAAACCACTAGTATAGTAGTGTTAGATTTTTTACACTTTCATAATTTTGTTTCCAGTTTTCATGTATATTTTTTCCCAGATCTCCTGGTAATTTTATAAAATATTTGTTGCATAACTCATCATCCATTGCTTGTCCTGTTTGTGAAAGTAACCTTGAGAAGTCTAATGTAAATTCATTTATGTATTTCATATCTGCGATACTTAATTGTTCTAAGTTTCTTATTGCTGTATCTTGTATATGGGTATTATTTTTTGCTGGGTCAACTCCTAGAATAAGAGTTCAATGGTTGGGTGAAATCCTATCTCTTAGTATTACTCTAATTCTTTACTCCTTTTTATAATATTTTCATATATCCCATAAAATTTTTAGATAGATAACAAATGAAGATTAAAACAACACAAATGAAGATTAAAACCACTAGTATAGTAGTGTTTATCTTAACCCTGAAATTCATCATAACCTTCATATTTATATCATAACATAATATGATCCCTGGATTTTCACCTTAGCGGGTTCTCATATATTGTGGATCACTACCACCGACGAGCCTGACTAAGTCTGTTAAATCTTTCGAATCGTACCATGCTCTGATACCAATAAGGGGGGTATGGCGGATTTTTTGGGTTTCCGTTAAACCACTATGACAACAGGTAAGAAAGCATATAAAGATATACTTACAGAGATGGTGGAAGCACCAGCGTAGCAAACAGAGGTGATGAGAGCGGAAGCACCACCGAAGATATCAGTAAATCTTTTTCATAGACCATGGGGAAGATACAGGTTAGTTGCGGAAGGACATTATACACAGATATTCGCTCAAGATAATTGGATCATGGTCTTTCCATTCATCAGAGAAGATGGAGATGAAGATTTCAGCCAGGTTATCGTCGACAACCTTGATGACAAAGACGAATACGATGGTACTGACCCCGGTTCGCCACAGTCAATCGACAGTACACACAGGGATTTCTAGCGGTGGTCCTTTTTTTTTATTTTTTTATTTTTTTTATTTTTTTATTTTTAGTATGGGATATACTATGAAGATCTAAAAGGAGTGTAAAGAACTAGAGAAAATACATAAGAAGATAGGAAATAAAGAGATTAGCCAGCCATATGAGAAAGGTTCTCGATTTCTTATAAATTTCTGCGTGTTTACAAATGAAGTGGAAACTACAATATATAGGCGAAAAAAGCTAAGCTAGAAATGACACGTACCTAATTTATGCCCTACAATTTATAAAAGCTCAAGAGAGTGTTATTGCCCAATTGCAAGAACAACTCCTAAGATCTGGAAAAAATACACATAGTACACAAACCCAGATTGAAAATAGTTTGCTTAAACAGAAAAATGGTTTTCTCGAGACAAAAAATACACAACTTAGACAAGAACTCGAGAAAAAGGGGACAAATACAGTCATACACAGAGATTTCACGTGTTTTAAAGCCAGAATCTTGGATTTGCCTTTAAAGCAAACCATGCAACCATCTTCATTTGTTATCTATCTAAAAATTTTATGGGATATATGAAAATATTATAAAAAGGAGTAAAGAATTAGAGTAATACTAAGAGATATGATTTCACCCAACCATTGATTCAAACACCTCGTCTGCAACAATAAAACGCTTAGATAAGCTAACTGAAAATCTAGGATATATTAAAGAGCAAAATAATCAGATTATAAAAGAGCTAAAAGAAATTAAAAAATCAATCCCTACAAAACAAGAGATTCAACAGTTAAGTTATTTATTAGAAATAAATAAACCAAAACAGCTTGAAACAGAAAATAAAGGGTTACTAACCAAAATAGAGAAGCAGTTAAATAAATTAGAAAAATCTTTAGAAATAGTTAAACAGATAGTAGAAGGTTAAACCTGGCGGCATTTACTAAAGAATACACAAAGGCCTTAGAAGACGCCAATAGATACAAATCAGAACAAAATAAAGAAGAAGTTACAGGTTTTACAAACTATCTAGGACAAAGTAAAAGTGATAAACAATTTACAAACATATTCAATTTTATAATTAGTTTATTAATACAACTTATTGAAAAGGTCAACAAAGTTATAGACATATTAGAAGATAAAAAGGAATCAAATACAACAACAGCCAGTGATATAGATAAAATCACAGAGGCAATTAATAAATTAAATATCGAGGATATTAAAATTAACAGAAGACCTAAACCATATACACACTGGTTACCCAGAAAATGAACAATAACAATAGGAGCTTCTTAGGAAGAAGTAGAACTATACAGGAAGCAAGAAGTTCCACAAGTAATATACAGGATACAATAACATCCGAATCTTTTCTAAACAGAATAACCAGAAGAGGATCAGGTTCAAATTCCACACAACATGTTATACAATTAGAAGAAGAAATAGATTTAGACAGAAATATAAATCTATATAATCAACACCAATTAGATATATTAAATCCAAGAAACAAAATTATGAAAGTGTAAAAAATCTAGGTATCGGACCTAGAATAACTCATACTTGATAATATTTGGCATATTCAAACCATGCCAAATACAACATCCTTTAAAGTACAAGTTTTAAATGCTCTGAGTATTTACTTCTCAGAACAAAGCCAGATTGTTCCTGAAAAACAAGACAAACGTTTTTCCCACTATATTATTTTCAGGGGAACAAAAACTGGCAATTGGGCAATAACACTCTCTTGAGCTTTTATAAATTGTTCGGGATTATTTTTGGCAATTTCTGCAAAAGTTTTGACTTCTTCAGGTTCAATGAAGAAGTTTTCAATCCCAAAAGTTTCTCTTTATATATATATATATATATATATAGATAGATAATATAGAGGAAGGTTCAGGAGAAAACCTCAAATAAATGAAAAACTAAAAAACACCTTATCGACTATTAGATTAGATAATCTGATGGATGTGATTAAACATGCGGTTACAACAATATTAATTAAATTAAAAAAACCTCACCCCTCTATTTTTTATTCGAAAAAAGACGAAAAATAAACAAATTTCGAACGAAATAAATTACACCAAATAAACGACTATATTTTTCTCGTTAATTTGACATCCATATTGATATACTTTTTCATCCATTTTTTCATGGTTTTTCGGTTTTCCATTTATTTAGGGTTTTCCCCTGAACCTGACCGCATATATATATATATATACGTTACTATATGCCCACGACACGTGTCACACAGAAATGCTACCAATGAGTATGTAAACCTAAGGGGTCGCACACAAAGAACACGTTTGCTTCCATTAGAAAGGAACTCGTTAAAGTAATGTTTGACAGTTAAATAGTTATTCTTGAAAGAATAATTAAATAATATGTGTAAAATGTAATTATAATAATTACAGAGCTTTATCTGTAAATATGAATAATTATTATTTAGATAAATATAATTATTCAGATAATTATTCGAATTCAAATGATTTAAATTCAAATTATTACAGATAAACATAAATCCTATTTACTGTCTACATAAATAGGATGGCAGGGCAGTTGTTTTCAGTTACCTGATTCGACTCTCTGAATCTGAATTATACACTTACACATATTAGAATTAGGGGTTCTTTTGGGCCAACACTCCGTGGAATTCGCGTGTTCGTGTGTGGATACCGTTAGAGGAAACATGCATTGGTTTCTTAGTGCCCCGATCGTTCAACCACAACAGTTCTTAAAAGGTGCGATTCTAAACACCATATGGTGTGGTTGTTTAATTAAATACATCATTGGATCCGATTGGTTTTTTTGTATTTAGAAAAGTTTTCTAAATTTTGTAACCGTCTTATTTATTTTTACGCTGCGTTTTATCGGTTACGAATCGCATCAAAACCCAACAGTAGTATCAGAGCCGCTTTGATGTTTATGCATACCTCGATGACTCAATAGACCCATTTAAAGCCCGATAGATCAATTAGAGTCCAATTAAACCCTTTCAAGTCCAATTAAACCCTTTCAAGCCCAATAGGACCCTTTAAACCCGATATATCCATTAAGGCCCAATGAATCTCTTTAAAAGTTAATAAAACCGATTAAATCCGAGTAGAATAGATTAAAGTCCAATATATGTTTTATGGGTTACAGTGGTTCTTAATGAACTATTGGGCCTTTTAAAGCCCAATAGACCCCTTTAAAGCCCGATAGATCAATTAAGGTCCAATTAAACCCTTTAAAGCCTAATAAAACCCTTTAAACATGATAGATCCATTAAGGCCCATTAGAACGGATTAAAGCCCAATAGATGCTTTAAAGTCCAACATAACCGATTAAAGCCCAATAGAATTCATTAAAACCCAACAACACCCTCCATGACTTATTACATGTTTGTATGCAAAGTGTGTATTGCATATATGTATGTGGTGTCTATTGTGGTTGATAAGACCACTAAGACCCACTATAGGTCAATAAGACCCATTGAGATCCATTATATCACAATAAGATATTTTATATGGCTTATTAAGACCTACTAACACACATTATGAGTTATTACCTAAGTTTACCTACACGGTTACCAAACAACACACATATTATATGCTATTTATACATTCATATATCATTCATATATACACATGCATGTATATATATAACACATATATACATCATATGCGATTTCCAAATATCACACATTAACTATATATACACATTGATAAGATATTCACATTATATCAATATATACACATATACACAATATACATGCATAGATCAACAACCAACACATATCAACATACACACACACACACACACACACACACACACACACACACACACACACACACACATATATATATATATATATAGGGGAGGTATCCGTTGCAAACCAGTCAGTTTGTGCAAACTATACAAACCAATCTTAGCCGTTGATCAAGTCTAATAAATATCTGATTTTATTATGTTTCCTAATCTAAAGTCATGATCATAATGAATGAATCTTATCATCTTCCATATATATCTCAGTCTTAATTAATGAATCATAATGATTATCCATAAATACATCTATTGTTTCCTAATATAGTGGTTTGTATAGTTTGCACAAACTGACTGGTTTGCAACGGATACCTCCCCTATATATATATATATACTGATCCACGAATACATATAACACTTACACATGTGTACATATAACACATAAACATGAGAAACGAGAAATACAAAAAACATCTGTCATTACTCCATCACTGATTAACGACATACTAGTAACGGATTCCACACGTCCGTCACTAATCCGTCGCTAATCAGTGACGGATTAGTGACGGACACGTGGAATTTCATTTTTTTTGAAACTCCACGTGTCCTTCGCTAATCCGTCACTAATTAGTGACGGATTGTGTTCTTGTTCGTTTCGTCGCTGATCTGTCACTAATCCGTTTCCATCACTGATTTTCGTCACTGATACCTCTTTTTCTAGTAGTGTGGGCGCCGTTTTCAAAAGGGTTTTATAACCCTAACTTTCTACATCTTTCTCCCTCTCTCTTAAACTCATATCAGCCGTCACCCACCTTTTTTTGTTCACTGACCTTCACCACCGACCATCTCTGGTCGCTGACCGTCGCGGCCGGCATACCACAACTGCTGCTGGTTGTTGTTTCATGGTTTCTACCGTTTTTTGTTGTTGGTGTTGGTCCGCCATAAGATGCCACAGCCGCTGACCACCGAGGCCAAGCGGCAGGTGTTTGTCATCGACGACATAAGTTTTGTGGTGGTCGGACGGTCATAGAACCACAATTTTTGACGGTATTTTTCTCTACATGTCGTGCGAACACGATTTACGTTTCTGATCAGGTGCCGTTATTGGCTCTATGCCAAGCAGTTGGATCTTATTTTTGGTCAACACCATTCTCCTTGATTAAACGCTAGTGTAGAAAAGGGGTTGTAACCCTAAGCCCTTCGTCGCCGGTCAGAAGCTGCGACTGTTGCTGCTGACTGTTGAAGTCATATGATTCTTCACCAAGGGTTGTTGCCCATTTCTCTCCTCGGTAAGGTTGAATCCCAGGCCACAGTCCTATATGGGATGTGTTCAAACATCCAGACCGCCTCCTTTCGAGGCTGGTGGTGCTGGTTGGTTTTTCTTAACAATCCATCGGCCTTGTCCCGTTCGTGGGTGGATCGAACACAACTCGGTGGTTCGTTTCCCCCATGGTTTGTTTTTCTTTCTGGGTGACGGTATGGTGTCGTTTTTCTCTAGGGTTTCATGACTAAGTTTTGCCTCGGTCTCAATTTGGCCAAAAGTCCATGCCAATTCTGGCTTGTTTTGGACAGTTTTTGGTTAATTAGTCTCTGAATCTTGTTGAAACAAATTCTTGATTGTTTGACCGTCGGTTTTGTGCCCTAAGCGGTTGGGTTGAGGGTTGGGCTAAAGGACTAATTTCCGTCTTTTCTTTCGGAATTGGCCCGACAAGTTTTTAGGTCATTTTTAATAGTAGAATCGAGATTTTGATTATGTCGACCATGTTTTCAATCTCCGGTCACCGTTGGCTTGTTTTGGGCCGATGCCCTATTTTGGGAGTCGGGCCTGGGCTAGTAGGCCCAAGTTCAGTTTTTGGTCCGACAAAATTTTATCATTTTAAAACTGAGTCTTTTTAAAAATTAGATCCAACATATAGTTTTTGTTCCCGTAAATTGGTCATTTTAATTATGTTAATTAAATTTTGACCAAGTATTTTATCTTTAAAATAATGAAATGGAAACTCGGTTTTTCTTGATTGGGTCATGGGTTGGTAACCCAAGGTTGGGTCGATTAATTTAATTTTGCCATATAAAATTTGTTCCATGAATCGGCTATTAATTATGTTAATTAGTTCCGGCCGATTGTTTTATTTTATGTTTAAAATACTTTTAGATAGTATACGGTTTGCCCCGAAAGACCCGTGGTTGATTTTATTTTTGTATGGAAAATTAAAATGTATAAATTGCATGAGATGTAATTTTGTTTTAAATTTCCTAGATAGGTTCAATTGTAAAATAGAATAGGACATGTTGTATTTCTATTTTAAATTGTAAATCAAACCCGAAGACGGAGATTCAATAAGTCGAGACGGAGTCCCAGGTGTTCACCAAGATGGCGAGGCCAGTGGGAGCTTGAAGACGTCCTTAGAAAGACCGTGGTTGTTGTGTTGGCTCACAACACCACATTAGGGGCAAAACCGTGTATTATCTGTTTGTTTTGGTTGTTTATTTTGTGTTTGCATTTTATTTATTTTATTGCTTTATTATTGTTATAATAGTTGCAAGCGTTTTAAAATAAAATCAAACGCAAAATAAGTTTTGAATCGGTAAATAAAATATGATATTTTTAAACTGATATGTTTATCAAAATCAACCAATTTAATTGGATGAACTTTTAAAACAAGATTTTAAGAACGAGGTTTTAAAATCAAAACGTTTTAAAAGTAATTAGAATGTTTTCTAAAATTAAACCTTTTGCAAAATGTAAACTAAACGCCACTCATTTAAGGTACTTGTCGAGCTTACAGGATTTCGGTGTGGTAAGTGCCTAGCCAATCATATCGGATGATTGTAGTGTGAGACAAGGTGCCAAGATAACAAGATTTAAGTGGACAGTGGTAACAACCCAAATTTTTAGTAAGTTTTGAAAGTTTGGTGGTCAATGTGGGAATAATAAAAGTTGTGATAAAGCACCTTGTTGCAATTTATGAAAGATATAAAAGGGACTCAAATCCCTAGGTTTTCAATTACTGAATCGTTCCCGTGTTGAGTGTTGGCGGCTGAGAAGAAAGTAGAAAGGGAAGAAATCAGATTGGCATTAAATTCGATTGAGAAGCTCGGTTGTTTTTGGTAAGTAATCATTTTCTTTATGAAGATTTCTGCTTAGTAAATAAATGAAAAATTTCATCTTTGGTTATTCTCCTTGGATGAGCTGGATATTTTTGATAAGAACACCAATGGAGTTTTAAACTCTTAATCGGACTGTTAAATGGTGAAATCAAATGATTATAAGGATTTTATATGTTAAAGAGTAATACGTATCAAATTTTTAGTAAAGGGTAATGATACAACTCTCGCCGATTTGGGCTAATTAGGAAGAATTAAATTCTTAAGTTCGACAGTCGCAAGTTCCGGAAGTACTAGTTTTGTATCGAATCCGAAACGCGTTGGACCGTAGCAAATCGATCCAGAACTCTCTAAGTTCCGGAATTGGATGTTTTAAGATCCGGAACTGTTAATAAAATGGGATCCGATATTTGGGGGTAGAGGGGATCCGGAGTGTGGTTTCAAGGTGATCTGGAACGTTATGCAGTCCAAGTGTTCCGGAGTTTAATTTTTAGTGGGCCGGAATTTCAACTAAGTCAACGTGACCATTTGCTGTGAGATTGGGCCAAGAGTCCGGTGTGCTACATCAATCCACAAAGTTGACTTGTTGGGCTTACACGTGTCCCAGGCCCTTACTCATGGACCGAGATCATGACACCATTTAATTATTTTAGGCCTGGATTGGTCTTTTTAATAAATGGAATTTATTTTATTGTTGGGCTTGTCACGTGGCTGTGGTTTTGTTTTGGAAAAGGGCCACGTGATCCAATCTTGGTTGTTGTTGGGCTTAATAAACTGGACTTTCGGTAATTATTTTTTTGGGTATTAAGCCGGTGTTTAATTGATGGATCCGGTATTACGTTGTTAGGCCCCGATATGATTTAATTAATTTAGGACAGGTAGTTTATTAATTATGTGGACTTCGTTATTAAATTGTTGGGCTTCGATATTATTAGTTAATTGGGCTCCGGTAGACATTTATTTAAGTGAGAGCCGATATTTAAGTGTTGGGTATTTTCGGCTGAGACTTTCCCGTTAGTAAAATACAGTAGGATCCATTGTGTCTTAACCGGTACGTGTGATGGGTTTAATTGTAGGTGTGTGTAGAGATGTTTGGTGTGAGACAGAACTTTTAAGCGGGACGCCAAGTGAGTCTTTCTAAACCTAAATTTTATACAAGTGTGATTAATGGTTATTATCAAACCGTGCGCTTTTCAACTGTTTTTATTTCAAATCAGGAATAAGTGTGTGGCATGGATATTATCTAACAGTGTGCCTTTCAACTGCTTTCATTTCAAAGCAAAGATTAAATGTATGATTTATATGTGTGACTTATATGTGTGTGACCATGCTCTGGCTTTGGTGTGAAATGGGGTGTGTCCCATAATAATTATATATATATGAATTTGTTTCATATATGGGCGGTGTGTGCCCTATTACGCTGTCACGGTGTGTGTGACTATAGCGTGTGTGTGCCGTATAGCGCTGTCACGGTGTGTGCGACTGTAGCTTATGCCAGTAGCATGTGTCAATGTGTGCATATCATCTTAGTGTGCTTGTTATGATTGGTATCAATGCTTTCATAACTGATTTTATAAACTGTGACATATTTTGGTGTGGAGGGAACTCACTAGACCTCATGGTCTAACCCTCGCTTTTCAAAACTAAAACCTTTTTAAGTAAGCAGGTAGAAAGAGTAGAAGAATTTCCTTTTTATGTCTAGTTATATTTCTCAGCTGTATTTAGGGTTATTTCCGCAAACCCTGTGTTGTAAACCTTGATAGTGTGACCTTGTTGAGCCGTTTATGGCGTTATGAATCAAAAAGGTAGCTTCTAGCTTGTATGTTTAGTTCGGGTCGTTACAAATGGTATCAGAGCCCTAGTTTAAGGGATTTAGGTGACCAGATGGGCCTAAACTTAAATTGTGGAGTAGGAGGACACAACTGAGATATAAGAATCCTTTAGGGAAGACCTTAATCACTGAGAATTTAGGACGATGATAGTGAGGACTCTCATGTAAGGTAATTTCAAATCACATCTGGCCAATGTCATTATGAATATACAGGTGCATGGGTGTGCGTGATTACCGTTGTTCTGATTTTGGTAGTGTGTGGAGTGTGGTGGATTGAGTGTGAAGAATAGTAGTAGTGTGTGGAGTGTGGTGATTAATGTATGGAGAGTAACAGTAGTGTGTGAAGTCTTAACCTTGTCATGAAGACAATGGTTTAGTGTGTTGTGTAGGTTATTGATGATGCGATTGATGACACTATCTAGAAGGTGTTGTGTTTGAATGTTTAGGGTGAGTGTAAAGCCCGTATCCCGGTATGGATTTATTTTAGTAATTTAATTTTTCTCGTAACGATTTTATTAACGGGTTTTGGCGGCAAGGACTAAAAATGAAGTAGTTTTACGATAATGGATTAAATTGGAAAAGCCTAACTTAAATGGGAAAAAAAATGATGTAACATTAAACGTTAGGGACTAAAAGTGTTTTTTTATGAAGTTTGCATGGGATCGGTTTTTAAGAACCGACCCCCTCCCTTTTTACCTTGTTTTTGAGCCTTACGCAAGATACCAAACACAAGAAACCCTAAAGTGCAGCCATCGTTTTCTTTCATTCTTGCCGTCGCCACCGGACCGCCCAAACCGCCAGCGCCGCCGCCGCTGGTTGCTGCCGGCGAGGGGAGGAGAGGGAGAGAGAGGGAGAGAGAGAGGGAGAGCCGACGAGTGGGTGGAAGAAGGAGCGGGGCTGTGTTGTAGTCGCTACCGGGTTGTCGTCGGGAGGTAAGCCCCTTCTCGTTCTTTCTTTTTGCTTTCTGTTCGTCGTCGTCTCGTCGCCGCGAAACCGCCGCCGGCGCAGCCATGGCTGCCGCCGGTATTGCCGCCGTACACCGCCGGTGTGGTGTCCGTGATGGCGATTATGCGGCTGTTGGTTTATGTGTGGGTGCGTGCGGCCCGAACGTTGTTGTTTGGAACGTTCGTTGTTGTCTCGACGGTTTCAAGTACCGAACCACCACCACCGGTGGTGGCTGCCACCGCCGCCGACCACCACTGCCGGAGGTGGCAGTGGGTGGTGCGAGGTTTGGGTCCAGCCTTAATTACCCTAACCTCTAAGACCCTGCTTCGTTAACCATAGTTGCAACCCTATTGCGAAAAACCTAAACCGAACCAAATCGTCATTTTATGTGAAAACGTCTTTTCTGCCGCTGTTTTGTTTCGTCCATAACTTTTCCATCGTAGCTCGGTTTGAGGAGAAATGGGTGCCCACGGTTCACATTCTGTGTCGGGAATACTTTTTGTGTTTTAGCAAAAACCTGGTTAAGCCTCTAGCTAGGTGCAAAATGGTCGTTTTTGCAGCAGGTCTGAAACTTTCAGCTTTGAGTTTCAGTTTTAGAAAATCCGTATAAAATCATAGGAACCTCGTATGAACGCGTATAATATGTCCCTGGAAAGCTATGACCCAGACCCTTCTGTTTGTGGAATTTAATTTCTGGATTAGTGGGTCTAGAGGGGGCTAAACAGGTCCGGAACAGACCTGCAGTTTAGACCGAAAAGTTGAAATGTCACTCTTTTAGTCTTATGATTATTTTTTAGGGTTGGGGCTTCGTGTTGACACTTTGTAGCACTTCTTTAGGTGAAGAGAAGTGAGATTGGAGTTGGCAAGCTCTTGTGGCCGTTCGGGAATTTTCTGCATTGCTTTTGAGGTGAGTTCTCTAACTGCGTAGGATAGGGGTTATATGTGCATTTCTGTAGCTCGTGTGTGCTATCTATTTTGTGGTGTGTGGTACTAGGCTGTGTAGTGTCTAGTATGGACTTTGGGTGTTGTATAAAACTCGGGGAGACCGAGAACTCGGGGAGACCGAGAAATACGTATACGGGTGTCGTACAACTCGGGGAGACCGAGAAATACGTATTCGGGTGTCGTACAACTCAGGGAGACCGAGGAATACGTACATGGGGTTGTATGAGATCGGGGAGACTGATGGTTATTTATATGTACATTTGTTGTTGCATGAGTTTGACTGTTTAGGATATGTTCTTGAACTGGCATGTGTGGATTAATTGTATTTATCTGTGGTTAGGGGTAGTGTTCTTATGGTTGCTACCCTATGTTGGTGTTTGAATTCACTAAGCTTCGTGCTTACCCTTTCCCTATAAATTACTGTTTCAGGTGCGAGTGGCAGCAAGGCGTGACGGTACACACTGGCGCGTTGAGAAGACCTTTATCATTTTTATTTTTAGACTTAAGTTTAGACTTATTACATTTTCCGCTGTTTTAATTATAGTTGGTGGTTTAACTTAACGAGGCTTTGCTAAATGTTTAATTGGATCTAATTTCTCATGGTTTATTATTAATAAAATGTTATTTTAAAAGTTCAAATTTATTGTAATTTTTGGGACGTTACAAGTTGGTATCAGAGCACAGCTTGAGAGAATCGAACACATTTCGGTGTGTTTGAACTCAAGTTTGCGGCTCGGGAGTTTCTTTTCCTTTTAAAATTTTGAGAAAATAAAAGAAAGGGAAAGTACGTTTGAGAAACGGTGACCGAAGGCGCAGTGTGTACAGTCAACCGATGCCAAGGGAAAAGGTAAAGTACTTAGTGTAATTTATTGCTTTCTAGAACATAGGAGTATGTATGCTAGACTGCTTGATGCTTATTACACTGTACTGCATGTTTGTCACTTGCTAGTAGGAATTTATGCTAGTCTTGATAGGTTGCTAAGTGAATGCCTTGTAAGTTGTATGCAGTAGGAACCATATAGCCTTAGAATGTTGGATTTAGTTCTATTGCGCAACTCTTGTTTGAGTCCAACCGTTGTAGGATAGAATCTTTTATTCGAATGTCTATCTGTTTCACACTGTATGCAACTGTGCATTCGCGAGGCGACTCGTCGTGAATAGTGGGGATTTCGTCATAGCAAGGGTAGTGGGATGGGGTGAATTTCCTAGTGAACTAGGAAGAGTGTTGACATATGCTGGTATGGGCATATGGGTTAAACTGTCGGTAAGGGACTACTTGGGCATTCCGGGATGGGACTCGAAACGAGCAAGGATAGGTGTGGAGGATAGTAGTAGAGCTCCTACTATCTAAAGCACAGGATCCGTGTTCGGGTTGGGAAAAGTCACGGGGAACCCGATGAGTTGAGCGTGAGCGTAGATAGCAGGATTATGTCTGCTAATTACTCGTTGTAATATCTACCCAGAATAGCCATCACAGGGAGGAACAACATAGTGAACCTACTAGTACAGGTGTGTACTTGAATTGCTTTGATGTGATGATCGTTGGGGTAGTGATGAAGGTTCTAAACTAGTAGTCGTTGGAATAGAAGGACGATTCTAGTATTAATCACTTGGAGTGACGATAAGGATGGTGTTTGTTTTAGGTAGACCATTTCGGGTTAAGATGGATGATTGTGCTAGAATCATAGGCTTATAGAGCCGACTTTGATTTGAGGAAAAGTCGTAGGGATTATTTGACGTAATTTCCCAACTTGCCTAAGAGGTTTAAATGTCCGGACGACGATTGTGGACCGGAGAGGTTTGGAGGGGTATGAGTCGAGACGTTGAATGCCGACTGGGTCATGCACAAGGTTTATTTTGAAAATAAAATTGCATTAACTAATTCTTGTGTTTCCAATCCTTATATGGATTGTGTTTTGGAATTTTGGAAAATGTTCAGCACGCACATAAGATTTCGAATTATGGTTTTGAAAGTGCATGAAACCGTTTTATCACGAGAGTTGCAAACGTTGTTAGAAATTGTTTCATTTTGTTATTTTCCAACGGTTCTTTCGGGTAAGATGATATCCGTGTTTTGTGGTGTTTAAAATGTTGGGCAAGTGACTACGGCTTGTGACTTTAACATTGGAACTCCTCCACATATGTTAGAGTTGAGACGGAAAGTTAGATGTCTGTATAAAACTATTTTTGGTGATTTGAACAATGTTGTTTTATGGTTTTACCGTGGAAAGAGATTTTGGGATTTTGGCGTCTCATTCATGATTTTGCTTTTAGCAATTTGACTATGGGGGCACAATGTATGGTGCTATTTATTGACGTAGAGTCATTGAGTTCATTGAGGTTCATGAGTTAAGTTGGGCATTTGGTCCCACTCGAGATTTGTTGAGAAAAGTAATTTTATGCCATAAGGCGACTAAAAAGAAATGCGTTTGGAACTCTAGTGTCGCTTAACTTTTCTTTCAAAAGTTTGTGTTACTAAGTATTTTATTGCAAATAGTTCAGTGTATGGATTGATTTATACGTGACTTAAGGGATGCATGGAAGAATATTTTGGTAACATTTCATTAGGAGTTGTTTGGTGCGCTTTTAGTCAGTTAAATGTTTTAGTATCATTTCCATGAAAATGCGCTTTATCGACTTAGGGGTATGCATACTTGGGTAACCTTTGTTCTTGACATTTTGATAAACGAGTCGTGCATGAAAATGTTTTAGTTCCTTCTTGTCGGAATGAAAGACCATTTGGTCAAATGAGTGTTTTAGTGTTGTGAATATCATGCATACGTTTACAATGTGTTATATTTTGAAAATATAAATGCTGCGTAGATTGTTGACTTTCGGTTAATTTAGAATTGCCGAATTTTTTTTTTGGGAGTTAAAAACTTTTGCTTTGGAGGGAACGAGTATTTTGAGCATTTTTGACAAATACATTTTAAACTTTGGTGTTTTGACGTTATATGTCCCAAGTACGAAATGTTGAGGAAATGCTTCGTGATGAAGATTTTAGAAAATTCCTTATGGAGGTGTTACCAGTTTGCATGCCTACCCCGATTTAAGGTTTTATAATGTTGTAGTCGATATTTTCAAATGATGGAAACGAATTAGTTTTGTCTTTAAACTTGGAACTTACACAAGTTATTTTGTGTTTTGATTGAGGTGTAATTATGAATCGTTTCCTTGTTTTGTATAATAAACTGACGCGCACAAATTTTGATTGGTAAACTTTGTTCCATACCATTTGGAAGGTCAGAAAATAATTTTGAGTAAATTGCCGTTTGGGCTTCTTTTGAAGTACATGTGAAAATTGTTGCACACTGTTTGAATTGAGCAGTTACCTTCCATGCATGTCATGAGTCAATCCATACCAGAACCATGGTGGTTCATTTTAAAGAAATTATTTATTACGCTTAGCGTTTTGTGAGTACACTGAACTGCAATAGAATGATTTTTTTAACATGATTTTCATAAGTGGGACGAGCGTGTCCCTTTGTGCGTAACTACCGAACTGATAATAGTAGTTTTATTGTATACGAGCTTTTTGGGATGAAAAATCTTGGTGTTGAAAATATTTTGTAAACGATTTTGTAAACCATGTGGGAAATGCACTTTTAAGTGTTATGTGTCATTTTGAGAATTATAAGGGTGTGTCCTTTGGGAAAACTTTTTTAAAAAAAAAAAACCCGTAATGAGTTTTGGGGTTAATGTTGATTTTAGAGTATTGCTTGCTTAAACATTGTTTAAACGCGTTTTTGACCGACATATGGGTCTAGCAAGCGTGGAGCATTTTGCTCGGTTTTGACTTTGAGATAGTCATGGGTCAATTGCCCGGTTTTAATGGCTCGGTGTGGAGTCTTGTTGATGGGTTGCTTTTGTTGCACTGTTTTTCATTTATTGCACGTTGAGTATTTACATGCTTGGGTGAGTGAGTCATCCCGAGATAGGCATGTTGTTGGTAGACTGTATTGCATTGGATCCATAGGCATAATAGTCAGTCGGTAGTAATGGTCGGTTGGGTATCTCGGGGTGGGACCCCGGTATTTATGTTTTAGGACCTTGACTTTCCAGTAGGCACTAGGAGGTTATAGTATTGAACAGTTACCTGGGGGGGGGGTAGACGTCGAGGTATATCCTCAATACGGTGTAACTTGGCTTCGTAGAGCAAGTGTGGAAGATACGTCGACGGTGGAATATGGGGTATTCCACGCGTGTTGGTACTGTAGGCCCAATAGTATCGGTTAAGGGAATGATGCCCTTTGTAACTAAGAGAATAAATGCGCAGAACCTATATGAGGTAAGTGGTATATTTAGGTGTCGACTTTTGGGCTTGAGGCCAAACACCTTTTAGTGTAATCGGAGATTTGTAGCCGATTTTAAAATAATCATGGTGATGGTAGTAGTAACCCTGAGATGATTACTTGTGATGAATGGTTATGGTGGAATGACCTTCGTGTGTGTTTATAAATCTGCTGAGTTGATGAATTGTGTGAGATAAATTTTGGGAGTCTATTAGAACTCGTGGAAGTTAATCGACAGTTAATGGTAGGAATGATCGGATTCGAGTATCCTGTAGGGTATATTGGTGAACAACTTTAGAATGGTTAGAGCTTGAAATTGAATCGGGATGTATGGAACATCTAAGGTTGGGAGACAGCCGAAGTCGTTTGACTAGGAATGATTCCAGTTGTTGGAGTGTTCTTCCGATCATAAATACGGTGTACTTGAAGGAGTTTTGTTGGTAAGAAAAGTATTCGATAAATTTTTTTGACGGTGTGAGAAAATGTAGATTCCAGTTAGGGATGTCGCCAAGCGTATTGTTCAGACTCTTGAGGATATTCAGATCGACGAGCGGCTTAATTATGTGGAGAAGCCGATCGCTATTATTGAGAGGAGGACGAGGGCCTCGTGTAGCAAGGTAATTGGATTGGTGAAAGTCCAGTGGAAGCACCGAAAGGATTCCGAGTGGACTTGGGAACCTGAGGTTGAGATGCGGGAGAACTATCCGGAGCTATTTGCGGACGTAGACTTCAAGGACGAAGTCTAATTCAAGCGGGGGAGAGTTGTAAAGCCTGTATCCCGGTATGGATTTATTTTAGTAATTTAATTTTTCTCGTAACGATTTTATTAACGGGTTTTGGCGGCAAGGACTAAAAATGAAGTAGTTTTACGATAATGGATTAAATTGGAAAAGCCTAACTTAAATGGGGAAAAAATGATGTAACATTAAACGTTAGGGACTAAAAGTGTTTTTTTTATGAAGTTTGCATGGGATTGGTTTTTAAGAACCGACCCCCTCCCTTTTTGCCTTGTTTTTTAGCCTTACGCAAGATACCAAACACAAGAAACCCTAAAGTGCAGCCATCGTTTTCTTTCATTCTTGCCGTCGCCACCGGACCGCCCAAACCACCAGCGCCGCCGCCGCTGGTTGCTGCCGGCGAGGGGAGGAGAGCGAGAGAGAGAGGGAGAGAGAGAGAGAGAGGGAGAGCCGACGAGTGTGTGGAAGAAGGAGCGGGGCTGTGTTGTAGTCGCTACCGGGTTGTCGTCGGGAGGTAAGCCCCTTCTCGTTCTTTCTTTTTGCTTTCTGTTCGTCGTCGTCTCGTCGCCGCAAAACCGCCGCCGGCGCAGCCATGGCTGCCGCCGGTATTGCCGCCGTACACCGCCGGTGTGGTGGCCGTGATGGCGACTATGCGGCTGTTGGTTTAAGTGTGGGTGCGTGCGGCCCGAACGTTGTTGGTTGGAACGTTCGTTGTTGTCTCGACGGTTTCAAGTACCGAACCACCACCACCGGTGGTGGCTGCAGCCGCCGCCGACCACCACTGCCGGAGGTGGCAGTGGGTGGTGCGAGGTTTGGGTCCAGCCTTAATTACCCTAACCTCTAAGACCCTGCTTCGTTAACCATAGTTGCAACCCTATTGCGAAAAACCTAAACCGAACCAAATCGTCATTTTATGTGAAAACGTCTTTTCTGTCGCTGTTTTGTTTCGTCCATAACTTTTCCATCGTAGCTCGGTTTGAGGCGAAATCGGTGCCCACGGTTCACATTCTGTGTCGGGAATACTTTTCGTGTTTTAGCAAAAACCTGGTTAAGCCTCTATCTAGGTGAAAAATGGTCATTTTTGCAGCAGGTCTGAAACTTTCAGCTTTGAGTTTCAGTTTTAGAAAATCCGTATAAAATCATAGGAACCTCGTATGAACGCGTATAATATGTCCCTGGAAAGCTATGACCCAGACCCTTCTGTTTTTGGAATTTAATTTCTGGATTAGTGGGTCTAGAGGGGGCTAAACAGGTCCCAAACAGACCTGCAGTTTAGACCGAAAAGTTGAAATGTCACTCTTTTAGTCTTATGATTATTTTTGAGGGTTGGGGCTTCGTGTTGACACTTTGTAGCACTTCTTTAGGTGAAGAGAAGTGAGATTGGAGTTGGCAAGCTCTTGTGGCCGTTCGGGAATTTTCTGCATTGCTTTTGAGGTGAGTTCTCTCACTGCGTAGGATAGGGGTTATATGTGCATTTCTGTAGCTCGTGTGTGCTATCTATTTTGTGGTGTGTGGTACTAGGCTGTGTAGTGTCTAGTATGGACTTTGGGTGTTGTATAAAACTCGGGGAGACCGAGAAATACGTATACGGGTGTCGTACAACTCGGGGAGACCGAGTAATACGTACATGGGGTTGTATGAGATCGGGGAGACCGACGGTTATTTATATGTACAGTTGTTGTTGCATGAGTTTGCCTGTTTAGGATATGTTCTTGAACTGGCATGTGTGGATTAATTGTATTTATCTGTGGTTAGGGGTAGTGTTCATATGATTGCTACCCTATGTTGGTGTTTGAATTCACTAAGCTTCGTGCTTACCCTTTCCCTATAAATTACTGTTTCAGGTGCGAGTGGTAGCAAGGCGTGACGGTACACACTGGCGCGTTGAGAAGACCTTTATCATTTTTATTTTTAGACTTAAGTTTAGACTTATTACATTTTCCGCTGTTTTATTTATAGCTGGTGGTTTAACTTAACGAGGCTTTGCTAAATGTTTAATTGGATCTAATTTCTCATGGTTTATTATTAATAAAATGTTATTTTAAAAGTTCAAATTTATTGTAATTTTTGGGACGTTACAGTGAGTGCCGTGTGAAGTAGAATCTTTGAGGTTCTTAAGGAAAGTAATTGATTGGAGGTGAGCCCTAGTCTCTGATGAGTCTTTATTCTGGGAGTTCCCGATGTTGGTGAAATGAAGATCTTGAGCGTTTCAACTCAAGGATCGGATAGTATAGGTGTGTTTTATTACTCTCAGGTTAGTGGAAGAGTGACAAGAGTGGTTGAGAAATGATAGATGTATGGATTGGTAACACTAGTGTTGGTTAACCTATTTGGGATCGAGGTGAAGCCGTGTATTTCACAAATTAGTAGTCAGGTGGTAACTATGAGGTTGGAGCGTCCAAGTGTGTGGGGTTGTATGGACAAGATGGCGGTAGCTTATAATTACTGAGCATGCGAGGCACAGTGGTAATAAGTTGCTGTGAAGTTAAGTGTTGGACTAGTGATGACATGGGGTGAGCGTAAGTGGAGATCTTTGCTCGAGATTTGATTATAAGTTGTTCCAATTGTCGAAAAATTGTGTGTGGTGATGCATGGATGTCTAAGTGGCGTGTGGTATTGTATCCGAGAATAAAGGAATGGGGTGGCAGTTGGTGGCTAGCTAAGAGGGAATTGTGTGCTTATGGATTGGTTGGTTACAGCGTTGTAGAAGATACGGAATCTTTGGGAATGTTTAGCTAATACTTGTATGTAAAGGAAATGCAAAGGAGTGGATGTAAGCGTTGATGAGAAGTCGACTAATGTCAAGAAACCGATAGAAACCGGGGATAGTAAGATTTGCAAAACGAGGGATGAAGAGGTGCGATTAGTAAAGGTTCAGTGGAGGTACCATAAAGAACGAGAGGCAGCTGAGAGGTAGAAACGGATACGAGGTTTAGGTACCCGCGTCCTTTCCATTAAGGAATTCTGGGGACGGAATTTTTTTAAGGGGGGAGTGTTGTAACAACCCAAATTTCTAGTGAGTTTTGAAAGTTTGGTAGTCAATGTGGGAATAATAAAAGTTGTGATAAAGGACCTTGTTGCAATTTATGAAAGATATAAAAGGGACTCAAATCCCTAGGTTTTCAATTACTGAATCGTTCCTGTGTTGAGTGTTGGCGTCTGAGAAGAAAGCAGAAAGGGAAGAAATCAGATTGGCATTAAATTCGATTGAGAAGCTCGGTTGTTTTTGGTAAGTAATCACTTTCTTTATGAAGATTTCAGCTTAGTAAATAAATGAGAAATTCCATCTTTGGTTATTCTCCTTGGATGAGCTGGTTATTTTTTATAAGAACAACAATGGAGTTTTAAACTCTTAATCGGACTGTTAAATGGTGAAATCGAATTATTATAAGGATTTTATATGTTAAAGAGTAATACGTATCAAATTTTTAGTAAAGGGTAATGATAAAACTCTCACCGATTTGGGCTAATTAGGAAGAATTAAATTCTTAAGTTCGACAGTCGCAAGTTCCGGAAGTACTAGTTTTGTATCGAATCCGGAACGCGTTGGACCGTAGCAAATCGATCCGGAACTCTCTAAGTTACGGAATTGGATGTTTTAAGATCCGGAACTGTTAATAAAATGGGATCCGATATTTGGGGGTAGAGGGGATCCGGAGTGTGGTTTCAAGGTGATCCGGAACGTTATGCAGTCCAAGTGTTCCAGAGTTTAATTTTTAGTGGGCCGAAATTTCAACTAAGTCACGTGACTATTTGCTGTGAGATTGGGCCAAGAGTCCGGTGTGCTACAGCAATCCACAAAGTTGATTTGTTGGGCTTACACGTGTCCCAGGCCCTTACTCATGGACCGAGATCATGACACCATTTAATTATTTTGGGCCTGGATTGGTCTTTTTAATAAATGGAATTTATTTTATTGTTGGGCTTGTCACGTGGCTGTGGTTTTGTTTTGGAAAAGGGCCACGTGATCCAATCTTGGTTGTTGTTGGGCTTAATTAATTGGACTTTCGGTAATTATTCTTTTGGGTATTAAGCCGGTGTTTAATTGATGGATCCGGTATTACGTTGTTAGGCCCCGATATGATTTAATTAATTTGGGACAGGTTGTTTATTAATTAAGTGGACTTCGTTATTAAATTGTTGGGCTTCGATATTATTAGTTAATTGGGCCCCGGTAGACATTTATTTAAGTGAGAGGCGGTATTTAAGTGTTGGGTATTTTTGGCTGAGACTTTCCAGTTAGTAAAATACAGTAGGGTCTTGTGTGTCTTAACCGTTACGTGTGATGGGTTTAATTGCAGGTGCGTGTAGAGATGTTCGGTGCGAGTAAGAACTTCTAAGCGGGACGCCAGGGAGTCTTTCTAAACCTAAATTTTATACAAGTGTGTTTAATGGTTATTATCAAACTGTATGTTTTTCAACTGTTTTTATTTCAAATCAGGAATAAGTGTGTGGCATGGATATTATCTAACAGTGTGCCTTTCAACTGCTTCCATTTCAAAGCAAAGATTAAATGTGTGAATTATATGTGTGTGACCATGCTCTGGCTTTGGTGTGAAATGGGGGTGTGTCCCATAATAATTATATATATATGAATTTGTTTCATATATGGGCGGTGTGTGCCCTATTACGCTGTCACGGTGTGTGTGACTATAGCGTGTGTGTGCCGTATAGCGCTGTCACGGTGTGTGTGACTGTAGCTTATGCCAGTAGCATGTGTCAATGTGTGCATATCATCTTAGTGTGCTTGTTATGATTGGTATGAATGCTTTCATAACTGATTTTATAAACTGTGACATATTTTGGTGTGACTTGGTGTGGAGGGAACTCACTAGACCTCATGGTCTAACCCTCGCTTTTCAAAACTAAAACCTTTTCAGGTAAGTAGGTAGCCGAGAGCACGTTTAGAGGTTTGGCAAGACGTGGGTCGGTGTAAAGCCCGTATTCCGGTATGTAATTTCTTTTATTAATTCTTTTCTTTTTGAGTTTGATTTATTGTGGATTCCGTTAACGGGGTTAGTCGAGTTGGGTCGAATTGTTAAAAATGTCAAAAATGTTGGTTAGTTTGCTTGAAGGTTGTAGTTGAGGGGCTAAAGTTGTAAAAGAGCCAAACTTGTGTGTGTGGATTCGGCCTATGCAAGGAAAGGGCCGACACCCTTTTTTTTCCTATTCCCGTTTTCCTTTTCCTTGTGAAGCAAACCAAACCAATCCCAAAAACCCTTCAAACCCTTCTCGTTTTCTTGGTGTTGTGCGGCCGGAAGAGAGAAACGAAGAGAGAGAGAGAGAAGAACCGGGAGTAAGAAGAGAGAGGAAGCCGCCGGAGTTGCTGCTGCTGCTCGCCGGAGTGCCGCTGCTGTTCGCCGGAGTTTTCAAGAGGGGGAGTATCGAGTGCTGTCGCTTGGCATCGTCGCAAGGTAACTCTCCGCCCTTCTCCTTTACTTTTCGTTTGTCCGGCGAGACAACCACCGCCGCACGCCGCCGCTACGGTGGCTGTGGGTGGACGATGGTGGCAGTGGGTGACACTCGTGGCGGAACCCTAAACACACCTGGCCTAAACTCTAAATCATCGTAGCGTAAATCCCAAACCGTTTAGTATCGTAAATCGTTTATAGAATCGTCATTTCATGTGAAAACGTGTTCTGCCACTGTTTTGCGTCGGTCATAACTTTTCCGTCGTAACTCGGATTGAGCCGAAACTGGTGCCCACGGTTCACGTTCTGGGTCGGGTACGTTTTTCGTGTTTTAGCGAAAATCTGGTTCGGCCTCTAGCTAGGTGAAAAAGGGGTCGTTTTGACAGCAGTCGGTCAATTTTTATGTGATTTCCATCGTGCTGTCCAGTTTTTCTTTCGTGCATAACTTTTTACTCGTAACTCGTTTTAATGTGAAATTGGTGCCCAAAATTCCCAAATCGAGTTGGGAAGGTTTTTCGTGTTCTGCCAAAAGTCCGATTAAGCCCGTAGCTAGGCCGTATTGGACTGTTTGTGCAGGCTGGACCGAAAACTGTCAGCTTTGGTAGTCGTTCGTATTTAATTCATAATAAATTGTAGAAAAATCGTTAGGAGGCGTATAATATGTCCTTGAAACCCTATCTCAGAGTACTTTCTAATCATGAAATAATATTGGGAATTTTCTGGGTTTAAAGGGGTCGAAACAGGTCCCGAACAGACCTGTTTGGCGAGAGCGGAAAATGGTTTTAGTGACGGTTTGAGCGTGTGTCGTGTCATAGGGTCCGGGTCTCGTATTGACACGTTTTAAAATGCATTTAGGTGCTGGGAAGTGACCGTATTTGTAAAGCTTGAATTGTGTTATTAAGCTGGGCGCGCATTCGAGGTGAGTTCTCTCACTGTGTAGTTAGGGGTTGTATGCATGTCATAGTAGTTTGTATGTACTACTGTCTTTGTGGTGTGAACTAGTTGTTTGTGGTGTGTAATATTTGATTGGTTTGAATGCTTAGTATAAATGTGTTACATTACAATTCGGTGGGACCGAGGAAGTGGAAAGAAACGTTGTGGGAACTCGGTGTGACGAGTGTGTTACATTACAATTCGGTGGGACCGAGGAAGTGGAAAGAAACGTTGTGGGAACTCGGTGTGACGAGTGTGTTACATTACAATTCGGTGGGACCGAGGATGTGGAAAGAAACGTTGTGGGAACTCGGTGTGACGAGTGTGTTACATTACAATTCGGTGGGACCGAGGGCTCGGTGGGACCGAGGTGTTGGATACATAATTACTTGTAGATGTTTACTCGTTTTATGTAACTGTGATGTTGTTGCTTATGTGCGGATAGGGGTGATGTGTATATAATTCCTATCTGCGCATGTGTTGGAATTCACTAAGCTTCGTGCTTACCCTTTCCCAATGAACTGTGGTTTCAGGTCCGAGCGGCTCCAAGGCGTGACAAGTACACACGGGCGCACGAGGAGAGCTGGTTGTTTTATGGTTTTAATAATTAAACGTTTATTCCGCTGGTTTTTATTATAAAGATATTAATTATGAGTTTGCAAACGAAACGTTGGGATCATTTAATGAGTTGTTATAAATGAATTGTGTATTTAAAAAATTTAAATTTGCTTGTAATTTTTGGGACGTTACAACTTGGTATCAGAGCACAGCTTGAGTGAATCAAATGCACCTCGGTGTGTTTGATCTCAAGTTTGCGGCTATAAAATTTTCTTTAAAGTTTTTGGAAAATAAAAGAAAGGAAAACCCGTTTGAGAAACGGTGATCGATGGCGCAGTGTGTACAGTCAGCCGGAGCCAGGGGAAAAGGTATAGTACTTAGTGTTTTATTGCTTTCTAGATCATAGAGTATGCATGCTAGATTGCCTGTTGTGGACACTATGTTGTATGTTGAACTACTTGCTATTAGGAATTTATGCTAATTATGATAGGTTACTAAGTGGATGCCCTCTAGGTTGTATGCAGTAAGAGATTTATAGCCTTAGAATATTCGATTTAGTTCTATTGCGCAGCTCTTGTCTGAGTCCAACCGTTCTAGGATAGAGTCTTGTATTCGACTGTCTATTTGTTTCGCACTGCATATAATCGGGTATTCGCGAGGTCACCCGTTATAATTAGTAGGGATTCGGTAGTAGCAAGGGTAGTGGGATAAGAGGAAGTTCCTAGAGAGCTGGGAAGGGTGTTTATGTATGAGTATGTGTGCTAGATTGCTTTCTAGAACATAGGAGTACGTATGCTAAATTGCTTGATGCTTATTACACTGTATTGCATGTCTGCTGCTTGCTATTAGGGATTTGGCAGTGGCAAGGGTAGTGGTTTGGATGGAATTCCTAGGGAGCTAGGAAGAGTGTGTACGTATGCCGGTGCGGGCATATGTGTATAGTTTCGGCGAGAAACTACATGGACCCCTTGGGATGGAACTCGGAACGGGCGATGATAGGTGTGGATGGTAGTAGTAGAGCTCCTACTACCGGAAGCACATGATCAATGCTCGAGTCGGGGAAGTCACGAGGAATCCAAGGAGTTGAGCGTGAGTGTTGTTAGTATGAGTTATTATGTGCTAATAACGCGTTGTATTGTCTACCCAGAATAGCCATCACAAGGAGGAACAACTATAGTAAACCTACTAGTACAGGTGTGTACTCGAAGTGTTTTGAGGTGATGATCGTTGGGGGTAGTGATGAAGGTCCTAAACTAGTAGTCGTTGGAATAGAAAGACGATTCTAATATTAGTCACTTGGAGTGACGATAAGGATGATATTTGTTGTAAGCAGATCATTTCGGGCCAAGATGGAAGATTGTGCTAGGGTCATAGGCTCATAGAGCCGACTTTGATTTGAGGAAAACCCGTAAGATGATTTGATGTGATTTCCCAACTTGCCTTAAGAGGTTTAAATGTCTGGATGACAATAGTAGACCGGAGAGTTTCAGAGTAGTAGGGGTCGAGACGTTGAATGCCGAATGAGTCATGCACGAAGTTATTTTGAAAATAAGATTGCATTAACAAATTCTTGTGTTTCAAATCTTTGTATGGACGGTGTTTTGGAATTTTGGGAACTGCTCAGCACACGCACAAGATTTTGAAATATGGTTTTGAAAGTGTATGAAATCGTTTTATCACGGGAGTGCAAATTTTGTTAGAATTTGTCTCATTTTCGTTATTTTTCCAACGGTTCTTTCGGGTACGATGTTATCCGTGTTTTGGTGGTGGTTAAGATGTTGGGTAAGTGACTACGGATTGAGACCCTAACATTGGAACTCCTCCACATGTGTTAGAGTTGAGACGAAAAGTTACATTCCACGATGTCTGTATAAAGGCTATTTTGGGTGATTTGTTTAAAATGAGTTTGGAATTCCAGTGTCGCTTAACTTTTCGTTCGAGAGTTTGTATTACTAAGTGTTTTATTGCAAATAGTTCAGTGTGTGGATTGATTCATGCGTGACATAAGTGATGCATGGAGGAAATTTGGTAACATTTCATAAGGAGTTGTTTAGTGCGCTTTTTAGTCAGCTAAAGGTTTTATTGACATTTCCATGAAAATGCGATTTATCGACTTAGGGGTATGCATACTGGGGTAACCTTTGTTCTCGACATTTTGATGAACGAATCGTGCATGAAAATGTTTTAGTTCTTTTTTGTCGAAATGAAAGACCATTTGAGCCAAGGAGTGTTTTAATGTTGTGAACATCATGCATACGATTACAATGAGTTATATTTTGGAAATATAAATGCGTAGATTTTTGACAATCGGTTAATTTAGAATTACCGATCATTTTTTTTTGGGAAATTAAAAACTTTTGCTTTGGAGGAAACGAGTATTTTGAGCATTTTCGATAAAAACATTTTTTAAACTATAATGTTTTGAAGTTATATGTCCCAAGTACGAAACTTGAGGAAGTGTTACAAGCTTGCATGCCTGCCCCCAGTTTGGGATTTTATGAGGTTTTAGTCGATATTTCCAATTAATAGAAGCGGACTGGTTTCTGTCTTCAAGTTTGAAACTTACACGGGACAGTTGTGTTTTAACAAAAATATATTTGTAAACCGTGTCATCGTTTTGTGTGATTAGCTGACGCGCGAAAAATTTGTGGCGAACCCTGTGCCACGTCATTTTTATGACTAAAAAGAAGAGTTTTTGAATCAAATGTCGTGAAACTTATTTTGAATTATGTGCACACCTTTGTCGCACCCTCTTTAAGGTCAATCGGTTACTTTAAGTGCACGTCATGAGTCAATCCATACTGGAATCGAGGCGGTACATTTTAAAGAAATTATTTATTACGCTTGCTTTTGTGTGAGTAAACTGAACTGCAATGGAACGATTTTCAACATGATTTTCCTACGTGGGACGAGCGTGTCCAGTTTTGCGTAACTATCGATCAGGTAATAGTAGTTTTATTACATACGATCTTTTGAGATGAAAATCCTGATGTTGAAAATATTTTGTAAATGATTTTGTAAACCATTTGGGGAAATGTGCTTTTAAGTGTCATGTGTCATTTCGAGAATTTTTTTAGGGTGTGAGTCCTTTTGGAAAACTCTTTTGTTTAACCCGTGTTGAGTCTGAGACTAAGGTTGATTTCAGAGTATTGCTTGCTTAAACTTTGTTTAAACGCATTTTCCGACCTATGGGTCTAGCAAGCGTGGAGCATTTTGCTCGGTTTTGACTTGGAGTTAGTCATGGGCCAATTGCCCGGTTTTAATGGCTCGATGTGGAGACTAGTCGATGAGTTGTTTTTGTCGCACCGTTTGGCATTCTTTGCACGTTGAGTGTTTACATGTTTGGGTGAGTGAGTCAATCCGGAATAGGCATGTTGTTGGTAGGTTGTTTGCTTTGGATCCTTAGACACGTTAGTCAGTCGTTGGTAATGGTCGGTTGGGTATCTCGGGGTGGGACCCCGGTATTCATGTGTTTTAACCTAGACTTTCCAGTAGGTACTAGGAGGATATAGTTGTGGGCACTTACCTGGGAGGTAGTTCCGGTGTACTGGGTCTTGAGGCGTTACCTGGGAGGTAGACGTCAAGGTGTATCCTCGATACGGTGTGACTTGGCTTCGTAGAGCAAGTGTGGATGATACGTCGACGGTGGAAGGTAGATATTCCATGCGCGTTAGTACTGTAGGCCGAATAGTATCGGTTAAGGGATTGATGCCCTTTGTTATTTAGAGAATAAATGTTCATCAACCATTTTGAGGTAGGTGGTATATTTAGGTGTCGACTTTTGGGCTTGAGGCCAAACACCTTTAGTATAATCGTAGAGTTGTAGCCGATTTTAAGATAATCATGGTGACGGTAGTAGTAACCCTGAAATGATCACTTGTGATGGATGGTTATGGTGGAATGACCTACGTGTGTGTTAGTTGATTTGGTTGTGGGGGATATCTATTTGTGTTAGTGTCTAGGATAATACCACACTTATGTGAGTTATTGTAATCGGTGGGACCGATGTTCGGCGGGTGGCCGATGTTTGTTATTGTAATCGGTTGGACCGATGTTCGGCGGGTGGCCGATGTTTGTTATTGTAATCGGTTGGACCGATGTTCGGCGGGTGGCCGATGTTTGTTATTGTAATCGGTTGGACCGATGTTCGGCAGGGGGTCGATGTTTTGTTAATATACGTTATTGAAAAATCTTTGGAGTCTATTAGAATTCGTAGAAGTTAATCGTCAATTAATGATAGGAGGGATCGTAATCGAGTATCCTGTGGAGTATACTGGTGAGCAGTTTTAGAATGGGTAGAGCTGGAGATTTGACTCGGGATGTATGGAATATCTAAGGTTGGGGACAACCGAAGTCGCTTGGCTAGGAATGATTTCAATTGTTGGGGTGTTCTGCCGATCATAATCCCAGTGTCTTAGAAAGAGTACGTTAGTAAGAATAGTATTCGAGAAGTTTAGTAGGGGTTTCAAGTGGACTTAGGAACCTGAGGTTGAGATGAGGGAGATCTATCCGGAGTTATTCGTAGGCAGAGACTTCGAGGACGAAGTCTAATCTAAGTGGGGGAGAGTTGTAAAGCCCGTATTCCGGTATGTAATTTCTTTTATTAATTCTTTTCTTTTTGAGTTTGATTTATTGTGGATTCCGTTAACGGGGTTAGTCGAGTTGGGTCGAATTGTTAAAAATGTCAAAAATGTTGGTTAGTTTGCTTGAAGGTTGTAGTTGAGGGGCTAAAGTTGTAAAAGAGCCAAACTTGTGTGTGTGGATTCGGCCCATGCAAGGAAAGGGCCGACACCCTTTTTTCCTATTCCCGTTTTCCTTTTCCTTGTGAAGCAAACCAAACCAATCCCAAAAACCCTTCAAACCCTTCTCGTTTTCTTGGTGTTGTGCGGCCGGAAGAGAGAAACGAAGAGAGAGAGAGAGAGAAGAACCGGGAGTAAGAAGAGAGAGGAAGCCGCCGGAGTTGCTGCTGCTGTTCGCCGGAGTGCCGCTGCTGTTCGCCGGAGTTTTCAAGAGGGGGAGTATCGAGTGCTGTCGCGTGGCATCGTCGCAAGGTAACTCTCCGCCCTTCTCCTTTACTTTTCGTTTGTCCGGCGAGACAACCACCGCCGCACGCCGCCGCTACGGTGGCTGTGGGTGGACGATGGTGGCAGTGGGTGACACTCGTGGCGGAACCCTAAACACACCTGGCCTAAACTCTAAATCATCGTAGCGTAAATCCCAAACCGTTTAGTATCGTAAATCGTTTATAGAATCGTCATTTCATGTGAAAACGTGTTCTGCCACTGTTTTGCGTCGGTCATAACTTTTCCGTCGTAACTCGGATTGATCCGAAACTGGTGCCCACGGTTCACGTTCTGGGTCGGGTACGTTTTTCGTGTTTTAGCGAAAATCTGGTTCGGCCTCTAGCTAGGTTAAAAAGGGGTCGTTTTGACAGCAGTCGGTCAATTTTTATGTGATTTCCAGCGTGCTGTCCAGTTTTTCTTTCGTGCATAACTTTTTACTCGTAACTTGTTTTAATGTGAAATTGGTGCCCAAAATTCCCAAATCGAGTTGGGAAGGTTTTTCGTGTTCTGCCAAAAGTCCGATTAAGCCCGTAGCTAGGCCGTATTGGACTGTTTGTGCAGGCTGGACCGAAAACTGTCAGCTTTGGTAGTCGTTCGTATTTAATTCATAATAAATTGTAGAAAAATCGTTAGGAGGCGTATAATATGTCCTTGAAACCCTATCTCAGAGTACTTTCTAATCATGAAATAATATTGGGAATTTTCTGGGTTTAAAGGGGTCGAAACAGGTCCCGAACAGACCTGTTTGGCGAGAGCGGAAAATGGTTTTAGTGACGGTTTGAGCGTGTGTCGTGTCATAGGGTCCGGGTCTCGTATTGACACGTTTTAAAATGCATTTAGGTGCTGGGAAGTGACCGTATTTGTAAAGCTTGAATTGTGTTATTAAGCTGGGCGCGCATTCGAGGTGAGTTCTCTCACTGTGTAGTTAGGGGTTGTATGCATGTCATAGTAGTTTGTATGTACTACTGTCTTTGTGGTGTGAACTAGTTGTTTGTGGTGTGTAATATTTGATTGGTTTGAATGCTTAGTATAAATGTGTTACATTACAATTCGGTGGGACCGAGGAAGTGGAAAGAAACGTTGTGGGAACTCGGTGTGACGAGTGTGTTACATTACAATTCGGTGGGACCGAGGAAGTGGAAAGAAACGTTGTGGGAACTCAGTGTGACGAGTGTGTTACATTACAATTCGGTGGGACCGAGGATGTGGAAAGAAACGTTGTGGGAACTCGGTGTGACGAGTGTGTTACATTACAATTCGGTGGGACCGAGGGCTCGGTGGGACCGAGGTGTTGGATACATAATTACTTGTAGATGTTTACTCGTTTTATGTAACTGTGATGTTGTTGCTTATGTGCGGATAGGGGTGATGTGTATATAATTCCTATCTGCGCATGTGTTGGAATTCACTAAGCTTCGTGCTTACCCTTTCCCAATGAACTGTGGTTTCAGGTCCGAGCGGCTCCAAGGCGTGACAAGTACACACGGGCGCGCGAGGAGAGCTGGTTGTTTTATGGTTTTAATAATTAAACGTTTATTCCGCTGGTTTTTATTATAAAGATATTAATTATGAGTTTGCAAACGAAACGTTGGGATCATTTAATGAGTTGTTATAAATGAATTGTTTATTTAAAAAATTTAAATTTGCTTGTAATTTTTGGGACGTTACAGTCGGAGCTTGCGTTTAGAAGGAGTAGAAGAATTTCCTTTTTATGTCTAGTTAGATTTCTCAGCTGTATTTAGGGTTATTTCCGCAAACCCTGTGTTGTAAACCTTGATAGTGTGACCTTGTTGAGCCGTTTATGGCGTTATGAATCAAAGAGGTAGCTTCTAGCTTGTATGTTTAGTTCGGGTCGTTACAACAGTCGCTTAGCCATTCACTTAAATAGTTGTATTTTGGACACTGATCCCAATAAACCCTAAGTTGAGATTTTAGGTGGGATCATGATACCTTAGTATGTTTAGTTTACTTGGAAATATCATAGAAAGTGCCTAGCTATCTATGAGTATTTTCAAGGCGTTGAAGTGAGATTAAACGTGCCAAAATCAATATATGATATATTGAATAGATTCCCACGACATCTAAGAGTTCTGTTGAACATAATTGGATGATGCCTACCTAAATAGCCTAATTCCATAGAAAGAGCTTAGCCATTTATGGAAGTAGGTAAAATATGGATCTTAGCTCAAATCAAATGATTTTGAAAGGTTAATTCATTTATTTGAGATATTAAAGTTACTAAAATTATTTTGTATATGTCTGCTAACACCTCCAACCAAATTACAAACATAAACGATTTATCTCAATTTACGTTACGGTCAATCCTTTATAAGGATAAACTGAACGGTACGAACTTTGTCGATTGGTTTCGTTTCTTGAGGGTTGTCCTTAAACATGAAAAGAAGTTGTACGTTCTAGAAAAACCCCCTCCAAACGCTCTTGACATAAATGTTTTAGCTGAGGATAGAGTTGTTTATGATAAGCATCTCAATGACTCATATGATGTTAGTTGTTTGATGCTTCCATTCATGACTCCCGAGCTTCTAAAGGAAGATGAAGACATGCCTGCATGGGATATGATATCCTCTTTGAAATCTATGTTTCACTTACAGGCAACGCAAGAGAGGTTTGATACAGTCAGGGCATTGCATGCCTGTATGATGACTGAGGGCTCATCTATCAGTACCCACGTTTTGAAAATGAAAGGGTACATTGACCGATTAACACATCTTGGATACCCACTAGATCAAAAATTAGGAATCGATATGGTTCTTAATTCTTTACCAAATTCATATGAACAGTTCGTTCTAAACTATAATATGAATGGTTTGGAGAAAACTCTCACAGAGCTTCATGGCATGCTTAAAACTGCTGAGAGAAATATGAAATCCAAGTTGGATTCATCCAACCCAGAACAGGTCTTGATGATCAAGCCTAAAAGTGGGATAATCAAGAAGAATGGGGAGTTACCAATGGTAAAATAAAGGTTGGAAGCTCCAACAAG
Organism: Saussurea involucrata; assembly: GCA_033807775.1. Lineage (NCBI taxonomy): Eukaryota > Viridiplantae > Streptophyta > Magnoliopsida > Asterales > Asteraceae > Saussurea > Saussurea involucrata. Next base: position 87,876,633 of record CM066318.1, read on the forward strand.
AAAGAGGGCAAAGGAAAGATTCATGTAGATGCAGTTTGCTTCAATTGCAACCAGAAGGGACACTGGAAGAGAAATTGCCCTTCCCTATTGGCAGAAATGAGGAAGAAGAAGGCTAATGAAGCTGGAACTTCAGGTATGTTTACCATTGATTTGTTCACTTCTGACTAGGTATTAAGTGTTGAGTATGATACTCATATTAATACCACTTTTCAGAAAGTAAGAAGTAAAGAGAACATGAAACCAGACCGGATGGAGCTAAGTTAGCTAAGGTTGCTCGAAATGACATATGATATGAACTTTTAATGGTCTTACATTAACACTTAGCAAGTGTATTGATGTACCTAGTATTACTAGGATTTGTATTCATGTTTTCAAGATATAGATTTTATCTCAATAAATGTTTTTCTGAAATTAATAGTTGTAATTATAAATCAACATATTGAATTAAGCGGGGCTTAAATCAGACCTATTTATTACACTTAAGAAACACATAACCAAACTCCAGACGGACGAAGAGTTGGAATCATGTGATGATTCACATGATAAATGTGTGTTAGTCAAAATGACAAAGAATGTTTTAAAGGAAAACCCTTAGGGGTCACAAGAACTAATAGGAGTTATCTATACTGATGTATGTGAGCCTTAAAGTTCAGTCACAAGACACGGTCATCACTACTTCGTAACACTCTACAAAGTCTAGTAGATATGGGTATGTTTACCAAAAGAAAGAAAATGTGAAAGCTTTGAGTTTCAAAAGAAGTAGTGAATATACTTGGCAGAGATAAAGATGCTTAAGTCAGATTGAGGTTATAAATATCTAAGCCAAGAGATCATCCTAGAGATTGGCATTGTATCCCAAATGACTTCTCCCGGAACACCGCATCTTAATGGTGTGTCAAAAGGAGAAATAGAATCATGTTGGAGATGATTCACTCTATGACGAGTCTCACGAATCTGCTTAAAAGAGTTTTCTGAGGATGTTTCCTAGAAACAACTACCCAATACTAAATTATGCATCAACCAACAAGGACCAATAAAACCTATTCTCAAAATATGAATTGGGAAGATCCTAAAGTTGTCATATATGAGAATATGGGGTAGTAACGCTTAAGATAAGCATGAAGCTTCTGGGAAGCTTGAGTAAAAGGTCTGAAATGTACATCTTTAAAAAATATCCAATCAGATATCATTTATACAAGATCCAAGCGATAACAAAAGTTTTGTTGCGCACCATAATGAGTTCTTAGAAAATGATTTTCTGACAAGAATCAAAATGGGGAGACACAACAGATCTTGAAGAAATTCAAGAACTACAAAGATGATACAATGGTTGACACTGACAAACAACAAGATGTTGAGCTTCAACAAGTTGTTGAAAATAATGAACGAGATGCAAAAACAATCCAAAGATCGGATTACTTATGAATGGCAAGATGCCATTGTAACAACCCAAATTCTAGTAGGTTTTAGAGTTTGGTGGCCAAAGTGAAATAAATGAAAGTTATGTTGAGGGACCATTCCTGTATTTTGTTGAAGGTATTTATATGCACAAACTTTTAGGGCAGCCCCCATTTGCAAATCAGTATTTTTGGTCTTGTGTGTGTGGTGACGTGAAGCAAGGAAAGAAGGAAGAAGAAGAAGGAGGCATTAGAGAGGAGAAATCAATCAGGTAATCCTTCTTAAGTTCGTATTATGTGTAATTTAGCATTCCCTTCTTCTTTAGCTTGGATTCTATGATTGAAACCAGTGATTTCTTAAGCTTTCCCCATTTTCCCTAAAAGTGGGTTTTATGGGTTTTGGTCTTAATGAAACGATTTTAGAGGTTATAAATGGATTAAGTGAGTGTTTGGGGTTAGTGAATGAACCCTTGAGGTTATCTAATCAAACTAATTACTAAAATCGGGTTAGAAATCAGTTTTAGAATTATTAAACTCGAACAGCCGTGTTTTCCGGACACCAGCCTTCGGTGGTGTCCGGATAGGTTGCGGATGTCCGGGTAAGTGCCCCGTGAAGGTGTCCGGATAAGTAGTGTCTCCGGATAAGTAGTGTGTCCGGATAAATAAGGTGTTCGAAAAAGTAGGTGTCCGGAAAGGTAAGGTGTCCGGAAAAGTGGGTGTCCGGAAAGGTAAGGTGTCCGGAAAAGTGGTATCCGGACAGTAGTTTTGAGTTATTTATCTGATGTGGATCCATTGCCTTAGGTGTTCTGTGGGTGTAGCTTAAAGGTGTTTAAGAAGTGCATTGTACGTCAATCAAGGTGAGTTCCCTAAATCCTTTTTATAACGCAAAGTGATACATGTTTTAACTGATTATGGTTCTTAATGAGCATGAAACGTTTACGAACTGATTTGCATGTTTCCCACGAATGCACTTACTTTATTCAAAGAAATGTTTAAGCATGACTATATGAAAGACATGGTTTATAAAGAGCATAGTTGGCATGTTTACATGTTTGCACGAACGTATGTGTACATTATGTGGAGTCGGTCTGCACTGTGGGATCAAAGAGAGGTTCTCGGGGTCTTAGGACTCTTGGTTATGTATGATAGACCGGTGGGTTGGAATCCGTTTCCCTCCTATCCGATAGAGGGGAGTCCGTGGGGATTCCAAAGCGGCGAGAAGGGAGTCTGCTGGGGCCCTGATCGCATTATGTTTATGTGGTCCATTACACAGTGCAGTACCATGTTTGATGATATTTATGGGTCATTGATAAATGTTTTCCAAATGTTTTTATATGCTGTTTTCGGAGGGAATTCACTAGAGCTTTTGGTCTAACCCTCGCTTTCAAAACTAAACCATTTTCAGGTAAGCATGTTAAGGGTTCTTCCAGTAAGAACTAGGAGGCGATAAGAAGTACTTGAAGCTTAGAGTAACTTCAAGTTTTGGCTATGATGACTATAGAATAGCTCTCGGCTGTGGATTTAGAGACTTCCGCTGTCAATTTTGTTTAGTATGAATTATTGATGATGTAAAGACAAGGTTTATGTAATTCGAATGCTTATTTGTGGTTGTTTGCCTGCTATGAAATCTGGGACGTTACAAATGGTATCAGAGCCTTTGTTTAAGGGATTTAGGTGACCATTCGAGCCTAAACTTAAACTATAAGATGAGGAACACAGCCGAGACATAAGATTGCCTCTAGGAACGATCACTATAAATGCGCTTAGGAATAAGGTGCCAAGGACAAACGTGTAAGGCAAGTTTGGGATTACACCTGGCCAGTGTAATTACGAACTTACAGGTACATGTGCGTGCTTACAATACCTTACTTATAGCAAATTTGTTGTGTCACGTCTAGCAAGGATTAACTATCGGTTTCTTTCAGTTTAGCGCTATGGCTGGGAGAACGTTGAGGAATAGGTCAGCAAGATCCCGAAGGGATAGACCGAGCTCCATTGCTTGGGGAAGTGTCGTGTAAGAGTCATTATGATGTGATGTATGTAGACATCGTAGAGAAGAAACGTTGTGAAGAATGTTATGAGTCGTCTAGAGGTAGCTCTTCGTGGATTTAGAGAGGATGAATGTTTGAGTTTGAGTAAGACTCCAGTTTCGGGAGAGTCCTAGTTATGGAAATTATGGGATAGATCAGTTGGGATGGTAAGATAGAACAGTGTCAAAACCTTGAAAGTATCAATGGAGCCCTGACTTTTAGCCGAGCTTTTCATTGGCAGAATAAATGGAATAAGATATTTATAATAAAATGAAAGCATGTAGAAGTAGAAAGTGAGATAGTCGATCAAAGCGAAAATAGTGTGAAATGGTTGAGTAAGTGAGATGTGGAACGCATGTACATCAAGTTAGTGTTTGATCGAGGGGGCGACCCTTGGTCGTAAGTGGAGTATCAAGGATAAGCTGCGTGAGTAAGCGGTTGACCTTGTTGAGTGAGTAGCCTTCTATTGCAAATAGAGTCTCATGCATAGCGTTCTTTTATGTGACATGAAATTTTCACGATTTAAAAATAAAAACATAACTGTCAACTTTGAACAAAATGAGTCAGCTTGTACGAGTACACGTTTAAAAAAAAACGATTTCAGTTACGTCGCACATTGAAATTTTGGGCTTAACGATTTGCAAAGTATTCCACACTTTTAATGATAAGTTAAATTGTTACAAAAAGGGTCAAGAAAATGGTTAACTGCAACTCACTTATACCAAAATGCTTATTGACCTTTTGATATCATACAATTGAGTGTGAGAACCGACTGGTTTACTTTGTGTCGGTAATTCTTTCAGAATGGTCTCATACGAAAAGATTTTCATGCAATATATTACTATCATAATAACATTGTTTGGATTGAGCGAGATTGAGGTTCACGGGAAGATGCATGCCAACGATTCTCAAATCGTTGTGCAGGGTTTTGAAGTTATAAGAGTGATGGGGTCACGGGTACCCGAGTGTTTCTAAATGTTGTTTATTTAAAATGATAAAATGTGTAAAAGGATTTATTTACTGTATTGTCATGCATGAAGGCTATGAACCCACTAGGTCGTAGAGTATTACGTCTTAAGCTAAGGAAGAACTCTGAGAGCGGAGAGGCGTTGGTCAAGTCAGGGGAGAACGTATGTAGCTTTGGTATATGTGTTTAAGAGGAGAGTTGGACCTTGGAAGAGTCAGGAATGGATTTAGTGCCAGGTGTATGAGGGTCTGTACCTTTGCTCGATGACTGAGAACACAGTTGCCAAGGGGCGATGGTGCCCGGAGGAAGGACTAGGAGTCATCAAGGTATTGGTTTTTAGCAACTCTTTATGAGTAGTGCTGTGAGGCATGAATGAAAGGTCCACGATGTGGGTCATGAGATTCGAAGGGAGCTTGTAATATTGATGTTACATGAGTAAGTTTCGAAATGGGGGGGGGGGGGGGACGGATTATAAAGTTAACTATGATGTGTAGGGAGGAATAGGTCCCGTAAGGAACTCATGTTAAAGGATAGGTTAAGGAAGTAGTTAAGAGTTGTCTTTTGTTGTTGAAGTTGGCAACGGTGTATGTTGGCCGAGGCCGAAGACTCGAACCAGATGAGTGTAAGTTGATAGAATATCTTGTAGAGGTGTTAAATTAGTAAGAGACTGTTGTTGTTGAATAGGCGTTCTATTTACGAGGCGAGGAGGGTCCGTAGAAGGACAAGGTATGCAACACAAACGAAGTGAGTGTAGACTATACCAGTCTGTAAGAAAATGTGTCGTGTCTAAGAAAGGACTCGGGTCATAAAAGAGCTAGTTAGGATGTTCGTGTTTGAGCTAAGTGTGAACTTGTGAGTCATAGTTCAACAAGTTGGGAGAGAACTAAGTAGCGAGACAGACTCGATTGTAGTATACGGGAGAATATGAAGGAAAGTGTGAATTGTGTACGAATGACCATGAGATACTTGGTCGGTAGTGTGATAATAGGAGTGGTGAATGTACGAATGAATAGTAGCGTCAATTGCCAAGATATCTGTGTCAGTCGGTGATGTAGTAAGGCGATGTTAGAAAGATGAAGGATTAGAAGGAAGTCCTTTTGGGATTTCGGATAGAGTGTACGTTTTGCAATCCCAGTTGTTGAAGTACGTGGGTTGTAAGTAGGTGTGTATTTTGATTGTTATCGGAATGGAATGTCGGGGTAGAATTGGGTGATTGACCATCTGTGAGACCAAGCTTTGTGGTTACGTATGTTGTTAAGTATATTCTTGAAGGCAGAAGTAAGTTTAAAGAAGATGATGAATAGATTAGTCAAGATGTAGTATAGTAGAGGAGACATCGTTAAAGAATGAAAATTGTTCCTTATGCGTGAGGGAATGATCCTAGAAGAAAATAGTTGGAAATTTTGGTTATGTTTAAGGAATGACGTGATGATGATTGTGGGTCGGAATAGTAGTATGATCGTTAGTTGATTTGAAATGTCATGATAGAGGTATAGGCCTTTGGTTGGTTGATTTAAATTTTATAGATTTGTTAAGTAATGTCGTTCATTTGTTATTACAGGATGTGTTACAATTTTTGGGGAAGTGTTATTGAGACTAACACACTGATTGTTAAAGAATTATTTAAGGTAAATCTAAGTAAGAAAACCGGGATGACGGTATATATATATCTGTCTGATTTTATGATCGTAGTGGTTAGTCGAAAGAATTGTGGAACCCGAGTTTCAGGGTGTTCTTGAATTAATAGATCCGTTTGTAATAGGGAATCCAAGGGGGTGGATTATTAGAGTGAATAGGGGACGTTACTAAGGAACACTTTGGGGTCATTGGAAGTTAAAGAGGATGAGGGTTGTGTTAGTCAGAATGTGGTGGGATTGATGTGAAATCCTTAAAGAATGTGAATTGTTGCTTATGTGTGAGAGAAATGTCTAAGAAGGTAAAAGTTGGAGATTAAAGAATGTGTAGTGACGTCGAACACTGGTCTTGTTTCAAGACGGCTTGGTTGAATGCCTTAAGATAAGATCTTGGTGCAACTGTTTGGTTGTGTAAGTAATGAGAAAGCGATAGCAACATGTGGAAAGGTCGGGAGAGAGGGGCACGTAATGTGTGGTGAGCAGTGCTCCACGCTAACGTGGGGAAGGTGTAGATAGTATGTCGGAACAAGTGAGTAAATTGGAAGTAGTACACCTGACAGTATTGTGTAGATTGTCTTTGATAGTGTGCGAACCGTTGGAAAGAATATTGAGGAAGGAAATTGTGCAAGTTTTTGTACAGGGGAGAAGTGGATGAGACAACTAAATGAGTTAAGTTAGTGACCTTGTGAGAAATGTGTAAACGATTTGGTCGTATAGTGTTTAAGCTAGTGAGAATAGCATGGTGTGACCATGGTTATTCCTCCCAGTTGGGTGAGGGTAACCGAAGTTATATTTTATGACCGAACGAACGTGGTAATCAGCGAGGTGTTGATGTGTTTCACGATAAGTTTAATTCTAGTAGGTGAACACTTCAACGTTAGGTTTGAAGGTTCCTACCATGGGTTACGTACAAGGATGGAGTGATGAAGTGGTGAGGATGTAAGAAATGGTTGACGAGCTGTGGTCGTGGTGGTCCGAGAAAGGGAAATGTTATCCGCATAGTCGATTGTTGATTAGGAGAAGTAATCTAGGATTGCTTGTATTTCGATTAAAGGAACTCTGGGTTGTGAGTTGTCGGGACGTTCAGGTTTGGATTTGTGTCAAGCGGTCAAGTGTGTGTCCGTCTCTTAGTAAATGAATCTCGTGTTGTGGCAGAGGATTTAGCCAAGTTCCTCCTTAAAGGAAGTGTTGATGCATGAGAAGCCTTAGTAAATCTTCTGTAGTCAAGATCGACCGAGTAGGAACAGTAGCCTACGAGTTAGAGTACCGTAAGAACTGAAGGAAATGCACCCAAGGTTCCATGTTTCGAGTCTGATGAGATGGTTGACTGAGTCAGATATAGCTTTGCTTTGGGAAGTGTCGGTTTTGATGTGGGCAAGATACCCGCATCTTTTCCAATGAGGAATTCCGGGGACAGAATTCTTTTAAGGGGGGAGTGTTGTAACAACCCAAATTCTAGTAGGTTTTAGAGTTTGGTGGCCAAAGTGAAATAAATGAAAGTTATGTTGAGGGACCATTCCTGTATTTTGTTGAAGGTATTTATATGCACAAACTTTTAGGGCAGCCCCCATTTGCAAATCAGTATTTTTGGTCTTGTGTGTGTGGTGACGTGAAGCAAGGAAAGAAGGAAGAAGAAGAAGAAGAATGAGGCATTAGAGAGGAGAAATCAATCAGGTAATCCTTCTTAAGTTCGTATTCTGTGTAATTTAGCATTCCCTTCTTCTTTAGCTTGGATTCTATGATTGAAACCAGTGATTTCTTAAGCTTTCCCCATTTTCCCTAAAAGTGGGTTTTATGGGTTTTGGTCTTAATGAAACGATTTTAGAGGTTATAAATGGATTAAGTGAGTGTTTGGGTTAGTGAATGAACCCTTGAGGTTATCTAATCAAACTAATGACTAAAATCGGGTTAGAAATCGGTTTTAGAATTATTAAACTCGAACAGCCGTGTTTTCCGGACACCAGCCTTCGGTGGTGTCCGGATAGGTTGCGGATGTCCGGGTAAGTGCCCCGTGAAGGTGTCCGGGTGGTTGAAGTCTCCGGATAAGCTTTGTGTCCGGATAAGTAGTGTCTCCGGATAAGTAGTGTGTCCGGATAAATAAGGTGTCCGAAAAACTAGGTGTCCGGAAAGGTAAGGTGTCCGGAAAAGTGGGTGTCCGGAAAGGTAAGGTGTCCGGAAAAGTGGTATCCGGACAGCAGTTTTGAGTTATTTATCTGATGTGGATCCATTGCCTTAGGTGTTCTGTGGGTGTAGCTTAAAGGTGTTTAAGAAGTGCATTGTACCTCAATCAAGGTGAGTTCCCTAAATCCTTTTTATAACGCAAAGTGATACATGTTTTAACTGATTATGGTTCTTAATGAGCATGAAACGTTTACGAACTGATTTGCATGTTTCCCACGAATGCACTTACTTTATTCAAAGAAATGTTTAAGCATGACTATATGAAAGACATGGTTTATAAAGAGCATAGTTGGCATGTTTACATGTTTGCACGAACGTATGTGTACATTATGTGGAGTCGGTCTGCACTGTGGGATCAAAGAGAGGTTCTCGGGGTCTTAGGACTCTTGGTTATGTATGATAGACCGGTGGGTTGGAATCCGTTTCCCTCCTATCCGGTAGAGGGGAGTCCGTGGGGATTCCAAAGCGGCGAGAAGGAAGTCTGCTGGGGCCCTGATCGCATTATGTTTATGTGGTCCATTACACAGTGCAGTACCATGTTTGATGATATTTATGGGTCATTGATAAATGTTTTCCAAATGTTTTTATATGCTGTTTTCGGAGGGAATTCACTAGACCTTTTGGTCTAACCCTCGCTTTCAAAACTAAACCATTTTCAGGTAAGCATGTTAAGGGTTCTTCCAGTAAGAACTAGGAGGCGATAAGAAGTACTTGAAGCTTAGAGTAACTTCAAGTTTTGGCTATGATGACTATAGAATAGATCTCGGCTGTGGATTTAAAGACTTCCGCTGTCAATTTTGTTTAGTATGAATTATTGATGATGTAAAAACAAGGTTTATGTAATTCGAATGCTTATTTGTGGTTGTTTGCCTGCTATGAAATCTGGGACGTTACAAATGGTATCAGAGCCTTAGTTTAAGGGATTTAGGTGACCATTCGGGCCTAAACTTAAACTGTAAGATGAGGAACACAGCCGAGACATAAGATTTCCTCTAGGAACGATCACTATAATGTGCTTAGGAATAAGGTGCCAAGGACAAACGTGTAAGGCAAGTTTGGGATTACACCTGGCCAGTGTAATTACGAACTTACAGGTACATGTGCGTGCTTACAATACCTTACTTATAGCAAATTTGTTGTGTCACGTCTAGCAAGGATTAACTATCGGTTTCTTTCAGTTTAGCGCTATGGCTGGGAGAACGTTGAGGAATAGGTCAGCAAGATCCCGGAGGGATAGACGAGCTCCATTGCTTGGGGAAGTGTCGTGTAAGAGTCATTATGATGTGATGTATGTAGACATCATATAGAAGAAACGTTGTGAAGAATGTTAAGAGTCGTCTAGAGGTAGCTCTTCGTGGATTCGGAGAGGATGAATGTTTGAGTTTGAGTAAGACTCCAGTTTCGGGAAAGTCCTAGTTATGGAAATTATGGGATAGATCAGTTGGGATGGTAAGATAGAACAGTGTCAAAACCTTGAAAGTATCAATGGAGCCCTGACTTTTAGCCGAGCTTTTCATTGGCAGAATAAATGGAATAAGATATTTATAATAAATTGAAAGCATGTAGAAGTAGAAAGTGAGATAGTCGATCAAAGCGAAAATAGTGTGAAATGGTTGAGTAAGTGAGATGTGGAACGCATGTACATCAAGTTAGTGTTTGATCGAGGGGGCGACCCTTGGTCGTAAGTGGAGTATCAAGGATAAGCTGCGTGAGTAAGCGGTTGACCTTGTTGAGTGAGTGGCCTTCTATTGCAAATAGAGTCTCATGCATAGCGTTATTTTATGTGACATGAAATTTTCACGATTTAAAAATAAAAACATAACTCTTAAGGCCATATTCCTCAAAAGGGACTTTTTCAGCAAGGACGTATACAAGGCATAAAACATCGAACCTGAAATTGAAAGTTGCAAAAATCCAGTTATGGATTAAGACAATCATCTCGTAATCTTGTATATACAAGAAAGTCAGTGGGAGCATGGTAGTATTCTAGATTATCAGAAATGACATCCTAATGCTTGAAGGTGTAAAAACCTGACTAAGGAAGTATTTCATGATAAAGGATCTAAGAGACAATTCCTTGGTATAAAGATCTATTGTTATAGATCAAAGTGCTTAATTAGATTAAGCCAAAAGTACATACATTGACAAAATTTTAAAACACTTCAAGATGAAGGGGTTATAAGAAATGAGGTTTGTCAATAGTATATGAACCGAATAAAGGGTTTTCCCATGCTTCGGCCATTGGTTTAAACATGTACACCGTGTTTATGTCTAAGAGACCGGACATCTCGTATGCCTTAAAGCATGACGAGTAGATTTTAGTCAGACTCAAGTGATGCTCATTGTATAACAGTAAAGAACAATTTGAAGTATCTGAGAAGAACTAAAGAATGTTCTTAATGTACAATGGTAAGGAAAGAGATCCGTGTGTCTTAGGATACATAGATGATGGTTTCCAAACCAACCATGATGACTAAAATTGTAGTAGGAGATATATGTAGAATGGAGGTAATATAAGTTGTGAGAGCTTAAATGCATATTTACTTATAAAGTCCTATCTGTTAGAACAATCATGATATTCATGATAGTTATATAGGTTTAAATTCTTTCTAATTAAGAATTTCAGTAAACTTTTAAATTTTGGAACATTAAACAGTTATGTTTTACCATGTGATATGGCATACTGGGTATGAGTATATACATTAAACATTACTGTGTTCTTTATTAGCATGTTTAAGTATCCGTAAACAAATATGATGTTCATACTATTTAGAACCATCCTTGATCGATTATTACCAGTGGACTGGTAATAAATCAAGATCATTGTGAAGTCTGGTCATAGTCCAAGTTGGAAGTGCACTGGGTGCAACCAGAGTCACATGCGTTTGTCGGTGCACAAAGCGTTAGACAAGACCCACGGTCAAGATCACCTCATAGATCGGAATCATAAGGTGAGTCCTGAAATAGTAAAACACTCTTTTATCATCAGACCTGAGATATGCGATGGGACCTAATGCACAACGAGTGTTATGCTTAGATATAGTCTAAGGTTACCTTTAACCGGGTAGCCATAAGGGCTATGTTGGGTATAACACGAATTGTGTAGTTAGTCGTGCATATGCAACATGGGATTTGCTCCTCTCAAAATGAGAGAGATATTTATGGGCCCCTCGATGACATAGTTTGATATACATGCATGAACAAGTGGATTAGTTGGATTAATGACACTTGTATAATCAAATATGTTGGGACCGAGAAACATAATCTTTGAACTACAAAGGATGAGATAGATCTACGCCTTAAGTTCAAAACAAATATCGTGAGGCAAAAGGATAATGAATGATTTTGCTATGTGATTGATTAAATCAATCAAAATTGATCGAAGACAAAAGCACATTTACATAGCCTTGGGGGCGGTGACGTGTTGCTAGACGCTTACCACCGTCTGTGTTACTGTGTATCGTGTGCAAGTGGGAGATTGTATATGCCCACGACACGTGTCACACAGAAATGCTACCAATGAGTATGTAAACCTAAGGGGTCGCACACAAAGAACACGTTTGCTTCCATTAGAAAGAAACTCGTTAAAGTCATGTTTGACAGTTAAATAGTTATTCTTGAAAGAATAATTAAATAATATGTGTAAAATGTAATTATGATAATTACAGGGTTTTATAGTAAATATGAATAATTATTATTTAGATAAATATAATTATTCAGATAAATATTCGAATTCAAATGATTTGAATTCAAATAATTACAGATAAACATAAATCCTATACACTTACACATATTAGAATTATGGGTTCTTTTGGGCCAGCACTGGGTGGAATTCGCGTGTTCGTGTGTGGATACCATTAGAGGAAACCTGTGTTGGTTTCTTAGTGCCCCGATCGCTCAACCACAACAGTTCTTAAAAGGTACGATTCTAAACAACCTATGGTGTGGTTGTTTAATTAAATACATCATTGGATCCGATTGGTTTTTTTTGTATTTAGAAAAGTTTTCTAAATTTTGTAACCGTCTTATTTATTTTTCCGCTGCGTTTTATACGTTACGAATCGCATCAAACCCAACAATATATATATATCGGTAAACTCAATTTTGATCCTTTTTGTATCAATATATCGCACGAAGTCATCTCGATTTTGAAGGTTTATCGCACGTTTCTGATCGTTACACACGTTTACCACCCGTCTCATAACCGGTAGTTTTCTTATATCGCATGCGTATTGTCCGGTATTATTCTCAAGTGTTGGTTTTGTCGTTAAAGACTCCATAATCAGAATTTAATTTTTGGAAACGGATTTAATTTTAGATTTGTTTTCAAATTTAATTTTGATTTTCTTCCACATATATTTTCTCTAATTCTTCAAAGTAACACCGATTAACGATCAATTCTTTTTCAGGTAAGAATGTCGTATCAAACTTATTCTGATCTCAAAGAGCAAGTTTCCATTTTAGAAGCAAAGGTAGAAAAATATAGCGAGACTATTAATCGCCTAAACTTAGAAAATGTTGGAAATCTATGTATGGCAAACAGTCTCAGACAGGATAAGGAGATTCATAAAGAGGATAAAGAATATTGGAGAAAGAGTTTTAATGATCTTGATAGAAAAGCTCGTAGTGGTTCATATCAATGTCTGCATGATAACGAAATTTCGGCACTCAAAGGACAGATTGCAGATCTTGAAGCTAAGGAAGAAAAGCGGATGGAAAGTGAGAAATCATTTCAGAATAATTCAAAGAGGCTTGAAGAGACAACAAAAGCCCTGGAGAGTGAAAATTTAGATTTAAAGCAAAGGATATCTGTTTTTGAAAAACAATTTCCTGTTTTTGAAAAGAGAAAAAAGTTTTTGAAAAAGAAATGAATGCTTTTACAAAGGAAAGGCAATTGTTTATACACAAGCAATCTGATTTTTCAAAGAAATATTTTGAAGAGAAGAAGAGTCTTGAGCTTAAATGTTTAAAACTTTCAAACTAGATCTGTGACTTTGAGAAAGTTCTGATCTTAGAAAGAGCGAAGATTGAAATTGAATGCAAATCTTTTACTGAAAAGAATGGAGAACTTTCTTTGAAAATAACTGATTTGGAGAAAGAATTGGACATAGAAAGCAAAGAGTCTAAGAAGAAGAAGGTTGAAGGTTGAAGGTTTTAAAGCAAAAAGTTTGAAAGATGATTTTGCAAAAGAAAGAAAGATTTTTCAGACTGAGATTTCTAAGCTTACAAAGAAATTATCTGTTTTGTCAACTGAGATTATGATAGAGAAGAGGCTCAAATCTAATCTCCAAAAGAAGCTTGATCTAATGTTTGAGAAGAAAAATGTTTTTTTAACAAAGACAAGGAACTTGAAGCCAAAATCTCTGATATTGAATCATCCAATCTTACTAGTCCAAATACTATTGATCAATCTCTTTATGATGATTCAGCTAATTCTGTTTGTTTTTCTAAAACTGCTTCAAGTTCTATCCACAAAAATGTTTCTTCAAAGACCTGCATCAGATCAAATAACTTTTCAAAAGATCAGATCCGTACTTCTAATCTGTTTTATGATCCTCTTCTTGACAATTCAGATAATCAATCTTTCAAGAAAGTAAAGATAGTTTGGAGAGTTAAACAATTTGCTTCTGTTCCAAAGTCATTTGTCTCTGTTAAGAGTGACAAGAACAACAAAGCTTTCCATGCTAATCCTTTTGTGAAACCTAATCTTGTTTACTCTGTTAATCAGCTAATCAGGTTATCTACACAGAAGTTGTGTTGTTCTTACTATGGAACAAGTGACTTTGTGAATAAAAACCATGCTAAGTATTGGTATGGTTCTTATAGTATCTCTGAGTCTCATTCTAACAAGGCGTATAACCGTCAAGGATCCATCAAAGCATGGATACCCAAATCTTTCTGATCTGTTTTGCACAGATGTCACGTGTGCTAAAATTCAGAATATTCTTTTCACATGACTAATAGTCAAAGGTTATGCCACTTTTGAGGGGGAGTACCCGGTTTTTCTCAATACATGTTTTTTTAAGTGAGTTCAAAGACCGTGGTAATTTATTCTGAAAAACTTACTCGTGTCTGTTTTTCTTCGATTTTAAATTCCATAATTGCCACGTGTTATATGTTCTTGTCTTAGTTATTTTCATGTCTCATATATGTGTTGATTCTTTGATGGAAATACACTCGCATGATATCCTATTTGTTTTCACAGTACGTCATTTCATTTTAATTATTCAATTCTTATCCTTAATATTAATTGTGACTTGTTCTTCACAATTAAACTTTCTTATTATTGTTTCATTTGTTGCATATACTGAGCTTAACCAGTCATTCTGTTTAGTGCTTGATCATGTTTATTGAAATTCAATTATTTCAATTTATATTGACTTCTGATTACCTCAAATCAAAACTCGTTCATAATTTTTTTTGACTTCTAAAACATTTCAGTTTAGAACTCGTACTTCAAATATGTACTTAAGTGTTCTATTTGGTAAAATAAAGGAGTCTTAGGCTTATATTGTTTCTATGGTTTATTAAGAACCGGAAGGACCTACCTAAGAAACACATCCTATTTATAGATATCAGTGAGGTGTCTAGATGCATAGATGAGTTCAGAGTGAAAAGAATATGGTGAGGATGTGACATGACTTAAAAGAATAAATTGGTCTGTACTAAACCGAGTCAGTTATCTGGGTTACCACACAATCGATTCATTCTCATTCTTTGGAGATGTATATTGAAACATGCATGGACCCAATGTCGATAACTCGTGTCACCCCACATAGCTACTCAAGTATCTCTCAACAGATGCTTGTTTCATATATTCACGTAGAATTAGCATATAATCTATCTATTCCTCACTCGGAGGTCTTGGATATTGAAAAACGAAGACATCAGCTCTGGTCTCCGAACTTCATATTCTAATCACCGTGTCTATTGATCTTTAACTTGCATCACAGGTTAAACCAATATTTGAGCCAAACATATATGAATTATTTCTTTTACACAAGCACGAGTCTGTATGATTCCCTTTGCATATCTTCGTGATATTGTCGGAACAGTTTGAGAAATAATTTTTAAAATTTTACTTCAGTGATAAGTGATAACTGGAAGTCCTATCAGAGATACCCCGATGCCAACTCTGAATATAGGCCCCATAATTTTTATAATTGTTGTGATAACAATTACTATTGTGTTTTTGTGTTAGATATTTACCCCACATTGGTTACTTAACGGTTTTATTTGATATTTTGCTACTCATTAATTTTGTCTTTGAAGTTACATGATGCTCCGGATGCTCCTACTCATCATGAGGGGGAGAAATGATACAGATCCAAAGACACTAAATATCAAGTTGAAGGGGAGTTTGCAAACGTTGCGGGGGGTAATTGTTATATGATTTTTGCTGATAAGATTACAAGTTGTTTGCTTTATTTGATTCTTATATCCCTTACCAAGCGGTGTTTGCTACAAATTGTTTCCTCCTTCGAGCATACTGGTTCTACAAGTTTTTAAAGTTGGAAGTCAATTCAACTCGCGATTCAAAGACAAATTCTTTATTTTAAACTAAAGTTGCACTGTGGATTGTCATGCAACTCACACATTACCTCTCTTGTGTGCTTATCGGATGTGTTGAAAGCTGCGTTTCGTGCACTCAGTCGATGTTATTGTTCATTGAATCTGCTGATAAAGTTGAAACTGAAGATAAGAGCTTTACTCAAGGGGGAGCTTAGAAAGACATGAAGACAAGCAACACCAAAGTGTTTCAAAGATTCAAGAGTAAGAGAAGATCAAGACCTAAAGATTTCAAGACCATTTTCTTTCTTTATATAACTTTAGGGGGATATTGTTAAGACCATAAATGTCCTATTAATTAGGAAGTTATATAAAGAATTATAGAGTTTGATTTATATTTGTAAAAGCCTTTATAATGATATTGGGCTTATTAGAGTTTATGGGTCATGGGCCTTAGGCTTAAAGCCTTGGTATTTATAGTCTGTTTTAGAGGAGTTTAGGTTAGACGTATTGATTATTGTAGTGTGCGCATCATAGGTTTAGAGAGAGTTTCATTCATTCATTTTAATCATGTAACTCTCTTAATCATTCAATACAAAGTAAAGCATTCGATTCAATACATTGTTACTTGTTAAACTGGGATCTACATATTTCAACCTGCATTCCGCGAGATTTTCCGATTTGCATAAGGCACGTACTTGTTCTATATTGTTTAGTGACGAAACAGTCCCGATTAGGCTGTTATCCAACTTCCTCATCGCTGCTCTATCCTCCTCCCAAGACCCGATGACTTCTTTAGGAACTTTTCTGTCCTCTCCATCCTCTTGTACGCTCCTCACCGGGTTCTCCTTCACCACTTCACACTATGATCTCATGTTCGTCTTGTCCGCTGCAGTCCCCAAACCACGAAACTTACCTTCTTGATCACTCGTCGTGACCTTTCTGACCGTGTTCCCATTACTGTTTTGTTCTCTGTTCGATGCGAAGGCCCTTATTTTGTATGATCCAATCCATATACTATTTAGTCTCCTTTCCATCTCCGTTATATTCACATTTTTAAATCGAGCGAATCCAAATCTCTTTCCGTTCTTCATTCTCCTTTTAGCCATATACAAGTCTCCTATATCTCTATAATGTTTGAAGGTTCTCCAAAGATTAGGCACTTCCCAGTCCTCCGAGAATTTGAAAAACATAAACGACGTCATATTCTGGCCGCCGGAATAGCTCAGGTATCACCGATTACAAACTGTCCCAATGTCTGCATTCTCGCTTCTCCTTGCTCCCACACTCACAAACTCACCGGTCCATTCACATTCAAAGATTGCACCTCCTCATTATCAAGCCACACGTAGGGCTAGTAACGAGTAGAGTAGGAGTAGGGTAAGGCTTATTTCATTACTCTATCCATTTAAAATAGTAGGTAACGAAATGGGTAATTATCAATCTTATAAAACTCATATCCTTATCCATATCATACCCACTAAATTAACGGGTAACTGATACATGCAAAAAAATAATTATTTTGAACTATTAATAATATTTTTAAACCTCAAACATGTAAGTAAAACATAAGTCTAAATATATGGTAATTATTTTATATCAAATATATTAGTAAACATTGTAATATTATCCTAAATAATATAATAATATAATATTTCAAAAACAACAATATGAAAATTAAAAGACAACATTTTTCGTTGTATTTATTTTTCTTACTCCTTGTTTCTCGTTTAATTATCAACCCTTTTACTTGATAAATATAAAAAAAGTTAAATTACGCATAAATATAACATATGTATGATGACGTTATAAAGAAAAACATTAATATTTAATTATATATAATTATGTATAAATATATTAATATATAATTTTATAATTTTATATATATGGAATTAAATGTCTACAATAAAACAAATATTCAAAATGAAAACCAAACATAGTTTTAAGATTGTTTAATCATTACATTTTTCTAAGGGTTCTACCTTTGATAATAGAGAGATAATTTTTTTTTCATTACATAATTAAAACTAGAACGAGATAGTAAAATTATTTTTGAAAACAAACATTTATTTTGGAATAAATTAAAATAGAAAGATGGACACATTATTTATGACGAAGGAGTATAAAATAAGAATAATTAAAGTTTTGATAATATTGATTAAAAAAACTTTGCTAGACTATAAAATTTACATTAAGGGGCCGTTTACCAAATGCTTACTCGGGTAAGCGCTTACCAGTCAAATTTAATACTATCACTTACTTACCGGGTAATATTTTAGTTTGCCAAATCGGTTTCGTATGCAACAATTCACCCGGTAAGCCCTAACTGTGGTAAGAGTCGTCGCCATCACTTACCTGTTGGAAATATTGTGGGAGGTTGGAAGTTTTCTTCCATCCCACATAGATGGAAATGGGAAAACAAGGAAACCTTATAAACCCTTCCATTCAATTGAGATTTGAATGAATTAATGGGCTTATGGTGGGGGTTTCAAAGAAGTGCAATGCACACGCGCGCGTGCGACTGTGGTTGAGGCCGAGGCCAAGGGCGGTTTTCGCGGAGTGGCACACTTTGCACTTCGCATCGGAGCTGAGGAACCTCGCCCTGAGCTCCCAAGATTCTTTTTGCAGAAAATAATAGAGAAACGAGAGTATGTTATTGATATTTACGGTATTAATCGGTTCGAATTCGAATTTGAAGTTTAAAAAACGTGTTAAATGAGTCGGAGACTAAGTCTCCAACTAACCCTAAGTAGCTCCCGATTTTCGGGATTAAGCCCACATTTTTGGCCCACGAGTTCAGTTTTTCGTATTCGCTGTCGTTTGACACACACACACAAAATCAGAAAACTCTCTCTGTTCTCTTCTTTTCTCGGCTTTCTCTGTTTTTGGCAGCCCTTTCCCATCTCGTTTTTTGCAGCGATTTTGCTTAATATTCAGTTATCGTTGCTGTCGATAATATGAAAACACTACATCAAATCCTGGGCTTTGCGGTCTGGTACTCACAACTTTAGAGTGACCGTATAAAACCTTTAAGGACAGGTTTTCTCACCGTGCAGTTCGTTTACTCTTTGATCGACAACAAGTTAGTATTTAATCAGTTATCGTGTTATTTATATTCCGTTCACTAGAGTGAATAGTCTGCTTCTACCCCATTCTTTAACGAATCTATCGCGAAGGATAGAATTGTTTTTAGGTTAATTAAATTTGAGTTTTAATTGATAACCGTACAATTTTATTGTTCTAAAACGATTTTAGTTATAAAATTGTTATCTTTATAAATAAAGTTGCAAATTTTATTTATAAAGTGGTGTTTATTAAAGTTCATATAATCTCTTGTTGCAATCTTCTATAATAAAGCTGTATTTTAATTAGTTAAGTTCAATTAATTATTTTACTTGAATTTTACTGATACGAAAAATTCAACAATATTAAAGGATTTATATTCAAGAAATGGAATTCGTTAATTTTCGATTGATGCAACAAAACTTGGTCAAGTTGGACAGTTTTGATGGGTCCAACTACACACGATGGGCAGAAAAAGTGAAATTCATGCTCATGGTACTTAAATTGTACTTTGTGTTAGACCCTAACTTGCAACCCATCCCTGAGAACCCGATACCCGTTGAAGGGAAAGAGTCGTACTGAGCCAGAATTGCCGAACTGGAGAAGCAGCGGCTACTCTGAAAGGAGTCGGAAACCCTGGCTTGCTAGCACATAAAAATGCTCTGTCTGACCGGCTCTATGACCTCTATGCCCCTATTACATGCCCCCGAGAACTCTAGACTGCCTTGAAGAGTAAGTACAAGGCACAAGAAGAAGGTACCAATAAGTACCTTGTGTCTCGATACTTGAGGTTCCAAATGGTAGACGAGAAACCAATACTTGAACAAATTCATGAACTTCAAGTATTGGTCATTAAGATGAAAGTTCTCAATATTCCTCTTCCTGAAATCTTCCTAGTAGGCGAAGTTGTTGACAAATTGCCCCCATCTTGGAAGGATATTAAAAAACAAATGACACATAAATCCGAAGATTATTCTTTAGACGATTTAATTAAACATATCAGGATTGAGGAAGAGGTGCGTAATAGGGATAAGAGAGGAAAGACCATCTTGAGTGCCAACAGCGTGCAGGCTGGTGGCAAAGGGAAAGCTAAATCTGGAGGACCCGTTAAAAAGTGGAATTTGGGTCCCTAAAAGAAAAACTTCAAGAGGTCTAGCCAATCTTCAAGTCAAGGGCCGAAACGAACGGGTAAGTGACATGTCTGCGGAGAGGCAGGGCACTATGATAGGGAGTGTAAGCTGAGAAAATTTGGTCCACAAGCGGCAGCGAATGCGGTTGTCGATATTGAGCATCTTGTGGTCAATCTGCACATGGATGAGATTGACATGATAGTCGAAGCTTCGACCAGGGTGATGGCAGGAAGAGGAGGTTGGTTTTTGGATTTTGGAGCCACGATCCATGTTTATGACTCCAGATCCAAATCTGCTGGTTATAA
Organism: Saussurea involucrata; assembly: GCA_033807775.1. NCBI lineage: Eukaryota > Viridiplantae > Streptophyta > Magnoliopsida > Asterales > Asteraceae > Saussurea > Saussurea involucrata. The sequence continues at coordinate 87,896,849 of CM066318.1, forward strand.
TCTGGTAAGAGCCAGAAAACAGATTGTGACGGCTAACTGCGGTAAAGCTGATATCGTCGAAATTGGAACTGTGTCGTTAAAGTTCTCCTATGGTAAGACTTTAACGTTGAATAATGTGCTGTACGTGCCCTCGATTTGCAAGTGCCTGGTCTCTCTGAACAAACTTCACGAGAACAGAATCGGGATTGCTCTCGAAGGTGGGAAGATTGTATTTCACAAGAGGCAACATTTCATAGGCAAAGCATACCGTCATTTAGGTATGTATCGCCTAAAATTGAGTGAAGATGGTTTCGATTTTGAAGCTAGTACTAGTGAGTCGATAGCTAGTAATGCTCTATCTTTGTCTGAGCAGTCTGTAGGTTTTTTTGTTTGCGCTTTTGATGTAATTTCCAGTTCAATCAATAAAGTTAATTTTGAGTATCCTGTATGTTCTATTTCTTTATGGCACAAACGTTTAGCGCATACAAACATAAAGAACATTGAAAAAATTCAAAGTAAAGGATTAATCAATATTAACAACAAAGATTTTGGAAAATGTGAAACTTGTGTAAAATCCAAATTTACAAAGAAATCATTTCCATCTGTTAAAAGAGATACATCAATTTTAGAGTTGATTCATTCCGACATTTGTGAATTGAATGGAATACTTACCCGTGGAGGTAAGAGATATTTCATTACTTTTTATGACGACTTCAGCCGGTTTTTGCATGTTTTCTTATTACACTCAAAAGATGAAGCTTTTAATGCTTTTAAAATTTATAAAGTTGAAGTAGAAAATCAACTTGAGAAACGAATAAAAATCCTACGCTCAGACAGAGGAGGTGAATACTTCAATAGAGAATTTGATGCATTCTACGAAGAGAATGGTATCAAACATGAACACACCTCACCTTTTACTCCTCAACAGAATGGTTTGGAGGAACGTAAGAACCGAACCCTTGTTGAAATGGTTAACTGTATGTTGAACCAATCGGGTCTACCAACCAATCTGTGGGGAGAAGCTTTACTGACTGCTTGCCATATTCACAATCGGATCACTAGTCGTGTGATACCAACCAGCCCATACGAGCTATGGAAAGGAAGGAAACCAAACTTGAAATATTTTAGAGCCTGGGGTTGTGTTGCCTACTATCGAACTCCTTATCCAAAACGATCTAAATTGGGAGCTCGTGCTATTAAAAGCATATTTGTGGGATATGCTAGAAATAGAAAGGCTTATAGATTACTGGATAAAGAAACATGAGTAATAGTAGAATCCAGAGATGTAGAATTCTTTGAAGACAAGTTTTCAGAAGATGCTGAAAGCTCAGAAAGAATACTGGCTCCAAATCTTCCTAGTACGTCTCGTGATAGTTCGAAAACCTCTAACAAGGTTGACGAACCACGTAGAAGTACTAGAGCAAGAAAAGAAAAAAGTTTAGGAGATGATTTCCTTTCAACTTAGTAGAAGGGACACAAAAGAAGGTGACGAGAGAGGTCATTTTCTCAATTAACATTGAAGATGATCCTAAGACTTATAAAGAGGCCATGTCTTCAAGGGATGCTCCATTATGGAAAGAAGCAATAAATGATGAAATGGGCTCTATTATGGGAAATGGAACTTGGGAATTAGACGATTTACCCAAGGGAGCAAACCCCATAGGTTCCAAGTGGGTATTCAAAAGAAAGTTGCACCCTGATGGTTCAATCTCAGTATTTAAAGCTAGATTGGTAGATAAAGGATATAGATAGAAAGAGGGTGTCGATTATTTTGACACCTATGCTCCGATTGCTAGAATTAGTTCTATCTGAACTCTTATAGCAATCTCAGCCATAAAAGGACTATACATTCATATGTGAAAACAGCCTTTTTGAATGGTTATTTAAACGAGGAGGTTTATATGGAGCAACCCGGAGGGTTTGTGGTACCCGTACAAGAGAACAAAGTGTGTAGACTTATCAAATCTCTGTACGGTTTAAAAGAATCCCTAAATAGTGGCATGAAAGATTTGATACTACTATCACCTCTTTCGGGTTCCGACATAATGGAGCCGATCGGTGCATTTACTCAAAATGTACAAAAGAATCCACTGTAATAAGCTGTCTTTATGTTGATGATATGTTGATCATCGGGGCCAATCTAGAAGGCATTTGTGAAACGAAAAACTACTTATTGATAGGTGGGTTTACACCCCCCTTTGACTAACCGCAAGTGTACGGTGTCGTCTCAAGTAGTACGTACGGAAGTACGAGTATCGAACCCACAGGAACCAGGTGTTAAGTACCATAATGACTGTATTAACTATTAACTAAACGGTCGCAAATTGGTTTTCTGAAAGACTAAAATAATTAAGCATACGAAAAACGTAGAACAAGATGATTAATTGAGATATCTAGAGAGAAGATGGAGGGTTGGAGTCTGAATGGATCAATTAATAAGAACTCTAAATGATTTATGATTGGTTTTAATGGTCAATAAATTGCAAAACCCCGAATCATTGTACTCTTTCAAGCTACAATGAAAATTAACTTAGTTAAGAATTGCTTATCTCTCGATCATACAATTGAATTAAGTTAAGGAATAAGGTTGAGTACACAACACTGAAGGAATTGGTATATCTCTATCCAATTCCTACCGGTGGCAATCGAATCCGACCTAAACTTGAGGATTTTCTCAAACGAACTCAAGATTTGTAAAATCGTTAAACAAGTGATCAATTTATTAAACGCAGTAAGCATAGATTCAAAAGCTTCATCCATATATTAAAAACCAAAACACGAATCATTCAAAATCCACAACTATGACCCAAACATCATCCAACCCCCCAACATGTAGTTTAGCTCATGTTGGGGGTGAAAGATGGAAACCGAACGGTTATAAAAGATGCTAAAGCTATCATTGTTTAATTAAATCTAGAAAGAAAATAAGTAACTCCCTGAGAAGAAATCCCTTCTAATCTCACGTACTCGTTCGTCTTTGATTCCTTGCTCTGGTCCGTTTTCCTCGTGTGCTTCCCTTCACAAATCTCTTTTTCTCTCCCAAAAATCGCTTCTTAGTCGGCCGTCTTCATCTGAAAGTCAAAAGTGTCTCAACCATAGCTGCAGGAAATGTTTTAGTAAACTGGACGTCGGGGCCAGCACCGACGCGGATTTACTGGCGCCGAGACTAGCACCAGCTTCTGTATGGCAAATCGGCGCGGATGTCGGCGCCAAGACTGGCGCCAAGACTGGCGCCAAGACTGGCGCCAAGACTGGCGCCAAGACTGGCGCCAAGACTGGCGCTAGGTTCTGGAATCTTTCTCGGCACGGATGCCGGCGCCAATTCACTGGCACGGAGACTGGCGCCATGCACTGTTTCTCATATTTCTCGATTTTCTCGTTTTCAGCTCCGGAATTTAAATCTGCTGCTCTTTTGGACGAAAATGATTGTACCTGCACTTATTTACCAAAAACCCGTTAAACACTCCTATCTTACTTGAAGACACGCGTAAACCACCCAATTTGAGATTAAAAATAATTTCAAGAATCGACATTATCAACAACCCCAAACCGAGCGTTGCTTGTCCTCAAGCAAAATAGCGATAGAAAATTTAAAAACCAGGGTCTTAACAAAATTCGCACAATTGTGGAGTCAGTGGTTTCTTATGGATCTTTATACATCTCAGTCAATAGAAAGGGTTAGCGGATTAATCAGAACCCTTCACTGAAAAACTCCCAGTTTGTAGAGGTCGAAACACTAACTTTTGAGAATAGAACTGGTCGGGACCACACTACATCAAATTCGACCTAAAGTCATGCATGATCAGGGAGGATTTCGCTTCGACCCTACCTCACAGGATGCTCTCATTTCACTCGAATCTAGGCTGTCACACATGTGGTTCATGCTTTTGGAGTTTATGTACAAGAATTCACAAGATAGTTGCATGAACAACTAAACATGGAAGACGCACACATGTACAAGAAAGTGATCTCAGAAAGAATCAAGTAGCAAGACAGGGACTATCGGTAAAGGTGGTTGTATACCCTAATCACATTTTCTAGAAGATCATCCAGGTCCTTAACATGGGTTGTAACGGGGCTAGGGTTATGGTTAGGAAATGAAGGGTACAAAGGATCAAAAATCCAGAATGTGTCAATCCTCGAGCAGTTCTGAACTTTTCTGACTTGTTCTTCTATCACTTGGCCCTTTTTGTCATCACTAGGCGCTTTGACCATCTTATTAATTTGTATCTCTTCAATAATTTTTTGTGTGTGTGGAGAAATCATTGGCCCTCTTTATTTGCTTGGGGCTACATTGGCCCTCTTTATTTTCATGACTGGCCTGTATTTTTTTTCTTTTCTGCTCTATCTTACGCTGTTCATTACCGCTTATGATTGACACACTTTCGGATCAAGGTTAGCTAAGGCTTTTGGCTAAGGTTTAATGATTGGGTTCGAAATGAAAAACTGGTGAGTGTTTAGTTGCAAAGGGGTTTTGGGTACGCACATAATGGGTTAAAGGGACGATAGCTAAAAACTGGTTTAAATTGCATACAATGCCTGAAATCATCTCTTAAGGTCCACACGATATGGTTTACTATACCTTTACCTAATATCCCGATGGTCGTCTTTGCTACTCAATGCAAAATTATAGCGAGATAAAATCTATAATCACGACAAGGAAATTGAAAAAGTGTATCAGATTTTGTGTTTAATTCCCTCGCAATGAAAGTACGTAATTTTAGGCTCGAATCTCACTATTGGGTGGTCTCCACTAATGTCCCTAATGCACACCATCCTTCGGGTCTCATTCAACGCTATGTTATCCCTCACAGATTCATTCCTCAAGACGATGTGTTCTACTAACTACCAACAGTAAATCAGAAAAACAATTCATTCATAACCGCTATCCCATCGATTTTCCAAAACATAATAAAGATCACTAACAGAAACCACGACCACACCCCAAACCTAGATTACACATTGTCCCTAATGTGCATACACGTCTATTACAGTTATCCCATAAATTATGCGAATTAGTGTACAGTTATCCAACAGAATTAAAGCATATCAGATCAAAAAGACAAAAAAATGAAAACGAACCGTCTTCATTCCCCACGGTTCCGTCGTCTAGTAGCTGCTTGACCACCCTGTTGCTGCCTCCTAACTCTCTGGTCCGGCTGCGGGTTGGAAGGACCTGTCGTGTCTGCATTTGCCCATCTTACGATAGTCTGGCGGATGCCCTCGAGGCTGGTTTGCACCTCTGTCTGAAATAAGTCTATGCGGCGATCGAAGTCGCGGACCACACCCTCGATGTCAGTCGGTATGGGGGCTTCTCCCTCGTCCATGTCTGGGTCATAGTTGACGTCATCGACGTCAACATCATCCACATCGTCCGGTATCTCCATTTCCTCATTCGCGGCTGCCTCTTGCCGGTCTAACTTTTGGGCAACCGCCATTTGGGCGCGGTATGTAACTCGATCAAATGGTAATGGAGGGGGTAGTGTAGCCCCGATTCTCACACCCGTGTCCCTACACCGTTTAGTGATAAGGCAGGGAAATGGAAGAATACATGTGTTCCGCTCGGAAGCGGCATCTATCATATGTAGGATAATGATGTGCCGGACATCAAGTGGCATGTTGTGTTGGATGCAGTATAGGATGCGGGCCACATATGGATCGGCATTGGTGTAATATGTGGAAGGGGCCAAGCTCCCCATTATGAACCGCAACCATACTCCGATCTCGGGTCGGAGTTCGCTTTTCTTTATCTCATCCACCTTTGCCACCCAGTTTTCACGGCCACTCTGTCGCAGCGCTGATGCGATAATAGGACTATGTGTCTCGTCCTGACCCACACCCAGGATGGGTGGTATGCCAAAGGTCGCGTCCAGCTCTTGGTGATGCGGTACCCGGTAGTGATGACAAATGTCATCTATAGTGATCCGCATTCTCACCCCCCGTATGATGATTGTGTGGTGTTCTCCAAAAGCGGGTGGCACCATGGCTGCATAAAATTCTAGCACAAGTTCTGGGTCAAACGGCTCGGGCATGTGAGGTACAAACAAAGGTACCCCAAACCTTGGTCAGACCAAGGTTTGCAATGGGGTGTGGTATGGAAAACAAATCAAAAGTACCACCCCAAACCTAAGTGAAACTTAGGTTTGCTTAGTCTATTTAGTCTAATGAAACACAAATATCCCATATACGCACATATACCATAAACATTTGCTTTATCAACTCGAAGACTCATACAAAAAATTCAGCAGCTTAATCATTAAGCACAATCATTAAGCACAATCATTAAGCACCGCTCTTCACAATTCATAATATTCAAGCAACAAGTGGAAAATCTTATGTAAACTCATCTTATCCATCTCAACCCAGCAAACTCAACAAATATGACAATCATGTTCTTAATAAGCACAAAATGGTGAGCACAAATCAAAGTTACCATGATTTTCCCCAAAAAAATTAAGCCCTAAAAGGAAGAACTTCTAAAACAAACATGGTCAATCAATCTCATGGCATCAATCATCACGTAATCATGCCTACTCACTTGAAAATGAAGAACATAAGGAGAAAATGGCACATACCTTCGGTTTTGAATGAACAATTTCCACCAAAAGAGAATTTAAGGTGAGAAATGTACCTTTAATGCTTTATGGAAGAGATAATTGGAAGAACTTGAAGGATTCTTGCACTTGAGGGCCGAAAATGGTTGAATATTGAGAGCAAACGACGCTGAGAGTATTTAGGGTTTGTGAAAAATGGCTAACAAAATGAAAGAGGGATTATATACCTGTCAGCGAACCCGCGCGGGTACCGGTGCCGATTGGGCTGCGCGGTGACCCGCGCCAGACACTACCCGATTCCCATTTTCTTTAACCCGCGTTGATGGACCAGCGCGATGACCCGCGCCAGCCTTTGTTTGATTTGAACTTTTTAACTCGCGTCGATGCTGGCGCCAGTCGGCTAGCACCGAGACATGCGCCAACCACTGTTTGCTCCTTTTCAATTGTTTCCGCTTCTTCCGTTCCTTGCTCACTGAACTTCACCGCACTTATCTTAGAGAGACACCTCTCAGGAACAAACAAACACGTAAATTAATAAAAAAAACAAAAACTCAACAAAAGTAATTAAAACGAAAAGCTAACCTACGGTGGGTTGCCTCCCACCAAACGCCGTATTTAATGTCGTGGCATGACTCTGCACGCAATCACTCCGTATCCTCGTCAAGGTAGATGCTCGAGACTCCCGTAAATTCACCTCCCAGATATGGTTTCACCCGCTGACCATTCACTTTGAATCGTTGGCCGTCTTCCCCTTCTAGCTCCACCGAACCATAGGGAAACACTTCTATCACCTTGAATGGTCCCGACCACTTGGTCTTCAGTTTACCTGGAAATAAATGCAAACGAGAGTTAAATAGTAATGCTTGCATACCAGGATTAATTACCTTCGTTCGTAAGCGTTGGTCGTGAAACTTCTTCGTGCGCTCCTTGTAGATTGTAGCGTTCTCGTACGCGTCTTGTCGAATCTCGTCCAGCTCGTTCAATTGTAACAAACGCTTATGTCCGGCTTTTCCCATATCCATGTTCAACTGCTTTACCGCCCATTACGCTCTGTGCTCCAACTCGACCGGTAGGTGACACGATTTTCCGAACACTAACCGGTACGGAGTGGTTCCAATCGGGGTATTAAATGCGGTCCGATATGCCCATAGGGCGTCATCTAATCTCAGTGACCAATCCTTCCTTGATGCGTTCACCGTCTTCTCGAGAATATATTTCAGTTCCCAGTTGGAAACTTCGGCTAACCCGTTAGCTTGTGGATGATATGGAGTTGTCACTCGATGCTTGACTCCGTACTTTTTCAATAACGCCTCTAGATAACGGTTGTAGAAGTGACTCCCTACGTCACTGATTAATTCTCTCGGCACCCCAAATCTTGTGAACACGTTTTTCTTGAGAAACTGAATGACTGCCTTCGAGTCATTGGTTGGAGTGGCAACAGCCTCCACCCACTTGGAAACGTAGTCGACGGCGACTAAGATGTACTCATTACGGTATGATGGAGGGAAGGGACCCATGAAGTCGATGCCCCATACGTCGAAGAGCTCGACTTCCACAAAGACTTGCCTCGGCATCTCGTCCCTCTTCGAAATATTCCCACTCCGTTGGCATCGGTCACACTTGGAGATGTAATTCCTTGTGTCCTTGAACATGGTTGGCCAGAAAAATCCCGATTGCAACATCTTTGCAACCGTACGGTCTGTGCTAAAATGACCTCCACATTCTAACGTGTGACAGAATGTGATGATACCATCATTTTCCTCATCCGGTACGCAGCGTCTGATCATTCCATCTCCACACCTCTTATATAGGAATGGCTCATCCCAATAGTATGTTTTTGCATCCGCATAGAACTTCTTCCTTTGGTGTGAATTTAGCCCAAAAGGCTTCACATTACCAGCAAGATAATTAACCAAGTCAGCATACCATGGGTCAACAGAACTTACCGCGAAAAGTTGCTCATCAGGAAACATGTCGTTAATCTGTTTGGCATCAAGTGGCATTGTTTCTCCTCCGCCAATTCTGGACAGGTGATCGGCTACCATATTTTCCGATCCTTTCTTGTCTCGGATTTCTATGTCGAACTCTTGAAGTAGGAGGACCCATCTGATCAGGCGTGGTTTTGCATCCTTCTTTGCCATTAAGTATTTCAAGGCCGAATGGTCGGTGTAAACGATGATCTTCGATCCAACCAAGTATGATCTGAACTTCTCGCATGCATACACGACCGCCAACAGCTCCTTTTCGGTGGTTGCATAGTTCACTTGAGCCTCGTCAAAAGTTTTGCTCGCGTAGTAGATGACATGCAGCTTCTTATCTCTCCTTTGACCCAAAACAGCCCCAACAGCAATGTCGCTCGCGTCGCACATCAACTCGAAAGGAAGACTCCAATCGGGTGCAGTCAAAATGGGAGCTGATATGAGTTTCTTCTTTAACCTGTCAAACGCAGCAATACAATCATTAGTAAACTAAAAATTGACATCTTTTAAAAGTAAGGAGCTTAAGGTGCCGTTTGGTTCACAGAAACTGGTGGAATCTGGTGGAATTGGAATGTCAGATTCCTTTAACCAGATTCCATTCCAGTGTTTGGTTCAATCTTTTGTACAAAAGGAATCTTTAAAATTCCAATAAATTCCATGAATTAGGCATTTTTCATTCCATCGCATAAACAAGGTATTTTGAAGGAATGGAATTGAATATTTTCATAATGCCAAAATTACCCCTTCCCTAGTTTTATCATTTTCAGCCGACACAAACTCATCTGTTATCTCACCTCTCTCTCGTTTTCTTCTCCATCACAAAGGACCTTCTCCATTGCCATTTTCAGCCGACGATCTGGTAAGATATCTTTCTCGACCGACTTTTGCTTACGATTTTTGGTTTCGATTTCTATTTTATCTTCTCTACCGGTTTCTGCTTTCGATTTATCTTCTGGTTGTTACCGATTTCTGATTTTGATTTGTACAAACCAAAAAGATGAACCAGAAAGTGTATATTTAGCATTGTACATCTGATTTCTGATTTGTGCTTTCGATTTTAGCATTATACATCTGGTTGCTTTTCGATTTCTGCTTTCGATTACATGGTTTTGATTTGTACATGTTTTTGCTTTCGATGTTCATCTGTTTGCTACTGAAATATGTTTCAATTTCTGGTTTCATGGTTTCGAGTAAAATCTGCTTTCAATCTGAATTTGTTATATTAAGACATCTTAATCTTAATCTGTATATGTTAAGACCCCATGGTTTATTCTGAATCTGTTTTGTTCTATTAAGACATCTTAATCTGAATCTGTATCTATTAAGACCCTATGGTTTATTCTGAATTTGTTCTATTCTATTAAGACATCTTAATCTTAATCTGTTAAGACCCCATGGTTTATTCTGAACCTTTTCTGTTCTATTAAGACATCTTAATCTAAATCTGTATCTGTTTTATTAAAGTATTTAATGACTATTTTATTAAAGCATTTTTTGTTTAAAAAAAATTAAAATTAACAAAAGGGTATTTTGGTCATTTACCCAAATTTCATTCCAATTCAAAAGCTACATTCTGTGAACCAAACAGACAGATTCCAATTCCTTTAACAGATTCCATTCCAATTATGTCAACCAAACAACTGGTTAAACCTGACAACATTCCATTCCAATTCCTTCAAAGTCAAATTCCTTTGACAGATTCCATTCCATCCAAAAACATTTTGCGAACCAAATGCCCCCTAAGGGTTTAGAAATTTTGGAAAAATCCTTGATGAACCACCTGTAGAACCCGGCGTGACCCAAAAAGCTCCGCACTCCCTTAACCGTCGTGGGATACGGAAGATTCTCTATCACGACTATCTTTGCTTTATCGACCTCAATGCCATCTTTAGAGATTTTGTGACCCAAAACAATCCCCTCGGTCACCATGAAGTGGCATTTTTCTCAATTCAGTACCAAGCTCGTCTCTTGGCACCTCTTCAAAATCGCCTCTAAATGATCAAGGCATGTGTCGAACAAATCTCCAAAAACCGAGAAATCATCCATGAAGATCTCGATCGTTTTCTCCACCATATCGGAGAAAATGGCCATCATGCATCGCTGAAAAGTAGCTGGAGCATTGCACAACCCGAATGGCATTCTCCGATACGCAAAGGTGCCATATGAACAAGTAAAGGTCGTCTTGTCCTGATCTTCCGGTGCAATTGGGATTTGATTATATCCCGAATATCCATCGAGAAAATAGTAGTAAGCATGGCCTGAAAGTCTCTCCAACATTTGATCAATAAATGGAAGTAGGAAGTGGTCTTTCTTGGTAGCATCGTTCAACTTTCGATAGTCGATGCACACACGCCATCCGGTAACTGTTCGCGAAGGGATGAGCTCGTTATTGTTATTCTTCACGATCGTGATGCCTCCTTTCTTGGGTACCACCTGTACCGGACTCACCCATGGACTGTCGGCTACAGCGTATATGTTCCGCATCTAGAAGTTTTAACACTTCTTTTCGAACCACTTCTTTCATATTTGGGTTCAGCCGGCGTTGGTGCTGAACCGTTGGCTTGTGTTCTTCTTCTAAGTTGATTCGATGCATGCAGAAAGTTGGACTCAACCCTTTCAAATCTGCTATGGTCCACCCAATGGCTGATTGGTGAGCCCTCAATACCCTGATCAATCTTTCCTTTTCTACCATAGTGAGGTGTGCAACTATTATTACCGGTAGTGTTGAATTGTTGCCTAGATAGGCATATTCTAGATGTTTCGGTAACTGTTTGAGCTCTAACGTAGGTTGTACCTTTGATGACGGTTGTGATTTGGTAATTGGTTCACCCAAATCCTCTTTCATTGGTCTTCTCGGACCCCGATACTCGGGTAATGCATTCAGTTGCATCACACTCTCGTTTCCACAATCGGTACACACTCCAGTCAATGCATTCCCCAATTGATCATCATCATGATTAACTTGGAGAGCCTCTTTAGCAATCTCTTCTATTACGTCTACCGGATAGCAAGTACCTCTTTCCACCCCGTTCCGTGCTGTTTGGAAAACATTGAACACCGCTTTTTTTGCACCAACATGAAGAGTAAGCTTTCCTCCTTTCACATCAATTAGTGCACTTCGGTAGCCAAAAATGGTCGGCCCAAAATGAGAGGGACCTCCTTATCTTCATCCATGTCCAAGATGACAAAATCTACCGGAAAGTAGAATTTGTCTACCTTTACCAATACGTCTTCAATCACCCCGTACGGATATTTGATGGATTTATCCGCTAATTGAAGTGTCACGTTCGTCGGCTGCACCTCTCCCAATCCAAGCTTCCTGAAAATGGACAAAGGCATCAAGTTAATAATCGCACCTAAATCACAAAGTGCCTTACCAAAATCAGAACCTCCTATTTGAACAGAAATCGTAAAACTCCCTGGATCTTTCAACTTTTGGGGGAGTTTGTGCTGGATTATTGCACTGCACTCTTCAGTAAGTGCAACGGTGGCATGTTCCCCAATCTTCCTCTTGTTAGAGATGATATCCTTCAAGAACTTCACATAGGAAGGCATTTGAGCCAAGGCATCTGCAAACGGAATGTTAATGTGAAGCTTTTTAAATACCTCTAAAAATTTAGAAAATTGAACCTCTTCCTTTTGTGATTTTAACCATAGCCATAGCCTAAGAACCGTGGCTATAAACGTATCTAGTTTTAAGGTATTGGAGCATGTTTGCTACTTTGCTATAACCGTGGCAATAAACTACTTATTGCCACAGAAACTCACGTTAAACGCGGCCATTAGCTACCTTTTAGTCATACAAATTAAAGAAAATTATGACAATAAACTATTTATGGCCACACAATTTGTTTTTAAGGTGGCGAATGATTACCCATATAATCACGTATATTTGTTTTAACGTGACCATAAACTACTTATCGTCACACAAAATTTATATTAACCGTGATAATTCATGATATATGGTTACACTTAAACTTTTGAAGCGTGACTATTAGTTAACTTTTGGTCACATGAACTAACTAAACCGTAGCTATAAATCAGTTTTTGTCACATAAATTTCATATTAACCATTGCCAATTGATAACATTTGGTTATACTAAATTGTTAGAAATGTGACTATTAATTAACTTTTGGTCACATGAGTTAATTAAAACCGTGACCATTAACTATTTATAGCCATGTAAATTTTAAATTAACCGTGACCATTTCATGACATATGGTTACGCTAAATTGTTAAAAACGGTGGCTATTGGTAGCCTTTGGTTACACAAAATAGCAAAAATCGTGATCATATACTATTTATAGCCACACAAATTTCATATTAACCGTGACTAATTCGTGACATATGGTTACGTTGAAGTGTTAAAAACCGTGACTATTGGTAGTCTTTTGGTTACACGAAATAACCAAAATCATAACGATAAACTAGTTATAGTCACAAATTTTATAATAAATGTAACCAATTCATGATGTATGGTTACGTTGAATTTTAATAACCATGGTTATTTGTTTCCTTTTGGTCACACGGGATAACTAAAACTGTGGCAATAAGCTATTTACAACCACATAATTTATATCAACCGTGGCCAATTTTTGATGTATGGTTGCACTAAATTACCTATACTATGGACCCAGTTGAGTCCAACCACCTTTGGATCAATCTGGGCCGTATAAACTCATTCCAACTTTTAATCCTGACCCTTTAAATTCATTAAGCCCTCACTTTACACGATTAAGCCATTCACTCAGCTCCCTCCCCTGATTTCTCTCCTACCATACGGTTGCAACGTACTCTGTTTTCGCACCATCTTCTTCAACCTCTTCCCACGTTCTAACTCTTCCCCACGTCCTCCTAATTTTGAGTTTGTGACATGAACTGCTGTGTGTATATATACGCTTACACAGAGAATTACAACATCTGTTTTTAGATTCAGAAGAAACAATACCCTCTTTCTCTTCCAAAGTTCCAAATCCAAACAAGAACTCCATTGGGGTGCTCCAATTGTGGTTTTTGTGCTTCATTCTCACACCCTCGGCTCTTCCACAACTGAACATTTGTAAGCTTTTCTGGAGAAGGGTGAACCCTAGTCGATTAGAATGATGAACCCTAATCGATGAAAGGAGAACTCTCTACGAATCTATTTTCAAATTTAGGGATGAAATCGACGATTCATCCATTAACCACTGAGAAAACCTTCTTCTCCCAATTCGTACAAGGAAGTTCATGACAAACAGGCTTCTTTCCAGGAAGCAATTCGTGCGTTGATTTTTAACTGCTGCTGTTTTAACCAGGTTCGATAATTGTCTGTTGTTCGATTTCTCCGATCTTCATCTTCTAACAGATTCGATTTTTTGAAGAATCGGGAGCGGGAGGAGGAAGACGATGGCCCTTCTTTTAATATAACCGATTTCGATTCTCCTTCTGGCAAGTTCTCTGAATGTGTTCTACAATCCATAGACAGTGGATGCTTTTTCGTGGGTATTTGAAAACTCTTAAACCCTATTTTTTTAGAAAAGGCCCTCTTAAACCCTAATTTGGTATTGATTTCTTATGTGGGTTTGTTACCATCTGAAATGCAGAAATAAAAACCCTACCAAAGATGGTGAATGAAGACAAACTTTCCTCTTCGGAGTCAGCTGATGATGCTGAAAATGGTGTCCCCCATGATGAATTTGATACTATCAATTTTGGTTCATCTTCTTTTTCTAGAACATGGTTATTATAATATTTAGATTCTTGAATCTAAAGTTTGTATCTTTGGGGTTTTTCTCTCACATTTAGGGTTTATTTGCAGGATTCCAGCCGTTTTTTAGAATTTCAGTGCCAATGTGGCTGTGGATGGAAATATTGTGAATTTGGTACTTTGGGATACTACTGGTATTTGATTAAAGATCCAACTTTATCGTTATTTTTAAGTTTTTGAACTGTTTTACAGTTTACTTTTTTTATTTTTAACCATAAAAAATTGTTTTTGATATTAGGTCAAGAAGAATTTAGCAGATTAGGGGGGGCTGTTGGTTTACAATGTCTAGCTGTGGTGTTCGATTTCTAGACCTGGTTATAAAATATGGATGGCAAGGAAATTTGTATTTCAAGCCTTCCACCCGACGCTTTTTAATGACTTTGGTGAAGATTCGTTTTTGATTTTGTGTTGGCTTTCTCTTCAGAGCAAGTTTTGAGAATGTCCTTAAGAAGGTACCCCTTTCAGTTCTTTAAATCTTCATTTATACGTACACACACACACATGAAGTTTAGATATACTTTCCAGTCTTTAAAAAGAATATATTAAAGAGAAAATTAACATAACGTTCAGAATGTAAAGTTAAGCTTTCTGAATTCAAATTCTGTATCATCTAGAATCTGGACAGACATCAATTTCACATACATTATTTTATTAAAGTTTCAGTCAATGAAAACAGTTGATATATATATATATACACACACACATAGGTGAAAGATCAAATGAGAACATTATTTTACGAAAACATGAGAACACCCTTATCACACAGAATAATCTAAACTTTTGGAGAGGAAAATGTATTTGGGTCAAACACACACCCACGAAAGAAGGGACGAAGCTTTTGGGCAGTCGCTCATTATCCATGGACATGTTTTTGAGCTAAATTGATATCATTCAATATTTAAATGTTGTAATTAAATCGTTGCATGCTATGCATTTGATAAAGGTTTGTGTTTGATGCTTGTCGAGATACCACATTGATCATTTTGGGATGGAGGGAGTATATATATAATAAGTTTAAATAAAAAATGAACCCAAGGAGTATATAAAATATAGATAAATATAATTAATATTTGATGATGGGATGTAAAGGGGATTACAATATTAGTTTTGATTATTCGTGGATTAATCTTTTTGGTGAGATAACAATCGGGATGTATGAAATTCAACGATTAAGTGTTGTAATTGATACTTCAACTTGAATTAGATCTGCTTGATGTTAATCTTATATAATTACAACAGTTAAAATTTGGTTGATTAAATTTTAGTATGATACATCGTCTATAATAAAATTCTGGAAAAAATCACCGGATTATCCCCGGTTTGGATGGGAATGGAATCTTATTCCCCAACGGGACCAGGGATTGGTATCCTAGACCCCGTTGCCACCTTAGTTCCATACCCCGATTTTGAGTGGGATATACAGGGTCCGTTTGTTTTGGATTGGTTTTCTTACATGGATGGTTTTACATTCTTTTTGCAGGTTGATCCTTTCTGTAGTGTCAGCACAACTCACCAAATTGGTGAAACTCTTCGTTACCAGATTCAGAATTACCACCCTAAAGTCTTCATACTATTGGGTACATAAGTTGGTTAGAGAAAACTTGATTCCATCGCGTTATAACCAAACGAGAATCAAGTTCAACATGTGCCTTCATACCCTGAATGAATTCTTCATTTTTGTGAGATCTCATTCATTTCATGTTTCACTTTGCAGAGCCTGCCAATAAACATTTTAAACCTGCTATGGTTGGCGGTTGCCTAGAAAGTAGGTGCTGAAGAATCTTATGACTGAAACAATACATTCCAGGTTGATGATAATGCCGCCGAAGAAATGGTTGCGAATATACTGACTTCAAAGTTCTCAGAGGTACATTCATTCATACATTTCAGGTTTCCACTTTCCTGATACACTAGAGATTTCTCCCCAAGTTCTTCAAATATATATACATATACACACACACACACATATATATATATATATATAGGAAGGATCATGTGAGAAGTTGAGGTTAACGTGAGAAATGGATCTGAACCGTAGGGCCATTCAGACTATTTTTTTCCAAATTTTCAGAGCCACGTATGTGTAATCATCCTCTTATCTGGTAAAACGTAAACCAACCTCTTATTTGTCTCTTATTGTTCTCAATGAATTAACCTTAATAAGTTTTTTCTGTTAATCAGTTCACTTGGATTATAATGGGTCAAATTGATAATTTAAGAAATTGAGACATTTATCGGTTTACAAAAACAAACAGCCTTATTGATTTGATTCATTCATACTTCAACACCACCTCTTGTCAATCAAAAGTGAAATAAGACTTCAGATTTCAACACCTCTTAAAAACAAACACCATCTAAGTATGATTTTCATGATAATCAAGAGAAGCATTTCAATGACGATGATGATTGTGCAAGTGTAAGAGGAAACAAGAACATGTGTTGTTGAGATGTAATACCATTGTTTATCTTCTTATTATTCTTTTAATTTTTTTGAATTTGTTGGAGAGAGATAAAAGTTGCCCAACTCCTTATATTTATGCAGTAAAGGTGAAACTTGCTCAACCCCTTGTGCTTCATTTTGTTGAATACTTGCATGTTATTTTTCAAGTTGTAGATGCTATATTTAGAGCAGAACCATGGACGGTGCTATGGACAGCTAAGACCATTCTTCAGGTACAACTCTTTGCTTTTTATCGATTATCGCTCATGGATTCTTCTCTGGAGTGACCACCTAATGCCACTACTTACTCAGTGTCACTGATGTTATTAGTTAAATGAATTGGTTCAGAAAAGCAACATGCGAGTAGTTTTTAGATTTTTATGTAATGTACTTTCTAACATGGATGTTAAATGCTATAACAAGTGGAGTGGCTTGCATCAATAGAGGTTATTGGTGAAGACACTAAGGGGCTGTTTGTTTACCTTAATAGTTCCATTAAGAGGCAGCCTCTGAATCGTTAAGAGGTGAATTTTGTTTGGCAAAAAAAGTTTGCCTCTTAATGGTTCTTAAATCCTCTGAATGATTTTGTATCTTGGGTCTCTCTTAACCATTCAGTGCCCTAATTTCATTCTTAACAATTACCAAACAACCATATTTTATTTTGCACTATATCATAAGGGCCTCTCAATCATTTTGACCACTTAATCATTCTGCACCAAACCATTCAACAACTGCCAAACAACCCCTAAGATGTGAATTAGTCATGGGAAAGAAAAACTAAGTTCTTCTTTCAAAAATAATGTCTAGGATGTCGTTGCTATGCGTCGAATATGGTAATGGGTTGTGAAGAACAAATACTTCTGGGCAGTCGATTGTGGCAGTCCACATACAGGCGGTTGTGCAGTAAGGTTGCCCAAGGGTGGGTCTGATTGGGTCAAGACGCTGTTGCGATTCAGACGCAGTTTAAAGAGGGGGGATGTTGTTCGCTGCTGGGTAAGCTAAGGGAGATCATCTGTTTGAATTAAGTTGGCAATAGGCTGCAAACAGCAGCTGTTTGGCGCTGTTTTGGTTTGTGCAGGGCTGAATATGGCTGTTTGGGACGCCATTGATTGTTGTTCGGGGCAGCCACTGTATGGCAGGTGCTGTATCAAGTGGCTTTTGGTGTTAAGCTGGCGGTTTGTTCCTCGCAAGCTGTCAGTGTGTTGTTTGCATCGTATACATTTCGTTTCGTGTGTGTCCCTCTTTGGGTTGTTCTTATTGTTGGTTTTGTCGGGGTGTTCCTGTTTTGGTTGTCGTCTGTACTCTATATTTTCTGGTGGTAATAAAATTTAATGGTTTGCCTTTTCAAAAAAAATGTACCCGATCAACGGACGGGTATTGGTCAAGAGTTATAAATACCCTTTGATACTGACGGTATTAGTGAAAAGTTCTCTACCAAATCCAATACAGTCAATATTCCTATTATTGATTACGAAGAAATTAGTAAAATATTAGTCCTCCAATGATAAAATAAATGTTGTATCCAGTATGGAACATCTTAATATGAAAATTATGGAAGTCCTAATGGGACAGAGGGTGTAGAATTTTGTATCCAGCTTCGACCATGTACAGGACTACAGGTACGTGCTTTCACATACCATTTCCTCATTTTTTTAATTATATGTTCAAAATATAAATGAAAAAAATTCTTATTATGTGGAAGCTAACATGATATCCTTTCCACAGAACTCTTCAAGATGGTGTGCGAAGCCGATGAATCTGATGTGGATATTCGCATCCCTGCAGTCATGCTTCCACAAGATGCTGGTGCAAGCTTGAAAGAGAGTCTCTAGAACAAGTTAAATGGTAAGGGTACCAATTCAATATGCTTCTAAATTGGTTGTCTCTGTTTTTGCCACACACCAGTCTGTTTTAAATCGAAGGAGAATTTGATGCTCCTCCATGGGTCGTTTTTCACGGTTTTGGTTCCTAGAATTTTCCCTGGAGCTGCAGTGCAATGCTGAGGAAGATTGGTTTAGATATTGGATTGTACTGGATGGAGGATGATAATTAATCCATCACATGAAATTTAGGCTTTCATTTTTGGGCTTCCTATTTTTCAAGAGTCAACAATGTGGACTATTTTGAGTGGGCATATTCATTTTACAGGACCATGTGTCAAACGTTCAAGTCTCAAATCGATTTAGTTTTTCTGGGCCTTATAAGTCGGCTTGGTGTTATAACGGATTAAGGGGTGCCAGAATGGTAGAGTATGTTTTGGGTTTAGCTGATTAGGCCAACGATAGCCTTCATGTATATCTTTTTAGGCAAAATATGTCTTATTATCTTATCAATATACTTTTGTTTTATCTTTATCTTTTTATAAATGTTTATGTAATCTATTTTGTTTAAGAAATAATTTGAAAACTTAATGAATATCTGTATTATTGTAATATTTTAGTTTTGCAATGCCTTAATTGTTTCAGTAGTATTAGTTAAAAATGGACCATTCAAATAACTTATTTTAGATTAAAGTTATGTCGTGTACCCGGCCACCGGACGGGTATAGCACTAGTTATAGAATTGTGGCCATTGGTTGCCGTTCAATCACACAAAATAGAAAAAATATGGTCATAAACTATTTATAGTAACAATTTAAATTGAACATCATATGATCATTATAGAAGTTGACCACATACACTAATAATCTTTGGCAACGGTTTTAATAATGTGTAAAAAAATAATAAATAAATCTTTTTAAAATGTTAATTATAATAATTATTTGAAAAACATCAAACAGTCATATTAAGAGTCATATGAATAAAGTATAAGAACACCAATAACAAACCTATCACCACTAATTCTCTAATATAGTAGAATTTTGCTTATTAAAGCTACTCCTCGTATGCTTCGGCTTCTGTAACGCGTGGACAGTTATAAAGTGTTTCTTTCTCTTCTTAGGATTTTGTTTCGCGTCTTGTTGATTAGAAGTCTCCTCTTGTTGGGAACTGAAGATATGCTAAGTATGGTTAGTACTGCCAGAACAACATTACTACTGCCAGATCAATGTTAGTGCTGCCAGAACAAAGATACTACTGCTAGTTCAAGGTTAGTACTGCTGAGTCATTAATGCTGCAAGAACATGATTAGTACTGCTAGACAAGTTACTACTGCTGGTACATGGTTAATACTGATGAACAAAGTTAATACTGCTGGTATATTACTACTGCTGGAATATCATTAACGCTGCTGATCAAAAGTTAGTACTGCTGATGTCTTACGAAAACTGTTAGTACTGCTTGGGCATATCAAACATTACTACTGCTGAAAGATTATTAGTACTGCTTGAGAAGAATGAAGTTAATACTGCTTGGGATCAGAACATGGAATGCGAGATTGAAGGAGATAAAGATAGAACGATTGAAGATATACTTAAAAGAATATTCTGAAGATCAATCTTATTTTGATAGTTATCTTGTAATTATTCAGTATATATATTTGTTGATAGATAGCTATTAAGAAGACGAAGAGAAAAAAGAATACGTATACGTGAGATACAGAATTCGATTGTGTTTTAGAGAGAATTAACCTCAAGGTTTAGAACCCTATTTCTAGAGAAGTAGAAGTCGTCTTGATTGAGCCTGTTCAACGAGATTGAGGTTTGGTTGTTAATCTTGTGAGTCGAAACAGTGAATAAAAAAAAACTGTGTATTTTCTGATATATTGTTCTTTGATTGTGGGAATTAAAGTTCTATTCCGCAGATTCTTTAATTCTGAATTCTAAGTATTGTTAATCTTGTTAAGATTCGATCCTGTCAAGTGGTATCAGAGCTTGTGTTTCTTAGAATTCTACAATTATTATGGACAATTCCATTGAATCAAATAGTACTTTTGATTGGAGTGATCAAGCAGAAGAGGCAATCCAGAATCATGCACTCATGGCAGAAGTCTCAGATATTCCTACGGAGGTAAAATCTAATCTTTGTTCTCAAGCTTGTATAGACACTGTTAAAAGGTATAGAGATCACAATCAGGGAATGTGTGATGACCTTAAGAGATTAGAAAAGGACATAAGAGATTATGTATTGATTGTTGAAAGGTTTGAAGAACAAATTAAGGCTTTTCAAGCCAATGAACTTCAACACTCATATGATACAAACTACTGGAAGTGGGAAAAGGGTGGTCTGGAGTTCCAACTGAAAGAGTCTAGGGAAGAGTGTGAGAAACTAAAAGGAGAGCTTGAGAAAGTTAAACTTGATGTAGAAAAGTTTACTTGTGCCTCTAAAGTCATGGACAACATAATCAACTCTCAAATCCATAGTAAGTTGAAACCAGGAATAGGGTACAATGCCACACCCCCACCCTATAACAACAACTACATCCCTCCTAAGTCAGACCTATTAGAAACCAAGGATAGGAAGGACTTACCTAAAGGAGCCACTGAAGTAGATCCATTAGATAAAGTAGTTGTTGAGGATGAGACTGAAAAAGTAGGATCTGATGAGGAATGTGAAAGTCCATGTGTTAAGAACAATTAGATGAAAAGGACTGAAAAGGGAAAGGGAGTTCATTATACACAGACCACTGTTGTGAACTCTAAAACTTGTGAACATTGTTCTTGCAAGAAATCTCAAGAGAATAAGCCCCAAAAACATGATAAAAAGAGGGGAAATCAAAGAAATTGGAATAACCAGTGGGCACAAAAGCAAGGAGTTAATCTGCAAAGGATTAACAGACCAAAACCTTGTTTCATCTGTGGCAGATTGAATCACCTTGCCAAACACTGTTATTTCAATCCTATTAACCAAAGGATAAATTTTCAAAGACCTTTTTATAAATCCAATGGTTATAGGAAGCCTGCAAGGAACCATGTGGCTAAGAAACAAGCTAAATCCAAAAGCCACATGAGGAAAAAGACTGAAAAGGAATGTGTCAATATGTGGGTCTCCAAAAGCACTAATACCTCAGATAGTACTGCTGAAAAGGATAGTGCTGCTAGAAGCAATACTGCTAACAAGGTTAGTGCTGCTAGAAGCAATACTACTGCCAATACTGCTGCTAGCAGTGTTAGTGCTGCTAACTCAGTTAGTACTGCTAACTCTGTTAGTGCTGCTAACTCTGCTAGTGTTGCTAACTCTGTTAGTGCTGTTAACTCAGTTAGTGCTGCTAACTCTGTTAGTGCTGCTAACTCTGTTAGTACTGCTAACTCAGTTAATACTGCTAACTCAGTTAGTGCTGCTAACTCTGTTAGTACTGCTAACTCTGTTAGTGCTGCTAACTCAGTTAGTGCTGCTAACTCTGTTAGTACTGCTAACTCTGTTAGTGCTGCTAACTCTGTTAGTACTTCTTCTAAGGTTAATACTGCTTCTAGTGTTTGTGCTTCTAGACCAATTATATTGACAAAGTACTCCAATTCTGCAGTACCTAAATTTGAAAATCTCATCAAAACCCAATGCAAGTACTTTGATGAGCAAGGGAGACCCAAGACCACTTCGGCTTGGGTTCCTAATAAAAACTAATTGATCTATCAGATGTGCAGGGCAACCAACAGCTCAAGGGAAAGAGCATCTGGCATGTTGATAGTGGCTGCTTCTGGCACATGACAGGTAACATGTCCTGCCTCAAGAATTTCAAAAGAATTGATGGAGGACATGTTGCTTTTGGGAATAATCATGCAGGAGGTAAGATAAGTGGTAAAGGTGATGTGTCAGAAGGTAAGATGACATTTGAGGATTTGACAAATGCTGCAAAGTGCAAGTATAGTTACTACTGCCAGTGCAGAGTTACTACTGCTAGTGCAGAGTTACTACTACCAGTGCAGAGTTTCTACTGCTAGTACATATTTTCTACTGCCAATGAGTAGTTAATACTGCTCAGTAGTTAATACTGCTTAAGTAGTTAATACTGCTCAGTAGTTAATACTGCTTTGCAGTTAATACTGCTTTGCTGTTAATACTGCTTTGCAGTTAATACTGCTCAGTAGTTAATACTGCTTTGCAGTTAATACTGCTCAGTAGTTAATACTGCTAGTGCACAGTTAATACTGCCAATGAGTAGTTAATACTGCTTAGCAGTTAATACTGGTTGTGTAGTTAATACTGCTCAGTCGTTAATACTGCTTAAGTAGTTAATACTGCTTCGTGGTTAATACTGCATATGTCGTTAATACTGCTTTTGAAAATCTAGGGCAAATACTGCTATAAATACCCCTGTTTGCCCGCCAAAGTTCATAACGACTCTTCGCATTAACTTCTTCTCTCTCTCGTTCTAACTTCTTCTCCCTAGAATCTCTGTGTTTTCTATACAAATCCTCAGGAAGCACAACGATTATGGAGTTTGTCAACGAGCACAATGAGATTACGATGCTTCAGAAGCCGAAGCAGGCCGCAGGATTTCACGACATTGTGGAATTTCTCAAGTCCACTCATATTTCTTATGCCCTAACGGTGAATCCGACTATCTACATCGAGCATCAGACGCAATTTTGGGCCAATGCCACCGTGGAATCCGAAGATGGGCAGAAAGTCATCCAAACAAGGGTATGTGACAAACCCTTGAAAGTTTCAGAAGAACTCCTTTGCATCACTCTTCGATTGGATGATGCCTCAGGTATAACTTCTATTTCCAATGAAGAACTCTACTCGACCTTACAAAGAATGGGGTATGAAGGTCCCATTGGAGTTTTTAAGTTTTACAAGTCTATATTTCATACACAATGGCGATTCTTTGTTCATACCTTAATGCATTGCATGTCAAAGAAAACTACTGGATGGAGTGAGTTTAGCAGTACCATTGCTTATGCCCTGGTCTGCTTGGCCACTGCCAGGAAGTTTAATTTTTCACAAATGATTTTTAATGATCTTGTATCAAACCTGGAATCCAAAAAGCGGTTTTATATGTATCCAAGGTTTGTTCAAGAAGTGATAACTAAGGAATTGACGGATATACCTCAATTTGATGAGGTATATGTGCCAAAACCCCCTAAAGGGAAGGTTTTCTCAAATATGAGGAGACTTCCTAGGGACTCGGAAGGAGTTGACACACCATTGTTCTCTACAATGATGGTTGTGTCCCACACAATTGAAGGTATGGCATCAGGGTCAAGGCCCTCATTAGACACACCCACTGATGACCAAACCCAACCTTCCATCACAAAAGACATCCCTCAGTCCATTCTTGTACGACCCACTCCCACAATAACCAAAAAGTTTGAAAGAAGAAAGGTACACAAGGTTCCTTCCCTTGCTGTATCTCCTAAGAGCCCGAAGCCTTTAAGCCCTCTGTTGGAGCATTCTCCAATGGAGAATATCAAAAGGGAAACCACAGGGGTGTCTCCCAACCCCAAGAAGGTGCTCACTAAGGAGAAGGTTGAGCATGTGAGTCGCAAGGCTGCCACTACTTCTGCTAGCAAAGAGAAGGCCAGTGGTAAAATAACTAAGCCCTTCCTCACGGCAACTCAGGGTGAGAAATCATCCAGAGGTCCCAGGTGCCAAGAAACCAAGGGGGTAGGTAGTGCTTTTGCTAGGCAAGAGACACCTGCTAAAACTTCCAATGATCCTTTAAGGGAGGTAAAAACTCCTAAACAGGGTGAGGATAGATATACGTACGAGGAATTGATGGAAACTATTGCAAATATCAACATTGAGGTCATGGATCAGAAAAAGGAAATTGATGAACTCAAGAAAGTGGTCCTCTATCAAAACTCACAGCTTGAGAAGCAAAGGAAGATGATCACTAAGTTGATGCACAGAAAGAAGAAAGCTCAGTTTGTCCTTAGGAGAAGAAACCCTACCAATGATGCTTCCAAAAAGGGGGAGTTAGACTCTGATCTAAACATGGAGGATGCAAACATTGAGGGGGAGTATGAGTATAAGGTTGAGGGGGAGACTGAGGAGGCTGCAGATATTACAAAGGATGCAGAAACAGAAACAGCAGCAGAAACCGTTACTGCTGCTGATCTTACAAAGGAAGCAGAAACAGAAACAGCAGCAGAAACCGTTACTGCTGCTGATCTTACAAAGGAAGCAGAAACAGAACCAGCAGCAGAAACGGTTACTGCTGCTGAGGTTGCAAAAGAAGTAGAAACAGATAATGCTGCTGAAAAACAAAAGGCAGCAGAAACTGTTAGTGCTGCTGAGAGCCACAAAGAAGAAACAGCTGAAACCACTCCTGAAGCTGTTAAAACTTTTAAAAGAACAAAGATGGTGTCAACCAAAAGGGAACGAACAAAGTCCACAGCTTCAAAGAAGAAAGATGTAAAGAAGCCAAGGGTGGATCCAACTGTAGAAGAAGCCCAGGAGGAAGCAGTGAAAGAGAAATCTGATCCAAAAGTTGCTGAAGAAGAAGTGGCAACTTCATCAGGTCAACCAAGCAATGTACAATCACAATCAAATGCTCAATGTGATGTGTATATAACTGTGGTTAATACTAATCCAATCCAAGATGAACCAATATCTTCTATGGCTCCTGAAATCATCTTCTGGGACACATTGAAAGATGGAAGAAAGGAGTTCATCAGAATCAAAAGGGGAGATGGAAAGTTTGAAGTTTGTCCTACTTGGGGAAAACTTATCAGAACATGCTCTAGATCTGACTTGGAAGAGATGTTCAAGGTGGGAATGAGGCTATATGGAAACATGCTGACAGAGCAAGGTATGTCTATCACCAAGATGGTTCTTGAATACTTGTGCTTAATGTTCAAACCAGAAGCAGTTCAGTATTTGATGGCAAGGAATTTTCAAGTCATTACCAACTGGATGCTCATTGAGAATTGTGGAGTGTATGTCATCTCTCTTGACAATACATTTCATGAATATTATTTGGTGGATGTTGTATACAAGCACAACATGAAAAAGTTGAATGGAATGCTGCATGCTAAGTTGGTGAGTGACAAAGACTCTAAGATGGCAAGATACCTTGTAAAAAGGATTCTCAATCAAAGTCTGGGATTGGATCCAAATTTATGCGTTGATGATTAGGTTTTGGAAGCATCATCTGAAGAACTTAACTTCTCATCCTGAAAAGTCAAGTTTGGGGGAGATTGTTGGGAACTGAAGATATGCTAAGTATGGTTAGTACTGCCAGAACAACATTACTACTGCCAGATCAATGTTAGTGCTGCCAGAACAAAGATACTACTGCTAGTTCAAGGTTAGTACTGCTGAGTCATTAATGCTGCAAGAACATGATTAGTACTGCTAGACAAGTTACTACTGCTGGTACATGGTTAATACTGCTGAACAAAGTTAATACTGCTGGTATATTACTACTGCTGGAATATCATTAATGCTGCTGATCAAAAGTTAGTACTGCTGATGTCTTACGAAAACTGTTAGTACTGCTTGGGCATATCAAACATTACTACTGCTGAAAGATTATTAGTACTGCTTGAGAAGAATGAAGTTAATACTGCTTGGGATCAGAACATGGAATGCGAGATTGAAGGAGATAAAGATGGAACGATTGAAGATATACTTAAAAGAATATTCTGAAGATCAATCTTATTTTGATAGTTATCTTGTAATTATTCAGTATATATATTTGTTGATAGATAGCTATTAAGAAGACGAAGAGAAAAAAGAATACGTATACGTGAGATACAGAATTCGATTATGTTTTAGAGAGAATTAACCTCAAGGTTTAGAATCCTATTTCTAGAGAAGTAGAAGTCGTCTTGATTGAGCCTGTTCAACGAGATTGAGGTTTGGTTGTTAATCTTGTGAGTCGAAACAGTGAATAAAAAAAAACTGTGTATTTTCTGATATATTGTTCTTTGATTGTGGGAATTAAAGTTCTATTCCGCAGATTCTTTAATTCTGAATTCTAAGTATTGTTAATCTTGTTAAGATTCGATCCTGACACCTCTGGTACTTGCAACAAATATAAAATTGCATGTTATTAGAGTTGTAGCTTGAAATAAAAATCCATAATCGAGTATAAAAACAAAAAGAATGTAGTCTATAAACAACAGTTAAACACAATTCCTGATGTTGGAACTATATATGGTCTAATAGTCAAAAATGATGTCAGGCCATCAATTCGTATAGTAACACCAAAACCAGAAAAAATAATCTAAACATCTAATTTGTAATCAAATACTAACCGAGTAAGGAATAAGTAACTAACCATGGTGTGCAAGTTTCAGAACCATAAATCCAGAAGATGAAAAAAGTAAATAAAATGAGAGAAACGAGTTGTAAGCCCAATTAATAAAACAAAGTCTGAGGCACCCAATAAAATGGGTTTTTTTTGGTCGAAAAACCCAGCAAATGGTGCTTTTTGTGTCGAAAAACATAACAGAAGAGCTATTTTCTGGGTCGAAAAACGATAGCAAAAGGGCTGTTTTTTCTGGGTCGAAAAATGGCAGCAAAAGGGATATTTTCTGGGTCGATCAACAGCAGCAAAAGGTCTGCTTTTTGGGTCGAAAAATAACAGCAAAAAGGCTGTTTTTTGGGTAGAAAACAGCAGTCGAAGGGCTGTTTTTTGGTCAAAAATCAGCAGTCGAAGGGTTGTTATTTGAGTGCAAAACCGAACACAACAACCTTCAATGGTGCTGTTTGTCGGATGTCAGTTCACTAGGGACTATTTGGTGACCATTTCGGAAAGCAAAATAGTTATTTTAGAGGACTGTTTAGAGCTGTTTTATGGGGTTACTACTTACTAGAGTTGTTATGGGGAGGGGCTGAATTATGGATTAGAATTGAAATACCATCCTTTGTAGATCGTATATGAGAAGAGACGTTTATGACTAAGGAAAAGTAGATAACCGACTAACCTTTAAGTCAACGATGACAAGCCTTTTTTGGCCAAGCCACAAAACTATCAATTGCATCCCCTAATGTTTTGTGCTCACCAGCTTGTATCGGTAAAAAAGCAGCCGACTTTATGCTTTCATCGATGGAGACTCTATAGCAATCATCATTAAGAGTAACTACGTGTATTTTTTGCTTGTCTGATGAATAATAAACTTTACTGCGTGCAACGATGGATCTCAAATCTGGATGCGCCAATTTGCATTCTGCCGTCTACAAAATTACAAGGCATATAAAACATAAAGCTCAAATCTACAATAAATGAATCTAGATAGAAAAAAAAACATACTGTTGGGCCTATAGATGGAACATCTTGAGATGCCATAATCTCAGATTCTTGCAGGTTAATATTAGAAGGCGGGATAGCATTAGAAGGTTTCTGCCTAGATCCAGGAGACTTTTGGCTACTAGTACAAGTTAGTTGAGTAGAATGTCGGGGTGGATCAGGAAGTGAAGATGCCAAACCACTTTTCAAAGAATCCTGAAAAGTGTGGTTAAGCAATTTATATAATTTGCAATGATTTATTGAAGTAGTCTCTTAAAGATACTTTCAAACAAAGAACAAATCAATACCTGTCTTTTAGACTTGCTATTTGCAGTAGGAAACTATGGTGATGCCATTCCATGAGAAGCAAGAAGAGAAACTAATTCTTCCAGTTTACGACCTTGTTCTTGTATCGTTGCAGACAAATGTTTAACTTCTTCATCCTTCAATGCCAATGCTTTATCTTGGTCTTGCATATTCGCCAACAAATGCTTAAATTCCCCGTCCTTCGATTCACGCAATTTCCTCTCAACATCTAGTTGCTTCTCAAGTTGAGCAATTCGTTCATTTGATGAGCCTTTGCGTCGAGGAATGTTCCAATATTTTGTTGGAGTGACTCCCTTTCCAACCCCTCTTACACGTCCGCTATGATCTTTGCCAAACACTAAAGTGAGGGCATCAGTACCTTGATCAGCCTTTACGGATCCTTCTGCAAGCTCCTTTTCATGAAAAATTTGTACACAAAATTGGGTAAAAAATGAGTTTAAGTTTGATTAAAATTTGCACACTTGCTTTAGTAAAAATCAGGTTAATAACAAGTTCCACACTTCTTACAATTTCATTTGTGACATTCCTAACATCATCATCTTTGTATTGTCCATCTTTCATTTCACGTGCCTTCCTCCACATCAAAGACCGGACAGGTATTTCATCTTCATCGTCGACAAGTTCTTTATTCTTGACCTAGTATTTCATTAAATACACATTACTTAAATAAATAAAGACAGAATAGTGATCAAGTTTAATATGCATGGGGACCTAATATTTGAATCTAGGGTAATGATGCACTTAAGGTGGATAAATGGGAAACTATTGTTATGACTCGAATAGGAAATCACATACAATAAGACAATGGACTTACTAGTTTTTCTCTTAGTCCCGAGTATCCCAAGCGTCCCAACCGACGTGGGTACTTGGCCTTGGCATGCGCTTGTTTTGCCGCATTAGAAACATCCTTTCAACGTAGATAAATTTTTACATCAATACTTAGACTAAAAAATAATGATAAAATAACGATAATATGTGTACAATTATGACCTTGCACTCAGGTGAAAGTCTCCATTCCACGAACTTTTCCCAATCTTCTTGTTTCACGATCCCATCGTACTGTTCAGGAACGACTTTGAGCTTCCTGGATTTACCTATATTAGGTTGAATATACTTCACATATAACTTCCTTCTAAAATCACGAAGATGCTCAGCGAGATAACACATCATTTGTTTCCTTCTTGAGTCATCAATTTCATAATATAGCTGTCATAATATGCAATAGTGTATTAGTCATGTGTACTTAATAGAAAAATAATTAAATAGAATATTAACCTTAAATATAAAAAATAGCATATGCGTACCGTTATTGAATCCCAAAGCTTGTCTTTTAGCTCTTTCTTCACTTTTTTCCATTTTAAGAAGCGAAGTCCGACATCCCGTCTAACCAAGTCCCCTAAAAAACTAGAGAATTTTGCTCTATATTTCCCAACCGGTCTGCCCCATTTATCAAACTCTACTACATGTTTCTCTCCTTTAGAATCGTTAAAACAATCCCCAATTACGTGGATATGCAAATGTTATAAATATTAGTAACGTTGTATATATAGAGATTGCATATAAACTTGCATTTTTCCTTTTTCCCTTTTTTTGAAAGGCACGACAATTTTATTACCAACCAAACCATACAACCAAGTATCAATAAGCGACCCAAACACTACCCGCTGTTCTTATTCCAGCATGCAAATGTGGTTGACCCAAAAGAATAAGCCGACCCGTCCATGTGATCTACTTATGTATTAATCTTCAATCCTGCTGCTAATATACTATAGCTTTACCACATTAGGATTAAAGTATTGTGTGTTGTAGTATCATTAAATATTGGACATATTTTTCTTTTTTAACATATTTTTTAATCCACAGATTGAACAAAATGGATAAATCTTGGATGCGAACAAATAGAATGAAAAAGCCGTATATAGATGGAGTCGCTACGTTTCTCAAGTATGCTGTCCACCAATTGAAAATTTTGAGGAATATGGACCCACTGAACACGGCCGAAAAAATTAAGATTCCATGTCTATGTGTGTTTTGCTTAAACCATTATTCTCTTGATGTTGATGAGGTAGATCATCACCTATTCAGCAAGGGAATCGATCCAAACTATATCAATTGGACTAAGCATGGGGAAAAGGACGAGTCATCAAGAAGTACGCATGTTAACGTCGATGATAATCTATACAATGAAGACTTTGTTGATTCTACAATGGGAATTCCAACAGATGCTTTAGAAACTATTGAAACGGTTCAAGCTACAGAAGAAAAATTCATAGAGAACCATGAGAAGTTTCAAGAGCTACTCGTAGATGCTGAAAAACCCTTATACAAAAGGTGTCCCAACTTTACAAAGCTGTCTGCAATGGTTCAGTTGTTCAACTTGATGAGTAAGTACGGAGCATCAGACAAGTTTTTTAATGAACTACTAGTTTTGTTAAAAAAGATGCTCCCTGAAGGTAATTAGATGATGAGTAGTACATATGAGGCAAAGAAAACATTGAAAGCAATGGGTTCAGTGTATAAAAAGATACATGCTTGTATCAATGATTGCATTCTTTACAGGAATGAGTATAAGGATTTAAAAGT
Organism: Saussurea involucrata; assembly: GCA_033807775.1. Lineage (NCBI taxonomy): Eukaryota > Viridiplantae > Streptophyta > Magnoliopsida > Asterales > Asteraceae > Saussurea > Saussurea involucrata. The sequence goes on from CM066318.1 coordinate 87,927,513, forward strand.
GTGTCCAACTTGTGGTAAATCAAGATGGAAAGTGGACGATAAGACAGGAAAACAGTATGAGCATATTCCGGCAAAAGTGTTGTGGTACTTTCCCATCATCCCAAGGCTTAAACGACTGTATCAATCAAAGATCACAGCCAAAGATTTAATATGGCACGAGACGACTAGAAAAAAAGATGGTGTTTTACGTCATCCAGCTGACTCAGAAGCATGGAGAACGATAGACCACAGATTTCCCGAAATTTCAAATGATCTAAGAAATCTTCGTTTTGGCATTTCGGCTGATGGGGTTGATGTAAACAGAGGAAACAAACATCATAGTGTATGGCCAGTTTTAACCGTGATTTACAACCTTCCACCGTGGTTGTGTATGAAAAGAAAGTTCATCATGCTGTCATTACTAATATCAGGTACCCCTTCTAATGATATCGATGTTTTTTGGAGCCTTTGGTTGATGATCTTGAACTATTATTTGAGGTGGGAGTTGAAACATATGATGCATGTACACAAGAAAATTTTACTTTACGTGCAGTTGTTTTATGGACAATAAACGATTACCCTGCTCTTGGTACATTGTGTGGTTGCCCCTACAACGGATATAAAGGTTGTGTAGTATGTCGGAAAAAACTCAATGTGTTAGACTTCCGTACTCAGGAAAACAAAGTTATGTTGGTCATAGAAGATACCTACCATATGATCATCCATTTAGAAGGCAGAAAAAGGCATTCAATGGAAAACAAGAATTGGACGATGCTCCGACGCCTATGAGTGGGGAAGAAATATACGAGGAAGTGAAATCTATAGACAATTCATGGGGAAATGGAGCGAAGGATATTGAAGAGAAACAAGAAAACATCGTCAAATAGGGAAAACAAGGAAACCATGTATTGGAAGAAATGCAACATATGGCAACGACGCCTAAGATATTGGCAATATAATTCTGTCCAGTATTGTATAGACTTCATGCACGTTGAAAAGAATGTGTGTGAGAGTCTTGTCGGTACATTGCTACACATGAATGGGAAGACGAAGGATGGGTTAGCTTCTTGAATGGATTTGGTGCATTTTGGGTTGAGACCAGAGTTGGGACCTCAGGCACATGGCAACAAAACAATACTTCCCGCAGCATGCTATACATTAACCAAGGAGGAAAAAGACATGTTTTGTGCAACATTATACGATTTAAGGGTTCCACAAGGTTATTGTTCAAACTTTGCTAGCCTTGTGAGTCGAAAAGATCGTAAGTTGATCGGACTTAAATCCCATGACTGTCACATGTTAATGCAACAGTTTTTGCCCATTGCGATACGTTCAATTATGCCAAAATCGACGAGATATGCTATTATCAGGTTCTGTTTCTTTTTTCAGAGCTATATCTAGGAAAGAAATCAACGTGGAAGAGTTGGAAAAACTGCAACAAGAACTTTGTGTGACGTTATGCTTGCTTGAGAAATACTTTCCTCCATCTTTTTTTGATATCATGATTCATTTAACTGTGCATCTTACTAGGGAAGTGAAATTATGTGGTCCAGTATGCTTTCGATGGATGTATCCATTCGAAAGGTGTATGAAGGTTATCAAAGGTCATGTGTGAAACAAAAATAAACCAGAAGGATGCATCGCTGAAGAGAATGTTGCAGAAGAGACAATTGAGTTTTTCAGTGATTACCAAAGAAGCATGAAGACGGTAGGAATTCCCCCTGACAAGCATAACACATATGACAATGATGAAGATTCTCATTATATTAATGAGGGAAGACCGGTGTTAGCCGGTAAATTGATGAAAGTTTGTCCCGAAATGTTGTCGAAAGCTCATTTCTAGGTATTGCGGAATACACTTGATGTTGTGCCTTATATCGAGTAAGTATTAGATATTTTTTTCATTATTTTATTGTACAACATTTACAAATAAGTATGAAATTGATCATTGTATTTTCCAGTCGACACATGGACAATTTGAAAAACCAACATCATGCACACTGACAAGCATGGCTGGAGAAAGAGCATAGTAAAATGTTTGGCCAATGGTTACGAAATGAGGTAAAAGTTATTTTTGCTATTATAGTTTCCTTTTAATGTGAAAACTCATGCTTATGTTTATTTTTAGGTCGAGAGAGAGTTGGCAGTCTCTAAAGAAAATATAGGAGAGACCTTAAGGTGGATATCGCAGGGCCCACACCTTGAGGTAATGATCTACGGTGCATATCACATCAATGGATATTTGTTTCGCACAAAATCTTGTGAAGGTAGAATCTACCAGAACAGTGGGGTTGGTGTAGAGGCAACTGACATGCACATTTCCAGCGATGGTGTAACCTATGGTCAAGCGTTTTATTATGGTATTTTACAAGAGATATGGGTGCTGAGTTATCATACAAGAAAAGTTCCTCTTTTCAAGTGTGACTGGGTTGACAATAGGCAGGGTGTAAAAAAAGATGGTATTGGCTACAACGTGGTTGATCTTAATAGGTTAGGACATAAGGATGATCCATTCATTTTAGCATCACAAGCTAAACAGGTTTTCTATGTGAAGGACCAACTTGATAAGAAGAAGTCTCTCGTCTTCATGACACCTTCCAAAAACTACAGAGATGCCTATGATGATGTCGACGAGGAATTTAGTACCGTAATTCTTCCTCACAATGATAACATCTTGCCGCTTGTAGATCCGCTTGATTTGGGTAAGGAATCTTGGGATGATTACTTTCGGACCGACTGTCGGGGTATAACTGTACACAAAGCAAACTAACATGCTCCAACTCTCTTTATGATTTATAGTTGACATTGGTATATAAAACTTTTCGTTGTTCACTTTCTCTAGTACCTTCGTCATATATATATTTTTAAGTATACTGTGTTTTTTTAAAGGTTTTGCGAGTCATGATTAATATGGATGCTCTTTATACATAAGCTTATGGTTAGGTGGTTGTTGATCGGACTTTTGGTTTAATTTGCCTACTCTATCTGGGATATGCTAAGGCTCTTGTTCATTCTATTTTTATTACTAGAGATATTTGTATGTTGGGGATCAGCTCTGAGTGCCTAATGTCTTGGTATTGGTTTTTAGGAGTTATAAGGTGGGATATAGAGACTTGTCTGAGTGTCCCTTTCAATTTGGTTACACTATTTGTAGATATAAGCTATTACAGTGGTTGTAGTTTCATATTTTGTTACATATTCTCCCAATTCTAGTTTAGCATGGTTTTCGTCTTTGGTAATTGATTTACATTAGGTGGTCTTAGATGCTCGGTCAAACTTATGGATTTCCCTCTGGTCTGTTAAGTGGTCTATTAAGTGGTAAGTGGTCTGTTAAGTGGTCTATTAAGTGGTATGTTAAGTGGTCTGTTAAGTGGTCTATTAAGTGGTATGTGGTCTGTTAAGTGGGTTGTAATGGGTTATATAAGTTATAACGAGCTATAGTGTTAAGTGGACTATTAAGTGGTATGTTTTACTTGATGGTTGTGTTGTTGGTCTGGGATTAGATTGCAACATCCAGGTGATCAGGAACATGTTCATATGCTTCTAGAAGATATCAACAAGCATCCCAGAAAACACCGAGTTCTCTCCATTTTTTGATCCTCAATCTCTCTCAAAACATCACCGAGGTACATGTTTTCATTGCCCTTAGTTTTATATTGTTACTTGATTCTTCCAACAAACTCATAAATGTATGATTTATATGTGTTTTATGTGTTTATTATTGATGGCTTAGTGCATAAACAGGCCCGTGCATAGGGGTGTGACAAAGTGTTCTACCGCACAGAGCCTCCGATCGTCGGGGGCCTCAGAATATTTTTTAAATTTTTACCTGTAGCAATATTGGTTTATAAATTAATTAATACAAACATTTATACAAACCAATTAGTAGCGCAGTGGAAAGGGCTTGATATGCGTGTGTCTCTACCCCGTGTATCCCAGGTTCGATTCTTGGGTCCTTTACCACTATTTCTTGTTTTTTTTGTCTTAAATCAGTTTTGTTTTATTACAAAAGTTTTTGAGCCTAACTAAATATACAAAATTCTGAGAGATTCTTTAATTTTCTATAAGGATGATTTAAATATTTTTTACTTTTTCTATTTTTTACTAATTAGATAATTAAATTAAAAATTAAATATATGAAATTCTAACGATTCTTTAATTCTTTTTAAGGATGATTTAAATATATAAATATTTTTTACTTTTCCTAATTTTTACTAATTAGATAATGAAATTATATAACCTTTTTAGTAAGTTATTTGTATAATTTAGTTTTCAAGTTCAAATTTTAGAATTGTTATTTTCATCAATCTTTATTGGATTTTTTTTAATGAAATATCTAGCTTAAAGATTTAGACCATCTCTAATTTCTAGTGTATGTTAAAATTGAATAAGAAAATAGAGAAAGTAAAGGCTTTTAAAACTTAATCTTTAACATAGCGATATTTTATTTTAATTGTTGGTTAAATGTGTTATGATTTTAATAATATAACTAATGCCGAAATTACTAATATGGAGTATCTGCTTAAGTTGAATGTATTTTTTCTTTGAGATTCTTTATTTTAGAAAAATTATAGAATAGCCGTTAAAGATGTTTTGAATAACTTTGGTTGTTTCATGTTTTTGTAATGATTTGTTTTATACTTTTCTTTGAATTTAATAGAATTTAGATTTTTTTTAACATTTATTGATTTTTTCTATATATGTTCTTTTGGAATATGTTTAATTTTTAATATATTAATTTTTAATAACAATAGATTAATAAAAGGTTCTTGTTGATATGTATATTCGTAATTATCATAATAATTGATCAATTTTATATAATGAGATTGTTATTCATACACCCTCTTCACTCACATACATGTTATTTCTTAGCATCTACCTCTTTTTCGGGACACCTTGAAGGAGGGGTTATGAAATTTAAAAAACACTAACATTTATTAAAAAAAAATTGAATCCCCGATAACATAATAACATTAAAAATTAAAATTTAGTGTTGAAAAGAAGAAAAGATGAATAATTTGTTCAAAGTCAAAGATGAGTTATTCGTCGATTTATTATCAAATAAACGTTGACATGTAGTAAAATAATTTAATAAAAAATTTAAATAAATTATTATGGAGTCATCTAATTTTTCGTACAGGGCCTCCAAAATCTCAGGAACGGCCCTGTGCATAAATGATGTGGGTATGTCTGATTTTGTGAAGAACAAGTGATTTTTTGAAGGAAAAAAAAATCTAGATTTGTTTGGGTTTCATGGTAATGTGATTATATATGTATAAAGAACTGCTCACATGAACACCAATACACCATGAACCATCTTTACTGGTTCAACCATCTCTTGACTCCAAAAGGTCAACCTATTTAATAGATTTTCGTTGAACCTCTATACATGTTTTACTGTTTGATAGAATACTTTTTGTGGGTTATCTTGAAAAAATGCAACTGCACAATCTAAATCTAAATCTAATTAGTTTATCTATTTGTTTGTTGGTGGAAATGGAATCTTAAATTATTGAGCTAGATAAAGGGGTGGGTAGTGGGTACTATGATGCACAAGTGATAACATCAAGTTTGAGTTTCCTATTGTGCCACCAGTGCTGGTAAAAAGGGGAGGGTACATGCGTGTTTCTAGAGCTTCAATTAGGTTGTTGGTAATGGTTTAATTATGGAGATCTAAGTTGTGCTCTTTAAAAATGGTTCATCTAAATTATGCTCTTTAAAAATGATTTTATTCTTAATTTGCTTTTGTAAATTGTTTTTGTAAGAATATGTTGAACCCCATCGGATTATAAGCTCGAGAAAAAGGATCAAACAAGTGTTTTTGCTGTCCATTTGAAAAGTACAGATCTGTCCATATGTTTACTATTTCAAAATATGCAGAGTTAGACTTGGTTACAGCCTAAAAAACTAGAGTTGTTGTCAGCTTTGCACAACTGTAGCATTTTGACCATATATCTCTCATTATAGCTCCAAATTTTATGATTCCAGATGCGTTAGAAAGATAAGACACAGTTGAACAACTTTGATGCTTTGAGTTTTCTCAAAATCAAGCCGCTGACATCTCAAAAACAGTGTTGAACTCAAGTGATAGATGTTGGACAGAAAACTTATGTGTTTCGAAGCCAATTCATGACATGTTTATGCAAATATATGTTAATTTTTAATTTATTAAAGTTTTTAATATCCAAATTTGGTTGAACTTTTATTTAAAATATATATGTACGTATGCATCAAATATGTAATATTATTATGTTATGCAAATCTGCATTTGTGCGTTCCTGATATTGATCAATTGAATTAGCTAGTATCAAACAGGGTTCAAATGAGTTACAATGGATCATATTGGGTTACATTATATCATGTTGAGTTACATTATATCATGTTGACTTACATTTTTTGAGTAACTGGGCCATATTCGGTCACAATGGTTGGTCACAAAAAAATATTAATAACCATAGTAAAATTTATGACATACAGTTACACTTAATTTTAAGAAACGTTGCTATAAGTTATCTTTTGATAACACAAAAAATAGAAAATCGTGACCAATTCACGACATATAATTACACTTAACATGTAGAGTTATTGCTACCAGTTACCCGGTCACAAAAAATATTAAAATCATAGCCAAATTGATGACATACAATTACCCTTAATTTTTAAAAACGTGGCTATAGATTATCTTTTCGTCACACACAATAATAAAAAATCGTGGCTAATTCACGACATACAATTACACTTATATAACATGTAAAATTATTGCTACCAATTACCCTTTTGTCACAAAAAATATTAAATATCATAGTCAACTTCATGACATATAGTTACGGCTTAATTTTTTGAAACGTGCCTATATGTTATCTTTTTGTCACAAAATAATAGAAAATCATGGGTAACTCACGACATAAAATTACGCTTAGTATGTGAAATTATGGCTACCAGTTACCTTTTGGTCACAAAAAATATACGAAACCATAGCCAAATTCATGACATATAGTTACGCTTAATTTTTAGAAACGTGGTTATAGGTTATGTTTTGGTCACACAGAATATTAAAAACCATAGCCAAATTCATGACATATAGTTACGTTTAATTTTTAAAACGTGGCTATAGGTTAACTTTTGGCCACACAAAATATTAAAAACCATAGCCAAATTAATGACATATAGTTATGTTTAGATTTTAGAAGCGTGACTATAGGTTACCTTTTGGACACACAAAATATTAAAAACCATAGTTAAATTCATGACATATAGTTACTCTTAATTTTTCAAACGTGGCTATTACTTTTTGGTCACACAAAATAAGTAACCAGTCGCCAATTCAAGACATATAATTACACTTAAATCTAGAAGCATGACTATTAGTTACCTTTTAGTCATGCAATCTACTTAAAATCGTGACAATAACTATTTATTAGTAACGCAATTGATTCATCAGAATCATGACTAATGGTCAGTTTTAAATTATTTTAATCATGGTTTTAACCATACTAATAGCTACACATATTGCATACTAACTGTGGCGAAATCATCACATATAGTTACGTTTCATATTTATAACCGTGACTATTGTTACCTTTTGGTCACACACAAAAATAAAAACCATGAGTATTAACACCGAGACTTTCAGCCATGTTTTACAATTTTCGTGGCTATATATTTATTTCTTTCGGTCACAGAAAGTTTTCTTTATGTGGCCATATGTTGGTCTATGGTCACGGATAATAACCATCAAAATACAAAACCATGGTTTAGACAAAAACCATGACTATATGTCTGCCTATAGTCACGGTTTTTAGTCAATACTTGCCACAAAATAAAAATTATGGCAGTAAAGAACCATTTAGTCACTGTTTAATGAAAACCATGGCATTATGTTTAAACATTTTTGTAATGGCCACGCTTTTTTGAGTTAAGTCGTGGCTAACCCAATACTCAAACTTTAGTTATGACTTTTAGCCACAGTTCTAAACCTAACCGTGACTAACTTTATTTTTAAAACCGTGGCAAAAACCCACTTTTGTACTAGTGTCTATGGGCTCTAAACGTGGGTCTTTCACTAGTTCTTTCCCACTCCGCAACTGAACTTCCTTACAATCCTTTCTTGTTTTCTTCTCGGGTTGGCTTGGGAATGTCCCCTGACTCCGAATACTCAACGCATCTGCCATCTGACCCATTTGTCCTTCAAGAATCCGGATCGATGCGGTATTCTGATTCGTCGCAGCTCTTATCGTCCCGACCGAACTTGCCAGTGTCCCAACGGACGATGTCAACTCTCCAACCGCATTGTCCATCTTTGAAACAAACTTCATCATCATCTCCTCCAATCCAAACTTCTTCTCCCCTCCTTGCCCCTCTTCTTGTCTTCTTTGGTGGTAACCTGGAGGGCGATAAACATTAGAAGATTGAGTAGAAGGGTTAGAATTATTACCGAATTGGTTTTGTTGCTGCTGGAACATCGTCTCTTTCTGTGCATTCTAGGGTTAGCTCCACGAGAAATTGGGACGTCGTTTCCATCCCTCGTTGTAAGTGTTAGAGAACAGGTCGTTCCTCGGTCGGTTGTTGCGGTTCTGCAAAAATTACACTTGTTCCGGTGGAGGCATTTCTTGAGATGAACCAAATGGCTCTTGGCAGCCCATATCTCCTTGGAATGACGGTTGAATCACCGTCCCTTTCAGCTGATTTGTAATGGCCGCAAACTGTGCTTTGATAGCTTTCAGCTCGTCTGTTTCTTACACACTTGCCACCCTCCTAGTGGCTGCCCGAGGTGTGGCATAACTATGATCCGCGAGATTCTCAATCAGCTCATATGCGTCTTCGTATGACTTATTCATTAATGCACCACCTGCAGCGGCTGTGAGATCATTCTTGTACTGTGGATGCAGTCCTCCAAAGAAAGTTTGGATGACCATCCATTCTTGCAAACCATGGTGGGGGCATTTTTTAAGCATCCCTTTGTACCGCTCACAGGCTTCGTACAGTGACTCCTGATCCCACTGAGAGAAGTGGGTGATGTCTGACAATAGTTGGGACGTTCGACCCGGTGGGAAGAATTTATTCAGAAAGGCAGTCACCATGTCGTTCCACGTGCGAATCTGCCCGACTGGCAGACCCTCCTCCCAGTCAATAGTCGACCCCTTAGTGAAAACGGAAAGAGGCGTAGCTTGATTGCATCCGGATCAACTCCATTCACCTTGAAGGTGTTGCAGATTTTCTCGAATGTTCTCAAGTGGCTGTGCGGGTCTTCCGTTGCTACTCCTCCGAACATGTTTTCTTGCACCAATTGGATGGTGTCGGTCTTGATTTTGAAGTTGGTTGCTGCTATCGGAGGAACATATGGCCCTCTTTGTATGGCCCCTATGTTCGGGTTGGAAAAGGCTCTCATAGGAACCCTTGGTGGTGGTACGCGGTTATTGGGATTCCGGTTGTTACGATTGTTGTTAACCGGAATCTCGTTGTTGAGATTCTGGTTGACTGGAATTTCATTGTTATTCACTGGAATCTCATTGTTACAATTGTTGTTGTTGAGATTCTGATTGACTGGAATTTCATTGGTGTGCACCGGAATCTCGTTGTTACCAGGGATCTCATTGTTGATTGGCATTTCTTGATTCTCAGGGATCTCCCAATTGATGACGTTCTCCATTTCTTGCAGATGTCTGAGTCTCGTTTGTCTCCTTAATCGCCTCGCAGTCCTCTCGATCTCTGGATCAAATGGTTCTAGTTCACCAGAGGAACTTCTTCTTAGCATAAACTAGAAGTGACCTGCAGCAAGGGATAAGTCACAAGTTAGATCTCGTACCAATGGAATAGCAAGAAAATTGGATCGAAATTGCGAATTTAAATAAAAACAATGCAAAGAAAAGAAAAGAAAGAAAGAAAAATGCTCAATGTAATAATTCCTACAGCTGGTAGTGATATTAACACAAAACAAGTTCCCCGGCAACGGCGCCAAAAACTTGATAGGCGGGTTTACACCCCCCTTTGACTAACCTCAAGTGTACGGTGTCGTCTCAAGTAGTACGTACGGAAGTACGAGTATCGAACCCACAGGAACCAGGTGTTAAGTACCACAATGACTGTATTAACTATTAACTGAACGGTCGTAAATTGGTTTGGTTTGGTTTTCTGAAAGACTAAAATAATTAAGCATACGAAAAACGTAGAACAAGATGATTAATTGAGATATCTAGAGAGAAGATGGAGGGTTGGAGTCTGAATGGATCAATTAATAAGAACTTTAAATGATTTATGATTGATTTTAATAGTCAATAAATTGCAAAACCCCGAATCATTGTACTCTTTCAAGCTACAATGAAAATTAACTTAATTAAGAATTGCTTATCTCTCGATCATACAATTGAATTAAGTTAAGGAATAAGGTTGAGTACACAACACCGAAGGAATTGGTATATCTCTATCCAATTCCTACCGATGGCAATCGAATCCGACCTAAACTTGAGGCTTTTCTCAAACGAACTCAAGATCTGTAAAATCGTTAAACAAGTGATCAATTTATTAAACGCAGTAAGCATAGATTCAAAAGCTTCATCCATCTATTAAAAACCAAAACACGAATCATTCAAAATCTACAACTATGACCCAAACGTCATCCAACCCCCCAACATGTAGTTTAGCTCATGTTGGGGGTGAAAGATGGAAACCGAAAGGTTACAAAAGATGCTAAAGCTATCATTGTTCAAGAAAATCTAGAAAGAAAATAAGTAACTCCCTAAGAAGAAATCCCTTCCTATCTCACGTACTCGTTCGTCTTTAATTCCTTGCTTCGATCCGTTTTCCTCGTGTTCTTCCCTTCAAAAATCTCTTTTTCTATCCCAAAAATCGCTTCTTAGTCGGCCGTCTTCGTCTGAAAGTCAAAAGTGTCTCAACCCTAGCTGCAGGAAATGTTTTAGTAAACTGGACGTCGGGGCCAGCATCGGCGCAGATTGACTGGCGCCAAGACTGGCGCCAGGTTCTGGAATCTTTCTCGGCGCAGATGTCGGCGCCAGTTCACTGGCGCGGAGATTGGCGCCAAGCACTGTTTCACATCTTTCTCGATTTTTCTCGTTTTCAACTCCGAAATTCAAATTTGATGCTCTTTTGGACGAAAATGATTGTACCTATACTTTCTTACCAAAAACCCGTTAAACACTCCTATCTTACTTGAAGACACGCTGATAACTCTATTTTTAGAGTTATTATTTCCTTTTATTTTTATTTTATTTCGTCAATTTTTAGCCATTTCACTTCTCAAAACCCCCATTCTAGGTAATATTCATGAAAATGAGGAAAAAGAGTGAACCATAGTTTTTATAAACCATTTTGGTAGAGTTTTGGTGTTTTTTCACGAAATATCCGCAGTGACTTGCGCATCCCACTCCAGACCCCACTATCGAGCAGAGAAGAAGACAAAAGAAAACCAACTCTTAGTTGGGAAGTAAAGTTCTGGAGAATGGAAGGTTCAATTGGCAGAGGCAATGGATTGAGAAGTACAAACATGTTCCTAAAAGCATGGCAAGATGAATTGGTTAATAACCCCCATGGTACTTTAAAGTTGACTTTTTGGAAAGGTGATGGGTCATATGGGTAAAAGAACTAAAGGCTTGTGGATAGAAGTATTGCACAAAGAAGCTGAATCCTATGACTCTTCAGTCCTTATTCTCTAGTTAAAACCCATTTTTGTGTAAAACCCAACCTTTCCTCTTAGTATAAAAAGGGGTGTTGGGTTCCATTTAATTAAGCTTGCATATCTCCATCTACCACATTAAGTGATAGTTTAGTTCTAGTTGTTAGCTCTCATTTACTGCAGTAGTTCATTAAATTTCTATATTTTCAATTCCTAGTTTAATTTTTAGTTTCGAGTAATTTGTGGCAGTGACGTACCCTCGTTCCCCACTGCAGTTTTAATACAAGTCACTTTCAGTTTACTTATGTGCAACTCTTCATCTTTTGCTTTCTTTACTTCAGTAATTATGGGCTAAGCATCCTTTGGGACGTAGGAAAGAGGAGTACCTGGATTTTAGAGAAAATGCTTGAGTAATCTTTATACTTGGAATATATATTGTTTTGGTCATTCACTCTCGATTATTTCCCAATGATGCGAACAAGCCGATCACTTGTAAGGATCTAAAGTCTAGTTCTTAACTCATAAATGAGTAGAACGCAGTGACATGAGCTTGGATGATGCTAGGGGATTCGAAAGAATTCTTATGACACTTGCGAAAGTGAGGTCGGCACAGTGAGCTAATCTCAACCCACTGGAGTAGTAGGCAAGCTAGTTTGTGTATTAAAAACACTTAGAGTATTTGTCTCTACACATTCTATCGAGGCCTGAAAATATCCATTTTGAGATTACCATTGACAAAACAATAGATACTAAGAGTATGGGATTTTTACCTAAAGGTGTGAGTATTTTGTAACCGGGCTTTTCTAGCGAAAATGCCTATCTCAAGTACAAGGATCATTTTTAGGATCAGGTTTTTAATATAAAATCTAGGGAAAATCTAACCTACATTCCTTCTTTTAAATCTTAAGTAAAATCGTTAAAATAGCATTTCACCGAACCAAACCAAAATATTGCTTCTTCTGTAATTGAAACTTGTAAAAGGAAGCTCATGAGAACCATATTGTCTTGATTGCCCAGTCCCTGTGGATTCGATTATGGTATTTTACCAACTATTACTTGTTGTGACGATCATAGTGATCAGTGTACACTTGCACTTCCCATTGTGGACAGTTTGCAACCCACTGCGATTAAAACACATATTTCGCACGTACCAAGTTTTTGGCGCCATTGCCGGGGACTGGCGTGATTTTAAATCTCAAGACATTAGTTTTTGTTCGAGCCCGAGTAACTCGTTTTTCTAAGCTGTTCGTGTTGCATGCCAAGGCAACAACACGGACCTTTGGTACCAATCGATCTTGAAATAGAGAAAACTTTTCGAAGAAGGCGTAAAAACAAGAACACAGATCGACAACCCCCTGTGAACCCCACTATAAACATGGCTGGTGTAGGAGGTGAAAGACCTGTTAACCCACCACCGTTAGTGGAGACCACAGTGACGATTGCCGATAGCAAAGATCAAAAAATACGGGACTATGCTACTTCCTGAGTTGGTGATTTAAGCTCCGGAATTTTAAGACCCAACATTGTTGCACAACATTTTGAACTCAAACCGGTGATGTTTCAAATGATCCAAGCCATGGGTCAGTTTGGAGGGTCACCATCTGAGGATCCACACTCGCACTTAAAATCCTTTTTGGAAATGACTGATTCCTTTCAATTGCAAGGTGTGAGTGATGAAGCATTAAGACTAAGGCTTTTCCCTTTTTCATTAAGGGATAAGGCCAAGTCTTGGCTGAACTCACATGCACCTCACTCGATAACCACTTGGCAAGAACTTGCTGACAAATTTTTACAAAAATACTTTCCTCCCACAAGGAATGTAAGGTTTCGAAATGATATTATTTTGTTCAGACAAGAAGAAGATGAGGATGTTTCAGATGCATGGGAACGATTTAAAGATTTACTTCGAAAGTGCCCACATCACGGCATCCCACATTGCATCCAATTGGAGACCTTTTACAATGGTTTTTCCAATGCAGCCAAAATCATCTTAGATGCAACAGCAGGTGGAACATTCACAAGTAAAACCTACAATGAAGGATATCAAATCTTAGAAAAAGTGTCCAACAACAATACCGAGTGATCCAATCCTAGAACACCCGTGCCAAAGACAAACACCATTGATTCCGAGGCACTCAAAACCATGAATGCACAGTTAGTGGCCTTGACTAAATTAGTTTTGAATCAAAATAGAGGCCAAGTCAATTCCGCAACACATCTCCCTGAAAACTGTTCCCTCTGTGGAGAAGAACATGTTTTTGACTTTTGTCCAGCAAATCCCGAGTCTATTAATGTTATAGGGACCAACCCGAGGAATAACCCGTATTCGCAAACCTATAATCCAGGTTGGAGGAATCATCCGAATTTCTCTTGGGATGGTAATCCAGGACTCCAACCCCACGGGGCGAGTGATGGCCCGCAAAGACCACAAAACCCCCTTGGATTTCACCAACATCACAGTGGGCATCCCCCACAGAACTTTCAGCAAGGGAAATCCTCGCAACAGTTCCAACCACGACCAACTCAACCCGCTGAGACTCAACCATCACTCGAATCAATTCTCAAAGGTTTTATGAACCAAACTCAAGCAACCATTAGGAACATAGAGACTCAAGTAGGACAACTAGCCGTCGAAGTTAAGTCCATAACACTTAGGAGTGACACCGAACACGCTAGGGTGATAGGAAAAGGATCTGAACAAGTCAAGTCCATAACACTTAGGAGTGGAAAGGATCTGAAAGATATCACTTTTGAATCTGATGATCCGCCTCAAATACCCACTGTCCCTAAACCCACAGTGGCCACTCCTCAAGTCACTGTCATCCCCACAGTGAGAATCGATGTCCCTGAGCTTCCCACTTTTGGACCCATACCAAAACCTACTGTTCCAAAGCCAACACCACAACAAACTCAAATTGACCCACGAAATGTACCTTTTCCTGAAAGAATGAAGACTAAAAATGTCAATGTTCAGTTTAAAAAATTCTTAGACATTTTTAAACAACTTCACATTAATATACCCTTGGTAGAGGCTCTCGATCAAATGCCAAGCTATGTTAAATTTTTTAAGGATATTTTCAACAAAAAGAGAAAGTTGGGTGAGTTTGAAACTATGGCTTTGACCAAGGAATGTAGTGCCCTCCTTACTAGCAAGATTCCGCCTAAGTTGAAAGACCCGGGTTGTTTCACCATTCCATGCACAATAGGAGGACAAGAAGTAGGTCAAGCACTCTGTGATTTGGGAGCTAGTATAAACTTGATGTCGTTGTCCATTTTCAACAAGTTAGGTATTGGAGAGGCTAGACCCACAACCGCGACATTACAACTAGCCGATCGGTCCATTGCCTACCCAAAGGGAAAAATAGAAGACGTTTTGGTCCAAGTGGATAAATTTATCTTCCCCGCCGATTTTCTAGTTCTAGATTATGAGGCCGATAAAGATATCCCAATCATCTTAGGGCGTCCGTTTCTTGCAACCGGACGTACTTTGATCGATGTGCACAAAGGGGAACTCACTATGAGAGTCAATGACCAAGAGGTAACATTCAATGTCTTCAAGTCCCTTAAGTACATAGAAACCGAAGACTGTTTTGCCTTGAGTTCAATTTATGGAACCCACGGTTTTGATTCAGTGACCACAGTGGGGAGTGAGAGTGAGCACTTTGACTCTGAGAGTGATTACACTTTTGAGGATGAGTGTAACGCATTAGTGGCAGCCTTTGAACCTCTGGACTTTAAGGACATAGATGTTCAACCCCCTTCAATAGAACAACCTCCCGAGTTAGAGTTAAAGCCATTGCCTTCCCACTTGAAATATGCTTATCTCGCTAAGGATAATAAACTCCCAGTTATTATCTCTTCCAAACTTAGTGAGAAACAAGAACAACTTTTGATTGATTTGTTGATGAAGCATAAGAGGGCAATTGGTTGGACCATAGCGGACATTCGAGGTATTAGCCCCTCCTTATGTCAACATAAGATTAACTTGGAGAGTGACCACCCTGGAAAAGTCCAACCTCAAAGAAGGTTGAACCCCATTATGAAGGAGGTAGTTAAGAAAGAAGTTTTGAAGTAGTTAGACGCTGGTATTATCTATCCCATAGCTAGTAGTAGTTGGGTGAGCCCCGTCCAATGTGTCCCTAAAAAGGGAGGGACGACCGTAGTGAAGAACGAAAAGAACGAGCTCATTCCCACTAGGACTGTCACGGGGTGGAGAATATGCATGGATTATAGACAACTCAACCTAGCCACCAAGAAAGACCATTTCCCCCTACCTTTCATTGACCAAATACTTGATAGGTTAGCGGGAAAAGAATTCTACTATTTTCTAGATGGATACTCCGGATACAACCAAATCCATATCACCCCCGAGGACCAAGAAAAGACCACCTTTACTTATCCCTACGATACCTTTGCATTCCAGAGGATGCCATTTGGATTATGTAATGCCCCAGCCACTTTCCAACGTTGTATGATGGCCATTTTCACCGACATGATTGAGGACACCATAGAAGTTTTTATGGATGACTTTTCTGTGATAGGGACATCATTTGACAACTGCCTGGGAAATTTAAAGAAAAGCCTAGTGAGATGCGAGACCCACGACCTTATTTTAAATTGGGAAAAATGCCATTTTATGGTAGAAGAGGGTATTGTCCTAGGCCATCTTGTCTCAAAAAGAGGGTTGGAAGTTGACAAAGCTAAGCTTGAAGTAGTGGCACAACTTCCCGAACCCACAACAGTGAAAGGTATTCGAAGTTTCTTGGGTCATGCGGGTTTTTATAGGAGGTTCATCAAAGATTTTTCAAAAATAACAAAACCCCTATGTAACCTGTTGCAACATGAAAAAGAGTTTAATTTTACCCAAGAATGTCGAGATGTCTTTGAAACAATCAAGAAAGCCTTAGTTATTGCACCCATAGTGACCACTCCTGACTGGTCACTCCCATTAGAAGTCATGTGTGACGCCAGCGAGTGGGCTGTGGGGGCTGTTCTCGGACAAAGAAAGAACAAAATCTTTCACCCCATTTATTATGCAAGTAAAACACTAATTGAAGCTCAGATAAATTATACTGTCACTGAAAAAGAATTACTTGCGGTGGTGTTTGCTTTTGATCGTTTCAGGTCGTACTTGATTGGGACGAAGGTCATCGTGCACACTGATCATGCAGCGATAAAATATTTGATCAACAAGGCCGATTCCAAGCCACGTTTGATTAGATGGGTTTTATTGCTGCAAGAATTCGACCTTGAGATCATGGATAGAAAAGGAACAAGCAATCAGGTAGCTGACCATTTGTCCAGGCTTGAGAAGGTAGTGACCACTGTAGATCCCACTCCGGTCAAAGAGAATTTTCCCGATGAACAATTGTTAGCAGCCCAACATCACGAAAATAATATTCCTTGGTATGCTGACATTGCAAATTTTTTAGCAAGTGGACTAAAGCCCCACGGGATGAGTGGACAACCATTTAAAAAGTTTTTACATGATACACGACAATATGTTTGGGACGACCCTTTCTTATATAAGATAGGGACGGACCAAATATTGAGGCGTTGTGTCCACGGGAGTGAGCAACATCAAATACTCCTTGGTTGTCACACATCCCACTACGGTGGCCACTTTGGTGGAAACCGCACTGCTGCAAAAATCTTGCAAAATGGGTTCTTTTGGCCCACTGTGTTTAAAGACTCTTTCGAATTTGTGAAAAATTGTGAGCAATGTCAACGCACCGGGAACATTTCGCAAAGGAACGAGATGCCTCTTAATAACATTCTAGAGGTAGAACTTTTTTATGTTTGGGGGATTGATTTCATGGGACCCTTTCCAAATTCAAACAATAATTTTTATATCTTGGTTGCGGTAGACTATGTTTCGAAATGGGTAGAGGCTGTTGCATGTCACTCTAATGATGCCAACACCGTGGTGAAATTTTTGCATAAAAACATTTTCACTCGATTTGGAACACCACGGGCATTGATTAGTGACGAAGGCACCCATTTTGTAAACAAAGTCATGAGCTCGGTCCTTGCTAAATATGATATACATCATAGAGTGGCCACCGCATACCACCCGCAGACCAACGGTTTAGCCGAACTTTCAAACCGAGAAATCAAAAGTATTTTGGAAAAAGTCGTTAAACCACATCGCAAGGATTGGTCAACCAAACTTGATGACGCTCTTTGGGCCTATCGATCAGCCTACAAGACTCCCTTGGGAATGTCTCCGTTTAAATTGGTTTTTGGCAAAGCTTGCCATTTACCGATTGAATTAGAGCACAAGGCGTTTTGGGCCCTTAAAGAGCTCAATATGAGTGAAGATGCTGCAGGAATTAAGAGGTGTTTACAATTGCATGAACTCGAGGAGTTGCGATACCACTCTTATGAAAATGCAAAGTTGTACAAAGAAAAGACCAAGATGTGGCATGATCGAAGAATCAACCATAGGGAGTTCATGGAAGGCCAACAGGTATTATTATTCAATTCCCGTCTTAAACTCTTTCTAGGTAAGCTAAAATCACGATGGACGGGACCATACACCGTGGTCAAGGTTAGTCCCTTTGGAACAGTGGAATTAAAGTCCCCATAGTCTGGTCAAACGTTTAAGGTCAATGGGCAGAGAGTGAAGTATTTTCTGAGCGAGAGTGCTCACATTCCATCCCACTTTAAGAAAAGTCGGAACCACTTGTAAATATTTTATTTCAGTTATTTGCTATGTTTTTATTTTTTTTGTTCTTTTTAATGCTGTGTGTAGTTTGTTTTCATGTGTGTAGGAGAAATTGCCAATTTTTGAAGAAAAAGTCAAACAATCGCTTCGTAGTGACATCGAACATGTCACTGCGCTTCCCACTGCCGAACTGACGCTGAGATGGGACGGTTTGGGGGCCCAAGAGCTGACAACATATCACCTTTTCTTACACATTAGTCTCCTTTTTCTGCCACCCTACGTCTAATTCGCCATTTTTCAAGAAAAGCCATCATATCTCTCTTTTTCTCTCAATAACCGTTCCCTCCAATTTCTAATACCCAAAAAATACTTCTTTTCCACCAAAAAGCCAAAAGACACCTTTCCTCCAAATATTTCAAACACAAATCCTTTCTCTCCTAATTTTCTCTCACGAACCAGAACCAAGAAACCCTTCCAATGGCTAGAAGCAAAAGATTAAACCCTAACCCTAATGAGCCCGACCGTACTGCAGTCCACCGCAGAACCGCCGACGACCGCCCACCGGAAAACATTACCAGCGATCTGACGAACCGCCGCCATCATCCGGCGAACATCCAATGACGACCGACGTACCAGATGCAGGGTCGTCCAAGCAAGAGGGTTTCAAAACTGCTTTTTCATCGAAAGCTTCGGATACCAGTCTGAAGCATTTTGAGGAGGAGGAATCACAAACTGAAGAGGATATTCTGAAGTTGGAAGAGGAGTACAATTAAAGACTTCTTGCACTTCGGAAAAAGAAGGAAGGGGTCGAGAAGAAACGGAAAGAAGAGGAAGAAAGGTTGGCAAAAGAGGAGGCAGAAAGAGTAAGGAAAGAGGAGGAAGAGAGAATCCGAAAAGAAGAAGCCGAACGGTTGGCGAGAGAGGAAGAGGAGAGGCAAAGGGTCGAAAAGGAGAAGTTACTTGCAGAAGCATATGAACAGGGCTACAGAGTCCTTCTGGATGTATACACGCGATCGGGATGTGGTCATGAACCAGATGTTACAAGGTGCCCATCCCCAACTAGCCGCACAGCTCCCCGAGTTTCCAGAAGGTATCTGTCCCTCTAATGACAGTGACGATGGTCTCAGCGAAGACTCTGCTGCAAGCTCACCACCGGCGACTCCTGCCCCTTGAATGGTTTGTTGGGACTGTGGTTCCCACTCTTGATGCTCTCAAAAACAATTTTTATTATCTGTTTGGTTTGCTATTCTGCCTATGGCTAGGCATTTGACAATTTGCTACTGTTTATTTTTAATGATGCATGATATCTTGCTGCTAAGCAGGTGCTTTTGGGTACTAACTTACTTCTTGTTTGAATGTTTGATTGATCCTCTTCCATTTTAAGGTGCAACTTTCGGCTTCCAACTTAAAAAGTCCCTTTTATAAGTATGACTCTCAACTTGTCACGTTAAAATGATTTAGGCCATTTTTTGCATCAAACACAACCTTTTTGTACCCCCAACCACCTCCTTCGCACCAATTTCCAAGTCACAGTGAGGACACTGTGCAATCTTAAGTTTGAGGTGGGGACTTCCAGTGTGACTTCCAGTCTTTCCACAGTGGGGACACTGTGAAGTCATAAGTTTGAGGTGGGTAAGCCATACCCCCCTCCAAAAAAAAATACAAAAACAGAAGAAAATCGGAGTGTCACTAACAAAATTGATGGTGTGCCTTTTCTAGACCATCAAAGTGCTCACTCCCAGAAAATTGATGGTGTGCCTATTCTGGACCATCAGAATACCCACTCTCACAAAAATAGTCATACCCAAATAAAGCCTGAAAGTGTACGTACTTACCCATGCAAAATACTAAACATTCACTTCTTGAAATAAAAATCTCAAAGCGAGATTCTCGGTCCATGTTTGGAAGTAGTTACTACAAAACCCTTGGGAAAAATATTCAAAGCCAAAAACCCTTCGAACCCAAGAAAGTCCTATTGATCAAATGTGAACAAGGGAAAGAGTTCGTCAGGTACAAAAGTGAAGTTTTTATTTTGGAACCGAAAGAAGCATCCATGTAGGGAGATCAACATATATTCAGAGTGAGAAGTCAGTAAGTCCCTGAAAGCTCATAAGTGCATAATTTAATTTTATTTTCTTTCTTTCTTTTTTATTACTTGGGGACAAGTAATGGTTTAAGTTTGAGGTTGTGATAACTCTATTTTTAGAGTTATTATTTTCTTTTATTTTTATTTTATTTCGTCAATTTTTAGCCATTTCACTTCTCAAAACCCCCATTCTAGGTAATATTCATGAAAATGAGCAAAAAGAGTGAACCATAGTTTTTATAAACCATTTTGGTAGAGTTTTGGTGCTTTTTCACGAAATATCCGCAGTGACTTGCGCATCCCACTCCAGACCCCACTATCGAGCAGAGAAGAAGACAAAAGAAAATCAACTCTTAGTTGGGAAGTAAAGTTCTGGAGAATGGAAGGTTCAATTGGCAGAGGCAAGGGATTGAGAAGTACAAGCATGTTCCTAAAAGCATGGCAAGATGAATTGGTTAATAACCCCCATGGTACTTTAAAGTTGACTTTTTGGAAAGGTGATGGGTCCTATGGATAAAAGAACTAAAGGCTTGTGGATAGAAGTATTGCACAAAGAAGCTGAATCCTATGACTCTTCAGTCCTTATTCTCTAGTTAAAACCCATTTTTGTGTAAAACCCAACCTTTCCTCTTAGTATAAAAAGGGGTGTTGGGTTCCATTTAATTAAGCTTGCATATCTTCATCTACCACATTAAGTGATAGTTTAGTTCTAGTTGTTAGCTCTCATTTACTGCAGTAGTTCATTAAATTTCTGTATTTTCAATTCCTAGTTTAATTTTTAGTTTCGAGTAATTTGTGGCAGTGACGTACCCTCGTTCCCCATTGCAGTTTTAAAACAAGTCACTTTCAGTTTACTTATGTGCAACTCTTCATCTTTTTCTTTCTTTACTTCAGTAATTATAGGCTAAGCATCCTTTGGGATGTAGGAAAGAGAAGTACCTGGATTTTAGAGAAAATGCTTGAGTAATCTTTATACTTGGAATATTTATTGTTTTGGTCATTCACTCTCAATTATTGCCCAATGATGCGAACAAGCCGATCACTTGTAAGGATCTAAAGTCTAGTTCTTAACTCGGAAATGAGTAGAACGCAGTGACACGAGCTTGGATGATGCTAGGGGATTCGAAAGAATTCTTATGACACTTGCGAAAGTGAGGTCGACACAGTGAGCTAATCTCAACCCTCTGGAGTAGTAGGCAAGCTAGTTTGTGTATTAAAAACACTTAGAGTATTTGTCTCTACACATTCCATCGAGGCCTGAAAAGATCCATTTTGAGATTACCATTGACAAAACAATAGATACTAAGAGTATTGGATTTTTACCTAAAGGTGTGAGTATTTTGTAACCGGGCTTTTCTAGCGAAAATGCCTATCTCAAGTACAAGGATCATTTTTAGGATCAGGTATTTAATATAAAATCTAGGGAAAATCTAACTTACATTCCTTTTTTTAAATCTTAAGTAAAATCGTTAAAATAGCATTTCACTGAACCAAACCAAAATATTGCTTCTTCTGTAATTGAAACTTGTAAAAGGAAGCTCATGAGAACCATATTGTCGTGATTGCCCAGTCCCTGTGGATTCGATTCTGGTATTTTACCAACTATTACTTGCTGTGACGATCATAGTGATCAGTGTACACTTGCACTTCCCACTGTGGACAGTTTGCAACCCACTGCGATTAAAACACATATTTCGCACGTACCACATGCGTAAACCACCCAATTTGAGATTAAAAATAATGTCGAGAATCAACATTATCACTTATCCTCGAACTTTAAGATGAAAGATCTTGGAGAAGTAGATACGATTCTTGGGATTAAAATCAAAAGGTCAGAATCTCAAATTTCTCTTAGTCAATCCCACTACATAGAGAAGATACTAACTAAGTTTCAACATTTAAACATAAAGGAGTTCAATACTCCATTTGACTCAAGTGTGAAACTTGATAAAAACTCTGGTAGAGCGGTGGCTCAACTAGAGTATGCTAGTGCAATAGGATGCATGATGTATGCAATGCATTGTACTAGACAGGATATTGCTTTTGCTGTGAGTAGACTAAGTCAATATACAAGTAATCTGAGTCCAGATCACTGGAAGGCAATTAGTAGAGTATTGGGATACTTGAAAAAAAACCAGTGATCTAGAGTTGACGTACACGACACATCCAAGAATCTTGGAAGGATACTCTGATGCCAGTTGGATAGATCTCTCAAGTGATTCAAAATCCACGAGTGGGTGGATTTATACACTTGGTGGTGGAGCGATTTCTTGGGTAAGCAAGAAACAAACATGTATCGCTCATTCGACTATGGAAGCCGAATTTATTGCCCTAGTTGCTGCGGGTAAAGAAGCCGAATGGATTAGAGATATGCTGTCAGATATCTATTTATGGCCACGTCCAACTCCTTCAATTCCCATGTATTGTGACAGTGAAGCCACACTGTCAAAAGTTTACAACGCCGTGTATAATGGGAAGTCGCAACACATAGGTCTCCGACAGAATTATGTGAGACAATTGATCGAAAATGGTACCATAGTATTGTGTATATCAAGTCGTGTGGAAACTTGGCAGATCCACTAACTAAGCCTCTGACGAGAGACTTAGTAGGATCAACTACCAGACACATGGGTCTGAAACCACGTAAAATCGGTTAGTGATGGGAACCCAACTTGGATTTAGTGCTCCTATCTCATAAGTTTAATGGGTAACAACAAGTCATTCAACTGTAGAAGGTACTATCAATCAAGATAGACCCATGCAAGGTATTTGATAGTACGTCGTTGCCGACAATGAGGATGAGTTTGATATCTTAACAAAGTTTGAAGGCATCTTAGCAACGAAGATGATATAGAATTTTGCCTATATGACTAAGAGGTGGTGCCGCCTAAAATGAAGAGTAGTGGTTCATCTTCTAGAAAGTCATGAAGAGGATTTAGCGCATGGCCATATTCGCGCTCAGTGAGAAAGCAATTAAGTAAGATGATGTGTGTAAGTAAGCCGAAGCAGTCTTAAGATTCAAGGTTTAATTCCTAAGGATACCGTTGAATTGATCTCTTCTTGCATACGTGCATGAAACAGGGTTTAATCTTAGTGACACCACTGTGACACCGTCTTATATGAATGTCAGAAAACTTTCCAACCTGGTGGGGGATTGTTGGCAGGTTGGAAATATTGTGGGAGTTTGGAAGTTTTCTTCTATCCCACATAGATGGAAATGGGGAAAACAAGGGAACCTTATAAGCCCTTCCATTCAATTGAGATTTGAATGAATTAATGGGCTTATGGTGGGGGTTTCAAAGAAGTGCAACGCACACGCGCACGCACGTGGCTGTGTCCAAGGCACGAGCGCGGTTTTCGCAGAGTGGTGCGAGGAAGCGCACTTTGCACTTCGCACGCTCGCATCGGAGCTGAGGAGCCTCACCCCGAGCTCCCGAGATTCTTTTTGCAGAGAATAATAGAGAAACGAGAGTATGTTATTGATATTTACGGTATTAATCAGTTCGAATTCGAATTTGAACTTTCAAAAACGTGTTAAATGAGTCGGAGACTAAGTCTCCAACTAACCTTAAGTGGCTCCCGATTTTCGGGATTAAGCCCACATTTTTAGCCCACGAGTTTAGTTTTTCCAGTATTGGTATTCACTGCCATTTAACACACACACAAAAAATCAGAAAACTCTCTATGTTCTCTTCTTCTCTCGGCTTTCTCTGTTTTTGGCAGCCCTTTCCCATCTCGTTTTTTGCAGCGATTTTGCTTTAAAATTCAATTATCGTTGTTGTCGATAATCTGAAAATACTGCATCAAATCCTGGGCTTTGCGGTCTTGTACTCACAGCTTTAGAGTGACCGTATAAAACCTTTAAGGACAGGTTTTCTCACTGTGCAGTTCGTTTACTCTTTGATCGACAAAACAGGTTAGTATTTAATCAGTTATCGTGTTATTTATTTTTCCGTTTACTAGAGTGAGCAGTCCGCTTCTACCTCATTCTTTAACGAATCTATCGCAAAGGATATAATTGTTTTTAGGTTAATTAAATTTGAGTTTTAATTGATAATCGTACAATTTTATTGTTCTAATACGATTTTAGTTATAAAATTGTTATCTTTATAAATAAAGTTGCAAACTTTATTTATAAAGTGGTGTTTATTAAAGTTCATATAATCTCTTGTTGCAATCTTCTATAATAAAGCTGAATTTTAATTAGTTAAGTTCAATTAATTATTTTACTGAATTTTACTGATACGAAAAATTCAACATTACCAGGTAAGACTTTCGGTCTTTTCATTCATTCTTAGGCCATCCGTACCCCATAAGGGAATCTTTCAAATATTCCAGCTCCACGTCAGCGCCACATCAGCTTTTCTCTCATCCCTCACTCAATCCCTAACAATCCCTAAACACTCGTACCCCATTCTCTCAAACCCTTTTGCCACCTCATTTATTTTAATTCTTTTATTTATACATTTAATTATTTAACAAAATAAAAATATTTATATATTTTTTAATAAATAAAAATAAGATAAATAATAAAAATTAAAATTCATATCATTCATTAAAAATAAAAATTACAAAATAAATTTAAAAATCTACTCGTCGTCATTGTTGGTGAACCGGGTTGTGGCGAATCCATATTGTTTAAAATAAGAGGTTGAGAGAATTTGAGAGAGTTTGAGAGGTGTGAAAAATAAGAGGTTGAGAGAATTTGAGAGAGTTTGAGAGGTGTGAGAAATAAGAGGTTGAGAGTTAAATATATAGTGGGATTAAATTGAGAATTTTTTTTTACAAAGAGCCGTTCAACGGCATTATTTTTAAAAATTAAATAATTTTTTTTAATAAAGCTTCGGGATGAATCGGGAACCCATCCCCGAAATCCATCCCGCCCCGCTGAACCCGCACCCCCCGTAGCCCATACCGAGCCATCCCGCTGCCCATCCCGAATGGGCTACGGATGGCCTTACTAGGTAAAAAATTTTATCCTTGTCATATCAATATGACTAAATAGTAAGTAACGATAAACACTTACACAAATAAATGTTTGGTAAACGCGGCTTACATTTTGTTAACAACTTGATTCATTTTGTGCATTTTTTAGAGTAAATTACATAAATCGTCCCTGTGGTATGGTCACTTTTTAGATATCGTCCCTAAAACGAAAAAATTACTGCGTCCTTGTAGTTCGACTAACCGCACACAGAGGGTCCCTCCCTCTAACGCCGTCTGTTAACCCAGTTAACTCAAGGGGTATTTTGGTCTTTTTACGTTTGTTTTTGTCTTTATCCTAAAAGAAAACTAAAAAACAAATAAATAAATTAAAAAATACCCACCCCCTACACCCACTACCCCCCCCCCCCTCCTCCTTCTTCTTCTTCCTCACGACACCCCCCCACCCCCTTCCTCACCTTTCTTCTTCCCCACCTCCAGCCACCACCCCCGGCCACCACTTGAAGCTGCAAATCGTAACCACCTCCATCCTTGAGACCTGCAACTCTCTCTCTCTCTCTCATAGTATTCAAAAGTCGAGAATAGTTGAGAATATATCTTGCAACAATAGTTTTCTTTTTAATGCTTCCTGCAGCTTTAGTAAGTATCATCTGCTGCAGATGTTGATCCAACTTAACAAACCCATGGTTTCTGAAAATTGCTGGATGTATGCAGTTTCTAATTAACCATGGTTGTATTCAATATTTTCTCAGTATCTATGTATGATAATAATTGGACCATTGATCAATGGCAGCTGCCGCATAAAATCTGTAACAAGGATATATAAGAACAAATTTAGTGTGACTGCTTGGCCCAGGTTTCAATTAAATATATTTGTGATCTCAAAACGGAAGATTTCATATATTTCTTAAAATCAAGTTGCATTTCATGATCTTTCATTGATGAATGATGATCTATACCTTGCTAATGTTATACATACATATGGTTTATATAATTAATAATGTAGATGAAGACTTTGATATCATACCCCAAGTTTATCCATATATATATATATAGCCTTAGGTTCAATAGAGAAGTGCAAAATTTTAGAGAAATGATCTTGGCCATTTATTCTGTCAAGATCGGTTATAATTGGTCAAAAGTGGCGGCTTTGACTGGTCAAAAGTTGCGGCTGTTCCAAAAATAGAAAGGCAATTTCGTAACTTTTACAAAAAACACGGGCTGAGTTCATATATGAATCTGTGTGTTTTACATATGAACTATACGTTCATATATGAACCTTTGTAATTCACATATGAACTCTTTATAACTAATTCATATATGAATCTTGTGATTCATATATGAACTTTTGTATTTCATATATGAAACTAATTAACTGTAAGTTCATATATAAATCAGTTGAACCAATTAACTGATTCATATATGAATCTTTGTGTTCATATATGAACCTTTGTGATTCATATATGAATTTTTTTAACTAATTCATATATGAACTTTTGTGTTCATATATGAACCTTTGTGATTCATATATGAAATTTTTTTAACTACTTCTGATCTGAACAAATTAACTGATTCATATATGAATCACAAAGAATCATATACGAATCACAAAGGTTCATATATGAATTAGTTAAAAAGAGTTTATATGTGAATTACAAAGATTCATATATGAACACAAAGGTTTATATATGAATCACACAGATTCATATATAAACTCGTCACGCGTATTTTTTACGAAACTACCCCTCTATCTTGTGCAGACCACGCGAGTATTTATCCGATGCTTCTCGGTCAAAGTCGTCGATCTTGACCGAATAAATGGCCAAGATCACTTCTTTATTTCTCTAAAATTTTACACTTTTCTATTGAACCTCTCCCTATATATATATATATATAATTACTAACATTATATATCATATATATATATGATATATATATATATGATATTTTTGATGATTTGTAGTTTTGTTTTAATGTGTCATAGTGATATGATATTAATTTGAAAATTGTCTGTTAATTTACACCGTCAATGTATAGATACAAAATGATATTAAAGTTAAGAAAACAAGAGTTAAACGTGAAAAATGTTAGGTATAAACCACTGAAAAAGAGGTAAAATTAGGTTGCTATATATATATATGCTAAACTTACCTGAGAATCACGAGAGACGAGAAGAGTGTACGAGAATCTTGGTCACTAACTGAGGGTTTTTCCTCTTGTTTCTCTTGGAGGGAGGGGATGAATGGATGATGAAGACATGGACTTTCCAAATCGGCTTCAAGTGGTGGCCGGAGGTGGTGGAAGAAGAAAGGTGAGGAAGGGGGTGGGGGTGTCGTGAGGAGGAAGAAGAAGGAGGAGGGGGGGGGGGGGGGGGTAGTGGGTGTAGGGGGGGTATTTTTTAATTTATTTATTTGTTTTTTAGTTTTCTTTTAGGATAAAGACAAAAACAGACGTAAAAAGATCAAAATACCCCTTGAGTTAACTGGGTTAACAGACGGCGTTAGAGGGAGGGACCCTCTGCATGCGGTTAGTCGAGCCACAGGGACGCTCAATGTAATTTTTTTGTTTTAGGGACTATATCCAAAAAGTGACCATACCACATGGACGATTTATGTAATTTACTCTTTTTTTAATAGCATTGATGTTTAAAAAAAACACTACTGTAGAGTTGCCTACCTTTATACTTAGAGCACCCACATAGGAGTTGCAAATTGAATTGCAAATGGAAAATTTGTCAGAGAATGAAAGCCACCTAGGATTTGGCTTGCAACACTTGCAATCCATATTGCAAGTCCCACGTCAATAATTGTTTTCATTTTCTATTTATTTAAATAGATTAAATTATAAATTATATATTAAATGGTTTATTAAATGGTTTTCATTTATTATGTTTAATATTTAATAAATTATATATTAAATGGTTTATTTTTATCTATATGTAATCTTTTTAATTCAATAAATGTTGTGTTTTGATATAATTTAATAAATTATATATTATTATATCATATATTAATCGTTTATTTGAAATTAATGTTTATATTTTAATTAACATTAAATTAAAATAAAGAATTTTATATATTATGTTATATTAATTAAAAAATAAAATGTATATAATAATTTATAAAGTAATTAATAAATGTTATAGTGGGGACCACTTTTGAAAGTGTAGGTGGATTGCATGTGTGTGGAAGGTAATTGCAAATGCTGAGGTGGCACAATTGAAAGTGTAAATGAATTGCAGGGATGTGGATGGTCTTATAGCAGCCGGAATCACATGCTCCAATCAGAAGAGCATCTCACACGTCATTCTCAATTAATCACCGTACGATTGAATCATGCCTCGCCCAAGATAAAAATTCCATGAATCTTACGGCTAAATTGAAGGGAAATTGACCAAAATACTTATTTCACCGTCTTATCTCCAACTTTTAATCACCTAACTTAACTTTTTACAAAAATAACCAAGATCCCGCAAGTCTGACACCGCAAGGCTTGCGGTGTCAGCTTTTTCTGACAAAACGAAAAAAAATTATTATTTCTGACAAAACGCAAACCTTGCGGTGGTTTGCGGTTTTGTCATTTTTAAAAAAAAAATAAATTTTTTTTCGTTTTGTCAGAAAAAGCTGACACCGCAAGCCTTGCGGTGTCAGGTTTGCAAGATCTTAGTTATATTTTTAAAAAGTTAAGTGGGATGATTAAAAGTTGAAGATGAGATGGTGAAATGGTTATTTTGATCAATTTCCCCAAATTGAAGCATAGACAACAATATGTAGAGACACACGTGGGTGATAATTGACAATGTGTGCGCCAACTCAGCTACAGCTATACGGACTCGAAACCCCGCGATGCGATGACAGAATACGTCAGACTGAGACACTGAGTCATGTCAGAGTCCACTTTCCCCAGTTTTACAATTCAACCCCACATAGTTAACGTATTTGATAACATCTATCCTAAACTTTGCATCTACAACCAAAAAGTACCTTCAAAACAAGGTATTGCAAATAAGACCCTTAGTATTGTTTAATTACAAAATAGGGTTGATCATATGTTGCTCACAACATCTTCAAAATGATAACACTTAGTAGTGGATGAATTAGAAAAAAATTATTATAACGTTTGAATTGATAATTATTTTTTAAGCTTACATATCGGTCGTAAAATTATTTAAAATCCATAAATTATAACGTTGATTATGTGATTTTTTCTATTACTCCTTATATGACGGTTACTATTACCTCGTCTTTAATCTATATGTTTTAACTTGTAAGTATTCTTTGATATGAAACACCGATTAACAAACGTATCAAACCAAAAAAAAATATAAACTAAATATATTTGAATCCTCATAAAAATAGGGTAAATGGGTAATGGTCAAGCTTTAATGGAATGGAATAAAATGAATTATAAATTATTATTGTCGACTATATGTATAAGTTAAATGATACGTATATAATAAGACAATGTTGTTTATATCGTAAAACATAATTATTTTTATATACCAATATCACTAACAAATGTAAATCAAATTAAACATGTTCAATATATTTTACTCAAAAGTAAAGTTTAAATATTACTAATGTGTATAATAATAAAAATAGGAGTAAATTACTGTTTTGGTTCCTGTGGTTTGTAAAAAAATACGGAATTGGTCCCTAAACTTCATTTATTACAGTTTTGGTCCCTGTGGTATGCAGAATTTTACGGAATTGGTCCCTCGAGCTGACGGACGTCTATTTGCTCCGTTAAGCTCGAGGGCATTTCTGTCTTTTTATATAAATTACGGATTTGGTCCCTGTCTTTTTATTACTTTATTTTTTTTCTTTCTTTCTTCTCCTTTCTCTCTTCTCTTTCTTCTATCTGAAATACATATATATATATATATATAAACATATACATGATATATATATATATACACACCACCACCACCACCACCACCATCATCAACCCATCGCCACCACCACCACCACCACCATCATCAACCCATCACCACCACCACCACCACCACCATGAAGTTTCCGGTGACTTTTCTCTCTTCTCTTTCTCTCTTGGAAACAACTATGAAGTTTCCGGCAACTTTTCCAGAATCCGGCGAAAGTCCGGCGAACTCGTTCAAACTCGTTGATTTCTTGCTCAAAACTCGAAATAAAAACTTGCAATCTGTTAGAAATCAATGGAGAAATGATTTGGTACGATTAGATTGGACTAACACTCAACATATCATCAAAATCACATTTCATCTTCAAGACCCACTTCGATGTACATTCTGTGAAATTTTTCAGAAATTGAAATCATGAAATTGTTGCTCAAATCTCGAACAAACAGTTGTAACACACTCAGAATCAACGGAGAAACACTTTGGTATGATTAAATGCAACCAAACCACACTCGAACACCGAAATCTATTTTCATCATCTTCACCATCACGAAGAACACCCACTGTGAAATTTTCAGAAAATTAAAATCCCTTGATACTTGATGAAAATCGATCCTGAAATTTGCTGTATGTTCAGAAACACCAAACAAAGTGATATGTATGATTAAATTCCATCAAAACATCAAACACAATCCAGAAATCGAATCCAAAATTCTGAAAATTTTCGAGATGAATAGTGAATTGCTGTTCATCAAGAGAGAAAGAATATGGGTTGATGATGGTGGTGGTGGTGGTGGTGATGGGTTGATGATGGTGGTGGTGATGGTGGTGGTGATGGGTTGATGGTGGTGGTGGTGTGTCTATATATATCATGTATATGTTTGTATATATATATATATATATATATATATATATATATATATATATATGGTTTCAGAGAATGAAAGAGAAGAGAGAAAGGAGAAGAAAGAAAAGTAAAAAAGTTTTTTTTAAAATAATTTGACACGTGTCATTTTCTAATTGGTCATTAAAAATAAGAAATAATAAAATAATAAAAAGTCATTAAAACTTAATTCTAAAAAAAGAAATTGAAAAAGACAGAAATACCCTTAATGATAACGGAGAAAAGAGACGGCTGTAAACTCGAGGGACCAAATTCGTAACAAAGTGCATACCACAGTGACCAAAACAGTAATAAATGAAGTTTAGGGACCAATTCCGTATTTTTTGACAAACCACAGGGACCAAAACAGTAATTTACTCTAAAAATAGATTTGTTGCATGTAAATACAAGATGTCACCAAACATCCACTTAATTATAGGGTGTCATATGCAAATGCATGGAATATGGGTGGTCAATGGTCATAGTCAAATATGAGCCACAAATGAAATTTAAGAGAAACAAATAAAGTAAATTACAAAAATCGTCTAGGGGTTTGTGGAAATTATAGATATTGTCTATAACTTTTAGAAATGACAAGCACCATTATTATGCTTTATATTTCATTACAAACCTCATCCTTATGGTTTACGACCGTTAGGTTCATTCGTTAAGTACTCTCACGACTCACATGCTAGTCATGTAGAGGGAACTTTGGTCATTTTCCTCATCTTTCTTCTTCGTCCCACCATCATCATCGTTCTTCTTTGTCCCATGATCATGAACAAATGTTCAAGCAAAAAAATGAATTAAAAAAAGCCAAAACATAATCAGTGTCATTTTTTCGTTTTAGGAATCAACAATTCTTAACGTACAAAATCAAAATATAAAAAAAATAAAGAAGAAGATGCAAACCTCATGATGCAGAACATCACCATCATCAATATTAAGAACAAATATCGTACATCATTCAAAACCAAGAACATAAATAACATTTTGTATCATTCCAAAAATATGTACACAAAATCATAAATAGAAATCTTAAATTAAGAACGTCAAGAATGTAAAATCGTACAATCAAAACCAACCCTAAAATCGAAAATCCTTGGTATTGGTTCGTTCGTGGCTGGAGGTGCGTGGCTCGATTCTCAATTTGTGGTCGAATGGAGTCGGGGCGGCAGTAGGTTGCGGTCTCGTTGAGGTCAACAACAAGGTTGGGTTGTCCCTGTACAGCTATGTGAGTGCTGAATGGGTGCAGCTCGTGCTTCTGCTCCCTGTGGACGCAACAATTTTTGTGGCTTCTGTTTTGATTTTGTCTTGGTTTTGTGTGTTGCGGCTCCTTTTTTTGGTATTGGGTTTGCTTTAGTTTGGGATGGCTTGTTTGTTGTGGTAGTGATGTTGTATATTTGTATATATGCTTGTGCATTTTATGGTAATAAAGGTGCTTGCTTTCCAAAAAAAAAATGTGAAAACCTAATCACTAGTGGCTGGAGGTTCATCGTCCCCATCACCTAAACCCTAATCGCTCTCAAAAAACCCTAATCACCCTCCAAAACCATTGGAGGTTCATTCGTGGACAGAGATCCATCATCCTCATCACCAAAACCCTAATCACTTTGTTCCTTCTTCTTCGTCTCACCATCATTATCTTCACTTTGTTACTTGCAGACTTAAGTCTTTTTCAATATAAGAAACACATTTACAACAAAAAAATAGATTATCAAATAGAAGAGAATCATTGACTTACCTTTATGTGACTAGCACATGAGATGCATTTAATAGATAGATCCTCCTAACAACCGTTAGAGACAAGGACAAACTCTAAAGTAAAATGCAAACCATACCGACGGTCCTTGTAATTTCCAAAAGTTGGGGATGATATCCAAAGTTTCCACAAAACCCAAGGACGATTTCTGTACTTTACTAAAAATAAAATAAAATAAGGTAAAAGAAACACTAAATCAAGACTAAAAGGCATAAGGATGGGGTAGTAGTAGTCTCACTGTCTCCACTTATCATCCCATTTTTTCAAACCACTTGTCTTTTCTCTCTTAAACTTCAAACCATTATTGGTTCACAAATCACAACATATATATGCATGGTTATGGGTTAAAGATTTTCCTGATTTCAAGTAAAGGAAGTAGTTCTTTGTTCATGATGCTACTTTGACCAATTAAGTGGGTATCAAAAAAGATTGATTTTTGTTTTGTTTTGTGTGGGGTTAAGTTGTGTCTCCAAGTGATCAATGATTTGGGTTCAAAGCAAGATTTAATTTTTGGGAGATGGGAAAGAAGAAGATACCCAAGAAAAGAAAAGAGTTATCAGTAGCAATAACAGAAGCATCATCAGCAAGTGGAGAACAAACTATAACTCCAAGAAAGAGAGGCAGACCAAGAAAGATTGTGGAGAAAACTGAAGAAGAACAAGTCAAAGAACCAAAAGAAGAAGAAGAAGGAGAGAGTCAACAAGATTTAGAGGGAGAAAGTGAGTCAAAGAAAGCAAAGTCAAATGAAGAATTGGTGAAAACTAGTACTGAAGATCATCAACCAAGAAGAAGCAGAAGAAAGAGCAAGCCCAGAAAGAGCAGCTAGAATAATTCAAGAATTAAGATTGAATTTGAAAAAGGTAATTTTCTTTTTTAATTTCTTGACTTCATTTAATTTGCTGATGGGATTATATATTGGGGAATTATTGTTTTATGATTTATAAGATTTAATTATATCAAGAAAGTTGATTAATTTAAGAGGATGTTGGTCTCTCTTGCTTTATTTATTTATGCTTACTTTTATATATATATGTTTTTCATTCCACTTAACACTTAAATTAAGCAAGCCTTAATGACTGAATTGTTTGTTAATCATTTAAACAAGCCTTAATGACTTAATTGTTTGCTTAATCATTTAAGCAAGCCTTTATTTACTTTTGATGTTACCTGTTTTTGTTAAAGAATTATACTAATATGGTTACCAATATGATATGATTATGATGATATTTATAATATTATTTTCTTCAAATTTCGCATAACATTGAAGTCTTTGTTTATACGTGTAAAACTAATAATATATATATATATATATATATACAGGGGCTCCTTCTTTTGTTAACTAGTGCATATATGCACATCAGGCAATTGTAATATGTGCATATATGCAATGCCCGATGTGCATATATGCACATCATGAAAAAGTTAACAAAAGAAGGAGACCCTATATATATATATATATATATATATATATATATATATAGAGAGAGAGAGAGAGAGGTGCTTTAATTTGAAATCATTTAAAAGGTTGAAACCAATGAAACCCACTACATCATCATTGATTAAATATTTATAACCTTGTAACCGTATTAATATACAATATTTTTGTTAAATTTTTAGTAATTAAGTTGATTAACATAAATGACTAATTTAGCACAATCTCATGTAGTGGTGTATACTGTATAATGGTTAAGACGTTTGAATAACCCAATATAACTGCCTCATTTTACAATAAGCACGATCGGCTATGTGCGTATAATCAAGAACAATCGTGCACCATGTACGTCCAAGGCTCGATTATTTTCCATCTATATCACTTGAAATTCTTGGATGTGCTTGGTATATATAAGAGCATCTCCAACAGCGTCATGTTCATACCTTGCCTTTTGAATTTTCTTTATTTAACCAAATTATATAAATTCATTTTCTTTTTTGGGCTGTGAAGTATTTGATTATGTTTCCAATTCCAATATATGTTAAATAAAAAGATATCTTCAACATACAAATATTATTTGTTACACTTAGGCATCGTTTGACAAAAAAAAAACTAGTTTATAAGTTAGTTTTTTTTTTCTGGGTACATGTTTGGTTTGGATGACCATAAACTAGCTTTTTGAAACGCTATGGAGTAGCTTTTCGGTAGTTTTTTGTAAATATTTCAATATTGTCCCCATTATTTATTAACTATTATTATAAATAAGTATTAATTTTTTAAATTTAATTATTATTATTTAATAAATTTCAATTAATATTAACTAAAAATTATTAAATTAAATTTTAATTATACATTGATATTTTTTTAAATTATTTAGAGTTATTGTTAATCATGTAAATTATTTATATATATATTTTTTAATATTAATCAATATATTTTAATTATCAATTACTATTATCGTTTTAATTATTATTTGATTATTTTTTTCATATTAAATGTAAAGGTTATTTAAATCACAAGTTAATATATATTTTTTCTAAAACTTGTTTTAACAAATTCAAAATTTACAATATATATGTTATAATAAATTTTAAATTCTTTTAATTAACATGTTATATTATTTAATTTTTCTTTACTATATTGGTTGTATTAATTAACATATTATATTGCTATAAATTAGTTTATATAATTAAATATTGTATTTGATAATTTTTTGAAGATGTCCTTTTTGATCATTTTGTATGTTATAAGCTAGTTTTTACCAAACGTGACTTTTTCACCAGCTAGTTTATCAGCTACCATCTAGCTTATCAGTCAACAGCTAGCTTATCAGCTAGTTTGCCAAACATAGCCTTAAATTTAAATATAGTTGTGAATTATTGGTTGAAGTATATTGTATTCTAAGTTTGCAAGGACAAACAACTATTACAACAATTGTTCTAAAAATTCTCCTCATAATTTACTTGACTTAATTATACAAAAATACGTTTGGTCTTGAAAACATAGAATCTCAAAACAGTGGGTAGATGATCCAAAAACAAATATATTATATACTTAATTAATATTAAAATAATTAATATATTTATTTAAAAAATCCTTTTGGATAACATGTTATACTGCTATTATATTTATTTGGCATGCCAACCAGAACAAGTGGGCCTAATAACTTGCAAGTTGCCCAAACAATGCCAATGAGTGTTGATAAATTGATATCCATGTTTTTTTTAGAGAAATTAATTAAAATACCCAAAGTTTGAATTTGGCTTACCAAAATACTCATTTTCTCTTTGATTTTATCAAAATACCCATTTTTTCTGCGATGAGGGTCCGCGATCGCGGACAGGGACTGAAAGTGTAAATATGGAATAAAAAATTTTCAAAATTGGTCCCCATCGTGGGACACCTTCGCGGACAGGGACTGAAAGTGTAAATATAATTTTCAAAATTGGTCCCCATCGCGGGAAACCATCGTGGGACACCTTCGCGGGCAGGGACTGAAAGTGTAAATATGAAATAAAAAAATTTCAAAATTGGTCCCTGTCTGCGATCGCGGACCCCATTGCGGAAAAAATGGGTATTTTGATAAAATAAGAGAGAAAATGAGTATTTTGGTAAGTCAAATTCCAACTTTAGGTATTTTAATTAAATTTTTATACATTAAATCGGGACTTTTAAGTTCAAAAATAAAACTTATAAATTTAGGTAAATTGTGCAAAATAGTAACTATAATTTTATAAGTTTTTTATTATAACAATATATTTCTAAATTATTTTTTTATTAAAATATAATACTTTGAAAGTTTACCTATTATATCATTTAGGTAACTTTTTAATTTATGTTTACTCATTATAAAAGGTTTTTATGCTACATTATTGTCTACATAGACTCTCCACATCTATATTGTTAATATAGATGTGACATTTTTATTACAGTATTGTATTTTCAAACTTATTTTATTATAGCATCATCAATTTCTATTACAAACATTAATTGTACTGTTAGTTTAATATTTTTATTATTTAGACATTGTACATTTAATCAAATATGTTTATCAAAAATTGTAATTTCGGAAATTAAACATGTTTACAAAATATCACCATTTCACGAATAAAAATGTTCACAAAAGATCATTGGATGTAACACCCGAAATTTTATTAAAGTGAAGGTTTAACGTTGGGAAGAGGTGTGTGAAAGAAGCTCAGCAAATCGGGATCATTCGAGACAAAAAGTCGAGCTCGGTACCTGTTGGGCGATAGTAACCATGTCACTATCGCACCTGTCATAATCGCGAGAAGTGTACCGAGAGTCCAGGGGTAGCGGGCGATAGTGCCCCGGCGATAGTGACCATGTCACTATCGCGATGTCACAATCGCCGACGGTCTCCAGGGTGTTTTAAACCCCTTTTCTTCTTTCTTCTTCCCATTTCACTCATCTATCTCGACTCTCTCAACTCTCTCTCTAAAAATCGATTTCTCTCACTAGAAACCCTACAACCCCTCCCCTCTCCTTCCTCATTTCTTCACCAAATCAAACCTTTTTCCTCCATTGATGATCATATTTGGAAGCTTGGAGTTTTGTGGAGATTAGGAGGTCGTTTTTGGAAGATTCAAATGGTTAAGGTTATCTCTCCCTACCCTATAGTTGTTATTGTTATTGATTTCATATTCCTTCCATCTTGTGATGTTGTGGACCGATTTTGGTGATGATTGGGTAAGGGAATCTTGTTTTCTTCATCTACAAAACTAGGGTTTGGTATAAAATGGGTATTTTAGTATGTTATGGATGGATGATGATTCCTTATGGTTGGATTGCATTATTGATGGTTGAGAATTCATAAATCTAGGTTTTGGAAGTTTTGGTTTGAGGATGCAAACTTCATCAAAGGAGCATACGTTTGGAGAACTCTAGATTTAGCTTAAATCTAGCAAAGGTGAGTTCAAGTTACTTTGCGAAAACGTTGTACATGCCAAAATGAGTATTTTACAAATATTTGTGTGTTTTACTTGAAAAGGTATATGGTTGAGTTATTTGGTTGATTTAACTCTTTCGAAGTGTTTATCTTCATAAATGTGTAAAACACCCATATTTGGGACTTGTGGATATTTGGATGGTTAGAAACCATAAATTGTCTTTAAAATATTAATTGCTCAAAATGAGGTTTGTTTGGTGATTTAATCATATATGTGTAAATGATTTTGTAAACCATTTGGGAAATGCACTTTTAAGTGTTTTGTGTCATTTTGAGAATTTAAGGGTATGAGTCCTTTGGGAAAACCCTTTTTGTTTAACCCGTAAAGAGTTTTGGGGTTAATGATGAATTTGTAGTATAGCTTGCCTAAACAATGTTTAAACGCGTTTTTGACCGACATTATGGGTCTAGCAAGCTTGGAGCACTTTGCTCGGTTTGACTTTGAGTTAGTCTTAGGACATTTGTCCGGTTTAAAATGGCTCGATGTGGAGTCTTATTTACGGGTTGCCTTTATTGCACCGTGTTGCATATCATTGTACGTTGTTGATGTTTTACATGCTCAGGGTGGAGTCTAAGATGTATTATATGCTTAATTGAATTTTCATTTGCATGATTTGACGTTGATAGAAGATCATTAGATCTTTGAGCAGAGGGCTCGGTTTTGGACTCAATTGAGTCTTGAGGGCATTCGCCCGGTTTTAATAAGCTCGACGTGGGCTTGGGGTTTGTATTGCATGAGTTGCATCATATTTGAGGTTTACATGATTTGAATGCATTGGTTATTCTTTGAGGTCATGTATAACTTTTTAAGTTAAGTAAGCTTGTTTTGGATGGTGGGTTTGCCAAGGTAAAGACCTAGTATGGTTGAACTTGGTGGGGTTAAATGGACTAAAGACCTAGTATGGTTGATGTCTAAGAGGGGCTAAAGACCTAGTATGGTTGATGCCAAAGACGGACTAAAGACCAAGTATGGTTGATGTCTGAGATGGGCTAAAGATCTAGTATGATTGATGCCGATGATTGACTAAAGACCTAGTATGGTTGATGTCATCCGTTTTCCACATCCAAGAAGCTTACTTGCATTTATTTAATTATGGTTTAATTTATGTGTTTGCCACATTCGATGAGATCGGGCCTCCCCCGTCACCGAAGGGTGTTGATTTTGGGTATTTTATCTAATCACATTGTTGAGGTTATATTACCTGTATGTGGATTGTTTTCCAGGATTGATGGACGGATTTATGTTACATTCTTATTGAATGTTTTAACCGCTGGGGTTTTAGTTTATGGTATTGGGGTTTTAATACATCTTACGTTTGCGTGAGTTTAGCTTCGTATTATGCTACCAATGAAAGGTTTTGATTAAATAGATGGTTTTCCATGTTTTACGGGTTGAGTATGTATGGTCAACCGTATTTGAAGGTTTTGCCTAAAACTAGATTTATTCACGTATTTGAGTGAGTTGGGATTGTAACTCATTTTTGGAAAACGCTTAACACTTTTGGGAACGATTCCCATGGATTTTGAGTGTGTTGGAAAATGAGTCGTTTATGCCGTTTTGGGAAATCTATTTGGAAAAGATAGTCTTTGTCGCAAGCTTTCATATAAAGATTTATTTAAATCATGACTATAATTATTAACTGTCGATTTATGATTTTATATAGTCATGATAAAATGCTTGAACTCACTAGGCGTAAGCCTAACCCTTTTTATTTGTCGGCATGTGCAACAGGCTCAGGTTGGGGTAGCTTTAGCTACATGGTGAAGTGGCGATGTTCTAGTAGAGTGCACGAGAGGTGACTTGATTAGTAAAGTATTCCGCATTTATTTGGAATTAGCAATTTGCGATATGTTAAGTAGCACCCGTATAAGTGATGTTATTGTGAGAACTATAACGTTTTAATTCCCGAGTTATTCTGAGGAACGAATTGTGGAGATGATTTAATGTTTCTAGTTATCTTTGTTGAAAATTTTAATTTAGTTGCTCTTTCCAAATTTGAGGGTGTTACAAGTTGGTATCAGAGCATAAGTTTGAGAGAATTAGGTGTTGATTTTGGATACCTAGACTCAAACTAGTGTTTGTTTAAGTAAATGAGAGTGAAATTCACCTTTAGGCACTTTAAGATAAGATGTTTTGAAGTTGATGGAGCTTTTAGAAACGAGAATCACGTCGAGAGCAACAAGGATAATCATACGCAGTGCGTTCATAGTGGCACCTGTCCAGTGTCATGGTGAACCTACTAGTACATGTGCATGCTCGAATTGCTTTCATGTGGTGATCGTTGGGGTAGTGAAGGAGGTTCTAAACTAGTAGTTGTTGGAATGGATGGACGATTCTAGTATTAGTCACTTGGAGTGACGATAAGCATGATGTTTGCTTTATGTAGGCCGTTTCGGGTCAAGATTGACGGTCAGACTAGAACCATAGGCTTTTGAGCCGATTTTGATTGGAGGAAAAACCATAAAGTTAATTGATGTATTTCCCAACTTTTCTTAAGAGGTTTGAATATCCGGATGAAAATAGTAGACCGGAGGATTTTGGAGGAGTATGAGTGGAGACGTTGAAAGCCGACTAAATCATGCACGAAAATTATTTTGGAAATAAATTGCATCAACTGTTTCTTGTGTTTCCAATCCTTATGTGGATTGTGTTATAAATTTTGAGAAATGTTTGGCACGCACACAAGATTTCAAATTATGGTTTTAAAAGTGCATGAAACCGTTTTATCGCGGGAGTTGCGAACTCCGTCGGGATTTGTTTTGCCTTATTTCATTGTTGCTCAACATTTGTTTTGGATGTAATGATAATCATATATAAATGATGTTTGAGATGTTGGGCAATAACTACTGCTTGTGACTTTAACATTGGATCTCCTCCACATATGTTAGAGTTTGGATGGAAAGTTATTTTTCCATTATGTCTATGTGAGATTATTTTGGGGATTTTGTTTAATGGGAGTTGTTAAACAATGTCGTTTATGTGGTATTACCCTAGAAGGGGATTTTTGGGATTTTGGCGTCTCATTTATGATTTTTGCTATTAGCAATTTGGCTTTGGAAGCATGGTGTTTAGCGCCGTTTTATTGACTTGGAGTCATTGAGTCCATGGAGGTTCATGGAGTTTGGTTTTACGACATGTTGAGTCGTGTGAGTACAATTTTACAATATGCATACTCTAATTGCTTACGTGAAAAGTTTACGAGTTTTGGTTGGGCATTTGGTCCCACTCGAGTTTGGTTGAGAAAAGTTAATTTTATGCCATAAGGTGACTAAGAAAAGATGAGTTTGGAACTCTAGTGTCGCGTATCTTTTCTTTCAAAAAGTTTGTGTTACTAAGTATTTCATTGCAAATAGTTCGGTGTATGGATTTGATTTATACGTGGCTTAAGTGATGCATGAAAGAACATTTTTGGTGGCATTTTATAATAAATTGCTCGGTGCGCTTTTGGTCAGTTAAATGTTTATTACCGTTTTTATGTGAAACGTATTATATCGACTTAGGGGTATGCATAGCTTGGTAACCATTGTTTCTCGTCACTTTGTTGAACGAATTGTGATGTGAAAATGTTTCATAGACTCTTGTTTAAATGATGACCATTCGGTCAAAGGGTGTTTTGGTGTTGTAGAAATCATGCACAGTTCGCAATGCTTTGCATTTTGAAAATGAAAATGTGTTAGTCGTTGACATTTGGTTAACTTTGATTTGCCGATTATTTTGGAAGAATTGAAAACCTCTTTTGTTTTTGGAGAAATGTGTGTTGGGAGTATTTGGACAAATACATTTTTAGCAATTACGTTTTGACGTTTTGTGTCCCAAGTACGAAACCTTGAGAAAATGTTTCGTGAGGAAGATTTTAGAAAATTTTTGTATAAAATTATAGTACGCGGGATTTCTTATGTTTTGGACATTGATACGCACCGTTAGTGCAATTTGGGATTTGAACATAAGTTTGAACCCTTTTAGTGTCAACAAATTATTAACACTTAATTTCTTGTATGTTTTGGAAAACGCACTGTTGTGTGCAAGTTTGCCGAAAACGTTTTATCCAAATGACATTACAGGACCGGATACAGAAATTTTGAGAAATTGATTTAAAGAGTTTCATTTGTCGAAATTTGGTCACGGACCATTTGATGCACGTTATTTAGTTACAAGAAAATTTCTATTAGAAGTGTTACAAGCTTGCAAGCCTACCCCAATGTGAAGTTGTATGATGTTTTAGTCTATATTTTCAAGTGATAGAGACGTATGGGTTTTTGTATTAACTAGGGGATTTGCACAAGTCATTTTATGTTTTGACTAAGAATGTTGGTGAACCGCTCCATCGTTTTGTGTAATAAACTGACGCGCGCAAAATTTTGTTGGTAAACCTTGCCTCATGTCGTTTTATGGTTGACGAGGAAATGTTGGAGTCAATGTTGTTTAGACCTCTTTTGAAATACGTGCACACCTGGTGTCGCACCCCGTTTAAGGTCGAACAGTCACTTTACATGCATGTCATGAGTCAATTCATACTAGAACTGTGGTGTTTCATCTAAAAGAAATTGTTTAATACGCTTTTGCGTTTTGTGGGTAAACTGAACTGCAATGAAATGATTTTCAGCATGATTTTCATATGTGGGACGGGCGTGTCCATTTTTGCGTAACTACCGAAC
Source organism: Saussurea involucrata (assembly GCA_033807775.1). Classification (NCBI taxonomy): domain Eukaryota; kingdom Viridiplantae; phylum Streptophyta; class Magnoliopsida; order Asterales; family Asteraceae; genus Saussurea; species Saussurea involucrata. The sequence goes on from CM066318.1 coordinate 87,969,896, forward strand.
TGATAATCGTAGTAGTTTTGTGCGTACGGTATATTTGATATGAAAATCTTGGTGTTGAAAATGTTTTGTGAATGGTTTTAATTAACTGGCATATTTATTGAGTAACGCACTTGAAAACCTTGAACTCGTTAGGACCTTGGAAAGGGTAAGTAACCCAGTTAAGGGCAAGTGCGTGTAGCACTTCGACGGTGAAAGGTTGAGTATTCCTCACGTGTTGGTATTATGGGCCGGATGATATCGGTAGCAAGGTAAATGTGTTTGTGGTAATTGGAGGGTAGACATGCGGTAAAACATTTCGAGGTTGGTATAACCGCTTTGTTGACAACCTTAGTTTTGTGGAAACACTCGGTAAACGAAACTCGTGTGTAGAGTCCTGATAGAGTTCAGAGTTTGGTGGTAAAATTAGGTGTCAACCTTTGTGGTCTTGAGATCAGAAACCGTTAGTGTAAACGGGGGTTTGTAGCCGATTTTAAAAGGATATTGGTAATGGTGGTGATAACCTTAAGATGCTCAATTGTGACGAGCGTTTTGGTGGAATAACCTTCGTGCGTGGTTGATGAACTTGTCGATTGATGATTCATGTGTAATGACTTTTGGATTCTATTAGAACTCGTTGGATTAATCGACGGTTAATGGTAGGATGATCGGAATTGATGATTTTGTTGGGTTCATTGGTGAACAAACCTTGGAGTGATTTAGAATCCAAAACTGAAACGAGAAGTATGGAACATTCTAAGGTTGGGAGACAACCGAAGTCGTCTAACTAGGAATTATTCCAGTGATTAGAGTGTCTTTCGGACGTAAGTGCGGTGTACTTGGAAGGGGGTTTTGCTGAAAAGAAAATTGGTTCGAGGAACCGTCTTTATGGTTGTGTGGGAAATTTAGATTCCAGTTAGGAACTGATAAATTATAGTCGGCGTTGAGTCGATTAGCCTTGGGTTGCAAAGGATGTAGATTTCGAGGACGAAATCATTCTAAGGTTGGGAGGATTGTAACACCCGGAATTTTATTAAAGTGAAGGTTTAACGTTGGGAAGAGGTGTGTGAAAGAAGCTCAACAAATCGGGATCATTCGAGACAAAAAGTCGAGCTCGGTACCTGTTGGGCGATAGTGCCCGGCGATAGTGACCATGTCACTATCGCACCTGTCATAATCGCGAGAAGTGTACCGAGAGTCCAGGGGTAGCGGGCGATAGTGCCCCGGCGATAGTGACCATGTCACTATCGCGATGTCACAATCGCCGACGGTCTCCAGGGTGTTTTAAACCCCTTTTCTTCTTTCTTTTTCCCATTTCACTCATCTATCTCGACTCTCTTAACTCTCTCTCTAAAAATCGATTTCTCTCACTAGAAACCCTACAACCCCTCCCCTCTCCTTCCTCATTTCTTCACCAAATCAAACCTTTTTCCTCCATTGATGATCATATTTGGAAGCTTGGAGTTTTGTGGAGATTAGGAGGTCGTTTTTGGAAGATTCAAATGGTTAAGGTTATCTCTCCCTACCCTATAGTTGTTATTGTTATTGATTTCATATTCCTTCCATATTGTGATGTTGTGGACCGATTTTGGTGATGATTAGGTAAGGGAATCTTGTTTTCTTCATCTACAAAACTAGGGTTTGGTATAAAATGGGTATTTTAGTATGTTATGGATGGATGATGATTCCTTATGGTTGGATTGCATTATTGATGGTTGAGAATTCATAAATCTAGGTTTTGGAAGTTTTGGTTTGAGGATGCAAACTTCATCAAAGGAGCATACGTTTGGAGAACTCTAGATTTAGCTTAAATCTAGCAAAGGTGAGTTCAAGTTACTTTGCGAAAACGTTGTACATGCCAAAATGAGTATTTTACAAATATGTGTGTGTTTTACTTGAAAAGGTATATGGTTGAGTTATTTGGTTGATTTAACTCTTTCGAAGTGTTTATCTTCATAAATGTGTAAAACACTCATATTTGGGACTTGTGGATATTTGGATGGTTAGAAACCATAAATTGTCTTTAAAATATTAATTGCTCAAAATGAGGTTTGTTTGGTGATTTAATCATATATGTGTAAATGATTTTGTAAACCATTTGGGAAATGCACTTTTAAGTGTTTTGTGTCATTTTGAGAATTTAAGGGTATGAGTCCTTTGGGAAAACCCTTTTTGTTTAACCCGTAAAGAGTTTTGGGGTTAATGATGAATTTGTAGTATAGCTTGCCTAAACAATGTTTAAACGCGTTTTTGACCGACATTATGGGTCTAGCAAGCTTGGAGCACTTTGCTCGGTTTGACTTTGAGTTAGTCTTGGGACATTTGTCCGGTTTAAAATGGCTCGATGTGGAGTCTTATTTACGGGTTGCCTTTATTGCACCGTGTTGCATATCATTGTACGTTGTTGATGTTTTACATGCTCAGGGTGGAGTCTAAGATGTATTATATGCTTAATTGAATTTTTATTTTCATGATTTGACGTTGATAGATGATCATTAGGTCTTTGAGCAGAGGGCTCGATTTTGGACTCAATTGAGTCTTGAGGGCATTCGCCCGGTTTTAATAAGCTCGACGTGGGCTTGGGGTTTGCATTGCATGAGTTGCATCATATTTGAGGTTTACATGATTTGAATGCATTGGTTATTCTTTGAGGTCATGTATAACTTTTTAAGTTAAGTAAGCTTGTTTTGGATGGTGGGTTTGCCAAGGTAAAGACCTAGTATGGTTGAACTTGGTGGAGTTAAATGGACTAAAGACCTAGTATGGTTGATGTCTAAGAGGGGCTAAAGACCTAGTATGGTTGATGCCAAAGACGGACTAAAGACCAAGTATGGTTGATGTCTGAGATGGGCTAAAGATCTAGTATGATTGATGCCGATGATTGACTAAAGACCTAGTATGGTTGATGTCATCCGTTTTCCACATCCAAGAAGCTTACTTGCATTTATTTAATTATGGTTTAATTTATGTGTTTGCCACATTCGATGAGATCGGGCCTCCCCCGTCACCGAAGGGTGTTGATTTTGGGTATTTTATCTAATCACATTGTTGAGGTTATATTAGCTGTATGTGGATTGTTTTCCAGGATTGATGAACGGATTTATGTTACATTCTTATTGAATGTTTTAACCGCTGGGGTTTTAGTTTATGGTATTGGGGTTTTAATACATCTTACGTTTGCGTGGGTTTAGCTTCGTATTATGCTACCAATGAAAGGTTTTGATTAAATAGATGGTTTTCCATGTTTTACGGGTTGAGTATGTATGGTCAACCGTATTTGAAGGTTTTGCCTAAAACTAGATTTATTCACGTATTTGAGTGAGTTGGGATTGTAACTCATTTTTGGAAAACGCTTTACACTTTTGGGAACGATTCCCATGGATTTTGAGTGTGTTGGAAAATGAGTCGTTTATGCCGTTTTGGGAAATCTGTTTGGAAAAGATAGTCTTTGTCGCAAGCTTTCATATAAAGATTTATTTAAATCATGACTATAATTATTAACTGTCGATTTATGATTTTATATAGTCATGATAAAATGCTTGAACTCACTAGGCGTAAGCCTAACCCTTTTTATTTGTCGGCATGTGCAACAGGCTCAGGTTGGGGTAGCTTTAGCTACATGGTGAAGTGGCGATGTTCTAGTAGAGTGCACGAGAGGTGACTTGATTAGTAAAGTATTCCGCATTTAGTTGGAATTAGCAATTTGCGATATGTTAAGTAGCACCCGTATAAGTGATGTTATTGTGAGAACTATAACGTTTTAATTCCCGAGTTATTCTGAGGAACGAATTGTGGAGATGATTTAATGTTTCTAGTTATCTTTGTTGAAAATTTTAATTTAGTTGCTCTTTCCAAATTTGAGGGTGTTACATTGGGTCACTTTGTAATGCCAAAAACTAAACAAGTGGAACATCTTAAAAAAAGATCCTAATCACATTTGTCTAATTACTATGATATTTAATCAAGTTGAACCACCTTGTCACAACTACTATCTTCTCCATCTTTCTCAACATTATTCTTCCATGGGTTGTTCAAAGTTATCCTTTCACTTGACCCCTTTTTTTTGGGATGAGCTTTGTTCGTGATCAGAGACGGACCCAAGAATTTTTTCTTACGGTGGCACCTTTGACGAACTTAAAAAAATTTCACATCGCCCGATGTTGTTTTAGCCTAATTCCACTGCTTTGAGAATTTTTTTTTAATTTTTTTCTCGATTTCGAGGAACTTTAAAAAAAAGTTCCATTCGAGATGACTCCTATTAAAAATTAATGTACACATTAGTATGTGACGAGTATCCATTGTTAAGTCCCCACTAAGATCATTCAAAAAAAATCATGCTCAAAAGCCATCAAATTTTCTTCTCTAACATTATCATGTTCTTATCTAATATATTCTTGTGTCACTACACGTCTAATTTTCTAAATTCAATAATTTCATCTTCACCTTCGAAAATGTGATCAAAAGCAGGAGCATCAGAAGCATCATCACCATCATCACTTGATGAACTATCACCATCATTATCACTACCATCTTGTCTCAAGTACCCTATTTAAGTCTTCAACAAACTCATCCAAATACACATCAATTATCACCCTACTTTTGATTCCATATTCAACAAAACTCTTAAAATCTGTGTTACGTTTAAGCATTCTCAAACCATTTTCTAATTAAGCTCTTACCATGAACACCAAAATATATATATATTTTCATACAATGTGTGTGTTTCATTCTTCAAAAAAGCAACAAAATCAATGTATCCCATGTTGCCAATGTCAAAAGTTTCAAATATTTTCTCAATCCCTTAGTATAATAAAAATGGCCAAATACAAATACACCCATATAATCAAAAAAATGTTATTGTAGATATTGATGAAGATGCCATCATGAAGATAAACCAAGTAACAAACTATAGAAAAGTAAGTTACTTGTATCGTAAATAGAGAGCCACTTTTCTAAATTTGGAGGGACCATAAATTCAAATATAATTTATTGATCAATATAATAGACCCCAAAATGCTTTCTCCATATGCCTTTGTCACTGCAAACTGCAATCAATATCAACATGTGATCTTACAGCTTTTGGTAGACAAAACTTATTGATGTTTAATTGATAGGATGAATTTTGGGATGATTATTTCTATAATCTTGTCAATGATCCAACAAATTCTTTATAATTTTATAAAATAGAGACTTAAAAGTTAAAATCTCTAAAACGCATTACATTTAACTCCTCCAACAGATTCTCTATTTTAGAAAAGTCAACATCTATTATATTATTAAAATACTGTTGAAATTTATCATTCCAGTACATTTTAAAAAGAATTTTATATAAAATAATGATAACTCAATCCTATTGGTGGAAATGAATAAAAAAATAATTTCTCTCACCATCTACCAAGTTTTAGAGCATCTCCAACAGCTTTGCTATAATTTTTCCAAAATAGAGAATCAAAAGTTAAAATCTCTAAAAAATGTTAAATTCATCTCCAACAGCTTTGCTATTTTAGAGATTTTAACACAAATTATATTAATATAATATTCTTTAATTTATAATTCCAATGCACTTTAAAAGAAAAACTTAATATAAAATGATAAAAGAATTATGTCATTGGTGAATTGAATTAAATAATTATTTATCTCTCCTATTTAGAGAATTATAGAGAATTCTCTATATTTAGAGATTTTTCCAAGAATCTCTATTTTAGCAATCAAGATAGCAATGCTGTTGGAGAAGAATAGCAAACAAAAACCCACTTTTTTCTATTTTAGCAATGTTGTTGGAGAATTCTCTAAACTTGGAGCTTTCTCTATTTTAAAGAACAATATAGAAAAGTTGTTGGAACAAGATAACAAAAATGCATTTTTCTCTATTTTAGAGAAGCTGTTGGAGATGCTCTTAAATACCGACAAAGAGATTCACATGATGATGAAAAATCGCAAAAAGTGCAAAAATTTAAAATAAAAAATTGAAAATCGAGAAGAAAAAAAAACGAATACAAAAGGTGAGGGAGACATGAGAAATGAGAATGATTACTTATAGAAGAACCATAAATTCTACCAGCTTCGATTAGATGAGGGAGACATGAAGGAGACAATGAGTTGATGAGGGTTTAGAGTCGAATAGTGTTGGGGTTTAGCATATTAGAATTGGAAAAGTCGTGAGCAAGGACGAAGGTTTTTAAAATGGTTTTAAAAATAAGTTTTTTTTCCTAATGACATGTAAGCATATCCCGTGTGTCTTCCATGTCATTTTAATTATGACACCTCAGCGACAGAAACCAGTTTAAAAGGTAACATGTTGCTCAATGTTGTAATGGATAAAACTTTCACTACAATACCCTGATAAAAAATAATTTGAAACTAAATTGTTGTAATAAGAAAAAATGGTAGTACAATGCTATAATATGAAAATTTATGAAAGTAGATTGTTATTTCACGCATTTTGCCCTATAAGTTTATACTTACACGTTTTCTTAGTTAATCATATTCTCGTTTAAACTCAATCATATAGATGCATACATACACACACATACACATATATAGGGATTTTCAAATACAAACCCAAAAACTAAATTTGACCATTGATTTTGAAATCTAAAGGTGATTATTTAATCGGTTTAATATGAGCTTGAAAGTAAATTTAGGAACTGATTTAATCTACACCGTTGATCATCTATACAGACGATCGAAATTGGTTTGTGGTAACTATTACATGGTTTATATTTTAAACTTTCTATCTCTCTCTCTCTCTCTCTCTCTCTCTATATATATATATATATATAGGGAGATTCAAGGGAAAACCTAAAAAAACCGGAAAACTGAAGAACACCTTGGTGGCCCTTCATTTGGACGGTATGCACTTGTGCATACAGGTAAATAGTTGACTTTTTGGTTTTATGCACAAATGCATGTTACAAATAACCTGTATGCACAAGTGCATACCGTCCAGATGAAAGACTCCTAGGGTGTTCTTCAGTTTTCCGTTTTTGAGGTTTTCTCTTAAACCTAACCTTATATATATATATATATATATATATATATATCCATTCAATGAAGAACTCGGTTATTTATGATAAATGTGAGATTCAATCTCAACCACTCAACAACCTAAATCAAAGACTATAATTAATAACAATAATTTTACAATAAGTAGGAAATATTAATCAATTTTAATTATAAGTACTAAGTAGAATTATAAAGGGTAAAATGGGAATTCAGGTTAAAAGGAAATGGAAAAATAAGTGAAAATTCCGTAAATATCTCCTAAATAAATGATTTAGGAGTATATCTATACATATAATAAATAAGTAACTAGCATGTCACGTGTCGCCTTCTGGTGAGCCGACTACATTATTTTCCCGCCTAAACATGTATCTGGACGCAGTTTACATTATAAGTTCAATTAGCACACCCACATTCACTCCTCCTTAAATCTCTCCTTAATTCATTTTTTTTAATTTATACGTTACATTTACTACCCTTATAATTAGGTATGTAGTTTACTTTTAATCCCTTACTTTTTTATTTTTTATTTTAGACTCTTATCATATAAACATAAATAAGGTATATGAACTAAAATGCATTAAAAACATTTCTATTTTTTACAAATTATACCATTGTAATCGCTTCGTCAATACCTTCGAAATGAGCCCAATATTGAATATTTTTTTATTTAAATATATTATTAAATATCATAAATATATACGAATTAGTGTGTCGTGATTAGTATGAGATTTGTTGAAATTAGTATGGGATTTGATACAAATAATCACTAAATTCTCGTGATTTTCTTTTTGCAATTTCATATCAATTTTTACTTCAAAGTCGAATTCCTCCGACGAATTACAATTCTATCAAATTTCATTTTGTCAACGAAACATCCTTAGAATTATCATAAGAGATTTAATTACTCGAGAAAAAAAAAAGATATCCCTTATCAACTGACTTTTGGATTATGACTTCGAACCTTTTTCAAAAATATAATATGCAAATATTTTAATATAGTATATTTAATTATTTATACTTTCTTAATCATGATTATATTATTTCCTCTAATTTTTTTGACCAATTAACCATATTAACCTTTAATTTTATACATCTGATATGCGATTTAAAAGCATATAAATATGAACATGAGACAAAATTATTTTTTCGAATTCTCGGCTTTAGATTTGAGATACTTCGCGGAGCATCGCGCGCATGTACTTATCTAGTTAACTAATATAGTAATATCTTTAATTATCTCCGTTATCTTCTTTTGTACATATAAAAAACTTTTTATTTTGTTTTTTTAAATCTAAATTACAACACGATTTTTAAGACCATGGATTATCGAACACCTATTTTCAAGTCGCTTTAGTTCATAATTAACCATGTTGAGATCTATAATATGGTTTTTCGTCATAGATAACACATAGTGAAACATATGGGATAACCCACTCTGATCATTGTAACTCTATCGTGAACCCACTGTGAAACCACTCGATCAGCATGTGGGTTTCAAGATATGTGATAACACACTGTGATCACATGTGTTCCACTGTAAATCGATCGTAAAACCACTCGATCAACATACGGGTTCAAGATATTAGACAACACATTGTGATTACCGTGACTCCGACCAATACACGTTGTGATACATTAATTAAGAGCAGTCTCTTTATATACCCACCGTATACACTTGATATCCTAAGATACACGATGTAACATCCATGTATACATATTGTGATACCGACTATGATACCTACTATGATACTCAATAACTTGAACACAAACCCTAAGTCTAAACCTTGAAATGATTTGGATTCATTTCTAAAAGGGGTGGCACTTAGATCTACTTTGGCCTTTGTGGATGCACTATTGGTTTATAGGAGACGTGGAAGAGAGAAGAGAGGGAAAAGTGTAACACCCAAAAAATTTGGGCTATTTTAAACCTTAAATTGTAACAAGTTATGATAGAATAACATCCAAACTTTTATATAAATAAGGAGAGAATTAACTATGAGGTTTCATATTTACAAATATTGTATTCTTCAAATAACCTATTAATCTAATCATGTCAACTATATTCATATTAACTGGGTTATCTAAGCGTTCCATCAAAAAGCCTCATTGTGTTAGCTAAATCCTCCGCTTATCCCAAAAGTTGAATACTTCAAAAGCTCTCATCCCACATCCCATTTTACTTCCCTGAGCATGTACCTGGTAAGAAAATTTAATTTGAACAATTAGGCTTACGCCTAGTTAGAACATCCAAATTCAAATTAAAACATTAACATCTTTGAAATTATCCAAAACATATAAACAAACCTGTTCTCCACCATTCTTTCCGTACACGTGATCACCTCAATGACGGGAATATACCCGATCCCATGAATATGACTAACATTCAGTAAGTCATATTATCACAATTAAGAGCCTACTACGAATCATTACAGATTCTAGATTATTGCTCTTATCCAAGAAATTACAAGTTGCTTTATGCCTATTTCTTGGACTGGAAGTAGAGATTACAAGTTACTTTATGCCTATCTCTGGTCTTCCCATAGAAATCAGGAATTACAAATTACTTTATGCCTATTCCTCGATTTCTACACCACGAAACGAGAATTACAAATTACTTTATGTCTATTCTCCATTTCCATGTGAACAGGAATTACAAATTACTTTATGCCTATTTCACATTTCACATCACCCTATGAAATAGAAATTACAAATTCCTTTATGCCTATTTCTCATTTCATAACACATTTACAAAATGGGAATTACAAATTACTTTATGCCTATTCCACATTTCAGGTCAACGGGATTTGTAATTTACTTTATGCCTATTCCACGTTAAAATAAAAACAGTGCCTATTGATCCATTACACATTAAGTGAATATGTATAACAACATATCACCATTTCTCATAACATATTCCATTCTATGAATATCGAATAATCTAACGTACCCTCAAATGCTCTTTTTCTAAAATTCTTATTTAGAAAAATAATCCGAGACATCGATCAAAAAGAAGATAATAAGTTCAATCAAACTCATATCCGAAAATAAAACCATCTTGGGTCTTAAAATTAATTTCCACATTTAATTCTAAATTAATCTCCAAAATCAATTCCAAAATAAATTCTTACAAACTAAATTCCAGATTAATTTAAAAGAAATTGATTTTCCATTAATGAATTCTATTGGGCCGAGCCCATCTCCGATTTGGTTGATATACCGGAATCCAAACGAATTTGGTCCATTTCGGTTTGGACGAATTCCGGAACCCACAAACAATTTTGTCCATTCCGGAACTTCTTTGATTCCGGCCCAGCTTCCGGTTGTAACAGTTCCGAATCCAATCCCCCAAAGCCCAAGTTCCGGTTATTAAAATTCCGAATCCGATTTGCATAAACCCAATTCCGGTTCTAGTTAATTTCCGGAACCCAAAATAATTTAAACCAATTCCGGAATTTATAAACCACCCAAAAATAATTTCGGATCCTAAGTTTGTGAAGCCCAATCAGTTCCGGAACCACATAAATTCCGGATCTCCAAACCCAATTCCGGAACCCATTAGTTCCGGACTCTAATCCAGTTCCGGAACCGCTCAATTCCGTATTCCATACCGAGACTTCGATAATGGGTGTGCAATTCTCATCAAAATTAACTCATAACTTATCTAAGAACTTGGGTTGTTATTAGACTTAATATACTATACAATTATACCAATCATACAGACATTTTATATACTATATCTGATTCCATTTCAATTGCTAAAGTTTAAGATGAATAGATGAACTCACCTGGATTCTTAGACCCACTTCTCTGCACAATTCAAATACCAAATCTCTTCACCCACTGATCCAATAACCTAATTGGAAGATGAATTCAACTTGAGATTATCAACTCTATAGTAATTAAATCAGAGAGGATGATTGAAATCCTTACCAGAAGAATTAGAATTTGCTCAATTTCTTCTTCCCTTTTTCTGCTTCAGTAACCTATTTCACACACACACAATTGAGATAAAATCTCAATTGTGACCGACTCCTACTTTAAATATCTGGACTCACTTTCAACTAATGACAATTTAAACCCTCAAGTTAATTTGCACTATTAACTTTAAACTTAGTTCAGATTACCAAATCAACCCTGGAGTTATAATTTACAAATAGTCCATAAACTTAGACTAAATTACAATTTGAGTCCATTCATATTAAAATATAATACAACGGAAATTCGAGGTGTTACAATTCTCCCCAACTTGCAAATGATTTCGTCCCCGAAATCAAAGCTAGGTAAAGAGATGAGGATATCTAATCTTCATATCTTCTTCCGCTTATAACGTAACGTTAGCACCTCGATGATGCTTCCATTGCACTTTCAACATAACCATATCCTTATGGCGTAGTTTCTTAACCGATCTCTCTAAAATCGCCCCCGGTTCTTCTACACAACGACTCTTTTCATCCACTCTTACATCAGTAAGTGGAATCACATCATTCTCTTCGGCTAAACATTTCTGAAGATAGCAAATATGGAAGGTATTATGGATGCCTTCCAATTCAGGTGGAAGATCTAACTGATAAGCTTGAAGTCCCACTCGCTTAATTATAGTGAAAGGTCCTAGAAAACGAGGACTTAACTATCCACGTTTACCAAATCTTATCACGCCCTTCCACGGGGATACTTTAAGCACTACGCGCTCCCCAACTTGGAACTCTTTCGGTCTTCTTTTCGGATCAGCATAACTCTTTTGTCGATCTTGAGCTGCTTTCATATGCTTTTGAATCTTTTTCACCTTATCGGTCGTTTTTTGCACAAGTTCAGGACCAGCAAACTGCTTTTCTCCAGCTTCTAACCAACACACTGGAGTTCTACATTTCCGACCATACAAAGCTTCAAAAGGTGCTCTTCCGATACTGGAGTGATAACTATTGTTATACGCAAACTCTACCAAGGGTAAATGCGTATCCCAGTTACCTCCAAAGTCTAACACACATGATCTGAGCATATCTTCCAAAGTTTGAATGGTTCTTTCACTTTGCCCGTCTGTTTGTGGATGATAAGCAGTGCTCAAATTAACTTTCGTACCCAATTCTTCTTATAGTGACTGCCAAAACCTCGAGGTAAACCGACTATCACGATCCGATACTATAGACACCGGTATACCATGTCTTGCCACTACTTCATCAATATACAGTTTCCCCAATTTATCTATTAGTGACGTTTCTTTCATAGCCAAAAAGTGAGCACTCTTGGTCAATCGATCCACGATTACCCATATAGTGTCGTTACCCTTTTGCGTCCTCGGTAACTTTGTCACAAAATCCATGGTAATCTTCTCCCACTTCCATTCCGGAATCTCTAAAGATTGAAAACTTCCGTAAGGCTTTTGATGTTCGACTTTTACTAACGAACATGTCACACACTTTTCTACTACTCGTGCCACATCTAATTTCATAGCTGGCCACCAATAGTGCAACTTCAGATCCCTATACATCTTAGTACTTCCCGGATGTATAGAATACTTAGACTTGTGGGCGTCTTCGAGAATTAACTCCTGATTTCCTCCCACTTTGGCACCCAAACACGGCCTTGGAACAGGTTAACCCCACGGTTATCTTCAATCAGTTGAAGATGTCGTTTGCTCATAACTTCATATTTCAGATTTTCTTCCAATAAAGCTTCCGTTTGTGCCTCTTTTATCTTTTCAATCAAACTTGATGTCATGTCAATCCGGGCGTTAAGTCGTTTTCAAGTACCCAATGTATTCTTTTCTACTTAAAGCATCAGCTACAACATTTGCTTTACCAGGATGGTAATGCAATTCACAATCATAATCTTTAAGTAGTTCTAACCAACGCCGCTGCCTCATATTCAACTCCTTCTGATCAAAGACATGCTTCAAGCTCTTGTGATCAGTGTAAAGTGTGCACTTCGTTCCATAAAGATAATGACGCCACAGCTTTAATGCAAACACGACCGCTGCCAATTCTAAATCATGGGTAGGGTAATTCTTCTCATGTTCTTTGAGTTGTCTTGATGCATAAGCAATCACCTTGCCTCGTTGCATCAACACACACCCTAAACCCATCTTTGACGCGTCACTATACACAACCAAATCTTCCGTTCCTTCCGGTAGTACAAGAACAGGAGCTTCACATAACTTCTGGCGTAAAGTTCTGAAAGCTGACTCTTGCTTTTCAGTCCAAACGAACTTCACATTCTTCCGAGTCAACATGGTCAAAGCAGAAGCAATCTTTGAGAAATCTTTGATAAACCTCCAGTAATACCCTGCTAGACCCAAGAAACTTCTTATTTCCGACGCGCTCTTCGGTGTTTCCCAGTTCGTCATTGCTTCTATCTATGCCGAATCTACTTTGACTCCTTCCGAAGTAATCACATGCCCCAGAAATTGTACTTCTTTTAACCAAAATTCACACTTTGAAAATTTTACGTACAATCTCCTTTCTCAGAACTTCCAAGACTTCACGAAAATGGCATTCATGATCAACTTCATCCTTAGAATAGACAAGTATGTCATCAATGAACACGATGACAGAATTATCTAAAAATGGTCGACATACTCTGTTCATCAGATCCATGAACACGGATGGAGCATTAGTAAGCCCGAACGGTATTACAAGAAATTCATAATGCCCATACCTCGTTCTAAACGCCGTCTTAGGAATATCTTCATCTCTTACCCGAACCTGATGGTATCCCGACCTTAGATCAATCTTTGAGAAGCATCTCGCACCTTGGAGTTGATCAAACAAATCATCAATCCTTGGAAGCGGATACTTATTCTTAATCGTCACCTTATTCAGCTCCCGATAGTTGATGCACATTCTCATAGTGCCATCCTTCTTCTTTACAAACAATACCGGAGCTCCCCAAGGTGAAGAACTTGGTCTAACAAAACCCTTGTCTAGCAGCTCTTGCAGCTGAGACATCATCTCTTTCATTTCGGCCGGCGCTAAGCGATACGGTGCACGCGCTATTGGTGCCGATCCAGGGATAAGATCAATACGAAACTCTATTTGTCGTTCAGACGGTAGACCTGGAAGATCATCGGGAAATACGTCCTGGAATTCGCGTACTACCATGATATATTCCACCTGTTTCTTTTCTGACTTCACATCTAGAACATACGCTAGATATGATGAACATCCTTTCATCAAACATTTACGCGCTTTTGCAACAGAAATTAACGGAACTTCCCTTTTTTGCTTTTCCCCAAAGATGAGTACATCATCCTTATCAGCCATCGGAATCCGAATTAATTTCTTTGCACAAAGTATTTCTGCCTGGTTGACTGTCAACCAGTCCATACCCACAATCACATCGAATCCCCCAATTTCCATTAACAACAAGTCAATCGGAAATTTCGTTTCCCCTATCGAAATTAAACAACCCTCAAGTCTTTCACGGACTAAGACTTGACCTATGTTAGCTATCTCGACTACTAAGGCATCTTCCAAGGAAGTGACATGCATAACTAACTTTTGATAGAATGATTTGGATACAAACGACAGATTGGCACCACAGTCAAATAAAATGCACGCGAGAATATAATTTATGAGGAATGTACCAGAAACGACATCTTTGGACTCCTTTGCCTCTTCCGCCGTCATGTGAAATGTCTGGCCCGTTGGTTTAGGAGTGTTTGGTTTCTTTCCTTGATCCCCGCCCTTCTTTAACTTTGGACAATCTCTCCGGAAGTGTCCGGGTTGTTTACACTCGAAACAGATCGGACCTTGAATAGGACAGCTTGCCGCTATATGCCCAGACTTCCCGCATTTGAAGCACTCATTCTCGACTATCCGATACTGGCCAAAATGCTTACTTCGGCATTTCTGACACCAATTTGGTTCCCGGCGAGACTCATAACGAACGTTCTTGCCAAATGATTTGGATTTCTGAGAAGACTCCGACCGGCCTTCCCACTTTCGTTTCTCTCCCCCGTGCATTTTCTCCTCCTTGTCTTTGGCATATACCTATTCTATTACTTTAGCTTCTTCGATCGTCTCTCTCAACGTTGAAGCTTTGGAATTTTGCACCCGCGACATCATATCCGCCGATAAGCCCTTCAGATAGGCTTTAATCTTTTCTTTCTCGGTTGGAGCCACATGCCCCACTAGATTCAACTTTTCCATAAAGGATTCAGTGTACTTCTGAACCGTTGAAGTACCTTTCTTAAGAGTCTGAAACTCTTCTTCAATCCTATCCATTTCGTTCTCGTTGCAATATTCCTCCAAAATCTTTATCTTGAACGACTCCCACGTCATAGCAGTTAAGACTGGAGCCGTCACAGTAGATGTTACGATATTCCACCATGTCAACGCGTTGCCTCGTAACATTTGAGAACCGAACCTGACTTTCGATTCCACATCACATTCACAAGCTCGGAAAGCTTGTTCCATCTCTCGGAGCCAATTCATGCATGCCACTGGATTATCCACTCCGGTAAACTCTGGCGGTTTACAACTCAGAAATGTCTTAAATGAACAAACTCTTTCCACCCTTCTGTTTATATTCATCACCGGATTACGAATTGGGTTTACTACACCAGTACTTGTCTCCGTTCGTTGTAGCCCAGAACTTCGATCATTTAGCGTTTTCATGAACATTTCTGATTGATGTGCCATTGCTGTATTCATCATTCGCATCATATTTTCCATCATGCGAGATTTCATCGTAGACTCAGCTGTCACCGGATTAGAGGTACCGGTACTAGTTCTTTGTGCTTGACTATCCATTCCTCCTATTAGAGGTGGCCTCGGCAGACTTTCATGTGTTCCGCCCGCTTCAGGTTGTCTTTCCAAACCCCAGTCAATCATTGCCCTATTCTCCGAAGAATTAGGGGATCTTGTTGGTGTATTCACCATCGTTCTGGATAGCACAAAGAAATAACCATAAGAAATGGTTACACATATCCAGACATACGAAACGTACTTTACCGTTCATTAGTCACTGTAACAATTTAGAAACATGTATGCATGTGTAACAATATATTCATAATAACAGTAGCTAATTGAAATTGTGAACATACTATACATGAGAATCCTCGTTACCATCGTTATAGTACTAATTTCACGTATTTCCGTCGACTCTAAGACTATCCCGTCTTAGTACTTCTACCCATATCTCACGAATCATAACTTAGTTCATCTCAGCTTAAGTCTAGGTATCTCATTATCATACCTAGTTCGCTTAAACTTCAGCTCTGATACCATATTGTAACACCCTAAAAATCAGGGCTAATTTGAACCTCAAATTGTAACAAGTTATGATAGAATAACATCCAAACTTTTATATAAATAAGGAGAGAATTAACTATGAGGTTTCATATTTACAAATATTGTATTCTTCAAATAACCTATTAATCTAATCATGTCAACTATAATCAGATTAACTGGGTTATCTAAGCGTTCCATCAAAAAGCCTCATTGTGTTAGCTAAATCCTCCGCTTAACCCAAAAGTTGAATACTTCAAAAGCTCTCACCCCACATCCCATTTTACTTCCCTGAGCCTGTACCTGGTAAGAAAATTTAATTTGAACAATTAGGCTTACGCCTAGTTAGAACATCCAAATTCAAATTAAAACATTAACAGCTTTGAAATTATCCAAAACATATAAACAAACATGTTCTCCACCATTCTTATCGTACACGTGCTCACCTCAATGACGGGAATATACCCGATCCCATGAATATGACTAACATTCAGTAAGTTATATTATCACAATTAAGAGCCTATTACGAATCATTACAGATTCTAGATTATTGCTCTTATCCAAGAAATTACAAGTTGCTTTATGCCTATTTTCTTGGACTGGAAGTAGAGATTACAAGTTACTTTATGCCTATCTCTGGTCTTCCCATAGAAATCAGGAATTACAAATTACTTTATGCCTATTCCTCGATTTCTACACCACGAAACGAGAATTACAAATTACTTTATGCCTATTCTCCATTTCCATGTGAACGGGAATTACAAATTACTTTATGCCTATTCCACATTTCACATCACCCTATGAAATAGAAATTACAAATTCTTTTATGCCTATTTCTCATTTCATAACACCTTTACGAAATGGGAATTACAAATTACTTTATGCCTATTCCACATTTCAGGTCAATGAGAATTGCAATTTACTTTATGCCTATTACACGTTAAAATAAAAACAGTGCCTATGGATCCATTACACATTAAGTGAATATGTATAACAACATATCACCATTTCTCATAACATATTCCATTCTATGAATATCGAATAATCTAACGTACCCTCAAATGCTCTTTTTCTAAAATTCTTATTTAGAAAAATAATCCGAGACATCGATCCAAAATAAGATAATAAGTTCAATCAAACTCATATCCGAAAATAAAACCATCTTAGGTCTTAAAATTAATTTCCACATTTAATTCTAAATTAATCTCCAAAATCAATTCCAAAATAAATTCTTACAAACTAAATTCCAGATTAATTTAAAAGGAATTGATTTTCCATTAATGAATTCTATTGGGCCGAGCCCATCTCCGGTTTGGTTGATATACCGAAATCCAAACGAATTTGGTCCATTCCGGTTTGGACAAATTCCGAAACCCACAAACAACTTTGTCCATTCCGGAACTTCTTTGATTCCGGCCCATCTTCCGGTTGTAAGAGTTCCGAATCCAATCCCCCAAAGCCCAAGTTCCGGTTATTAAAATACCGGATCCGATTTGCATAAACCCAATTCCGGTTCTAGTTAATTTCCGGAACCCAAAATAATTTAAACCAATTTCGGAATTTATAAATTCCGGATCCACCCAAAAATAATTCTGGATCCTAAGTTTGTGAAGCCCAATCAGTTCCGGAACCACATAAATTCCGGATCTCCAAACCCAGTTCCGGAACCCATTATTTTCGGACTCTAATCCAATTCCGGAACCGCTCAATTCCGGATTCCATACCGGGACTTCGATACTGGGTGTGCAATTCTCATCAAAATTAACTCAGAACTTATCTAAGAACTTGGGTTGTTATTCGACTTAATATACTATACAATTATACCAATCATACAGACAGTTTATATACTCTATCTGATTCCATTTCAATTGCTAAAGTTTAAGATGAATAGATGAACTCACCTAGATTCTTAGACCCACTTCTCTGCACAATTCAAAATCCAAATCTCTTCACCCACTGATCCAATAACCTAATTGGAAGATGAATTCAACTTGAGATTATCAACTCTATAGTAATTAAATCAGAGAGGATGATTGAAATCCTTACCAGAAGAATTAGAATTTGCTCAAATTTTTCTTCTCTTTTTCTGCTTCAGTAACCTATTTCACACACACAATTGAGATAAAATCTCAATTGTGACCGACTCCTACTTTAAATATCTGGACACACTTTCAACTAATGACAATTTAAACCCTCGAGTTAATTTGCACTATTAACTTTAAACTTAGTTCAAATTACCAAATCAACCCTGTAGTTATAATTTACAAATAGTCCACAAACTTAGACTAAATTACAATTTGAGTCCATTCATATTAAAATATAATAAACGGAAATTTGAGGTGTTACAATTCTCCCCAACTTGCAAATGATTTCGTCCCCGAAATCAAAGCTAGGTAAAGAGATGAGGATATCTAATCTTCATATCTTCTTTCGCTTCTAACGTAATGTTAGCACCTCGATGATGATTCCATTGCACTTTCAACATAACCACATCCTTATGGCATAGTTTCTTAACCGATCTCTCTAAAATTGCCTCCGATTCTTCTACACAACGACTCTTTTCATCCACTCTTACATCAGTAAGTAGAATCACATCATTCTCTTCGGCTAAACATTTCTGAAGATAGCAAATAAGGAAGGTATTATGGATGCCATCCAATTCAGGTGGAAGATCTAACTGATAAGCTTGAAGTCCCACTCGCTTAATTATAGTGAAAGGTCCTAGAAAACGAGGACTTAACTTTCCACGTTTAACCAAATCTTATCACGCCCTTCCACGGGGATACTTTAAGCATTACGCGCTCCCCAACTTGGAACTCTTTCGGTCTTCTTTTCGGGTCAGCATAACTCTTTTGTCGATCTTGAGCTGCTTTCATATGCTTTCGAATCTCTTTCACCTTATCGGTCGTTTGTTGCACAAGTTCAGGACCAACAAACTGCTTTTCTCCAGCTTCTAACCAACACAATGGAGTTCTACATTTCCGACCATACAAAGCTTCAAAAGATGCTCTTCCGATACTGGAGTGATAACTATTGTTATATGCAAACTCTACCAAGGGTAAATGCGTATCCCAGTTACCTCCAAAGTCTAACACACACGATCTGAGCATATCTTCCAAAGTTTGAATGGTTCTTTCACTTTGCCCGTCTGTTTGTGGATGATAAGCAGTGCTCAAATTGACTCTCGTACCCAATTCTTCTTGTAGTGACTGCCAAAACTTCGAGGTAAACCGACTATCACGATCTGATACTATAGACACCGATATACCATGTCTTGACACTACTTCATCAATATACAGCTTCGCCAATTTATCTATTGGTGACGCTTCTTTCATAGCCAGAAAGTGAGCACTCTTGGTCAATCGATCCATGATTACCCATATAGTGTCATTACCCTTTTGCGTCCTCGGTAACTTTGACACAAAATCCATGTTAATCTTCTCCCACTTCCATTCCGGAATCTCTAAAGATTGAAAACTTCCGTAAGGCTTTTGATGTTCGGCTTTTACTAACGAACATGTCACACACTTTTCTACTATTCGTGCCACATCTAATTTCATAGCTGGCCACCAATAGTGCAACTTCAGATCCCATACATCTTAGTACTTCCCGGATGTATAGAATACTTAGACTTGTGGGCGTCTTCGAGAATTAACTCTCAATTTCCTCCCACTTTGGCACCCAAACACGGCCTTGGAGCAGCTTGACCCCACGGTTATCTTCAGTCGGTTGAAGATGATGTTTGCTCATAACTTCATCTTTCAGATTTTCTTCCAATAAAGATTTTGTTTGTGCCTCTTTTATCTTTTCAATCAAACTTGATGTCACGTCAATCCGGGCGTTAGTCGTTTTCAAGCACCCAGTGTATTCTTTTCTACTTAAAGGATCGGCTACAACATTTGCTTTACCAGGATGGTAATGCAATTCACAATCATAATCTTTAAGTAGTTCTAACCAACGCCGCTGCCTCATATTCAACTCCTTCTGATCAAAGACATGCTTCAAGCTCTTGTGATCAGTGTAAAGTGTGCACTTCGTTCCATACAGATAATGATGCCACAGCTTTAATGCAAACACGACCGCTGCCAATTCTAAATCATTGGTAGGGTAATTCTTCTCATGTTCTTTGAGTTGTCTTGATGCATAAGCAATCACCTTGCCTCGTTGCATCAACACACACCCTAAACCCATCTTTGACACGTCACTATACACAACCAAATCTTTCGTTCCTTCCGGTAGTGCAAGAACAGGAGCTTCATACAACTTCTGGCGTAAAGTTCTGAAAGCTGACTCTTGCTTTTCAGTCCAAACGAACTTCACATTCTTGCACTACCGGAATTCGGGAATCCGGAATTTCCGTACCCGGAACTCGGTTTAGGGTATTTTAGGGAGGAGTGCAGGGAGAATCGGTATGTTATGCGATTAGTTGGGTAACCCTTTCTCTCTTGTGTGTTTGGGGTGAAATGTAGGCACGAGTGGGGGATAAGCAGTTGCAAGTAAGAACACTTAGCTGGACGCCAAGTGAGTCTTTCTAAACTGAAGCTTTATCGATACTCGAATGTATTACTTGTACCGATGTATTGAATTGCAAGATTTACGTTGTTTTAAATATGCATGTTCAAAGCGTGTGAATTATTTTATGATATGTACGAGGCATGTGAGAATTTAATATGGATATATGGGGAGTGTGTCCCATGCAGGATATATGAATTTGTTTCATATGATCACTAAGGGCGGGTGTGTGCCCTAACACGTTATCACAGGTGTACGTGGCTAAGTGCGAGTTGTTAATATATGTTGTGTGTGTATTTAATTGACAAAGGTGTAATTATTTATAAATGCTTATAAACTCTTTTAGTTGATAATTATGGCGTGGTGTTGGTAGCAAGAGGGATCTCACTAGACCTCATTGTCTAACCCTCGCTTTTCAAAACTAAAACCTTTTCAGGTAAGCAGGTAACCGAGATCTCGTTTAGAGGGAATGGCAAGTCGTGAGTTGGAGCTTGCGTATAGAAGGATTAGAAGACTTTCCCTTTTTATTTTTATTTTGGTAGTTATGTTCTCAGCTGTAGTTAGGGTTATTTCCGCAAACCTAATTTTGCAACCCTGATAGTTGTTGGGCCATTATGGCGTTTGGAATTAATGAGGTAGCTTTTGGCATGCTTGGTTGGTGTGGGTTGTTACAGTTGGTATCAGAGCGCTAGTTTAAGGGATTTAGGTGACCGGATGGGCATACACTTAAACTGTAGAGTAGGAGGACACAACTGAGATATAGGAAGCCTTTAAGGAAGACCTTAATCACTGAGAATTTAGGACGATGGTAGTGAGGACTCTCATGTAAGGTAAATTCAAATCACATCTGGCCAATGTCTTTATGAATTTACAGGTGCATGAGTGTGCTTGATTACTGTTGTTCTGATGGTCGATGGAGGTGTTAGTGTGTAGAGAGTGGTGGTTAGTGTGTGGAGTATGGTGGTTAGTGTGTGGAGAGTAATGGTAGTGTGTGGAGTGTGGTAGTTAGTGTGTAGAGAACGGTGGTAGTGTAAGGATTGGCGGTAGTGTGTAGAGTTCTAACCTTGTCATGATGGCAACGGTTTAGTGTGTTGTGCAAGATTATTCATGGTGTGATTAATGACACTATCTAGAAGGAGTATTGTTTGAATGGTGGGTGTCCGTGTGAGGTAGAATCTTTAGGGTTCTTAAGGGAAAAATAATTGGTTGGTGGTGAGCACCTAATTTCTGATGACTCTTCATTCTGGGAGTTTTCGATGTATTGAGAGTTTCAACTCAAGGATCGGGTAGTAGAGATGTTCTTCCTTACTTTCTAGTCAGTGGATGAGTGGCAAGGGTGGTTAAGAAATGATAGACATGTAGATTGGTAATTTGAGGCAAGGATAAATGAAAGAGGGCTATTATTGGTTAACCTATTAGGGGTCGAAGTGAAGCCGCATATTTTTGCAAATCAGTAGTCGAGTGGTAACTGTGAAGTTGGGGCATACAATTGTGTGGGGAAGCATTGATACCGAAGGTTGTTGCAAATGTGAGGAACCTGATGGTTTGATCGGAAGTAGGGCGCCAGTGTTGAATTGTTATGACTGCAAACGGTTGACCTTGCTAGAGCGAATATCCTTCAATGTAAAGTGAGTCATGCATTGTATTTTCAAACAAGCTACATGAGTCCTTCATGTCAAAATGTGTGTGTGTGTGCCTTGTAAGTTTCTGGTTTTTAAAATGAGTTGGCGCGTGCAAGTGTGTGTTTGAAAGAAAATACAAAATTATTTACGTTGTGTGATAAATTTCGAACTTGGAGAAATAGTGAATTATTTCACCTCTTTTACGAGTGAGTTAACCTTTGCCGTAAAAATTATAACAACATTTGATCGCATGGTTTTATAAGCGAATTCGGTATGGACGCGTTGTTATCATATTAGCGAGTGTGAGAGTCGACCGACTCTCCCAGTGTGGGTGATTTTGCTGTATTTTAAAATTTTGCACGAAAAGAGTTTCAGTAAATGCACTTTCGATTGATGGACAAGGTTGTGAGAAATCATGGATGGTGTGTGAGCTATCTTTGAGATCGGTGTGTGTGTGGTTGTTCTTTATGGAGGTGTCGTGTCATGCATATCAAACCTTGTTTCGTGGTGTATTTTAAGTGTGTAAAACGATTTAAATCATTGTGTTGTCATGCATGAAGGCTATGAACTCGCTAGGTAGTAAGAGATATCGCGCTTAAGAATGTGCATAGTTCCGAGTGTGGAAAAATGTGGTTGAGTCGTCGATGGTCGATTCGTAACCTTGGTGTTTCCTTTTAGGGAGGGCGGCGTTTAACTGCAGCCTCAGTCTTTGACTTTAGAGATGCTTGTATTATAGTAGTCCTTGCTCTTGTTTGGTAATTTGACGCGTGGCTGACGGCAGGGGGTGTGTCACGGGTGATTTCGAAGTAGGCAAGATACTTCGAAAGGTAACGTTGTAGTATGTTGATGAAATGGTATCGGCGTGGAGCCGGAGCTTGAGGTGGCTTAGTATTTAGGCTATTTGTCGGGCATTGATGTTGGAGTCAACGACGGTTGTTGAGATCGTTGTCGGGAGATTGGAATTGGAAAAGGTAGCCCTGGTGTGATTATTTCATCGGGTGTATACGTGGAGGTTAGAGTTCGGTTGGGAAAGGTGTGTATCTGTCAAAAGGTTGGACCGCCTTTTTGGTAAGTGTTCTGAAAGTGGAGAATTAATAGTTGGATAGGTGATTTTCCTATGTGATTGATGTTTCGTTTGTGGATGAGGTAGTTAGCACAACTCATGTGGGACGCATGGATTATGTGGTCCGCAAGGGAGCGTCTTATCGTCTGATTTATTTGAGCATGTCTCGTGTGGATTTCGAATAGTCGACTGGGGATAAAGACCCGATAGAGTGAAGTAGACGATTATAATTTGTAGTTCATCTAGATTGGAGAAGGCAAGGCCTAGTGTGCGTACAAGTGATCGAGGGGTTTGTACCTCTAGTGTGTAGTGGTTGTGTGGATAAGTGGGTGGTAACTTATACAAAGTGGGCATGCGAGTCGTTTGTGGGAAGGAGTTGCTGTGAGGATTAAGTGGTGGGCTGGTGTCGTTATGGGATGAGCGTAAGTAGAAGTCTTTGCTCGGGA
Source organism: Saussurea involucrata (assembly GCA_033807775.1). NCBI lineage: Eukaryota > Viridiplantae > Streptophyta > Magnoliopsida > Asterales > Asteraceae > Saussurea > Saussurea involucrata. The sequence continues at coordinate 87,993,744 of CM066318.1, forward strand.
TTTGCTAATAAGTTATTTAAATGTGGTAAATTATGTGTGTTGAGATGCATAGATGTTTGAATGGCGTGTAGTATTGTCATCTGAGAATAAAGAATGAGGTAGTAGTTGGTGGCTAGCTAAGAAGGAAATTGTGTACTCTTTGGTTGCAAAGAGTTGATGAGTGAGTTTGCCTTGTGTCATTGAAATATTTGTGAAGATGTTGGATTGGTTAGTTTAGAATGATTCGTGGTAGATACGAAATCTTTGTGAATGTTGAGCTAATCCTTGTATGTAAGGGAAATTCAAAGGAGTGGGTTAATCTCGTTCGGGGAAATGAGAAGTGTGCGGTGGCTTCGAGCATTGGGTGCTATTTCAGAATGACTTGGTTGAATTTGTGTATAAGATGTGGTGAAACTATTGGTTAGGCATAGTAACCGTTGATTTGCATGTATGGAGTGGTCATTGTTGGACGAGAAACGTTTCACACTAGCGTGAGGAATTAGGGATGGTATGTTGAATTAAGTGAGTAAAACTGGAGGTAGAAAGTATGGCAAGTGACGCAGAAGATGGGAAACAACGTTTTTAGAGTGTCATTGTCGGATACATGAGCTCCTAGTGGGAGTGTAAGAAAGAGGATTTGCGTGTATGTGATGATTCAAGGGTCGGGGGAAGCTAGTTTGCGTGGTTGGTCAAAAGTGTGCACCTTCTAGTGAATTGTTCTTTGGAAACATGTTTTATGTTTTGAGAAGGAAGTGGAAGAAGGAAGTTGAATGTAGTACTCGGAATGAATGGCCATTGGGTTAGACTTGGAGATAGTGTGGGAAATATTTCAAGTGAGCTTGTCGTTCGGTGTTAAGCTAATGAAGATGATTTTGAGTGAGCATGGACGACGGTTGGATGCAAGGAGAATTTGAATGTGTGTCTTCAGGGTTGGTTTTGTTTGGATTGGTGGGTACTTCAGATGTTAGGGTGTGGAGGTTTCCTACTTTTAGCTCTGTTTAGTGTGGGGTGATGTTGTGGTGAAAGCGTGTGGATTGTGACTATTATCGATGGATTGTAGTCAATACAATTCAAGTAAGAAAAGTGTTACATGCCTTAGACGTATATTGTGTTGGGAAAAGTGATTGTAGAATTGTGTGTTATCTGTTAAAGGGGATCATAACTGTGAGTTAAGGTGATACTCGAGGTTAACCTTGTGTTAAGTTGGTGAATTGAGCGTTCGTTATTCTATTAAGGGATTCATGTTGTTGTGGCGTTAACCTTTATGAATTTGTTCTGTCACAGAAGTGAAGTTGTGAGTGAAAATCTTAATTGTTTCAAAACCGTGAGTCTAGGTGTGTGGACGGTATTGTGTTCAGTTGGCCTGAAACGTTATTTTTATGTTACGCGAATTTTCTAGGGTTGGAGTATAGTTGACCGAAGGTGTGATGATTCATGGTATACGCCCTACCGTTGAAGGATTATGCATGTGGTTGCAATAGAATCCTTAGAGAAACAAAGAGCTCGGCGTGTGCAGTTATCTGAGATTCTTTCGAGAATAAAGATGTATCGTGAGAAGAGGTTGTTGGTGAGACCGAAAGTCGCGCGGTTGACCGCAGATAAGTCAACCAGGTTCACGGGAAGTTAAGGGTGGCTCAAGACCGCCACAGGGTTATGTGAGAAAAAGGAGGAGATCGATTGAAATTCCAAGTAGGAAACAGTGTGATGCTTAAAGCTTCGTCGTGGAAAGACGTTATGTGTTTGGAAAGAAAGGGGAGCTAAGGCCTAGGTAGGTCGGGCCGTTAGCCATCACCGAACGTGTAGGTGAAGTGGCGTATAAGCTGGAGTTGCCCGAGGAGCTTCGGGGAGTTCATTCGACCTTTCACATGTCGAATCTTAGGAAGTGCTTGGCCGAGAAAAGCATGGTCGTACCGCTAGAAGACACTCGTGTGGATGAAAAGTTGGATTATGCGAAGGAACCGTTGGCGATTGTAGATCGCAAAGTTAGAAAGTTGAGGAACCGTTTTCCTCATCTGTTCGAAGATGGAATTCCGGGGACGGAATTCTTTTGAGGGGACGATGATGTAATAAACGGGTCCTTTTGTGAATAAATAATAAAGTTTGGTGGCCAAAGTGTGAAAGAGGTAAAGTTTGGTGTACATTTGTGAGGGTTATAAATTAGAGTAAAACCCCTAATAACCCTAAATTCTTACCAAATCAGTGTGTGCGGCTAAGAGGACGATAAGTGTGTGAAATTCATCCAGGAGCCAAGCAGTTGAGATCTCTCCAAGTGGTGAGTGGAATCATCATCCCAAGGTAATCTAATTCTCTTTCTCCTTTGCTTTTATTGGGAAGAATGGGAATTTGGTGGAGGCTAATAACTCTTGTTCTTTACTGATAAGAATATGGGGTTTGTGTGTCTTTCTAATTTAATCATGTAGAAATCGGATGAATAACTTGCTATATTGATTAGATATGGCATCTCTTTGTTTATAGCGGCTTAGCATCGAGTGTGAAATCCTATTGCGAATTAATCGCTGGGTTTTGAGTTTAAAACGTTCGATAAGGAAACCCAGTGTCCAGAATTCGCTAGATCCAGTGTGGGATCCGGTATGGAACCGGGATCCGGTATTGGGTCCGGTATGGAACCGAGATCTGGTGTGGGATCCGGTGTGGGATCCGGTATGGAACCGGAATCCGATATGGGATCCGGGAATCCGGAATTTCCGTACCCGGAACTCGGTTTAGGGTATTTTAGGGAGGAGTGCAGGGAGAATCGGTATGTTATGCGATTAGTTGGGTAACCCTTTCTCTCTTGTGTGTTTGGGGTGAAATGTAGGCACGAGTGGGGGATAAGCAGTTGCAAATAAGAACACTTAGCTGGACGTCAGGTGAGTCTTTATAAACTGAAGCTTTATTGATACTCGAATGTATTACTTGTACCGATGTATTGAATTGCATGATTTACGTTGTTTTAAATATGCATGTTCAAAGCGTGTGAATTATTTTATGGATATGTACGAGGCATGTGAGAATTTAATATGGATATATGGGGAGTGTGTCTCATGCAGGATATATGAATTTGTTTCATATAATCACTAAGGGCGGGTGTGTGCCCTAACACGTTGTCACATGTGTACGTGGCTAAGTGCGAGCTGTTACTATGTGTTGTGTGTGTATTTAACTGACAATGGTGTAATTGTTTATTAATGCTTATAAACTCTTTTAGTTGATAATTGTGGTGTGGTGTTGGTAGCAAGAGGGATCTCACTAGACCTCGTGGTCTAACCCTCGCTTTTCAAAACTAAAACCTTTTCAGGTAAGCAGGTAACCGAGAGCTCGTTTAGAGGGAATGGCAAGACGTGAGTTGGAGTTTGCGTATAGAAGGATTAGAAGACTTTCCCTTTTTATTTTTATTTTGGTAGTTATGTTCTCAGCTGTAGTTAGGGTTATTTCCACAAACCCAGTTTTGTAACCTTGATAGTTGTTGGGCCATTATGGCGTTTTGAATTAAAGAGGTAGCTTTTGGCATGCTTGGTTGGTGTGGGTTGTTACATGTTCATGTTACAAATTACTTGTATGCACAAATGCATACTGTCTACATGAAAGGCTACCAGAGTGTTCCTTAGTTTTCCAATTTTTTGAGGTTCTCTACATATGGGGGTGGTTTATTTTGCAACCCAGTAAAATGTTACAACCCCGTGCAACCCTTATCTAAACCATTCTTTTAGCCCATTCATTATGTAGACAATGGATTGATTACTAAATTGCATCAATGATTAATGGTTTCATGCAATAATCTTACCTACAATGCATAGTATTGCATTAAATGCCATGGAATGCATGTTGTTTCATGAAAGTACCACTTTCATCCAATACATCACACGAATCGTTATGTACATTGACATATTTTGCATAAATTCAACGAAATTCGACAAAATCAGATAAATTCATTTAGAGAATCAATGAGAATCCAAATGCAATGGACGGTTTAGATGAAGGTTGCATGAGTTGTAACTTTTTACTGGGTTGCAAAATAACATGGCCTCTCTCTCTCTCTCTCTCTATATATATATATATATATATATATATATATATATAGAGAGAGAGAGAGAGAGAGAGGGGGGGGAGGAGGGAGGGAGGTTCAGGGAAAACCTAAAAAACGGAAAACTGAAGAACACCCTGGTGGCCCTTCATTTGGACGGTATGCACTTGTACGTACAAGGAATTTGTAACATGCACACGTGCATAAAAACCAAAAAAACAACATTTCAGTTTTCCGTTTTTTTTAGTTTTCCCCTGAACCTGACCCTATATATATATATATATATATATATAAAAGGTTGGGTTCTGGTGGGAAGTTGAGGTTAACGTGAGAAGTATTTGTCGACCGTTGGATGAGAAATGGACGCACATTGGTATGACATGCACCAAGATAAGATGCACCGAGATGCATCGGATCAATTCCCTTCTAAGGCGCAATTCACGGAAAGGTATTTTGATTAAAAGTGATCAATGGTTCATATTAACTTCTCACGTTTCTACCTCAACTTCTCACACGATCCTTCACATATATATATATATATATAGAGAGAGAGAGAGAGAGAGGAGAGATCAAATGCAAATCACTCTACTTTTACAAACCGTGCAAACCGTCGATTTCATTGGTTAAGTTAATGAAATTGGTTCATGAAGTTGTTAAATTTGATGAAATTGTGTCGTATAATTCTTTTCTTGATAAAATTGTTTCATATACTTGTGTTTTTATGTAGTTTCATGCATTTTTCTCAATTATGATGAATTTGTTTCATGCATTTTTGTAATAGCCTAGTTTCTTTGAAAAAAAATCAACGAATAAAGTCAGTGGGTGCGGTGTGAAAAGTGAAAGCTGGAGAGCCTTGGTGTAAAAAGTGGAAATAAGTTAAAACCCCAAATTCCCCATTTCTCTTCTTCAGTATTGTGCGGCTAGTATGTGTGATTGTGTGTGAAGAACTTTGCAACCTTGAGGGAAGAACATAAAATTGGAAGCTGCGAGTGAATCTTCATCTGCATCAAGGTAATCTCTCAATTCTCTAATCTCTTTTTAGCTTTGGGGATGTTGGTTTGATTTTGGGGAGTCACTGTTGATCGACAACCCTCATGGTTGAGGGTGTGAGGGATTGATTGATTTGGATATTAATCAGTGTGGAAGAGGATCAAGGGTTGTTAGTTTAATCTTTTAAAGGTCCAAATCCATGTTGAGAAGGACCGAGTTGGGATTAGAGAGGCGTGGCAATGAGTTTCGTCGTAGCAACGTGTGTATCCGGAAAATCGCCACTGTCCGGACAAGTTTCCGAATCAGGTGTATCCGGATAGGCTGTAGAGGGTTTCCGGGAGAGGGTTTCCAGATGAGGTTTCAATTAGTGTCCGGATGTAGGTTGTCTTGGGAAGTTGTTATCCGGAAAGTATCCGGACGTGTTCTGTCCGAAGAGTGAAGTATCTGGACGGGTGTATCCGGACGTGCTTTGGTGAAGTTGATTTTATCTCATATATGCTTAGACGATTGCTGGATGCAGTGAGAAGTTGAATGTGTGTCTTCAGGATGGGTTCAGCTTGGATTGGTGAATGCTTTAGATGATGGATAGTGAAGGTTCCTATATTAACTATGCATAAGTGTGGGGTGATGTCGTGGCAGGAGCGTAAGGAATGGTTAGTATTGATGAGTTGCAATCAATATGATTCGGGAAAGAAAGTACTACATGCGTTAGACGTATGTCGTGTTGGGGGAAGTGAGTAGAGAATTGTGTGTTATCTGATGAAGAAGCTTATAACTGTAAGTTTGTAGTGATATTCAAGGTTGACCTGGTGTTAAGTTGGCGAATCGAGTGTTCGGTAATTTAATAAGAGATTCATGTTGTTGTGACAATGACTTCGGTAAAGCTTGTGCTTTTAAGGGAGTGAAGTTGTGTGTGGAACCATAAATGTGACGCGTTTAAAAAAAACCGGGGGTTCAGGTGTTTGGGCAAGGTAGTCGGTACCTGGTCTAGATGATCGGAAAGGTTGCACGTATTATACGAAGTATCCCGACATATGAAAGTTGTGGTTAACCGAGGAGCGGTGCCGAAGGATTTGGCACGACTGTGTTTTCGATCAGAATGGTTTAGGCAACCGGGTGGGGATGTGGACAGCTTGTTACGGAAGACGTTCCCATAGTTTGGGGTGGTGTGTTTAGGAGAAAAGCGGAGTGGGCCACGGTTTGGGCCCGTCGAAGTTATGGAAAGAGTTGGAGGTAGTGTATGATCCGGAGGTGCTCGATAAGTTTATGGATCATTCATGTTGTGTTCACGCCTCTATTTTTTAAGGCAGTGGTTGGAGGTTGGTGTGACGATACCTTGGCAAAGGGAGCAAGCGAATAAGAAGCTAACCTTTGTCATAGGGTCAGTGATGATCATTGACCGAAGAGTCAAGAAGCCGAGGACCGAGGATATTGCTTTGGTGAGGGTCCAGTAGTGCTACCATTAGGACCATGAGGTAACTTGGGAAGTAGAAGCGGAGATGAGGTCCCAATACCCCCTAGTTGTTTGGATATAGAATTCCGGATACGAAATTCTTTTGAGGGGGGGATGTTGTAATAACCGGGTTTCTTTGAAAAAAATCAATTAATAAAGTCAGTGGATGCGGTGTGAAAAGTGAAAGCTGGAGGGCCTTGGTGTAAAAAGCGGAAATAGGTTAAAACCCCAAATTCCACATTTCTCTTCTTCAGTATTGTGCGGCTAGTGTGTGTGATTGTGTGTGAAGAACTTTGCAACCTTGAGGGAAGAACGTAAAATTGGAAGCTACGAGGTGTGAATCTTCATCTGCATCAAGGTAATCTCTCAATTCTCTAATCTCTTTTCAACTTTGGGGATGTTGGTTTGATTTTGGGGAGTCACTGTTGATCGACAACCCTCATGGTTGAGGGTGTGAGGGATTGATTGATTTAGATATTAATCAGTGTGGAAGAGGATCAAGGGTTGTTAGTTTAATCTTTTAAAGGTCCAAATCCATGTTGAGAAGGACCGAGTTGGGATTAGAGAGGTGTGGCAATGAGTTTCGTCGTAGCAGCGTGTGTATCCGGAAAATCGCCACTGTCCGGACAAGTTTCCGAATCAGGTGTATCCGGATAGGCTGTAGAGGGTTTCCGAGAAAGAGTTCCCGGGAGAGGGTTTCCGGATGAGGTTTCAATTAGTGCTCGGATGTGGGTTGTCCGGGAAGTTGTTATCCGAAAAGTATCCGGACATGTTCTTTCCGGAGAGTGGAGTATCCGGACGGGGTGTATCCGGACGTGGTTTGGTGAAGCATCCAGATAGTGTGTCCGGAAAGTTTGGTCCGGATGGTGTGATCCGGATACCTTGAGTTGTCAGCATTGTTTTCCTTTTTTCCATCACGTTCCATCAACCTAAGTTTAAGGATCGACTAGAGGGTCGAGTGAGGGTCGACTTTAGGTGAATGGGGAGTTATTTGATACTTTATGCAATTGTAACACCCCCCTTACCACGACACAATATTGTCCGCTTTGCCCCACTGGCTCACGGCTTTGTTCTTGGCGACCTGGCGAGGACTTCGCAAGGACTTCCCAGGAGGTCACCCATCCTGGTACTACTCCCACCCAAGCACGCTTAACCACAGAGTTCCCAAGGAACCCGCATGCTTGTGGCCCCAAAACGCGTTGTGTCTGGTAAGGCCAAGGTTTACTAATACACCCAGCATCTCTCCTGTCCACGACCGATGTGGGATATGCCTAAGGTGTTACACACACCCCCCCCCCTCAGGGACTCATCGTCCTCGATGAGGTTTGCCCCACATCTCGAACGGCACAGGAGTGGCTCTGATACCATTTGTAACACCCCCCTTACCACGACACAATATTGTCCGCTTTGCCCCACTGGCTCACGGCTTTGTTCTTGGCGACCTGGCGAGGACTTCGCAAGGACTTCCCAGGAGGTCACCCATCCTGGTACTACTCCCACCCAAGCACGCTTAACCACAGAGTTCCCAAGGAACCCGCATGCTTGTGGCCCCAAAACGCGTTGTGTCTGGTAAGGCCAAGGTTTACTAATATACCCAGCATCTCTCCTGTCCACGACCGATGTGGGATATGCCTAAGGTGTTACACACAAGGGGGGTGGATTGTAAGATCCCACATTGGTTGGGGAGGGGAACAAAGGTTGCCTTATAATAGGAACTTGATACCTCCCCTATCAGACGCGTTTTAAAACCGTGAGTCCAGGTGTGTGGACAAAGCGGACAATATCTGGTACGGTTGGCCTGGGATGTTAAAGATGGTATCAGAGCCGGGAACCGAACCGGTGTGCCAACGAGGACGTTGGGCTCCCAAGGGGGGGTGGATTGTAAGATCCCACATTGGTTGGGGAGGGGAACAAAGGTTGCCTTATAATAGGAACTTGATACCTCCCCTATCAGACGCGTTTTAAAACCGTGAGTCCAGGTGTGTGGACAAAGCGGACAATATCTGGTACGGTTGGCCTGGGATGTTACAGCAATGTGTGCAGTTAGGTGCTCGATTTGAGGGCTTGTAGCTCGAGCGAGGAAGAGCATAGCGTGGAAGCCATGTAACATCCCGATTTTTAGAACTTTTAAGATAAATATGAAAAATTGGATTTTGGATTAAATCCTACATTTTATAGTCTTGTTGGATGGAGAATTCAAATACGAGTCCAACGGGCCTTTCCGAAGCGAAAACGGAGCTAAAACGAAAAAGTTATGGCCAAAACAATTTTCGATACAATCTCGGCTAAAGTGACCAGGGAAAGTGACACTTGTGTCACTCTCGTGTGTCACTCTCGCCGGTTTTGTACCGAGAGCCATTTGACCACAGCGAGAGTGCCCAGCGAAAGTGACACTTGTGTCACTCTCGCACGTCACTTTAGCCGTCGGGTACCTGGAGCATAAATACGGGATTTTTAGCCCTAAAATTCATTTCCTCATATCTCACTCATTTTACCTCCGTTTTTGGCAATTCAAAGTGCCATGGTTTCTATTTTTAGAGCTTTTCAAGGATAAAGTGTTAGTTTTGAAGTTCATTGGAAGATTCAAGGGTGTTTGGTGGTGGTAAGTCTCTCATTTCTCATTCTCAAATCTCTTCTCTTCTCTCCAAATCGTTTCCCCTCTTTCCCTCACAAACCCTAACTGATTTTGGGGCTTTTTCATGGAGATTAATGTGTTCCTTCTCCATTTTATGCTAGTGGTTTCATTTATTGATGCAAGAGCAAGTTTCATCCACAACACTAGAGATTTTTGGGGTTTTCTAGGTTTCATCAAAACCTAAGTGGTAAGTTCATTTCCTCCATTTACAAGCTTCATTCTGAGTTATAAATGTTCCATTTATGATCCCCTAGTGTTTTGTTCCTCCATTTTCGGTTTGGATGATTTTGAGAAAAGTTAGGACAAATTGGGGTTTTCGGTATAAATGGAGGTTTTGATGGTTGATGTTTGGGGAACAATTCTAAATGGTTAAATGTGGTTATTTATGGTTGGAAACTTATGGATCTAATTTTTGGAAGTTTTGGCTTGAGGATTCAAGTTTCTTCAAAGGAGCTTACGTTTGAGGAAAATCTAGATTTAGCCTAAATCTAGCAAGGTGAGTTCAAGTTGATTTATGAAAACTTTGTACATGCCAAAAATGTTACTTTTCAAGTATTTGTATGTTTTACTTAAAATTATTAATTGTTGGGTTATTTGATAAGTTTGACCCTTTTGAAGTGTTTAACTTTATAAAGTTTGTAAAACACTCATATTTGGGATTTTTGGATTTTTGGATGTGTGGAAATCATAAATATGTCCTTAAATGATTTATTGCTCAATGAAGCTTATTCAATGGTTTAATCATGTTGATATAATTGATTTTATAAACCATTTGGGAAAATGCACATTTTAGTGTCATGAGTCATTTTGATAATTATAAGAGTATGAGTCCATTTTAGGAAACCCATTTGTATTAATCCGTGACGAGTTTTGGGTTAATGGCGATTTTGTGGTATATGTTTACCTAAACAATGTTTAAATGCATTTCATATTTTGAGGATCGTTATTTATGGGTCTAATGGATTTTGAGCATTTCGCTCGGTTTTGGCTTTAAGGAAGTCTTGGGGACATTTTGTCCGGTTTTGATGGCTCAATGTGGAGTCTTATTTAGGGCTGTAAACGAACCGGATGTTCAGCGAATCGTTCGTGAACTGTTCGGCGGGAAGTTCGTTTATGTTCGTTTATTTAATAAATGAACGAACATGAACACGTTTTTTTGTTCGTTTAGTTAAATGAACGAACATGAATAATGGTCTCGTTCGTTCATTTATGTTCGTGAACGTTCGTTCATTTATGTTCGTTAATGTTCGTTCGTTTACGTTCGTTTATGTTCGTTTATGTTCATTTATGTTCGTTCATTTACGTTCGTTTATGTTCGTTCGTTTATGTTCGTTTATGTTCGTTTATGCTTGTTTATATATAAACATGTTTATATAATATGAAATTAATGTGTAAAATCATCAAGTAAATTGATCTTTTAGAATTTATTTTTCATACCTCCCAAGTTAACACGGTTTTTGATTTTGTTAAGGTATTTTTTACGAACGAAATGATGAGTATGGTGGTTGTTTTTTGTTCATTTGGGTTCGTTCGTTTATGTTCATTTAAGTTCGTTCGTTTACGTTCGTTTACGTTCGTTTATCTCTTAATGAACGAACATAAACGAACACGAACAAACAAAAATTCTTAACGAACGAACATGAACACAAAAAATCTCGTTCGTTTACCGTTCGTTCGTTTGTTCGGTTAAGTTAAACGAACGAACATGAACAAGCCTCCGTTCGTGTTCGTTCGGTTCGTTTACAGCCCTAGTCTTATTTATGGGTTGCATATTATTGCACGTTAGTGATATTTACATGCTCGGGTGCTTTAGTCATTTCGGGATGGGCATGTTATTGTAGACTGTGTTGCATTGGATCCATAGGCATGTAAGTCAGTCTTTGTTGGATGGTCTATTTCTTTGTGCACAAGGAATGGACTATTGGAACGCATGGTTTTATGCGTTAGGCCGTTGGGGCCACTAGCGAGTAGGCAATGGGGGACATTGAAGTCCTTGAGGTGTAACTCGTCTAGACTGGATATGCAATGTGGTCCCATAAGTCCTTGAGGTGTAACTCGACGGAGTAGGCAATAAAGGCATGGGGAAAAGGTTTGAGGTTGTGATGTCTTTATGGCATGGGAACTAGGACCGGGACTTGAGGTGTAATCCAGTAACATCATAAGTGATCTAAGTTTGTGTGCCCGTCACTTTCGATGGAATCGGGTCTCCCCCGTCACCGAAAGGTGTGGTTTTTGGGTATAAGCTTTTATCCATATTTTCGGTGACGCATTTTATTTATATGAAATGTTTACATGGTTTATTGGCGGAGTTCTACGCCTCGTCCTTATTGGATGTTTTGAATATTGGAGTTTTATTCACGTTTATAATTACTTGGGATATTTAACGTCAAAGCACGTTTTGAGTGAGTTGGGATTGGAATTCATTTTTGAAAACACTCTATACATTTTGGGAACTTTTCTCATAGATTTTGTGTGCGTTGGAAAATGAGTCGTTTTCATTCTTTCATAAACCCTTTTTGGAAATCATGATTTATGTCACAAACTTTGATTCAACGAATTATATAAATCATGCTATAAACTCTTGAACTCACTAGGCGTTAGCCTAACCTTTTTATTTGTCGGCATGTGCAACAGTTTCAGGTTGGGAGTAGTTCTAGTGACACTGCGAAAGGTCGAGTGCTAGTAGTGTGCTCGAGAGGTGAATTGCTTAAGGGAAGTCTTTAGCGTTAATAATTGGGAATAGCATTTTGTACCTGAGTTAAGTAACACCCGTGGTGAACTTAGCCTTCGTATTGAGTTTTGAGTTATATATTGTTTGAGGATAATCATAGATTTTAAATTAAGGTATTTCCCGTTTTGGATTGTAGGGAGAAATCCTATTATTTTGAATGTATTATCGAAAATTTTATTTAGTTGCTCTTTCCCAATTCGAGGGTGTTACAAGTTGGTATCAGAGCATAAGTTTGAGAGAATTAGGTGTTGATTTCGGATACCTAGACTCAAACTAGCGTTCTTTTAAGTAAATGAGAGTGAAATTTCACCATTAAGCACTTTAAGATAGGATGTTTTGAGGTCGATGGAGTCGTTAGAAACGAGAATCGCGTCGAGAGTAGCAAGGATAATCATGTACGGTACGTTCAAAATTTCACCTGGCCAGTGTTATGGTGAATTTACTAGTTACATGTGCATACTTGAACTACTTTAATGTGATGACCGTTGGGGTAGTGGAGAAGTTTCTAAGCGAGTAGTCGTTGAAAAAGATTGACGATTTTAGTATTAGTCACTAGGGTGACAATAAGCATGATAATTGCTTTAAGTGGACCGTTTCGGGTCGAAGTTGATGGTTGGATTAGAACCATAGGTTGAATCGATCTTATTTCGAGGAGAAATCGTAAGGCTAATCGATGTAACTTTCAATTTTGCCTTAAGTTATTTGAGTATCCGGATGACGATAGTGTGACCGGAGAAATTGGAGGAGTGTGGTTTGAGACGTTGAGTGCCGACTAAATTCATGCACAAAATTTAGTTTTTAAAATAAATTGCATTAGTTATTTCTTGTGTTTCAAATCTTCTTGTGGATTATGTTACAGATCTCGGAAAAACGTTTAGCACACACAAAATTTTTAAATCATGGTTTTGAACGTGCATGAAATTATTTTATTGCGGAGATTTCAAACTTTGTCGGGACTTGCTTTATTTTGTTGTTGTTCAACGTTACTTTCGGATATAGTGATATCCATATTTTAATGATATTTAGGATGTTGGACAAGTAACTACGGCTTATGACTTTAACATTGGATCTCCTCCACATATGTTAAGGTTTGGACGGAGAGTTACCTCCTTCCATTATGGGTATGTTGAGCTTTATTGGAAAATTTATTTAATGCAAGTTGTGTTGAAAAGTGTTGTTTAGATTGTATTACAACATAAAGGGAATTTTCAGAATTTTGACATTTTAGTCATGATTTTGCTTTATGCAATTTGATTTTTGGGAGCGAAAGGTTTAGCACCATTTGGTTAATTTGAGGCCATAGAGCCCATAGAGTTTTACAGAGTTGTGTTTTACGACGTTTTGTGTCGCATGGGTGCAATTTTGTAATGTGCATACTTTAGTTATTATGTGTGTTGATTTTGGATTATATTGGGCGTTTTGTCACATGCGAATTTTGTTGGTGCATTTTATCCCGTGTCATTTCATGAGTAAAGGAGAAGTTTTGGAGTTGGATGTCGTTTAAACTACTTCTTGAAGTTCGCACAAACATTTTGGTTGCACACTATTTAATGCAGGAAATTACTTTACGTTTATGGCATAAATAAATTGTACGGTCCATTTTAAAGGTTTGTTGAGCATGCTTTTGCAACTACTAGTAAATCAAGTAGTGATCGAGTAAAATTCATATGACTTTCGTATGTGGGACGAGTGTGCCCATTTTGCACAACTATTGGATAAGTGGTAGTAGGTTTTATACGAACGATTAATTGTTATGAAAACATTCGTGTTGAAAATTTCTATTAAATTTTGATTGGCATAATTGTTGAGTCTGTCACTTCAAAACCTTGAACTCATTAGGCTTGGGATGGTTAAGCAACCCCGGTTAAGGGTAAAGAGCTTGTAGGGCTCTTCAGACGCCTTGTGAATGACCTTGGTTTTAGTGGGGACGTTCGACGAATGAATCTCGCGTGTGGAGCTCTGCAGTAATTCGAATCTTGGTAGTATGGCTAGGTGTCAACTTTCAAATTTTGAGGCCATGAACCGTTGGCGTATTGGAGTGATGTAGTCCAATCTTAAGGGATAATCGTATCGCTCGTAGGGGTTTAAGGGATTCTGATAGTGAAAAGTAGTTATAGTCGGATGACTTTCCTTGAATGGTAAAAGAATCTGTCGTTTGAATGATTGGAAGTTGGATGTATTTTTGGAGTTGTAGAACCATTGGGTCAGGAACGATCGTCTGTTTTGGAGTCTAATAGTACTTGTTAGAGTTAAGTGACAGTTTAGCAGAGGAACGGTTGGATTTGGGGGAAATTGTTGGTTTCGGTAGTAAACAAACCATGGTTTGAGCGGAGAAAGGTTTCAGAGCCTTTAGGCATGGAGTGATTGAGAAACCGGGATCTACCGCTGGGGAAAGTATGGGACATATAAGGTTGGAAGACAACCGAAGTCTTGTGATTATAAGTTGCCTTAGTAAGTTAAGCGTTACTCGGATGTAAGTGTGATGAGCCTAGGGGGCATTAGGGGTGAGCATCGATGCAAAGACTTTCGTGGCAGTTCGGTCAAGAAGGACAAATTGAATCTCAGTTGGAAACTGAGGGGACATGGATAGGTTTGGGCTCGGTAACCGTTGGAAGTACGAGAACTAGATTTCGAGGACGAAATCTCTTTTAAGGTTGGGAGGATTGTAACATCCCGATTTTTAGAACTTTTAAGATAAATATGAAAAATAGGATTTTAGATTAAATCCTACATTTTATAGTCTTGTTGGATGGAGAATTCAAATACGAGTCCAACGGGTCTTTCCGGAGCGAAAACGGAGCTAAAACGAAGAAGTTATGGCCAAAACAACTTTCGATACAATCTCGGCTAAAGTGACCAGCGAAAGTGACACTTGTGTCACTCTCTCGTGTCACTCTCTCCGGTTTTGTACCGAGAGCCATTTGACCACAGCGAGAGTGCCCAGCGAAAGTGACACTTGTATCACTCTCGCACGTCACTTTAGCCGTCGGGTACCTGGAGCATAAATACGGGATTTTTAGCCCTAAACTTCATTTCCTCATATCTCACTCATTTTACCTCCATTTTTGGCGATTCAAAGTGCCATGGTTTTGATTTTTAGAGCTTTTCAAGGATAAAGTGTTAGTTTTGAAGTTCATTGGAAGATTCAAGGGTGTTTGGTGGTGGTAAGTCTCTCATTTCTCACTCTCAAATCTCTTCTCTTCTCTCCAAATCGTTTCCCCTCTTTCCCTCACAAACCCTAACTGATTTTGGGGCTTTTTCATGGAGATTAATGTGTTCCTTCTCCATTTTATGCTAGTGGTTTCATTTATTGATGCAAGAGCAAGTTTCATCCACAACACTAGAGATTTTTGGGGTTTGCTAGGTTTCATCAAAACCTAAGTGGTAAGTTCATTTCCTCCATTTACAAGCTTCATTCTGAGTTATAAATATTCCATTTATGATCCCCTAGTGTTTTGTTCCTCCATTTTCGGTTTGGATGATTTTGAGAAAAGTTAGGACAAATTGGGGTTTTCGGTATAAATGGAGGTTTTGATGGTTGATGTTTGGGGAACAATTCTAAATGGTTAAATGTGGTTATTGATGGTTGGAAACTTATGGATCTAGGTTTTTAGAAGTTTTGGCTTGAGGATTCAAGTTTCTTCAAAGGAGCTTACGTTTGGGGAAAATCTAGATTTAGCCTAAATCTAGCAAGGTGAGTTCAAGTTGATTTGTGAAAACTTTGTACATGCCAAAAATGTTACTTTTCAAGTATTTGTGTGTTTTACTTAAAATTATTAATTGTTGGGTTATTTGATAAGTTTGACCCTTTTGAAGTGTTTAACTTTATAAAGTTTGTAAAACACCCATATTTGGGATTTTTGGATTTTTGGATGTGTGGAAATCATAAATATGTTCTTAAATGATTTATTGCTCAATGAAGCTTATTCAATGGTTTAATCATGTCGATATAATTGATTTTATAAACCATTTGGGAAAATGCACATTTTAGTGTCATTAGTCATTTTGAGAATTATAAGAGTATGAGTCCATTTTAGGAAACCCATTTGTATTAATCCGTGACGAGTTTTGGGTTAATGGCGATTTTGTGGTATATGTTTACCTAAACAATGTTTAAATGCATTTCATATTTTGAGGACCGTTATTTATGGGTCTAATGGGTTTTGAGCATTTCGCTCGGTTTTGGCTTTAAGGAAGTCTTGGGGACATTTTGTCCGGTTTTGATGGCTCAATGTGGAGTCTTATTTATGGGTTGCATATTATTGCACGTTAGTGATATTTACATGCTCGGGTGCTTTAGTCATTTCGGGATGGGCATGTTATTGTAGACTGTGTTGCATTGGATCCATAGGCACGTAAGTCAGTCTTTGTTGGATGGTCTGTTTCTTTGTGCACAAGGAATGGGCTATTGGAACGCATGGTTTTATGCGTTAGGCCGTTGGGCCACTAGCGAGTAGGAAATGGGGGACATTGAAGTCCTTGAGGTGTAACTCGTCTAGACTGGATATGCAATGTGGTCCCATAAGTCCTTGAGGTGTAACTCGACGGAGTAGGCAATAAAGGCATGGGAAAAAGGTTTGAGGTTGTGATGTCTTTATGGCATGGGAACTAGGACCGGGACTTGAGATGTAATCCAGTAACATCATAAGTGACCTAACTTTGTGTGCCCGTCACTTTCGATGGAATCGGGTCTCCCCCGTCACCGAAATGTGTGGTTTTTGGGTATAAGCTTTTATCCATATTTTCGGTGACGCATTTTATTTATATGAAATGTTTTCATGGTTTATTGGCGGAGTTCTACGCCTCGTCCTTATTGGATGTTTTGAATATTGGAGTTTTATTCACGTTTATAATTACTTGGGATATTTAACGTCAAAGCACGTTTTGAGTGAGTTGGGATTGGAATTCATTTTTGAAAACGCTCTATACATTTTGGGAACTTTTCTCATAGATTTTGTGTGCGTTGAAAAATGAGTCGTTTTCATTCTTTCATAAACCCTTTTTGGAAATCATGATTTATGTCACAAACTTTGATTCAACGAATTATATAAATCATGCTATAAACTCTTGAACTCACTAGACGTTAGCCTAACTTTTTTATTTGTCGGCATGTGCAACAGTTTCTGGTTGGGAGTAGTTCTAGTGACACTGCGAAATGTCGAGTGCTAGTAGTGTGCTCGAGAGGTGAATTGCTTAAGGGAAGTCTTTAGCGTTAATAATTGGGAATAGCATTTTGTACCTGAGTTAAGTAACACCCGTGGTGAACTTAGCCTTCGTATTGAGTTTTGAGTTATATATTGTTTGAGGATAATCATAGATTTTAAATTAAGGTATTTCCCGTTTTGGATTGTAGGAGAAATCCTATTATTTTGAATGTATTATCGAAAATTTTATTTAGTTGCCCTTTCACAATTAATTAATAAAATTACTTTTTAAATATTTTTTTAATTATAATAAGTAATTGTGGGTTATTGTGTTTCAATTATAATTGGTTTTTGATTATTGTTTCTAATTATAATAAGTAATTTTTAATTATAATATGTAAATGTTAATTATTGTAGTTTTTTAGTATATAAATCATGAACCGGTCCATGATTGGGTGTAATTTTTAATGTAGAATTATTAAAATGTTTTCTAGTATTGTAATTTTTAATTATTATGACTTTATCATTGTAATTTTTATTATTGTCTTTTAATTATTATAAGTATATTTTAAGTATTGTTGCTTTTAACTATAATAACTAAATTTTAACCATTATAATTTTATTATTATATTTTTTATTATATAAATCATGAACCGGTCCATGATTGAGAGTGAAAGATTTATAAAATGAGTAGGAAAGAGAAAACTGATGTGAAGAGGTTCATGACTGGGGATGCTCTAAGTGCACCAAAGTTAAGGTAATGAGAGTGGTCATGTAAGGTAAATTTACATTACACCTGGCCAGTGTAATTGCGAATTTACAGGTACATGTATGTGCTTAAATTGCCTTATTATACGAGGCTTACAATAGAGTTGTGAGAAAATGATGATTTTTTTTATAAATTAGTTTAAAGAATGACATTTTTTGAGGAATTCATGATTTGAGAATTTGAAATAGGTTAGAGATAAGGATTAATTAAGTAATTAATGAGAATTAAAGAATGATAATTTTGAGGATTTCACGATTTGAACATTTGAAAGGATTAGAGATAAGGATTAATCGATACATAAAGCTTCATTAGTTGTTTTTAAGTAATTAGCATTAAATAGCAGTACATAAAGTTGAATTGTTTTTAAGAGTTTTTCCTTAAATGCTTTATAATAATATAGTATAGATATATAAAGTTGAGAACATCCGTCTCGGACCGGTCACGGTCCTTGGCTTGATATTCATCCTTCAGGGTCAGATCTCAGTTGGGCCCTTTTCTTTACTTAAGGGTCGTTTACCAAACACTTACCCGGTAAGCGTTTATCGGTAAAATTCAACGCTATAACTTAGTTACCGGGTAAGATTTTAGTCCACAAAATCGGCATTGTATGCAACAATTTACCTAGTAAGCGCCAACCGTGGTAAGAGTCGTCGTCCTCACTTACCGAGTAAGACTCTTGGTCCTTGCCTCGCTCTTACCGGGTAAGATTCTTGCTCCTTGCCATATTCGCCCGGTAAGGTAATGCGGCCGTTTACAAAACGCTTACCTGGGTAAGTGCTTACCGAGTCACATTAGCTTACTGAATGAATATGGCAAAGACCAAGAATCTTACCCGGTAAGAGCGAAAGCAAGAACCGAGAGTCGAAAGCAAGGACCGAGAGTCTTACCCGGTAAGTGAGTGCGACGACTCTTACCACGGTTAGCGCTTACCGGCTAAATTGTTGCATACGATGCCATTTTGGTAGACTAAAATCTTACCTGGGAAGTAAGTGACAGTGTTGAATTTTACCGGTAAGCACTTACCCGGGTAAGTGATTAGGTAAACGGCCCCTTAGTAAGCACTTATCAGGTAAGCATTTGGTAAACGGCTCCTTAATACAACATTGAACCAAGCCACCAAAGGGTTTTTGGCCTAGCAGTACTCGGGTTATCAAAAGAGCCCAACCTCAAAGCTCACCAAAGGGCATGTTAGATATTATATACTTCAAAGTTCAAACTCACGACCATTTAACGCTCGTGCCTATCCTATCCTTGCACAATCTTTCTACACTGGAACAAAGTGTTATTAATTTAACATCATAAACAATAGACATCTAGATGACTAGATACACCGGTATATATGTATATATATATATATATAAATTAAATTTTCCATTTGGAAATCATATTTATCAAAGAAGGTTAGGCTTGAAGTACATACATACACATTCACTAGTTCTGGGAGAAGAATTTACCTAAAAGAAATCCCATTAGAAAGAGATCTTACATTATAAACCGTGTTATTTTGCTGAACCTGGAGCTGTTGAGTTGAGAGAAGGATGGGGATCAAGAAGGTTCTCCTGAGATGCATTCATGTTGATCCTTATTCTACATTAACAACCACCACCATAGTTTTGGGGTTAGTCAAATACAATATCCACATTTTAAAAGTTTTTTTAATTTTTTTTTAAAAAAATTTCCAGTACAGAATCTAACCTGTTGTGGATGTTTACATATTCATCAGTTTCATCCAATATCTCCTCCTGAAACAAAAGCATGTTAAAATTAATATTCCGTTAATTTATGGATGGACAATGACATCACGGAGTGTGACCAAAAGACACACTACTTCAGTAAACGAAAATTGAGAACATCATTAAAATTGACCAAGTAACATGAACCAAGATTGCTTGTGTTAACTTTGTACCAAAATCTACATCAAGTTTAAAATCTTGAATATAAACTCGAAGTAAAAAATTGTCATTTTTTTTTCTTGAAATGAAGAGGGTGGTTATATAGATCATGTCCCCATGTGACTTCTAATGATTTTTAAATTTTAGGTATACCTGAAGAAGCTCTTCAATGACATCTTCCATGGTAATAACTCCAACGACAATTTCGTTTGATGGGTACATGGGAATGAGATTGTTTTCCAAATCCAGTATGCAGAAGGAGCAACCTCTATGCCTCTTCTTGAAAGCAGGGGTTGAAGGTGGACTTCTCTTTGCTTGTTGATCTCCATCACTCTTCATCTCAACATCATGTGAAGTTGATTTGTTTGCTACATTTTGAGTTTCTGAAATGGGACCCACTAATCATTAGTAGACGATTAGAAATAAGTATTTAGGCAACGTATGCATGTCGAATTAAATCAGTCTAAGTTGGGCACACTAGACCCACCTAATGTTCTGATCATGACAACTCAGAATTTGCAAAGAGAATAGAAATAAGTTTACTTGGAATAACTTGGCTTAAGTTTAGAAATTTGAAGGAAATGTGCAAATAAACGTCAAAACTGAAGATTACTCCATTGCCCAGAAATAGAAAATGGAAGAAAATAAAACTAAGAGTAAACCTCACTTTTGGTCCCTGTGGTTCGCAAAAAATAACGAAAATCGTCCCTAGAGTTCATTTATTACAAATTAGCCACTACTGTTTGCATTTTTGTCCAGTTTTGGTCCCTCTCACTAACGGAGGTTAAATAAAAACGTTAGTTCAAGGGCAATTTAGTCTTTTTTCCAAAAAATTTGTCTTATCCTCCTTTTTTGACTGGCCAATCACTACCCCACCCACCCTACCCAACCCCCTCCCCTACTTTCTCTCATCTTCTTCCCAAATATGATCTGCAGAAAAAAAAATCACACACACACACACACACATAAATATATATATAACACTTAACTAAATTTCACACACAAGCACACATAAATATATATATAACACTTAACTAAATTTCACACACACACAGACACATATATATATATATATAAACACACTTAATACACACAGACACACACACATATATATATATAAACACACACTTAATACACACAGACACACACACACACACATATATATATATATAAACACAAACACACACACACACATATATATATATAAACACAAACACACACACACATATATATAAACACTTAAAAAACACACATATACATATACACATACACTTAAAAAACACAAACACTCTTCTATGGGTTCGTTAAACGCAAAACCTAGATCCGAGAGGCCGAGAGGGGGAGGTTAAGAACGAGTCTGTGGGGTTCACCAATGGAGGTCGTCGAAAGGGGGGTTGGGTGGGGTGGTAGGGAAGATAACAGAGAAAGGGAAGAGTTCGCATAGGATGAAATGGGGAAGAGTTCATCGGTGATGGAAACGGGAAGAAGTCTCCGGTGATGAAATACACACAAACACAACAACTCCCATTTCTATGTTTCTTCCTCCATGAACCCATCGATCATCTTGATGAAAGCAAAACACACACACATTGCAACAACCATTGTTGCCACTGATCTCCTCCTCTACATGTGTGTGTATATATATATATATATATATTTACTGTGTGCATATATACATTTACTCTGTGTATATATATTTACTGTATATATATACTGTGTATATATATACTCTGTGTGTGTATATATATATATATATATATTTACTCTGTGTATATATATTTTCTGTGTGTTTTAAGTGTTATATATATATATATGTGTGTGTGTGTGTGTGTGTGTGTGTGTGTTTTAAGTGTGTAATTTAAACATTAGTGTGTTTTTAGTTGCATGTATGGATGTGGGTTTGGGAAAGAAGAGGTATGGATGTGGGTTTGGGGTTGGTGAAGAAGAAGAGAGGGGCATAAAAAAAAGTGAAAAGACAACATAAAAAAAGTCAAAAACTCAAAAATAAAAACAATTAATATTAAAATGGAGATATAAAGAAAAAGACTAAAATACCCTTCATTTAATGGATGGGTGTTAACCTCCGTTAGTGAGAGGGACCAAAACCGGACAAAAATGCAAACAGTAGTGGCTAATTTGTAATAAATGAACTCTAGGGACGATTTTCGTTATTTTTTGCAAACCACAGGGACCAAAAGTGAGGTTTACTCTAAAACTAAGGAAAAATTAATAACAAGAAGGGGCTGTTTACTTTTTTTTTCTTTTTACATTAAGCCTTGTATGGGTTAAGTAGTCCGTCTGAGGGACGGAGACCAATGGGTTTGAGGGAGGCAAATAGAGAGGGTTAGATTATCTCTCGGCATTTCTAGTATTAATTTGTCTGGGGTGGCTTAATGGGGACAAGTGAGGGTCCTGGCTTATTCCATATAGCCATTATAGCTTAATGGCTTAACGATTAAGCCGTACAGAAACACTTATGTGTGGCTTAATGAATAAGCCGCCCAGGCCATTAAGCTTATTAAGCTATAAGTAAACAGCCCCAAAGTATGTATAGAGATGTAAAGATTAAGTCTCTCACTCTCAGCATCCTTGGACTTTTTCAGCGGCTCTTTCGTCTTGTTCAAATCTTTGTACACAACAGCAATATGGCTGTGCCCTTTCTGGAATTCGTTTAAGATATCATAAAGAGGCATGTTGTCTGTAACCCTGAAAGTTGTACACATGCAATATCAAAAGTTAAATCAAAACACAAATTAGCATAGATTCAACGGTTCCAAAATTAAATGATATATTAGATCCGTACCTTGGAACCTTCCTTAATAACATCTTTCTGAGAGGAACTGCATCATCTGGGTTAACTGCTAACAGATTCTTAACCTGCATGGATAAAAGATCAAACAGTAGCACTATAATGCGAGCAGATAGTATATCTTTGAATCTAAACCAGTTCTAAATAAGCAGAGAAAAGGATTTCATGATATTGATCCACCTTTTCAACCAATTTTTTATATTATAAAAAAATAGTGATTGTTGATCCAGGGGAAATCTATGGAATATGGTTTCATATAAAGTGGTTAATTTTCCGAGTACAAAACCACAAACTCTGTTTTTTATTTGTCATTATATACCCAAAAGTCAATCAATCATGTGATTTTCATAATTTGTACATTTACTCATTAAACTTATTAATAAAATACATAATCAATTTATTATCTTTATCTTATGTTATGTGATACGTTTAAGCATAATAATAAACCTAAATATATGCATTCTTACATATACATAGTCAAGTATCACTTTGGACTTGGGTTGAGATAACACAGTAACAATTAACATATGCACTATTCATATTATATATAGTATTTTAAATGTCAACACATGTTTTTAGATTAGTTTTAGTGAAAATGGGAGAGTATTAGCTTATCTGACAAGTTGATTTCACATTGATAGATTATGTTATATGGGACATAAATGGAAAAATAACGGCCACTGGTAGGAGAATAAAAAAGTTACCAGGATAATTCCAATAATATTTGTTCGGTCTCCAGAATAAACAGGAACTCTGCTGTGACCCATGGTCATAATTGCATTCAAGGTATCCCTGTCCAGACACACGAAATTGACTTAATGCACAAAGCACATTTGTGAATATTATATAATATGAATATCAGGATATAAACCCACAAAGTAAGAGTTCCATCCAGGTCAAGGGAAAATGCCTTCGATATAGGGGTCATTGCATCCTTTGCTGTTTTTTCAGTCAGTTCGAGCGCTCCAGCAATTATAGTAGTCTCGTCATGCGTCAAATCTCCTCCTTTCCCAGCCTAAAAATAAACCAGTAGAATATTTAGTATTTCTTTTTTGAAGGTTCAACTTCTTAATCATCATTAGTTGTTTAGACTACCTCATTGCCATGAAAATCCACAAAAGTTTTCAACTCTGCTCTGCGTAAAAGGGCAGCATGCCCCTTTCCCAACATCCAATCTAGAACCTGGACCAAATTACAAAACAAATAGCTGAATATATATGAAAAGAAGACAACTATTCGATAATGGAAAAAGAAACTTCAAATCACCTTGCTGATTGGATAAGCAATAGGGAAGAAAAACCATAGGAGGAGACGGACCAAAGGTGCCGCTGTTGCTCCAACTGTTAAGCCATATCGTGTAGAGATTGCTTGTGGCAATATCTGTATACAAAAAAGTTGTATGCAAGAACAGTTAGGGGCTATTTGATAGTTGATGAATGGTTTGGTGCAGAATGATTAAGACGCTCTTATGATATAGTGCAAAATGAAATATGGTTGTTGGTCAATTGTTTAGAATAAAATTAGGGCGCTGAATGATTAAGGAAGGACCAAGATACAAAATCATTCAAAGGGTTTTAGAACCATTAAGAGGCAGACTTTTTTGCCAAACAAGATTCACCTCTTAACGATTCGGATGTTGCCTCTAAATGGAACTATTAAGAGGTAAACAAGCAGCCCCTTAATCATAATAGAACAATAATAGATTTCATTTGGAAACACATATTCCTCTCTTTAAGTTTAATGATTACCAACCTCTCCAAACATCAGGATCAGCGTTACAGATATAAGAACTGCAGCCCATGGAGGAACAAGTTTATCCAGGAATATTGGAAGAGACTACAACAGAGAGTAACAAAGTAATACAGATTATTACTCAATAAAAAGACAAACGTTATCGAGAAATTGCGACAAGTTGCACAGACCTCCATTGCTAAAGCGTTGCCAATCAAGAGTGTACAAAGCAGTAGATGTTGATTCTTTACCACCGGGAATATTTTAGCTGCCACCAAGATATAAAATATATATATAGTTTTTCCAATCACACATCTATGACCTAATCTAACACAGATTAGCGCCTGGAACAGGCAGGATTATAGGGAAAATTTGAAAAACTACATCACATGCTTAAATCCATATATAGGGTCAGGTTCAGGGGAAAACCTCCAAAAAACGGAAAACTGAAGAACACCCTGGTAGCCCTCATCTGGACGGTATGCTTATAGTCGCGACTATTGTCATAGTCAACAAGGTTGAAACTTCCAGGAAAAAACTTCGAATTGGGAGGGCATGCACTTGTGCATACAAGTAATTTGTAACATGCACTTGTGCATAAAAACTAAAATAACAACATAATTTACCGGTATGCACAAGTGCATACCGTCCAGATGAAGGGCCACCAGGGTGTTCTTCAGTTTTCCCTTTTTTTGAGGTTTTCCCCGAACCTCCCTCTCCATATAGAATACCCAAAATATAGAAATCCTCGCATAGAAAATGAGTTTATAGCCTTTCAAGGTTCTTGAGCTAGTAAAAATGGTATTGGGGCATGGAACCAACAGCCATGATTTGAGTCAGATCAAAATCAACAATGGCCAGGTGACACACTCACTAGGAAACTTGGGTGCAGTCATCAAGCAAAGCTTAACTAAAGAAAGTTAACTAAATGAGCCTTTTTTCTTCTCTTCAATTCATCAGTCAAAATATTTTCTTAACTTTTTAAATCAACATATACATTCTATTTGTAGTATTTTAACTTCATATAAGTTCAATAGTTATCTTTCACATGTTTTGGTGAAAAAACTTGATTTATTCTTTCAATAGCGACTTGATTTCCAGCTCAAAACAATGAAATTACTCTTGATTATTTTGACTAGTGTGAGAGTGTCTAAACATACATTCAATTACATGTCCAGATTGCTCTTTTGGATTGATTAATCACCCAAAAGGAAAAAAAAAACAGAAAATCTCAATTCATTGGGAGAAAACACTAAACAACTGACCCGATCCAATCCAATTAAACCTCTCACAAACACAAAACAAAAATTCAGAAATCTCAGAAAAACGATGCCATCAAATGGAACGGTAGAACAACTTACAAGCATGTAGGCGATCTCGGGGGCGGCCGGACTGGATGAGGACTTCGAGGTCAACGAGTCCAAGGGACATGAGTCCGAGAGTCAAGCCTGCCATTAACCCTGCAAAAGCTACCAGACCGATGATTACCAACAAATACAGGAAGAATTCGGTCTCACAGCACGACACTTCCCCCATCTCCTTGATCTCTTTCGCTTTCTCTCTCTCCCTCTGTTTGTGAATCAACTGAAGAGAATTGGAGTCGTTGAAAATGGAAAAGTGATGAGTTCGCAGTGGTGGTGGCAACTTCAACAAGAATGAATATTTGGACGATAATCGTCAATTTCAAGAAGCAGAATTCATGATTTCTCCGACAAATGATTAGAATAAGAATGTTGTAACCCTCACTATACTGTTCATTATGGTTAACTTAAAGAGAGTAAACTACAATTTTGGTCCTTGTGGTTTTTCGATTATACCATTTTTTAGCTTCTACAGTTTGAAAACTCATTGGTCATCGTGATTTATAAAAACGTTCGGATTTGATCCCTTTTGCTAACGAAAATTAAAAAAGTGAAAGGCATTTTTGTCTTAAAACTTTTCCTTTCATTTTTTTTAAAGTAAAAGTTAATTAACCTATATATAGAGTAAAGTTCAATTTTGGTCCTTGATGTTTGCATTTTCAACAAATATCATCCCTAAACTTTAAAAACATGGATTTGATACCTCACGTTTGTCAATTTTCAATAATTTGGGTTCCTCCTTCTAACGACTGCTAAGTCCAAATAAAAGAGGGATATTATGGTCATTTTACCTTTTCTTGAATTTTCTATTGATTTTCACCTGAATGGTTTTTTGTTGTTGGGTTTCTTGCAACCTTGCACAAGATTTTTGTTGGGTTTCTTTTTCCCCTTGTTGCCGGCACAGTTAGGCTATCCATTATGGTCATCTTCTCCAACAAGCCAAACCCAATCAAATTCAAATCTGAAACCTAAGGCCGTGCGTACCACCTCGGGTACCACGGCGGGTTCACGTACGGGTTGGCATCGGGTAGGGTGGGTTGGTGGTACGGGGGACGCGGGTAAGGCATTGGGTAGGGGGTCGCGGGTAGGGTTGGGTTCGGGAACCCGGCTAAACCCGCTTAAATTTATTTTTTTTATTTTTTTTAGGGTAAGGAGGGTAGGAAAGAGAAAAGCTGATGTGGCATCAGGGTTCAGTGGGTTCAGTGGGTTCGATAGGAAGCGGTACTCCACTTTAGGGTAAGGAGGGTAGGAAAGAGAAAAGCTGATGTGGCGTTGAGGTGGCATCAAGATTCAGTGGGTTCGCGGGTTGGCGGTACTCATGGTCTAAGAGCATCTCCAACAGCTTCCCTATAATTTCTCCAAAATGGGGAACCAAAAGCCAAAATCCCCAAAAAAATATACATTCATCTCTAACAGCTTCCCCATTTTGGAGAATCCAACATTAATTAAAATATTAAAATATTTCATTTATCTATTAAAATATTATTTCTCTCTCTACATATTTACTTTCAAAGTTTTCTATTGGTCCTCTCACTTGGTAATCATTTTTGGAGTAATCTCCATATTTGGAGAAAAAACTCTTCTCTCTCCAACTTTCTCCATTTTGAAGATAGTTTTGGGGAAGCTGTTGGAGCACATTTTTAGCCTAAAATCCCCATTTTTTCCATTTTCCCCATTTTGGGGAAGCTGTTAGAGATGCTCTAAGGGGTCGTTTGGTTTGTGGAATCCAAAGAAATTTGATGGAATTTGAATGACAAATTCCTTTAGCCAAATTTCAATTCCTTTATTTGGTTCAATTCTTGAAATGGATGGAATCCTTTGAATTCCACAAATCAATGAATTCATCATTCTTTGACCTAATGGAAAGAATTGAATTCCATTCTTTTGCATTCATTTTAACCAACACCGACCACCCCCTGTCCCACCACAACCATGCAACTATTGTCATTGTCACGCCCACATCTCCACCCACCCCACTCTGCTGCCACCCCCACCCTGTCCTACTACCCACCTTCCACCCCTGCCCACCCTCACCCCACCCCTTCCAACCCCCTCCTGCCCCCACCCTACCCAATCATGCCCCTTACCCCAACGTGCCCCCTTCCTTCCCTACCTTAACCACCCCATCCCACCCCTACCTAGCCCAACCATCCTACCCCACCCTCGCCCCTCCACACACCTCACCCCTCACCCACGCCCCATCGTGCCCACCCTCCCCGCCCCATCCTTGCCACACCCACCCCTTTTACCCCCGCCACTGCCTCCCCCGAACAATGATGGATATTCCGATTGTTTTTAGAGATTCCATTCCAATTCCATCCAACCAAACACAATCAAATTGCGTGGTCAAATTCCATTCCAATTCCTTCAAAGTCAAATTCCTTTGATGGATTCCAATTCCACCAAATTCCATTACGAACCAAACGCCCCTAAGTTTACTCTAAATCAAAATAAGAACACCACACCACTTTTTACGTGAAAGCTTAAGAAAAGAGATCAATGTAAAGATCAAGTATGGTATATTTTAATCACAATTAAGAACACCAAACAAGAAAACAAGGAAGAAAAGTTGAGGGAGTGTTAACCTGGTTGTCATTAACAAGAAAACAAAAAAGAAACCTAACAACAAATAATTCAACCAATATAAACAAGCAGTATTGGATGAGACTCATGTTAAAACCTTGAAAAAATGCACATGTTGTGAATATTACACAATTCATGTAAAGGTTTTGTTGAATACATCTGGAAACGTATTCGGGGGTGCTAGTGATGGTGAATATGAATGGAGGAGGAGATGGAGGGTGGACTCCATGATTTCAACAAAATCATACATGGATTTCATGACTTCATCCTTGGATCTTTGGCCAAAAACATGTGCTATAGGAACAGATTTCTGACCAGATCTTATGGACCTTGAGGCTCTGAATATTTCATATGAATTGGAAGGTCCTTTTGCCATCTTACCCGTCTAATTGTAGAGGGTTGGTGGAAGGTCCTTTGTCTCTACCAATAGACATCAAACTCGCTCATCGATGAACCCAGACCCCTTATATCCAAACACCTATATCCCCCACCGATATCGTCTTGATCGCATGGTGTGTGTTCAATTGAGGTGGGGGAAAGCAAAACAAACATTGATATGTTCTTTTTTTTGTGGAGGGGAGAGGATCGAGGGATGGGGGTTCACCATGAAATCACCGAAGGAGGGGGAGATAGAGTGATATGGGTTCATCGGAGAAAGGGTAGGGTCGTCGAAGTTTCTTCGTCTTAATATCCTTGGAGGAGGGGAGACGTCGGGAGAGGGTGGAGGATCACCGTTGAATCAACAGGAGGTTTTTTTAATAATATGATATAAATATTGAATCAAAGATAAATCATTTTTTAAATTTAATAAAAATTTCAAGAAAAAGGTAAAAAGACCATAATACCCTCTGTTTTATTGGAATTAACAGAAAAACTAATGTTGTTAGAGTGTAACACCCTCAAATTTGGAAAGAGCAACTAAAAAAAACTCCGATAAATTAACCCAATAAAGGGATAAACTCCTTTCTACAATTCCATCCTTGGAAATATCCCAACTTTAAAACATAAATAATTTCAACATTCGATAACCTCAAGTCATAAGCCAATACTACAAAAGGTCGGTGTTACTCAACCAAAAACAATGTTGCTATTCCCAATATGTGGAAGACTTCACTAAGCTAAATACTTCTTGAGCATACAACTAACTCTCCACTCTTCACAGTGTCGCTAGAGCTATTCCCCAACCGAAACTTGTTGCACATGCCGACAAATAAAAAGGTTAGGCTAACGCGTAGTGAGTTCAAGAGTTTTCATCATGATTAAATAAATCGTTCAACGAAAAGAATGCAAATCAAATCATGATTTCCAAAAGGGGATTTGTATTAGATATACCAACAACCCATTTTCCAAACGCACACAAATTCCGTGACGAAAGCTCAAATGAAAAACATTTCTCAACAATGGACTCAATTCCAAAACCCACTCAAAACGTGAATAAATATCAAATTTTCAAATATTATAAACGTGAAATAAACTCCATTAATCGAAACATCCAAACAAAGATAAGGCATAATATACTGCCCATAAATCATGGAAAACAATCCATATAAATATAATACGTCACCGGCAACATGGATAAAAAGAAATACCCAAACAACACATTTTGGTGACTGGGAGACCCGATTCCATCGAATGTGGTGGTTACACAAGTTAAACCACAAATATATATTACAAGCATGTTTCATAGATGGAAAAGCCTATGACATCAACCCTATCCAGGTCTTTAGTCAATCTTGGACATCAACCCAAACCGGATCTTTAGTCCATGAAGACATCAACTCAAACCGAGTCTTTAGTCTATGGTGACATCAATCCAAACTGGATCTTTAGTCTATTGTGACATCAACCCAAACCGGATCTTTAGTCAATTGAGGCATCAACTCAAACCGGATCTTTAGCCTAGTGAGACATCAACCCAAACAGGATCTTTAGTCCACGGAGACATCAATCCAAACCGGATCTTTAGTCTATTGAGGCATCAACCCAAACCAAATCTTTAGCCTAAAACCACCAAGTTCAACCCAAACCGGATCTTTGCCTTGGGATCTCACCATCCAAAACAAGCATGTTTAATTTAGAAGTTAATTAATGACTCTAAAAGAATAACCAATGCATTCAAATCATATAAATCCCAAATAAGATGCAATACATGCAAATCATAACCAAAGCTCTACATTGAGCTATCAAAATCGGACAAATGTCCCCAAGACCCAACAGAGTCAAAAACCGAGCCACAAGCTCAAAAGATCAAATGACCATTTGTTAAAAGTCAACATATGCAAATGAAATGTATTTAACCCATATTATGGAAATACATGCTCCAAAGGCATGACTAACTCAAAACTCCTTCATTGACATTTTCCAAATAAAATCAAACCATTTATATACCCAAATACTTTATAACTTGATAACGTATATCTTTCACAATGGGTTATAAAACCAAAAGCATCAAGAGTGCATAAATGTCAAATGATATTCATTTATGAGATACAACACCCAAAAGGGCATACTCTCAAAATTTATTTACCAAAGTGTCCAAAAACCCAACGATGGACCTCTCATGAGATTTATAAGAATGAGAAGTATAAATATGCAAACTCATTAAAAGACCCACTCATACGTATTTTCAAAACGTCCCATAACTTAAACTTTATACATTTCCAGCAAACACGAAACGTGTATTTTTATCAAATAACCCTCATTTATACAATAACTCATCAAAACGCTATCATTTATGATTTATTTATCAAGTTACCCAAAAATCCCAAATGTGAGTGTTTTACAAGATTTGTAAAGATCAACACTTCAAATAATCAAAACCCACCAAATAACTCATCAATTGATAATTTCATATAAAACACACAAGCACGTTAAAATAAACATTTTTTGCATGTACAACGTAAATCAACTTGAACTCACCTTACTAGATTTAGGCTAAATCTAGATTTTCTCCAAACTTGAGCTCCTTTGAATAAACTTGAATCCTCAAGCCAAATCTTCCAAAAACCTAGATCCACAAGTTTCTAACCATAAATATTCATCCTCAGACACTTAGAACCGTTTCCCCCAACATATTACATCAAAATCACCAATAAACCGTAATTTATTGGGTGGAGAGAGGAGAATATTACCTTTACCACAACGTGTATCCATCAACAAAACACTTCTAGGTTACCAAAATTAACCTCAAACTTCATTTCTTGAAGAAGGTGGAAGAGGGTTTGGTGAAACCCTAGAAAGCTTAAAATTTCTTGAAGATGAGAATGAAAATGAAGAGGAGATGAAGAACACCTATCTTTGGCTTCCAAATTCTTGCTAGGTGAAGAAGAATCTCATGAAATCTCGAGTATTGGTGTCTCAAAGGCTCAAAATCAACATTGGAGGTGAAGGGGTTCGGTTCTTGGGAGAGAAAAACGAAATGGGTGAAGTGGAAAATGAGAAAAATGATGAAAATCGCATTTTTAAGGTCCTAGTACCCGTATGCAATTGTGCCAGCGATTGTGATTGTGACAGTGTCACAATCGCGGGCACTATAGCACATAATGTACTGAACACTGTTTTGGCCATAACTTCTTTTAGCTCCGATTTTGCTCCGGAAAGAACCGTTGTACTCGTATTAGAATCCCCCATCCAACAAGACTAAAATATATGGTTTAAGACCAAAATCATATGTCATCTATTTCTCTTAATAGACCGGTTTGTACTTATTTGAAATTGTACTTAATTACGGCTGTTACATAGAGGGAAGGACCAATTGTTGGGAATTGACAAACGTGGCCAAATTTGAGTGTTTGAAGTCTAGGACGATATCGATTGAAAATTGCAAACATTAGAAGACCAAAATCAAACTTTACATATATACACACACACACACACACACACATATAGGAGGGGGGAGATCATGCGAGAAACAAATTCATTTGCGAGATGGCGAAAAGGAATATTGTAACACCCTCAAAGTTGGATAGAGCAACTAATTTAAAATTTTCAACAATACAACAAATAAAGGATAAAATTACTTTATACAAACCTATTCTCGAAATATCTCAAATTGAATTTTAGATTTAACATCAACAAATAATAAATCAAGTCTTATACAAAGACTAAACCCAAGTCGGTGGCTACTATAACCCCATATTAATTGCTATCTTCAAATGCGGAAACATTGTTTCATGGCTACATCTCTCTCGTGCATCTAACTAGCATTCCACTCTTCACGGTGTCGCTAGTACCACTTCCCCAACAAGGACCTGATGCACAAGCCGAAAAATAAAAGGTGAGGCTTAACGCCTAGTGAGTTCAAGAGTTTTCATCACCAATAATCAATAAAACGAAAAGGATATAATTTAAATCACGATTCTCATTATGCAAAACGTTTAGAATAACTGGTGATGTCTTTCCCAAAAATCCCGTTATACGTGTTAAAACGCTTAAATAGAAATACTCCAAAAATATGGAACAAAACTCTATATCCACGCGAAGACATAAATAGAATAAAATTCAATTATCAAAGCATGGCAATAATTAGTTCATGCAAACCTTAACATATGTGGAGGGAGTCGAATGTTAAAGTCATTAATAGCAATTACTCGCAAAAGACTCAATCGAGAATAAAACATGGATGTTAAAATATCCGAAAACAATGATTGTCACCAATAGGCATGGCAACGGGGCGGGTATGGGGCGGGGTTCTCCATCCCCGGCCCCGGTTTGTGATACCCTCCCCCGGCCCCGGTCAACTTGCGGTCAAAACCCGGTCAACACCCGTCCCCGGTTTGTACCTGGTTCCCCGACCCGGTTGGTGTATTTTTGGCTTTTTTAACAAATATTTTGCTGCTGTATTTTTTAAATTGGAAAAAAAATATTTTTAACTACATGAGATGATTATAAATTGGAAAGGAATAAATATTTTTAAAATTTATTATATATTTTAAATATATAAAATAAATAAAATTTTAATCTATATATATTATAAGACAGAATCAAACCCTGCTGACGTGTCGCTCCCACCTTTTTTTCTCCTTTTTTTTATTTTCCTGATTTTTCTTTTTAGAGTTAGGGCTCAACTCCACATTCACCTTCACCCTTTCGTCTCCCCTCCTCCCACCGATCAACTCACCTTCACCCTGTTCGTTTGCCCTTTCGTGTCAGATTTCAAGACGACTTTTCCCCTCCTTCACGACACCCTCCAACGCAGGCCTTTTATACTCTCCAACCATGGCCATTCAGGTTCATCTTCACCATGGCCATTCAGGTTCGTCTTCCAGCTTCGTCTCAAGATTTCAGGTATGTTTGAGTTTAGGGTTTCACGGTTTTCACGTTTGAGTTCAACACCCTCCAACGCAGGCCTTTTATACTCTCCAACCATGGCCATTCAGGTTCATCTTCACCATGGCCATTCAGGTTCGTCTTCCAGCTTCGTCTCAAGATTTCAGGTATGTTTGAGTTTAGGGTTTCACGGTTTTCACGTTTGAGTTCACGGTTCTTTGCATCTCTGGTTTCGATTTATCTGTTTCTTGCTATGTGGCTTTCGATGTTTCTATGGCTTTCGATTTTGGAAACCCAAAATCGAAGCATTTCTGTTTCACCGTTTTTGGTTTCTTGAGCCTCACATACATATCGAATACCCTATAATTTCCTCATTGCGCATTCTGCATCTCTCCAAGTAAGAGTTGTTTTTGTTTTGTTTGATTTTGAACTTAATTTATGTCTAAGAATTCTTGTAATCGATTTCTCATTTCCAGGTTTTCTCTATTCTCCATCCCTAATTGAATTGAATTTGTCTCAGAATTCATAGTCCGAGATTTGCTCTTCTTCCATCGTTCCCCCTTTTTCTTTATGCCAGGGTTCTCAATTCAACGCCCCCTGTTCAAATTGCATTTTTATCAATTTTATATCAGCTTATGCTTATCTACTTCCATCAATGTAAGCAATTTTATCTACTTTTACTTCCATCAACACCACTAATTATAGGGTTTTTTTGCAACAGGGTATAGGTATTACTTGGGTTTAATCAGTTGTTCGCAACTGGGTATACTTGTATTTTCACTTATGTGCTCTAAGTTTACAGCTCCTCAAAACTTGCTAATTTACCCAAAGAACGCACAAGATTACACCCACTACAATGAGGTAATCATTATCATTTTTTGAGTTCTTTTCCAGTGGCATCGATTTAAGTTTTCTGGTTGTTAGGTGATATTTGTTTTGTGTTTAAAGATTCAATGTAGGATTTTTAGTATGTTATGAAGTTGGGGTTTAATTCTATTTTAGTTGTGACATCTTCAATTAGAAGTTTAATATTTCGTTACTTCAACATGTTTGTTGGAAGTCCTCAGAATATATTTGCAGTCTTCATTTTGCTATGCTTTCCCTTAAAACTACATGGGAGGCTACAACAGCTGCATGTTTGCTTATTGCCAAGTTAGTTTGCCTACTTTTAAGTTCCATCTTTTGCTTTTATCTGTTCATTAAATTTTCTTCTATTTTTTAGCAAAGATCTAAGTGACAACACCTTTGTAACATCTTTGAATTGTTGTAGTGCAGACCCACACAATGCTTGGGGACTTCGATGGAGCAACCCAGTTTCAGTCTGAGGTGAGGCTGTTGTAAACACTGATCCACAACTTATGTCCAATAGTTTGGAGACAAATTTTTGTGTGCATATAATTTTTAAGGAATAGCAAAGCAACAATGATTTTCTTTATTACACGGTTTCATTACTTGCATTTTTTTGTGGTTATGTGGTTGTCGCATTTCCTCGTACGGATCAGTAAGTTTATGTGGTTGTAACCTGGATGTCTCTTGCTTTTATTTCTGAGTTGGCCTCACTTTCAATTCTGAATTTTGGTTGTTATGGATCATAAAGCTTTATTCCTGGTTAAAACAATGGGATGGGATTGATTTTACATGTTCCCCTGGGCTTTCGGTTCCATCTCACTAATGAAGAACTCATGGATTACCACCTTAGGAAAAAGATATCCGGTGGCCTATTTTGTTTCATGTTCATGTTTAGTGGCCTCTAGCTTCAGTTTTATGGGTCTGTTTTAATGAAGGTAACTTAACTGAGTGTTGTTTGCTCAAACACTTACCCGATAAGCGCTTGTCGGTAAGATTCAGCACTATCCACTTGCCTTGCATAGTTAATTTTTAGTCTGTCAAAATGGCATTTTATGCTTAGTTTACCCAATAAGAGTCGGGTAAGAGTCGTCATCTAAGCGCTAACCGGGTAAGAGTCGTCATCTCACTTATCAGGTAAGAGTCTTGGTTCTTGCTTTCTCTCTTAATGGTCCAGATTATGTCCATCCAATAAGGTAATGTGACTTGTCCAATAAGGTAATGTGACTTATAAGCGCTTAGCTGTAAGACTACCTTGCATTTTTACTATTTTCTGCGTTTTGATTCTTCATGTTTCTCTTTGTAAAATGCAAATGCTTCACTTGTAATGAGAATCATCCACAAATTTAACACCAAGGGTTCATATTGAATCTTTTATTCCTTGACTTGTCCATAATTTATTAATTATATGTAACTTCATTTTTAATCTTTTATTCCTTTGAGTAACATTAATATCCTCTCAGCTTTACCCATTTGCTAGAGTTGATAGACATATAAGAACTATTATTTAACGTCGTTGATATCTTTCTTTGTTTAGAGAAAATGGAAAATTTGGAAATATGATTCACGAATTGTTGGACACTGATCAAGTTGAATGAATCAGAACATTAGATGCAAAAATCTTAGTTTAGTTGCATGGTGGTTGCATTTTTCTTTGTGAATCTTAATTGTAACTGATCAAGATTCAAGATGACAAATGAATGCAGGTCTCTGGTTCTAAATAGAAAGGAAAAACATGAACACTTTTTTACATGTTCCCATGGGCTTTCGGTTCCATCTTGCTGACGAAGAACTCATGGATTACCTTAGGAAAAAGATAAACTCGAGAGTAATTGATTGGACGTCATTAGAGATGTCGATTTGTACAAAATTGAGCCATGAGATCTCCAAGGTATACATACTAGCTAGCACTAGGAAAAATATTCTCAACTATTCAATATTTCTTATCAACTTATTTATAATTAATTGCTTTATTTCCTCATATACCATGATGTTTTGTAGCTTGGAGGATGCTAATTTGTAATATAGAGCTATGCAGACTAGGTACAGAAGATGATGGACTCTTTAACGATGATACGATGATTTGTTTATTGTCTTTGTTGTAGGAATCAACATAGTGAATGATACTCTGCCAAGGAAGATAAAGAAGTGTATGCATATGTATATGAAGTTCTTGAAAGAACTATGTTTATGAATCAATTGTTAAGGAACCATGTCTATGAATCAATTGTTTTAAGTTTTTATGCAACAAGAAAGTACATATGGAGCCTACTTGATTGTTTGTATGCGATGCTCCGTTTAGTCATTGAATTACATGTTGCCTCCCATCACACATATAATTAAGTATGTATAATATTGTAGGGTTGGGTTCTGGTGAGATTGAAAGTTATTGTAAGAAGAATAAAAATGGTCTCCACCCTTGGGTGCACTCCACCTTGAGATGCACTGAGATGTATCAGATCAATTTCCAAGAGAAGCGCAATTCATGAGTGGGGGTGAGACTAAAAGTGATCAAGGGCTTACAAATATCTTTTAGCTTCTCACCTTAACTATTCTTCTCATATGATCTTTCGTCTATCATTATATATATATATATATATATATATATATATATATATATATATATGTGTGTGTGTGTGTACGTACGGGCACATGCATGCACATGGTGATATCAATTTCTTTTATTATAATACACATAACATACTCACAATTGTCATGTTATTTCGAGGTTGGTTGAATTATCTTTTGTAATACAACTAGAAGTTCCTCTACTTTAATTGATGTATTAATTGTTATGTCCACCAATTTTATGTTTTATTTATGTTATCAATTCAAACTAACAAGTTATATTGAATTCATGGTTGAACATCCTTATGTTGTATGAATTTCAGATCATGAGCTCATTC
Organism: Saussurea involucrata; assembly: GCA_033807775.1. Taxonomy (NCBI): domain Eukaryota; kingdom Viridiplantae; phylum Streptophyta; class Magnoliopsida; order Asterales; family Asteraceae; genus Saussurea; species Saussurea involucrata. The sequence continues at coordinate 88,030,865 of CM066318.1, forward strand.
ATGATTGAACTATCACATACCAAAGAATGATATATAATATAGTCATGTTTCTTCAATGTACAATTCTTAAATTCTTATATTATTTGTAGTACCATTTTTGTCCAAATTCTATAATTTTATGATCAAACATATATCATATTCAATTCAAAAACTTTACTTTTCTTATTTGGTATTATTATATGTATTTATGACTAATTCATAGTCATATACTATATATGGCTACTATGTATTGAACTAAAATGTCATATATGAAAATAATCAATAAAAACATATTTCTATTTTTAAACATTAAATTTTACCACCGCCCAACGGGCGGTACCAGATACTAGTTATATATATACCGGGTCCGGGGCGGGTCGGGGGATGGTCACCCCGGCCCCGGCCCCGGTCGGGTGGACCGGGTTTCCCACCGGGTCGGGTCAAATTGCCATGCCTAGTCACCAACGAGGGAGACATGTATCCATTGAGAGTGAAGGAAACACATAAGTATACCACTCACACAACATTAATCGCACGACATGCCTCGGCATAAAGCCCGAATGTCCCTATGACTCCTCATCAAGTTCCACCCAAAGAGTCGGTTGACCTAAGTGTCAAGCTACCATGAGCGACACTAAACGACCCGACAACACTCGAAGACTACAACCATGGCATTACTTCGAATGGCGAAGGTCCTAGTGCCTACCCACACGGTAGCACCACCCCGGACTCAACCCTTCTAGTGGCTACTTGAAAAGTTAAGGTAAAAAACATGGGTCCCGGAGTCCAACCCCGCAACACCTAACTGACCATCAAATAAAGACTGACTTACGTGCCTATAAATCCAATGCAACACAATCTAAAATTACATTACTCCAAATGAATGACTAATGCACTCAATCATGTAATTATCAAATAAGATGCAATAAATGCAAATCATAAACGGAGCTCTAAATTGAGCCATTTAAAATCGGACAAATGTCCTCAAGACTCCTTTAAGTCAAAGCTGAGCTAAAATGCTCAAAATCCAATTAACCAACAAATAACGGTCCCTAAATAATAAAACACATTTAAACGGCGTTTATGTAAATACATACCTCAAAGATGTGATTAACCCAAAACTCATCACGGATTGGGACAACGATTTTCCAAATGGGCTTATACCCTTATGTTTCCAAAATGTCTCATAACACGAAAATATGCATTTTCCAAATGGTTTATGAAATCAAATACACCAAAAATGCATAAATCATTGAACATACTTCATTTGTACAAAAATCATCAAAAATGCATAAATTATTGAATAGACTTCATTTGTACAAAAATCACCAAAAAGACGTATTTATGCTATTTACTTATCAAAATATCCCAAAACCTAATTATGGGCATTTCATGAGATTAATCAACCCAAGTTCACCAAATATGAAAAATTTGTTAAACGTGGAACAATGATCCGTGTTCTATTCTGTCATGTCCACGCACCCATACTCACCAAACCTACCTAGGGACTGAATGTGGTTATCCAATGAGGAAGGGGGGGTGAAACATGCATGTTCCACTAAGTTTCACAAAAAAGTTATGTCAAACGTGAAACAATGATCCGTATTCTATTCTATCATGCCTAGTGTAACAAACGCACTCGTACTCTCCAAACTTACCTATGTACTGAATGTGGGTATCCAATTCGTGTTGGTAGGCGGCTAACCCAAAATGACACAGTCCATTTTACCAAGGAAAGTACTAATTTATAAGCAGAAGGTACAAAATATGCATGATGGCTGTAGAGAAAGACAGAACGATTTGTTTAAAATCCCTGTCCACTATAATTCATAATTGAATTGGCATGCAGTCCATCCCATGACCACCTGAAACCCAAGATAGGCTGTCTTCAATCACAACACCACCACCAACCAATTTCAAAAAAAAAAAAACAAAGCTGTACTTACTTGGTGGTCGACGATGACCAACCCAATACACGGTCACTTCCAATCAAGTACACCTACCCATCCATGTGAACCATTTTACCACTCCCCATCCCATCCCATCCCATTCCCCCTATGGCTATGGCTATGGCTATGGCCTATGGGTGTTGTAAACATATAATCCATAGATTATGTGGGGGCCATATTAAGATCTTTTACTACTTGTACCTCCTGCATCAACACTTGTACCTTACCGGTGGGTGGCTTACAAACATGGGCTCCACCCTTTCTTTTTTCATTAAGCTAGGGACAGGTTTGAGAGGGAAAGGGCTTACACCATTTTTCTTTTAAATGGATGTTTTTTTCTCTTTTTTCTTTTCTTTTAATTACACCATTTTTGACAAAAAAATGAAAAAATATATATAAAACCACAAGTCACCGCAAGCCAACGAAAAAATTGATTTTTATTATTTTTTTTGCAGAAAAGTCTGACACCGCAAGTAAAAGGTGTCTTGTGGTGTCAGACATGCAGGATTCCGAACATTTTAATAAAAAAAAGAAATTGATGGTTAAAACTTAAGTTTCTTTATTTGAGATGGTTATTTAAGTAAATAACTCCCGGAGGAGGTGATACTTACCAAGGTGCAAGGGAAAGGTGTAAAAAAGAGAAATTTGATGTGACAAAACAATGAACCTGCTTTTGGACCGGTACATTGTCACATCAGCTTGGAAAAACCGGTTTATATCTTTTCTATTATAATTTCTAATTATAAATTATGGACGGATTTATGATTAGAGGTATAAGGTTTATAAAATATGTAGGTAAAAAGATATTGACAATATATAAAACTTGATGTGGCAGAATCGTGAACCTGTATTGTTTTCATGAGTGGAGATGCTATAAGAAGAATAGCAAAAGGTAGCAGCATATGAGAGGAAATTGGGTGGCCGTCGTGGACTCCTTCACCACCCCATGGATACGATTGATCATTTCTTTTAGGCGTTGGTTTTGTGTGTGGTTCTCTTTCTCCTTATCTCCTAAACCTTAATTTATTTCAACAAAATAAACCAACGAACCCCACTTCTTTTTTATTTATTTCAATGCATTACCCTCTTCCCTCCTCTGCCTCTATTTACTCATTCAAAACCCAAGAAATTAAAGGAAATATAAGCATAAACATGGCAAATGGTCGTGTTCCTGATCACCAAAACTGGCCAAGACCAGGCTTGCTGTATAGCGAAGCGGTTCGCGAGCTCCATGCAACCATTGAAAATGATTGGGACTCGGTTAAGCAGTCGGCTTGCCAGACTGCAGCCGGGAGGGCACTTTGGAAGCATGTTGTGCATGATCCATTAGCTGAGTTGTTTGCAGGAGAAACGTACCTGAAAAGTCTTTATGAGAAGATCAAGAAAGATCGGCTGAATAATGCGCGGGAAGTTTCTGGGGTGATTCTTGCGGTTCGGACTCTTTGGTTTGAATCGAAGTTGGAGGCTGCTGTTAAGTCATTTGGTGGGGGAGCTCAGGTTGTTCTTCTTGGTGCAGGTTGGTGATCGCTGTAATTCTCATGCATTCTGGGGTTAATTTGTAAAAATTGTGTTACAACTTGTAGTTTTGTTTTTATTATGGCAATGACGATATTGTCTAAAAAATGTTAATAAAAAATTATTGTTAGTTAAGGGCCGTTTACTAACACAAACTGGGTAAAAGCAAAAGGGTAAGAGGCATCATGCACACTTAATTAAAGATTGTTGGTATCCACCATCATTTCAAACCGGTAAGCACCCAGTAACACCACCCTCACTTACCGGGTAAGATTCTCGGTCAGCAAAATAACAAAATAAGATTATTGGTAAAGATGATCATCTCTGACCTGGTAAGTGTTTCTACCCGGTAAGAGGTAGTAATGGGTCGTTTACCAAATGCTAACGGGTAAACGGTCACTTACCTTGCCAGGTGAACATGGCAAACACGAGAATCTTACACAGTAAGGTGCATGGCAAGGACCGAGAATCTTACCAGGTAACTGATGATGGTGACTCTTACGTGTTAGCGCTTACCAACAATCCTACTATGTCATTTTGATGGCCAAAATCTTACCCGGTAAAGTGAAGTAAGGGGTCGTTTGCTAAACACTTACCGGGTAAGCGATTATCGGAAAGAGGCATCACTCTCACTTACCTTATCGTGTTACATTCTCGACCATCAAAATGGATTGTTGGTAAGCGTCTTAAACCCGATAAGTGCTTACCGGGTAAGAGTCTTTTCCCTCGCTTGCGGGGTACGACTCTTGGTCCTTGCTATGTTCTTACCGGGTAAGAGTCTTCTCCCTCACTTGCGGGGTAACACTCTTGGTCCTTGCTATGCTCTTACCGGGTAAGAGTCTTTTCCCTCACTTGCGGGGTAACACTCTTGGTCCTTGCTATGCTCTTACCGGGTAAGATTCTCGGTCATTCCATGCTTAATCGGTAAGGTAAGTGATATAGCGCTCACCCGGTAAGTGTTAGTAAACGGCCCCTAAGCGAGAGTGGTGCCTCTTACCCGGTAAGCACATACACAGTTAGCATTTGGTAAATGGCTTAGTTCTTAGTTACTGGTAATATACAATAAGCATTTAGTAAACAGACCCCGAAGAAGATAGAAATATGAAACAAAAAGTTGAATCAAGATCAACAGAATAAAACACCAATACCAAAAAGGTAAAATCTGAGAAATTAAATTTTATTTACCTGCAGGAATGGATACAAGAGCTTATCGGTTGGACTGCTTGAAAGAAAGCGATGTTTACGAGATGGACTTTCCAGAAGTGTTGCAAATGAAGGACACACTACTTGAAGCAGCAATGGAGTCGATAACCGAACCCATGTTAACCGCAAATTCCCTTAGAAGAATAGAAGTCGATATCAGAGACAAGGACTGGTTCAAGAAGCTCCAGGCATCAGGGTTCAAACCAGAGAAGAAAACAGTGTGGATTCTTGAAGGCATCATCTATTATCTTGAGCATTCCCAAGCCATGGCGGTATTGGAAACAATATCTGACAACTGCAACCTCACGGAGACCGTTTTGCTAGCAGATTTCATGAATAAACAATCAACTACACTCTCAAGCTCCAACTTTCATTTCTACAGCGATTGGCCTGATCATCTGCTTCCTTCTTTAGGGTTCTCTGATGTCAAGCTTTCACAAATTGGAGATCCAGATGCTGATTATGGTCTGTTGCATGATCCCCTTAATCTGTTTAATAAGCTGCGTGGCTTGCCAAGGTCCATTCAAAACCATCCAGACGATGGAACTCCATGCTGTCGCTTGTATTTGGTTCAAGCTTCTGGTTCTCCCAACCAAACCATTTCAAGAGTCGGGTCTTCATGAGTATAGATATTTTATCACACCACCGATTATAATGTAGGTTTGTTGGCATCAATGTGATTCTTTAAAGAAGCAATAAGATGATATCATTATCACAAGCAACAAAGAAGTGATGACATCAATGGTGCCATTTTTGTTGAGAGAATAAAAACATAAAATTCAAGTGAGGTAAATTAAACAAACTTTTGCAGAGTATACAAATCTTATAAATGCAAGGATCAGTCGAAGGAAATGCTAGAAACAAAATGGAAATGTAATTGATTGAAAAGAATGAATGCTGAGATTGCTAAAAGCAAGTTTGCATGGGTAGCCTTCTCGGTTAATAATCCTTGACAAAATAAAGAAGGCAAACATGGAAACTAAAAGGAACCATGGTTTCTCTAACTCAATTATGTTTCTGCTCCCAATATTGGGCAAAAAATACTTGGTAATGCAAGTATGTTGGGTAGAAGAAGTCTTGCAATAAGGTACGCAAAAAAAGTCTTGCAATAAGGTGTGGGCATGCCTTATTTAAGGAATACTATTTATATGTTGAAGTCATAACATGTTTTGTCACAAGGCGTGGGTGGGCACGCCTTATGCAGAGAGAACTTTATGTTTAGTTAAAAGACCCAATACATGGCCCATTTCTATGGTATATGTTAGGTCGCTAAAATCTGAGAGCGGTAAGGCCATGAGTACCGCCTACCCACTGAACCCGAATGCCACCTCAGCGCCACATCAGCTTTTCTCTTTCCTACCCTCCTTACCCTAAAGTGGAGTACCGCCTACCCACGAACCCACTAAACCCGAATGCCATATCAGCTTTTTTAATTCTTTTATTTATACATTTAATTATTTAACAAAATAAAAATATTTATATATTTTTTAATAAATAAAAATAAGATAAATAATAAAAATAAAAATTCATAACATTCATTAAAAATTTAAAAATTACAAAATAAATTTAAAAATTACAAAACATTAAAAATCCAGTCGTCGTCGTTGTTGGGAACTTGGATACGCCAAATATGTTCGACCAAATCCGACCGAAGGTTATTATGAGTCTCCCGGTTTTTTACTTCTCGAACATTTGCCGCGCGTTGTTCCTCACTGATTTGTATTTCGATATCATCCGCTACAAGGTCGTTTTCATCGGCACCACAAATGGCATGGTCTTCGTCTTCGAGTATCATATTGTGTAATATGACACAAGCGTACATAATGTTTCCCAATCTTGTCGGATGCCATCCGCGTGCCGGTTTATTAAAAAAAAACTAGCCGTTGCAACGGTTATATTTAAAAATTAAAAAATAAATAAAAAAAATCAAATTTTCAACGGGTATCACCGGGTTCATGAACCCACCCCTACCCGATACCCCTTACCCGCTCCCCTACCCGCACCCACCGTACCCCCCTACCCGCTAACCCGATGAGCCCGACCCCTTACCCGACCCGGGTACCCGAGAGCGGTACGCAGGGCCTAAGAAGAAGAGAAAAAACCAGAGAGTCTAAAAAATAGAAAGAACACCGATATCTTGTAAAGGGGAAAAGAGGTCGATTCTTAACCTAATACAAAAGGGCTCTCTCTTCTGGTGTGGATGTAGGCATTTGTGTTGAACCACGTAAATCTCTCTTGCACTGTCTCTGCTCTTTATTTACTTTGATTGCTTGGTTCTTGTCATCACTTGTTGCTTGGTTTGAGTAAGTTTGGGAAACTGATTTGAGTAAGGTGCTGTTCGGTAGCGGCTTAATGGGCTGTGTGGGAGATATGGCTGATTCGCATAGCCATATCTACCCGTTCGGTAGCGGCTTAATGGAAAAAAAAATGGGCTGACCGAATCAGCTAGGAAAATAGACTCATTTACATTCAGCCACCTATTTTCCCAATATACCCTTTTCTTCTCCAAGGCTAGAGAGGCAACAGAAAAAAACGAGACATCACTCAAGCAGTCAAGCTTCAAATCATCGACCCTCTTCCTTGACAGTTGCTCATCCCCATCGTCCTTCACCATCGCCCTTGTATTATACTCAAACCATCGCCCTCTTTTTGGTTATTTTAGAGGTGCAAAGCTTCAATTTGGTTGCATATGGGTTTTGTACATTCTCCGGTTAACCTAGAGCTTCAATAATTTATCAATTAATTATTCAAAAGCTTGAAAACTGATTAAAAAATCTTCAAAAGAAAAAAACCCAAATGAAACGGAAGATTAGAGGTAGATTGTCGGAGGAAAAGACCCACCAAAATCTTCTCTGGAAAAGACCCACCAAAAAAAATTCATGGAAAGAAAAAACTACCCAGTATTTTACCAAAAAAAAACAATATTGCTCCATCAATGATATCAACCCAAGAAGAAGAAAAAGCGAAGGTTACAGAGGCAGATCGTCAGAGTTCCAAAGGATTTACAGAGATTGTTTTTTCTTCTTTTTGAAGATGCACAGAAGTTGTAAATATTAATATAATATACTAATATCACATTAAAAATATCTATATTATATAATAGTATAATGTTTATTAATATCAAAGTTAAATTTGGTTGAGATAAATTGGTTGGAATTGATTTTTTTTTATTATCATTTATTCAGTTTTTAATTAGATAAAAATAAAGTCTTGGGATAAAATTGTCATTTCTAACATTCAGACTGTTTATTCAGCTCAACAACCGAACAACTTATCTGTTAACATCCAGACAACCATATCCACTCAGCCAGCTATATCCATTCAGGTCTTAACAGAAAATGAACCGAACATCCCCTAAGTTTGGGAAACTAAGGGTTGTTCGGTTTTTGTCTCTTCTACTCTATTTCCACTGAGTAACAGGTAACCAAGGGTGTTCCCTGGGTGTATTAAGCAAAACTTTTAGATCCTGAGATCCATGGGAAACAGGGACGAGGATCTGCGAATGAAGAAGATTTCATGAAAATACCCACCTCAAGGCAAAACTTTTAGATCCTGAGTGCCATCTTGGATAGAGAAATGAGACGGAAGGAAAAGGATTGGTAAGGATGTGATCTACCTGATGTTGAGAAGCTGTTGCAGCATAAAGAGTTCACTAGTTGTTGATGCTAAGGCTCTGTATTAGCTTCAGCTGAGGACCAAGAGACAGTAGATTGCCTTTTAGCCTTCCAAAAAATTCATGAATCGAGACATGAACCCCAATTAGCATTAGAAAAGGCCTACAAGTGAAATGCTCATAAATCTGGTTTGGAAGATGAAGAAAACAATAATCCTTGTCCAGGATTACCTTTTAAGATAGCCAAGTATGTGGTGTATGGCTTTGAGATTAGGTGTTCTAGTCTGTGTATGAAACTATGAACTATGTGCACTAAAAATGTAATATCAGGCCTAGACAACATAAGATAAAGAAGTATTTCCTATAGACAATGTAAAATAAAGTCTTTCCACTAGTTTACGATAGAGTGTTACATCAGCTCAAAGATCACCATCTGTAGTGGTTAAAGAATCCTTTGGTTCCACTGAGACTTCACCCGTGTTTTCAAGTAACTGAAGGTATACCAACGCATTTAGATTGCCCAAATCCTTCAATTTGAACTTGTTGTGCAAGAACAGCTTTAGTTATGTAAAATAGCCTTAGATGGACCGGTTATTACTATACCATCCAGGTAGGATAAAGGACGAACCATGACCTTTGGTGAATAAGGAATAATCCAACTTAGATTGAAGAATTCCGTGAGTGATAAGAGCTTGAGAGAACAATGAATACCATTGGTGTGATGCTTGTTTGAGACCATAATTGATTTGTTAAGTGTGCACACCAATTTTCCGGAAGAAGCATCGATGGAAGACTTGGCTGCCAAATTACAACGATAATCTTTCAAGTACCTTGGTTGTTGAGCCCTTCTAGTTGATCTTCAAATGGGAACATTATGTGCTTGTTGATGGAGCACGTGTATCACTGTCCAAGATAGTTGGTGACGAATTGGGCTGAGATTATAATATGGTTGATTCAAAATCTGCTGAGCTGAATTCATCTTGAATTAAAGGATTAGGCATGATTTTCTCCCGAGTATGATGAGTATGAAAAGGAGATAAATCTTCATGGAAAATGATATCTCATGAAATGAAAATCTGTCTGAGTGTCATCGAATTGATAGGTTATCCGATAAACACACAAATGAGAGCCTGTGGTTGAAACTTAGTACGATGAGCAGTCAGGCTAGTAACATATGCCAAACAGCCAAATACACTGAACAAAGAGTATTTAGGGATGTTTTGTATAGCAATTGATATGGGGTACTATTCTTCAACGAAGGAGATGTGGTCCTGTTGACAAGAAAGTTGATGTCACGACACATTCTAGCTTCATATGAACTCTTGGTTGAAAAAATAAGGATCGTGTCACACTCAAACAGGTGTTGGTCTTTTCGTTCAAACACTGAATTTTGTTGGGGTCGTTCCACACAAGAAATTGATGTATAACACCTTTTTCTTAGAAAAAGAATCAGTAAATAACAACTCTTGGGCAATGCTGAGCAAAATGCCTTTATCTTTGCATCCAACCGAGTTGCTATCATATTGAAGAATCTTGGTATAACATGGATTGCATCAAACTTATGTTTCAACAAATAAATCCATATGAATCTTGTGCAGATATCAACAAGAGTCAATAAGAAACAATGCCCAGAGTAACGATTTGATGGACCCCATATGTCACAATGCACAATATCAAAACTCAAAAGGCATCTTTGATGGATGATTATTTGAATTTTGAAACAAAATACAACCGTCTTTGTTTAGCAAGAAGACTAATGTCGCAGGGGCTTACTCTACCAGACATTTTTGGTCTTTAAGAGTGAAGAGTTTCTTACCAGAATGATGCCATACCCTATTGTGCCAGGGGCGATCAGTGATGTGTTGACAGAACCAACATAATTCACCATTGGAGAAGTAGCAACTCCATATGGTTTTCCTGCATTTATCTGAACAACAAAGAGCGAGTTATTAGTCAATTTACTAATTTGATGGATGGTTTTTCTTTGCTGTTCTTCTTCAACAATCAAGGAAATACCCAATTGATAAGAGGCATCGGATCAATCAACAAGATTTGTCCTCTGATCTGTGAAAAGGAATCTTCAAGTCCCATAAGAAACGACATGGTGTTCTTCATTCGATAGTGGTCATTAAGATTTTTAGCCCATTCACATAAACAACTAGGTCTGTAATTGCTTCATTCTTCCCATATAGTCTTCAATTTTCTTAAGTAAAAACACTCACTGGACTCTGTTTTGTCGAAGGTTCATTAGTTTACATCTCAACTGAAAAATCCTAAGATCGTTCCTTTGCTGAAATCGGTCCTTTAAATCCAACCAAACCTCGCTAGCAGATACAGTGTAGAACTCCGTTATCGGGCAAGAGATGCTTACCAACAATCCATTTTGATGGTTGAGAATGTTACCCGATAAGGTAAGTGAGGGTGGCAACTCTTGCCGGTAAGCGTTTGGTAAAAAGCCCCTAAATCACAACTAAAGCTGGGTGAAACAATCAAGGAACACAATATTATAAAGAAAATGCAATCAATCCAACGGACAAAGTATGCAAGCAACTGTTCAGGTGTCTGCGGCCTGGCCTGTTTGTTACTTTAAAGACAAGATCGTATTTTTTACACATAAGGGTTCTAGATAGAAAAGATTTTCTTTCAATGATAATTAATTCATCATATAGCTTTTGGAGTTAATATAAGTCCAAAAAGATTCATATTGTGAAACAGTTTAACTTAAATTTCAAGACAATCTTTGACACCCTGCTCAAAATTGTTTAGGGATGATATGGTATCCATGAGTGCATCTGCTACTTTCTGTCTGTTAGCAAAAAGAAGAAAAAAAATGTATGAGAAAATGTATGATAGATTTACCAATAGGGTTTGTTTCATGTTTCTGAAGGGATACCTGTTAGATACAATCTGAGAGGCAGTTCCATTTGCTACACTATTAAGAGAACTAAAAGACCTGCAATCAGATAGAGTAACAAGCTCCTTCGATTACTAAATTAATCAAAAAAAGGAAGAACAAATCTTGTAGGTGAAGAAGATGCTGGAACTTCATGCCGAAATTGCAATATTCAACAAACACTAGCTTGTATCCCAAAAGTCAAGAAATAAGAACATGTGAACAACTTCTTTTCTGAATTCCGGGAAGACTCACACATGTGACTTAAAGGAAAGATTAATTGTTAAATACCTTTCTAGATCACTCAGTTTAGCCTCAGCCTCCAACAAAGTTGGATCCTTGTCATCAAGCAATGAAGCTGCATTTTTTAAGACCAACCTGAATGTGCAAACCTGCAGGTTGAAATAAACTTGCAATTTATTCTCCTTGCATATTTTTTGTTCTTCTTATTTCCCAATTACTTCTTATTTCCCAATAAGGGTTGTTTGGCAGTTGCTGAATGGTTTGGTGCAGAATGATTAAGTGGTCAGAATGATTAATAGGCTCTTATGATATAGTGTGCCGGATGGTTAAAGGAGGCCCAAGATACAAAATCATTCAGAGGGTTTTAGAACCATTAAGAGGGAGACATTTTTTTTGCCTAACAAGATTCACCTCTTAGCGATTAAGAAGTTGCCTCTTAATGGAACTATTAAGAGGTAAACAAACAGCCCCATATATTATACAGTGGAACATTCTTATCTAGCACTAGGACTCCGGTCTCCAAGAGGTTAATTGGCAAAGCCACTCCTTTTAAGGGTTTGAGTAACAGAAACAACCACTTTGCTAAATGCAATTGAAAAAAAACTTCATATAAGGATTTCCATGCTGAATTTTCGCGAACCCGAGCCGAGGAGCCTTAGTGCACAGTGTCACGTTTGGCATAGTGTTGACCAAATCAAGATATGCATATAATTAATGATCTCATTGCATTCTTAGTCATTCATTTTAAGGTATAACAAGTAATTAGCAAGCAGAAAATAGAAGATCATATTCTTTTAGAAACAGATGGCTGGTTAATGGAATCGGTTTTCATAATAAGTTTGATCCATCCACCAGCCTCATTCAAACTTAAATACTCCTGAAAATATATCATCATCATCGTCTAACACCTAATCAACAACATACTCCCCTTCAAAACTAGAAATAACAATCCAGAGAGATCAACTAAGTCAAATCTTGTTACAAATGAAGGAATTAGGAAAGAGAAAAAAACCTCAACGCCAGTTTTAGATTGGAAATTAACAATAGAATTCCTCTCCTGAGGAATACAATCCCTAGCAGCCGATACAAGCAGTCTTTGAACCTCTTCCAAATCCTTTTCGGGTGAAGTTCCACTACCTGCTGTAAAATCGCATCAATCAATTTCAGAAGAAATGCAACTTCAATCTAACCAACAACGAAGAAAGGCGTATTTAAACAGTACTGATTAAGAGATATGCAGCTTGGAGGCTGTTGCGAGAGGCATCGATCGGAGCTAACACATACTTAGATGCTTTCTTCTTTTGTTCTCTCAGCCAATCCTTCGGTCCTGCTGTAAGAATGCAACATATCATATCCATAAAAATGATGGAAGAATTGAGAAGAGAGAATGAATGAGATGATTTACGTACAAATGCCGAATGAAAATGCTGTAGCGACAGGAGGTTGAGAGATGAGTGAGGCTATGGATGTTAGAATGACGCCGGCGGCAGCCTCTCTGCGGGTGGTGGGAATGAGGGTGGAGGATGGAGGAGGTTGTTGATTGAGGTGTGAAAGTGGTGAGGGTTTGGGGAGCTTTGGCGGGAATACGGCGGTGAGACTGATGGGGGAGGGGATAAGGGTGGAAATCGACATTTTTGCTGGTGGTCTTATAAAATATGAAATTAATTTTTTGTTTTATGGAAAATGAGGATTGTGATATCTTTCCATATAAAATCAGATAATACTTTCCTTTCCTTTGTTATAGTGTGAGAATATCTTTTTTTTTAAAGTCTATAATTATAATTTTTATAAAAATATTTTTTAGGAATTTTATTAATCTTTTCAACATTAATAATAATTATACAATTAATAAAATAAAAACTAATATACATGTCACTCCACACCAATGTTAAAATAAGAACCAATGTATTTATTTAAGAACCTAAGAACTCTTCACAATGATAATCCATCAAATTACTTACACCTTTTGCTTATAAGAAACTTTGCATTGGAGACGCTGTAAAATACTTAGAGTACAGTTATGATTTGTGTCCCATGTATGTTATATTTGATTTTTCTTATTTTTTAGCATTTTTTATTTTTATTTTTAGTATATAATAATATATTAATTTAAACTGTTTATTGAGTTATTAATTAATAGATAAAAACATATGTATACATATAATTATAGATATGATATAAAACTTTTATCGTTATAACTTATAAGTCACGTTTTAAAAACGATGTACATGTCGTGGTTCCTAAGACTTGAGATTTAATCTTACGTCAAATCGACTCACACCATTTCAATTCTCTCTCTCACACTATTTACTATTTAGATCCTAGCTTCTACCAAGTAGAGTCTTGGAAGAAAATTACATATTTTTATTAAATTATAGATTAAGTTAAATATTATAATTTTTGAAAAATAATATATTTAATTATGGGTTTGGTGTTTATAAAACTATATTTATCGTCCATAAATTTCGTTCATTATTAAGAAAAATCCTTATGGTATGTTTTTGTTTTGTTTCAGTCCCTCCATTACATTTTTTAGGTTTTCCTTTTTAAATATTTAACTGGGTTTCTTCGTTGACAAATCATCCTTTCAATCCTTCAAGTTAAAACCTTGAAATCTATGATGATGTGCCATTGTGGTGCACCTGTAACTATGCAAGCTGTTACTATATGTTTAAAAGTCAATCACAGGATAATTTATATTTAGACATTTTGTCATGATATTTATTATTGTAAAGAGATTGTCCAATTGTTTTGTATGTATATTGCTTTGTGTTACATTTAAACTTAACATTTACCATTGAATATTGTATTTTAAATATTCCTAATCAAATACTACTTCGAACTTAAAGTTTAAGTAATATAGTAACCTAGTATATATATAAAGATTCATACGTAGATATAGGATTTGCATATGGATACATGATGTGGATCTCGTGTATCGGAAAAGTGACTCACTATAAAAATGTTGCATTGAGTGTGACAAGTATTTCTCATGTGGTCATTGTATGTGTAGTTGTTTGCCTTGAGATCATTGAGTTTGCTTTATGCGAGTTATAGGTTTTGACACTAATTATTCATTGTAACTATGTGATAAAATGGTTGTTTCTCCATAATGTACTACAATACCATGATATATTAGTTTAAGTTACTTACAATTTTCATCCATATGGTCTTAAGAAACTCTAGATTTCGTAGCACAACTTTATTTATTACAAATCTACTTCTATTGTTTGCATTTTTATGTTGGTTTTATCCCTCTCATTAACATATGATAAATGCTTCTCATTAAGTGCCCCGATATGCCCTTCATGTGTGGGCGTTTTCATCATTTGAAAAACAAGATCACGAACATCATTGAAAGAAAAGATCAAGAACATTTTGGTTCATTCCGAAAATTTGTGCAAATTCATTAAAAAATTATGGTAGAAAACCATAAATCAAAAACATCATCAAAAACTTCAAGAACATAATAAAAAACAATCAAAAAAATCAAAACTCTAAAATCACAACCCCAAATACTAAATCAAGCTCTGCATCCGTACCACTATTTTTCACCCCCTATTCATGACCTTTGTACACATCAAAAGCTCTTACGGTTAATAAGGTATGTATTGAGGTGTGTGTGAGAGAGAGAGAGAGATGAAAGGAGAAAATGGTTATATTTGCATCTGGTTGTGTGTGTAAGAGAGAGAGAGATGAAAGGAGATAATGGTTATATTTACACCTGGTTGTGTGTATGTGAGTGAGAGAGAGAGAGAGAGAAAGGATGAACACCATAAACCTTGTCACGATGATGGGTTTTTTACACGAGGTTTTCATGAGTGAGCTTCACTGCAAAAGAAGGGGGGGGGGTTTCTTCGAGTTTCACCGAAGAAGAAAAGGGGAGGGAAAAGGTTTTTCGGCGAGTTTCACAGGAGAGGAAAATGGGACCCAATGTGTTAATAGAAAAAGAGTAAAAGGACAATAATACCCTTGAGTTAGCACAGAAAAAATCAACCGAGTTAGTTGTTATCTAACCTTCTGTTCCAAATTTTCACGTTATATTATTGTCCACCAATCATATGAATACACATAAATAAACAGAGATTGTAAGCATGAATTAAATAAATTTAAAAGAAATAAAAATTTGATGTGTTTTAATTTCATTTGAGAAACATGAATGAGACGTGAGATTTTAGGACATGTGATTTTGGTCCGAGTTAAAGCCAATGAATGATTCAGTGTAGTATAAATTGCAAACCATATAAATTCAAAATTATTTTAAAGTAGGGATTGATAAGTTAAAAATTACAAACCACATAGACCAAACATGTAATTTCTCAAAATAATTATTTTGCAATTCCAAAAGTATGTTTTCAGCCCCTCAAACGGTTCTTTTTGAATTTCAAAATACTCCTTGAACCCTTCTCATCGTTAGGTTTATGCCGTTTGAAAACCACTGTCATCCCTCCCACAATCTTCTTCATTCCAATCACCTTCATTGTATAGCAATGGATGACAACAAAGATATTCAGCTGAAGAAAATACCAGCATTCACCGTACTCAAGAACGGTTCCATTCTCAAGAACATCTTTCTCTTACACAAACCACCTCCCTTCGATCCATTGTCAATACACCAAGAATCCGAGGAAGAAATCTTGCTCGTTGGACGACACCCACAGTGCAACATCACTCTCGAACACCCTAGTATCAGCAGATACCATCTCCGTATCCACTCAAATCCTTCTTCTCAAATGCTCTCCATAATCGATCTATCTTCAGGTATATTTCGACATTCAATGAGTATTATTAGATTGGGGGAAATGGATTAATTGTACAGTTTTAATCTTGGTTTTGTTAAAATTGTAGTTCATGGGACATGGGTGTCGGGAAAGAGGATTGAATCAGGGGTTCCGGTGAAACTGAAAGAGGGAGACACGGTGAGGATGGGTGGTTCAAGTAGAATTTATGAGCTTCATTGGGTTCCACAGAGGCAAGCTTATGATGTTGATGACCCCTTCATTCCTGCCGTTTATGCCTTCAAAGAAGAAACAAAACAGGTGTCTATGAGTATTCTTATTGTTTTCGTTTTTATGTTTCTCTGGAATTCATGTTCGCAAGGTGTTCGATGAAATGCCTCTTTATGTTTTGTTGTTTTTCTTGGTTTATATAGGATGAGAATTGCTTGTGTCTATCTGATGATGATTTGGAGAGTTTGAAGGTTCAGAAATTGAACCCATTGACATCTCCTTACTGCACAAATTCTTGTTCTGATGATACTGAGGTAGAACACTCTTCTAGTCCAGCTAATGGAAATGGTGAAATCAATAGGAACTCTTTGGTTCAGCCTTCACCTTTTCTCTTGGAAACTATGTCTGCAATAGAAGATTTCGACAGCCAAAACGAATTAGAAAATCAAGCTAATGACAAAACGAGTGACGAATTTGAGCAGCTCAGTAATGGGACCATCAGAGAAGATCCGTTTTCTGTGGCAAACTGCTCAAGCTCATCTTGTGATGATATGGAGGTAGAACACTCAAGTTTCACGGGAAATGAAAATGGTGAAATCTTTGCCACTTTTTCGGATCAGGCTCCACCTGTGGTCTCAGAAACTATATCTGCAACAGAGATTTCTGATGACAACTTAAACAAATCAGAAGATGAGTCGAGTATGAAGGATGACCTGGTTTCTGTGGCTTTTTTTTATGCTATTATGCATGGAAAAGATGCTTTAGATCAAGACATAGCAAGAGGCAATGAGAATCAGCAAAAAGTCGAGAATAGTCCAGTTCCAGTGGCCCTTTTCAATGGTGTAAAGAGAGATGATAATGGGGTTTTTATGCCACTTAGAGCAGAAAGCGTGGAGGTCAGCGCGGGCTGTGATTTTGAGCAGATGAATCAGACGAAAACGATGGATGAATCAGCTTCTATAGATATGGGTGTCGAACTTGAATTGTTTGATCAGGAGACAACAAAGAAAGATTCAGTTCTTGTGGCCTTTCCTGATGGAGTACACATTGATCAAGAACGAACTTTTACTCCAGATGAATCAAGAACCAAAGAAGTCTATATAAATCCGGAGGCAATGCATAATGTATCAGTTCCGGTGAATCTTTTTGACAGTTTAGATGGAAACGAATTGGAGATTTTTACTCCAGACAAAGAGAACAACAACCCCAATTCTGTAAAATCCTTGAAAAGGAGATGGAAGGAAGATGAACATGAGCAATCACACCCCTGCACGATGTCAAAGAAAGCTGTTAATCCCACTGACGTGGAAAAAAATCTTTTCGGGTTTTCAAAAATTTTGTTTACTACAGATGGAGAGAAGTTTGTCTCCGATACTCTTTTGCAGAGATCACCAGATAAAATAACGAAAATGGAAGGAAGCTACAACTCTATTGACTACCCTCAAACCGTTCAAAAGGTCATTGATTCATCTCATGTAAGTTCCGTAGCATATTATGTCACTATTGATATTTCGTACTTGGGTTTCTTGCAAAAACGCAAAAAGAACACTACATTTTGTGAAAGTAGTGATCTTGGACAAAAATGGCAAGTATATTGGTCTTTTTTGCATATAAAATTAACTGAGAATTGCTTATGATTTTATATCCATCTTTAGAACATCATGGGAGTGGCAAAGAAAAGATGGACCATGGTGGTGGATACTAACAGTCTTCTGCACAATGAGTCTTTGAAGCATTTGAAACTTCTGCAAGGCCTCATTGGGACTCAACTTTTTGTTCCCAAAATTGGTAATAAATCCTGGTTTCCATTTAGCTAAGTTGAACATAAAACATTATTATGTACTTTTCTGATATTTTTCTTTCATGTTGATTAATACCAGTCATAAGGGAACTAATGGACATAAAGGGTCAAGATGATATCTTGAAAAAAAGCACCAAAAAGGTTTCTTTAGCGTTGAAATGGATTGACGAATGTATGATTGATACAAAATGGTGGATTCGCATGGATGATTCATCAGAAGCAGAACCTGAAGTCCTTGAAACTGCCCTTCATTTACGTAAAGAGATTACAGATCGAAAGATTATCGTTCTTAGCAATGATCTCACACTGAAGATCAAAGCCATGGCAGAAGTATGTCTCCCACCTCCACCCCCCCCCCTCCCCCACTCCACCCACCACGCGTTTTAGTTACAAAGATTAATTATATTCTCATTTTGACAGGGAGTTATGTGTGAAGAAGCAGAGGAATTTCGTAGGAGTCTGGTGAATCCATTTTCAGAGAGGTTTATGTGGGTTGGGAGTTCAGCAAGAGGACTAACTTGGTCCTGTGTAGATGATGATGTTCTGAGACAAAAATACCATGGATGCATTGTGAATGCTTCACACAGGTTGAAGGGTTTGAAGCTACTGGCGAATATAACGAATTTTAGGTGAGATGACTATATAGCCTTTAAATTCTGCTTGTGTGAATCACTTTTGTACTTAAAAGCATAATATCAATGCTGGTCTTTTTCCATAAATGTTTGAGACTGTTTCCATGAAGAAGTTCATCTTCACAAATGAATACCATATTTTCTTATGCGTCATCAAGATCATACACATTTGGGCCTATGAATTTAGGGTCAAATGTAACAGTTTCTCTTGACATGAATGATCAAATTGCTCCTATATGTTGTCTGTTATGGATCTGTTGCAATGGAATAAAGTTACATTCTTGAAAGGTGCTACCCTATCGTTTCAATGAGTACCCTTGTATTTTTTGAACATACAATATTAATACAAGTTTCTTGCATCAGAGTTGGTTTATATGGTCTTTTTCCCTTCCAAATGTGGGTTTGAATCCCATTTTTCCTAGTTTTTTTTTTTAACTTTTAATTTATGGTTTTATTATGTTTTTGAAGTTTTTTGGGATAAAAAACTATTAAGAGTAGAACACAAGACATTGCATTATAAGGCAAGGAACCAACCAACAAATTCATAATGATTTTGTAAAAAATATCTTTGTTTCTTGTAATCAACTGAAGCCACCGCTTGAAAAAATTACTATGTCAACTTCAATCTGGTTGCTTGTAAAAAGCATATCGATGCTCGGTTAAGTAAAGAACATAGCTATAAATTAATCATCAGTGGCGGATCCAGAAAAAAAATATTGTTGGATGCACAATATAAAATAAAATAATAATTAAATAAAAGATACAATTTCATTAAAAATGGTAAAAACTTACCTCTTACAATTGTGTCCGACGAGTCTTCATCTTTTGGAATTGGTTAATTACATCATCATTTGTAACTTTATACAATTGTGCCCGACGACACTTCCCGTGCCCAGGTTTCACAATCTTCATGGTAGGAAAAAAAAAACATCTACAACTGTTGCGGTAGCAACCGGCAAAACAAAAGTTAACTTCGATAATTGCTATACACGATGATAAGTTGTATGCTTTTTGTTTCCACCGTCAATCTAGCAAGCTCGGCAATACCACCCAAATCGGCAAATCTTTCATCTTGACGCACAGTCACATAGTACACGTTAAGTTGTTTCTCAAGAGCGATGATTTCCACACGACTAAAATCATAAGGATACAACTCATTCAACTTCAATAATAAATCTGGTACATTGAATTGCGAAAATGAATCACATCGACTCAAAACTGCTATAGTTTTAAACATGTTAGTGCTTACCTCACTAAATCGATCCTCAAACTCTTAAAGTTGTATATCCACAAAGAGTGTTGAAACTTGAAAATATCAAACTCGTAATAATGACGATAGGTGACGTTGGTCCTTTCTCTTCCGTTTTTTGCATGTCCACAATGGTTTTTGTTTCCACAACAGTGAGCTTTGCTGCTAATTGTCGATCGAATTCGAGAATGAGAGACAGTGAGGTACTGAGAGTCGATCGACTGAGAGTCAAAGATAAGGTCGGTCGATTGAGAGTGATAGATAGTGAGGTACTGAAGTTGGACCGACTGTGTTTCAATTGCTAAATAGATAGGTTTGCATAAACATTTTTGACAACAAACACTCATCCTTAAGCATAAGGTTGATCAATTAAGCATACATTCTTTATCCGATGATGGTGATCATAAGATCTTAAATGGCCGTATGCGGCCTAGTCATGTGAGCACAGGTCGCTAACCCAAGTCGCCTGGTTCCTTTTAACCGGCAACGCCTAATCGCATTTGGGTTGATGCTTACTGAGAAGTTGTTGCTAACATGAGAAACGTAAGAACTGGATCTAAACCGTTGATCACTTTTAATCGAATGTACTCTTATGAATTGCGGCTTAGAAGGGAATTGATCCGGTGCATCTTATCTCTTGCATCTCATCCTAATGTGCGTTCATTTATCATCCAACGGTTGATAACCAGTTCTCACGTTAACCTCAACTTCTCACCGAAACATAACCCATTACTTTATTTGGTACCCGGCGGCCGGCGGCAATTAAAAAAAACTTGAGAAATTCAAAACAAGCTTCACGTTTTGAAATTTACACTATGATGGATTTGCATCTATAACAACCACAACAACAAATACATGCTTTCAGAAGCACAAAAATCTCAGAACCATTTAAAAAAATATGAAATTTGGCCTCAAAACTACTTTTCTAAACAATCTTACCTCACTGCTCCATTTTTCTTCATCAAATACATCAAATCCCAAACTCATTTCATCGTCGATTTCCATCTTGCCGCTCCACATCAACAATATCCACAGGTTCCGGAAAGATCTCACTAGATAATCTTTTATCATTCGTCCCACTTCCCTGAGAATTCGACTGCTTTTGAGCATCTTTATTGGTTTGGCTATGCGTGCTTCCTGAAAAGCTTTGCCGCCAGCTACCAAATAAAGCGGTACTCCAAGATCTTCTTGATGAATTATTTCTCAACCTTCCGGAACTGAAGTCTTCTTCCCTTACGACCCTAAAAGGGTTTTCCAATGCTTTCAAAATATGAGTCATTTGAGGTCGTTTTGCGGGCTTTGGGTTCAGGCAAGATTTGGCCACTATGGCTACAGCCCATACTTCTTCTAATAAGTCTTCATCTAAGACTAGAGATTGGTCCAGGATCTTGGATACCGGTTCTTTGTCATAGTTGTTGATGCAAGCCAGAGTTCGGTCTAGCCATTCTTTATCTTCGGAATTGCTGATTCCGAGTTTGCCCGTTACTAGCTCAAGTAAGACCTTTCCGAAACAGTATACATCATATGCACAAATGGGAGGCGATGATCCTGTTTGTTCCAAATTATAAACTACAAAAATGAGTTTCGACTTAATATGATTTTAAGAGAATTGGCGAGCGAACAGGTCTATCAGTAAGGGTGCGTTTGGTATTCAGGACAGAAAGGGACATTACATGACAGAACATCTGTTCAACGTTTGGTAAGACAGAACTGGACAGATAACATGACCAATTTACCCGTAATAAGTTGTTTATATATTTTGATTAATTATGTAGTTTATTAAATTATGATGAAATAAATATTTTTTATAACAAAATATATTATTAGAAAGTTTTCTTCAAGACGATTAAAGTGACACCAAAATAAAAAGTTTATGTAGATTCCAAATTTTATTTTCTAACCTTTTCTATATATTTTTACTACTAATATTTAATAACTTACGTAAACTAATCAAAACATATAAACCATATAAAAATAATATTTTGAGGACAATAAAGTGAAAGCTTAAAGAGCATAAAATACAACAAATAAATTTAAATAATGAATAAAATATAAAAAAGAAGACGTATTTGATGTTTTAGAAAAAAAATTAGATTTATTTTGAGATTATATTGGTAAAACACCTTGTTTCATGTGGAGGGGGTGGAACAGGCTTGTTCCACTTTGTTCCACATAAAATTTCTGTCAAACGTGAAACAATGATCCATGTTTTGTTATGTCCTGTCCAATGTACCAAACGCATCCTAAGAGCCATATTGAACTTGTGAAACACTTTCTAACAATCTGTTCTCAGAACCTTTTCTTAAAAGAAAAGAAAGGAAAGGAAAGGGGGGGGGGGGGGAAACGAAAAAACTGTCTTTACGCTAAGTTTTTAGGAGGGAAACCTCCCAAATGTGAGCAGAAAAGGAGGGAAAAAAATCCAAAAGAATTCTGTAATCTTTTATGACAAAAATACCATCGTAAAGGAAAAGTGTGATAAACAAATATAAATGGTATATTTGAAAAAAAATATTTTCCATTCCTTTCTCTCCGGTTCAAAAAGACGAAAAATTGTTTCCTTTCCACTTTGAGAACACAAATATAAAAGCTTTCTTTCCGTTCATTTCGCTCCATTTCCTTTCTTTTCTTTTCTTCCCAAATTCAAGAACACGATGTAAGTCTTGGAATACTCATTTTTCTGTATTGCCCAAGATCCATCAATAGATAAAAGTTCTAGCATCTCATATTCATCATCATATATTATGTATGTATCTACATATTATATGTATAAATCATATGATATAAACACATATACGTTATCCAGAGGAAGCAGAAGTAATACAAAAATAACCGGTATTAAGAAGATTTTCACGTACCAGAAGGAGCTGATTCGGATTTCCTGCACATCCACGAAACAAAAAAAAAGAAACAAAAAAAACGAAATAAGATAATATAATACAAAATAAAATAAAATGTTAGTGAAATTTCATAAAGCTCAGGCCTTTACACATTTTTATCAATTCGTCATTACTCGGAGCATTTATGCATACTCTAATGGGACAGTATGAAAGTTATATCCATGCTAATGCTTAAAGCTGTTGTACTACAAATTTAATAACAAAATTTCAAAAAATCTATTTGGTTTAGACAGGTGAATAACTGCAAGGACACCTCATGTGAACATAAATAAACCCTCAATCAAAAACGATTAAAACAAGTCCCAACACAACTATTAAAATTGTTTCAATCAAACATTAAATTTATTTGGAAAAAAATAAATATATCTTACGATGAAATCCGCAGCAGCCTTGTGATAACATTCTGATTATTATCCACTTCTTGAGTACAAACTTCACTCAAGCTTCCAAGCCGTACATCATACTTATCATCGAGTAGGATACTGCTTGCTTGAATATCTCTATTAAATCAAATTAAACAAAATAAATGTCCCAAATTCTATTTTAAATAAGGATAGAATTAACAACTGAAAACTAAGTTCTTGAATACCTGTGAACAATGGGAGGATTGCATTCATGATGTAAATAAGATAACCCTTCTGCAGCTCCTATAGCAATCTTTAATCTTGTTATCCAATCCAACGATTGCAAACCATCTTCTTCCAAATTGGTAGACTTGTGTAACGAATTCGAAAGATCTCCATTTGGCATCAACTTGTAAACCAGAAGCTTCTCAGTTTCGTGTTCTAAACAATGTCCCAAAAGTGGTACCAATCTGGTGTGCACACCCTTACTAAACAACTCCAATTCGGACATATAACAATCTTTTCTTGAAGAACGCATATCGATTTTCTTGATAGTTACAGCAGTTCCATCTTCTAATCTCCCCGAAAAGATATCTCCACTGTGGCCATGTTTCATAAGGTTTGCATCACTGAAACCACTTGTAGCTTGCAGCATTTGTTCATATGTGAACGAGTCCACCAAAGTCGATAAATTAACTGCAATATTTTGAGCATTATTCCCGTTTCCTTCTTCTTGAACAGGCTCTACATTTGCAGATCTTTGGCTTACATTTCTCTTATTACATGTTTTTACTACCAAAACCAAGATTATAGTGATAATTACAATGACACCAAGTCCACCAAAAACTCCTGCCAACACGTATTTCAAACGATCGTTGCTCTTTTTGGAGATTGGAGGTTGCACTGGGTTGGGAGTACGATCGAAAGGTAGGCCCATTATTGCATAGAACCTTCTACAATCTTCTAAACTTCTTTGGTTTGGGATTCGAAGAAAGCAGTTTCTTGATAAGAAAGTTCTATTTCCGGATTGGGATTCTAAACCCTGAAGATAGTTGTTGGATAGATCAATCGAACCAACAACCGTTGGATTGAAACCCAAGCTTCCGAAGAACAGATTGTTTGAGAAGTTTAACGCGACACCAGAAGCATTACGAAATGCTGAGATGTTTGGAAGATTTCCAGTTAAGTTGTTGTTTGATACATCAAGAAGGATAATATCTGGAAGGTTTATCGTCAAATTGGCAGGAAAAGTGCCATTGAGATCATTGTTTCTGATCAATAATCTTTGCAATCTTGTTAAACTTCCTAGTTCTGTTGGTAATGATCCAAACAGTGAATTTGACCCAAGATCAAGGTCAACCAACTGAGAAAGGTTTCCTAGTTGTACAGGCACAGAAGAAGCAAGACTATTGCTGGAAATATTCAAATGCTGCAAGCGCGAAAACGATCCAAACCCAAGTGGAATCGGCCCAGATAAGAAATTTGAAGATAAATCAAGAAAGGTGAGATTTTCAAGAGCTGAAAACGAAGAGGGTATTGACCCGGTCAACGTATTATATGACAAATTAAGAACAGATAAAGAAGAAAGCTGACCCAAAGAACCGGGGATAATCCCAGTAAGAGAATTATTCGAAAGAACTAAACGATTAAGTTGATTCAAAGAACCAATAGACGGAGGAATTGGACCTAAAACTGAGCTAGACATAAGGTCGAGCACCTGGAGTGCACGAAGATTTTCTCCAAACCATTCAGGTATTGACCCTGGAAGAGAAAATCCAGAAGAAATAAACGAAACCAATTGAGTACAATTCACCAAAGAATCAATATCAAACCCAGGATTCCGACGCCCAACACGAGTGCGTTGCAAACCGGACAAATTTATCCCGGTGACCCGGCCGTTCCGGCACTCTAACCCGGTCCAGTTGGTACACGGGTCAGATTTTCTGGGCCAGTATCTCGCTCTTATTCCTAAAGAAGCTCGTAGATCGAACAACGCCGATCGTTCTAACTCGGAACTCAGTGGCACCTGAGTCAACACCGAGTTAACCAGCAACAAGAAGAAGAAACAGAAATGGAATAATACCTTCAACAGAGTCTCCATGATTAAACAATACTAATTCCCATTACTCCTCTGTGTGGGAAGTGTGTTTACAAATTCAGCAGCAAAAAACCCCTCTTTTAGTTGATTAAATGCAAGTAAACAAAGAAAGCACGATTTTACTACTATCAACAAGTGCGCTTTGTGTGTGTATATATATATAATCTGTAATATAGCAGTGGTTATTGGATATTTCTTTCTCTGTGATACGAGAGAGCTTTAATGGTGGCGCATTAAAGGAAGCGCCATATTCTCAACAACAAAGGTGAAGAACAATAAATGGGGTGGGAAAACCTCAAGACTCTCGGAAACCACAGGGACTAAAAGCGTAATTTACTCATATATAAAAATCTTTAATCTATAGAGAGAGAAAGTTGCTGGGTGATGTTTAGATGACTCGTTGACTGAAGAATGAATGATGGAGCAAAGTGAAGCCTTTTCACTGTTGGAATCGTGCTTCATTTGGTTGTACTTTTTGATCTTTGTTTTTATATGTACCCAAGACAATGATTAAATGTTGATGTATCACTTAAAACATGAAAATGATTATAGAAAAAACATGCATTGTTTAATTGTACCTTTTGGATCTTTCTTTTATAAGTACCATACGTGTATTGTTTACTTATGCTTTTGTTTTATGTGATGATGCATTGTTTAGTTGTACTTTATGGATATTTTATTTTGATGGTAGCAAAATATTAAGTAAATATAATTAGGCTCTTTTTATTGTAGTTTAATGTAATAATGTGTGTAATGAGATTCTATGTTTATTCGATCAATTATACATGATTGTTTGGTACATTAAAGATATAAAAGTGATGTATTAGGGGTTTTGCAAAAAGCCAAGTTTTTTCCAAACATGTTCATCCCAGTTAAAAAAGACGTTCCTTTTATCTATGAAAAAAATCTTCCAAACAAAAATATTTCTAATTTATGTAGACAAATTAATTCGTACAGACAACTTTATCCATACATGACTTAGGGGTTGTTTACCAAATTTCCCAGTAAGTCTTGTATGGATAAATTTGTTTGTATGTCTAAATTTGTGTTGTTGTTTACTTTGTTATCTGAATCAACAGTTTGAATAATAAAAATGACAGATTTACCTCTGAGTATGAATTATAAGTTGTTGAAAAACATTGCATAACCAGTTATGACAAAGAATCTGTGACAATGAATTGAAGCAAACATTGCATAACACAAAATCTTGAAGGAGACACAAAATTTGTGACAATGAACTGAAGGACACATTACATAAAACAACATCTTGAAAGAAACACAAAATATGTGACAATGAATTGAAGAAAACATTGAATAACACAAAATCTGTGATAATGAATTGAAGGAAACATTGCATAACAACCTATGAAACACAAAATTTGTAACATTTGTAGTAAACCATCAGTGGGGGTTCCTTAATAACACAAAATCTGTAACAAAATTTGCCGAGGAAATATGCCATAAGCTATGAAACACAAAATATGCCGAGAAAATTGAACAATGAAGGAGAAGAGTATAGTAGGAAATCGACAAGTTAGGAGAAGGAAATCGACAGGTTGGGAAAAGAAATCGACTGTGAAAGAAATCCGTACATCTGACAGGTTGGAGCAGGATAGTCGCCTACGGTCGATGGAGGGTGGAGTAGGGACGTTCGCAAAGAGTGAGTAGCGTCGTTGAAGAAGCAACCTTGAAGGAACATCGATGTTGAATGAAATCGCAAGGATGGGAAATGTATGAAGGAGATGGGGTAAAATTGTCTATATTTTGTCTTAATGGGGACAACATCCCCCATACCTACCGTGTGAATAAGCCAATGGTTGTGTGATTAAGTCACAAGTAAACGCCTCTAAATAGTTGTGCAAATAAGTCGTTTCAGACATTAAGCTCATTAAGTCAAAAATAAACACCCCCAAGGGTTGTTCAATAATGGCTTAATAAGCTTAATAGCTGTATGGCTTATTGGTAAGCCATATATAGGTGTTCAATTATGGCTTATTTGGTAAAATGGTGGCTTTTCGATATGATAAAAAACTAGCGTCCTTTACAGTCAGCCATTTATCCATTTCTCACTTTACCCTTTCCCCATTTTCATCTGCTTCCCATCCCTCGTTTTCCATCTCAGTTCTCCATCTGTTGATCAAAAGATCATCATCCTCATCCTTCAACTTCTTGTTCTCCATCTCCATGCTATCTGTGCACTCCAACTCCAGTGGACCATCCTTGTAACACTATAGATTTTCCAATTGTATTTGAGTATGTTCAGCCTTAGAAGTAATATAAATAAGTAAGGATTATTGGGGTTAAGTCTTGGTGAAAACGTCGCGTGAGATTTTGTCAAAAAACGCGTAAATTAGGAACGAAAAGCGACTTGGCGACCTTCCCCACGACCTAAAGCCGCGTAGGAAGCCGCATAAGTTGTTGTGGTCAGATCAACATAGCGCACATCCTTCCCTGTGACCTCAAGTCGCGTGGGAAGCCGCAGGAGCAGTCTGGGTTGGGATTTGGGGGAATTAATGTTAGATTTTACTTGGTTTCTCTCATTTTTCATCCCTTCATTTAATACTTCCTCAACCACTTCATTGCTACGTTTTGGGAAGCAATGAAGGTTGAATTTCAAGGTTTGCTAAGGATTTTTTGCATCTTCAACAAGGATTTGGAAGCTATGAGCTAAGGGTCCTTCATCTCCATCTTCATCTTCTTCAAAAGAGATTTTCTAGGGTTTCTAGGCTTCACTAAAAATATAGTTTGTGAGTTCATTCTCTTTTCTCTTAAACTTTATGCATGTCAAAACATCATTTTAAACCTATAATCATCTCCTTGGTTACATTTTATTTATTTGCAAAGTTTTGACCAAAAATGGGTTTTGGGAGATCTTTAGGGTTTTGGTTAACTTTGGTGAAAATGTGTAAATGTGATTAATACATGTATTTATGTATCTATGATTTCTTGTGATGAATATTATCTTTCCTCATAATTATGAAGTTTTGGAAATATTATGTCAAATTAGGGTTTTGGGATACTTGGTGATTATGATGCAAGGGTTTTGGAGAATGGGTTTACATATCTAAATGATACTCAAATTGGTACTTTGATGAACATTGGAACTAAACGAGCATGCTCCAATATTTGGGTTATGATAGTAAAAATGAGGAATTCCTTTAATTGCGATGTTTTGCACCAAACTTGGTTATTGTAATTGGAAATGATATTTATGTTTGACTATAGTGTAATGGATCCATAGGCACGAAGTCTCTACATATTGGATTTGGTTAGGATGTTAATTTTCCTTGTTGTAGCACATAATAGGCATTGTGTCTCTAAGTAAGGTGTGGACCTATATGGTCGGGTATCGTCCCATAAGCGGTAAGATGTAATTCCATTGTGAACGTGTTAACGCTTGGATTTGGATATCTCAAGGTATATGCAACACCCTAAAAATGGGGTAAATTTAAGCCGGAAATTTTCACGAAATGAACTTTTATATAGGAATCATTAATTTCCCAAGAGTTTACGAGCAAGGCATTTACATCATAATTAATGAGATACAATAACAACAATCTACTAATCTAACTTAAGATTGTTTAGATTATGAACGGGTGTCGCTATCTCATTTCCAAAAATGCTTGATTAAAGTCACCATACGCCGCTAATCTCTTCTATCCAAAAATGCTATCCCTCTTCTCAACACTTCCCTCAACCCCAGGAAGTCCCACCGCTAGGAAGGCCTGCTAAACACAACATTACAATAAGAAGAAGTGTTAGCCTAGAGCCTAGCAAGAGATATAATTGATAATCAAAATAGATAAAACAATTATTAGAATGGCATTCCATACATTACCGATCAGCCGTCCATCAACATAGCAGATCTATTTACGACATCAATCCAAACTGGATCTTTAGTCGATACCGAACGTCAACCCAAACCGGGTCTTCAGTTCGTAAGGCGTCAACCCTCTAAGTCTTTAGCCATTCAAGACATCAACCCAAACCGGGTCTTTAGCCTAATGGCGTCAATCCTAACGGGGTCTGTAACACCCTCGAAATTTGGAAGGAGCAACTACTAAAAACTTCGATAAGATAACCAAATAGGGATGAAAATCCCTTCTACAACCCATCCTTGGAAATACCTCAAAATTTTAAACGTAAAAAACTTCAACATTTACTAACTTAAGGCATACATCATAACCAAATAAAGTCGGGTGTTACTTAACCCGAATACAAGTTGCTATTCCCAAAATATTTGCGAAAGACTTCATAAGCAATTCACTTCTCGAGCACACTACTAGCACTCATCTATTCACAATGTCACTAGAACTATTCCCAACCTGAACCTGTTGCACATGCCGACAAATAAAAAGGTTAGGCTAACGCCTTGTGAGTTCAAGAGTTTACGTCATGATTAAATAACTCGTTAGACAAAAAGGATGCAACTTAAATCATTATTTCCAAAAAAGGGATTTGTACTAAATATACCAACAACCCATTTTCGATACGCACACTAATTCCGTGACGAAAGCTCCAATGAAAATCATTTCTCAATAATGGACTCAATTCCAAAACTTGCTCAAGATGTGGATAAATATCAAGTTTCCAAATAATATCAACACAAATAAAACTCCAATAATCGAAACATCCAAACAAGGATGAGACATAATATAACGCCCAAAAATCATGGAAAACAATCCTTAGAAATATAATACGTCATCGAAAACATGGATAAAAGAAATACCCGAAACAACACCTTTCGGTGACGGGGGAAACCCGATTTCATCGAATGGGGCGAATACAAAAGTTAAACCACAATTATGAATTATATGCATGTTTCATGGATGGATCAACCTTATCTAGGTCTTAGGTCAATCTCAGACATCAATCCAAGTCAGATCTTTAGTCCATGAAGACATCAACTCAAACCGAGTCTCTAGTCTAAGGAGACGTCAACCCAAACCGGATCTTTAGTGTTGGGTCACCAAAGATTTGAAATTGACTCATCGATATCTCTCCTAGATCTTACTTAGAATATTTTAG
Source organism: Saussurea involucrata (assembly GCA_033807775.1). NCBI lineage: Eukaryota > Viridiplantae > Streptophyta > Magnoliopsida > Asterales > Asteraceae > Saussurea > Saussurea involucrata. The sequence goes on from CM066318.1 coordinate 88,061,258, forward strand.
AATGGTTCTTTAAGATGACTTGTACAAGATAGCAATTGTTCGGTGAAGTCGAAGATCAACCGAAACCAAGCTTGAAGATATTCTCATTGTGGAAATAAGAATAACCTTCTCAACAATCAACAAGTCATCAACCACCGATGACCCTCAAACATCGGTGGACATCTCCCACCGACCATCCATTGATCGGCCAACTCAAAGATCCACCGATGGTTGTGTTACACATCGGTGGACATCCTTCACCGATCTTTTTGATGATCGGCCAAATATGAGTCCCACTGATGTGACCTTTTAAATCGGTGGGATCTCAAGTATCTTCGCAGATGTTCTATTGGAATTTCCAAGGCACTCATATTGGTGGAACACTATCTGTGAAAGTGCATTGGAAAACACATCAAGAAGATCTTCTATTTTTGGCAAATATCTAGTGGTAGGTAAAAATGACCTTTTGGCGCTTTATCCACTTTTAGATAACGTCTCAATCAGCGTGGGTATTCTTCCTGGTTCCAAGGAAAAAAGGTGATAAGGACAAATCAACTTTTCAGAGTACAACACCTTCTAGCCAATCTCCTGATGACAAGTGTCCTAAGCATTTAATGCTCATCACACTATAAAAGGTGGAAGAAGCTCCCATACAAACTACGCAAACTGGAAGATTTTCTCAGTGCAAAAACTCTCCTCTTTGCTCAAGAACTTTATAGCTTTGTTCTAAGTGTTCTAAGTTGTTCTGTTTTAGTATACTTAGTGAAAGATTGTTAGAATAGTTTTATCTGTTCTTTTCTGCAACAGTCTTTAGTTTTCTATGTGAATTGTGAAATATTTGAGTATTGTATTCACCCCCCCTTCTACAATAATTGTTAAGCCAGCTGGGACTAACATTTAGTCTATTGTGACATCAATCCAAACCGGATCTTTAGTCAAGTGAGTCATCAACCCAAACCGGATCTGTCGCCAAGTGATACATCAACCCAAACCGGATCTTTAGTCCACGGAGACATCAACCCAAACCGGATATTTAGTTTATTAAGGCATCAACCAAACCAGATCTCTAGCCTAACACCACCAAGTTCAACCCAAACCGGATCTTTACCTTGGGATCTCACCATCCGAAACAAGCTTGTTTAATTTAGAAATTTATACATGACTCCAAAAGAATAACCAACACATTCAAATCATGTAATTCCAAAATAAGATGCAATACATGCAAATCATAACCAAAGCTCTACATCGAGCTATCAAAATCGGACACATGTCCTCAAGACCCAACGGAGTCCAAAAACCGAGCCACAAGCTCAAAAGATTAGATGACCTTTTGTTAAAAGTCAACATATGCAAATGAAGTGTATCTAACCCACATTATGCAATTACATGCTCCGAGGCATGACTAACTCAAAACCCCTTCATTGCCACTTTCCCAATGAAGTCAAACCGTATATATATATACTCAAACACTTTATAACTTGATAATATATAAAATCTGCAATGGTTTATAAGACCCCAAAAAGTACCAAGAGTGCATAATTGTCAAATGATATTCACTTATGAAACAAAACACTCAAAAGGGCATATTCTTAAATAAAGCGCAACTAAGTGCATAACACATCCAAAGCTCCATCGCGAGCTACTAAAACCGGCAAACACCCTCAAAGACCCATTTGAGTATAAACCAAGCCCTTAAAGGCAAAATAAAAAGTTTGACTAATAACGCGAGCCAACACGGTTACATAAACCAAAAATACATATTTACCCAAAACCTTTGTCTCTTAAATCACAATTGGCCTTGGACCCAAAATCGAAAGGTTTACAATTCTCAAAATGTTCGTAAGGTCGATATTGACCAAAATCCACAACTCACACGTTCACATTTTCAAAATGTACCATATCATAAACTTTGCATAATCTCAACAAACATTAAAAGTGTATTTTGACCAAACAATCTCTACTTATGCAATAACTTAACAAAACACTTTCATTCGTGATTTATTTATCAACTAACCAAAAACCCCAAATGTGGGTGTGTTTACAAGATTCGTAAAACTCAACACTTCAAATAATCAAAACCCACTAAATAACTCAACAATTGATAATGTTAGGTAAAACACATAAACACTTTAGAAAAAATAAACATTTTGGCATGTACAACGTTTTCACAAATCAACTTGAACTCCCCTTGCTAGATTTAGGCTAAATCTAGATTTTCCCCAATATGAGCTCCTTTGAAGAAACTTGAATCCTCAAGCCAAATCTTCCAAAAACCTAGATCCACAAGTTTCCAACCATCAATATCCATATTCAACCATCTAGAATCGTTCCTCAAACATTTTACACCAATATCTTAACTTATACCAAAACCCTAATTTCCATAGATGAAGAAAAGAGAAGATTACATTAACCACAACTTGGATCCACCAACCAAACACCTCTAGAGTTACCGAAACAAACCACAAACTCCAAATCCTCAAAATGGAGAAAAAGGGTTGGATGAAACCCTTAGAAAACTTTGATGAGGAAGATGAAATGAAAGGATTATTGCTTTAGCTTCCAAAACCATGATAGATGACGAAGGGATTTAAAACTTGATTCTTGGGGTCTAAAAGGCTCAAAATCGACATTGGGGGTGAAGGGTTTCGGTTCTTGGGAGAGAAAAATGAAATGGGTGAAGTTGGAATGAGAAAAAGGTTGAAAATCACGTTTTAAGGGTCCTGGTACCCCCCGGGCGATTGTGACAGTGTCACAATCGCTGAAACAATCGCACGGGTTGTATTGAGAGTTTTTGGTTTTCGACGATTGTGACATGCTATTGTGACAATGTCACAATCGCGTGCACTATAGCACAAAATGTACCGAAACTTGTTTTGGCCATAACTTCTTCGTTTTAGCTTCGTTTTTGCTCCGGAAAGAACCGTTGGACTCGTATATGAATTCTCCATCCAACAAGACTATAAAATCTAGGATTTAATCCAAAATCCTATTTTTCACATTTATCTTAAAATGTCGATACCTTCCAAAGGTCAGGGTGTTACAATCCCCCCAACCTTAAAAGAGATTTCGTCCTCGAAATCTAGTTCCCTTACGACCAAGGTCAACCCATATACGTTACCCTTACATCCGAATGAATGTTCAACTTGCTAGAGTAGTTTCTAACCGCATGGATTCGGTTGTCTCCCAACCTTAGGTGTTCCATACTTACCCAACGGCAGATCCCGACTCTCAATCAGTCCAAGGTTGATCACTCTGAAACCAACAAAATCCCCAAATCCCATTGTTCCCGCTGCTGAACTGTCACTTATTTCTACCGAGTCCCATTAGACTCCAAACCAGATGGTCGCCACCGACCCATCGATTATACAACTCCAAGAATACATCCAATTACCATTCATCCAATCGACAGATTCTTTTACCATTCAAGGAAGGTCATCCCACTAAACCTACTTATCACAAATGAACTTCTTAAGACCACTACAACCGATATCACTATTCTTTTAAAGTTGGACTACAACTCTCCAAATACACTAACAGTTCTTGGCCTTGAAATCCGAAAGTTGACACCTAGTCATACCACCAAGCTTTGAACCACAGCAGAACTCCACACACACGAGTTTTATTCATCGAGCATCCCCACAAAACCAAGGTTATCCACATAGTATCTAAAGGGTCCTATACGTCCTTTATGCAAAAACTGACAAACCCAAAACAAGGTTGTCGAAGAGAACTGTTACCATAAGCATTAACATAAGATACCGCGAGTCCCATCATTCAGTTACCAACAGGAACTATTTCGACCCCGCAAACAACACCATTCGGCTCACAGTGTTAACACGCGTCAGAAACCCAATCTTCCACTGAAAGGTTCTACACGCCCTCACCCTTAACCGGGGTTGCTTAACCTTCCCAAGCCTAATGAGTTCAAGGTTTTCAAGTGACAGACTCAACAATTATGCCAATAAAATTTTCATTAGGTTTTTTCAACACGAAGGTTTTTATAGCAATATATCGTACGCGTAAAAACCTACTACCACTTATCCTGTAGTTATGCAAAATGGACGCACTCGTCCCACATGTGAAAAAAGTCATTTTGAAAATTACTTGATCACTACTCGAGTTACTAACGAGACACGAAAGTATACCCAAATTTTTTAAAATGAATCGCCATGGTCGTGACATGTATTTACTTACGCCACTTACGCATAAAAGTTTTCCTGCAATAACATAGTATACAATAAAGAGGTACATATGAAATTTCAAAAGAGAGAATTCATTAAATTAAATTCTGAAATTTCTCATTTAGCCACCTAATGACAAAGAAATAAAATCTTCGGACCAGGCTCACACACATTAATGTGTTTTTCTCGGGACCTCGAAAAACGAGGTGCACATAAATTGATTGACACGTAAAATAATTTAAATGGACTTAAAACCTTAAATCGTACAAACGATGCGCATTAACACCCCAAAATAATGGCTACAATACTATGCATACCAATAAATCAATATAGTGTATTTGCAAGAAATGACATCAAAAGTACCAACAACCGAAAGTGCACAAAGTGAAACATTAGAGGTGTACTATCATGATGCTCTTATATGCATTACTCACGCCACGTACAAATCAATTCGTACACTAAACAAGTTGTAACGAATTATGTTAGCACTAATCTCAAAAGAGAAGGCCATGCAACATCAATATTCTGAAAACTATTCTTTTTTGTTGCAATACGATATTAAGTAATATTTCTTAACAAAACTCGCGTGGGACAAAATTCTCAATAAAACCCAGAGATTAACGCACACAATAATTCAAGTACGCACATCACAAAGTATAACCCACGCGTCGCAAAACGTTGTAAAACAAAAGTCCATAATACTTAACAAAGCTTCCATAAAACTCAATGAAACTCAATGACATCCGATCAGTCAAATGGTGCCAAAGTTTTCGTTTCCAACAATCAAATCACATAAAGCAACGCTATGACCATAACGTCATAATTCCAAAAATCTCCTTTTTGTTGCAATACAAGATAAACAACACTTTTTCGTCAAGACTCAACACTTCAAATAATCAAAACTCACTAAATAACTCAACAATTGATAATTTTAGGTAAAACACATAAACACTTTAAAAAAAATAAACATTTTGGCATGTACAACGTTTTCACAAATCAACTTGAACTCCCCTTGCCAGATTTAGGCTAAATTAAGATTTCCCCCCAATATGAGCTCCTTTGAAGAAACTTGAATCCTCAAGCCAAATCTTCCAAAAACCTAGATCCACAAGTTTCCAACCATCAATATCCATATTCAACCATCTAGAATCGTTCCTCAAAGAAAAGGTCCGATCTCATCAATATATATAAGGGACTTGTGCACAAGTTGACTCAATCATCGTATCCCCACAATAATAAAACTCCACGTTCTCCAATATCAAGTTCTTGAGGAGTTATTATCACATAGAGAAACCAACAAGTGTCATCACCTCCAAAATTACCATTTATATAAAACCCTAGTTTTGACTCAAACTTATCCAACTTCATAAAAGGAAAAATAAGATCATATTCAAGAATATATCACCACAATAACCACCAAAGAAAGTTCATCCCTTGTCATCAACTTTGACAAGCTCAAACCCTAAACTTTCTATAAATGGAAAGTTAGGTCATTTAACACATAATCAAGAAAATTAGTAAGTAAACATAGATAAATACAAGTAAAACTTTAAATGATTGAACATGAGTGAGTTTAGTAGGTTAGAACACTCACCTTAGTAGTTTTCAAGGAAAACTAACACTTTAGAGGAGAATTGATGAGCACTTGAAGCTTCTAATCACTTGAGAGTCCCTACCAACACTACCAAAATAGTTTGCAAACCTCCATTAATGATCTAGATGGAGTAATAAATGATGAGAGAGGTTTTGGGGAGAAAACTCACCAAAATCGCAGTCCAAAACGGCTCTCCAAAATCCCAAAATGCAAAACCTTGCTAAAATCCCGTTTCCCCCTTTTTATAGCCAAGCAGCCCGTCGGCGACCTTGCCGGTGATTGTGACACCTGTTACTCTTGCCGGGCACTATCGCCCGTGTCTCAAGGAGTCACGGTACCAACCGCGCAGTAGTGACACCGCGACAGTGACCATGGCACTATCGCCTGGAACTATCGCCAGAATTGTACTGAGAGGTCACCCCCTCTCTCGCGATTGTGCCTCACGATATTGACACTCTGTCACAATCGCGGGCACTCTCGCCCAACAGGTATCGAGCCTCAAATTTGGTTCGAAATGACCTTTTAATCCAACTTGATTCCTCCAAGACATAAATAGTAAATTTCACAATAAATTTTAGGGTCCAAATAGTTCCACACGCATGCAAACACAAGGAATAATAATCCAAGATTTTCCGGGTCTTTCAGTATAGACCTAGAGGGGTAGAACTTTAGACTCCAAGAACAATAGACTTAGAGGCGTTGAGATTGACATATCAATTGATTGTAATCCACGAGTACGGCCTAACCAACATGATATGTGACCTACTTTTGTGTTCCGTCACTAATCGTGGAAATCGGGTCTCCCCAGTCATCACAAGATGTTATGTGTTATCTTGTAAGCATTTTTACTCAAATGGCATATGTTGTTGGTTTAAAGTTATATTTCCAAATTTATTTATATTGACTTTAAATTGTAACTGTTTGATCTCACTAGACTTTAGCCTAACACCTTTTCTTAAACAACATGTATATCTGGTCATTCTAGTGATAGGACTCGTCGTATGTATATTTGTTAACTAAAATTATATATATATTTTTTTCTAATATGTGTTATATAAAATATTATAGTATTCAACCAATTTTGCACCATTTATCGTCGAACCGGGATAGGACCAATGAAAACCAGGGAGAGGATTCGATTCCACGTACCCGTCGGGACCGGGGATGGATTAGTGGAACCGGGGCAAGGGTCGGGGATTGCATTCCCCCCACATCCCTGCCCCGTTGGCATGCCTAGCGCTCCGTCATCTCCATTATAGAACTAAAAAATGGAGCTCAAAATTTGATTTGGGAATTCAAGTTTAGGTTTAGGGTGTTATTTCAGGGTTTGTTCTTCATGTTAAATGGGTGAAGATGAAGAGTTAAACGGGGGAGGGGTTTACTTGCGGTTCATCGGAGAAAACCTGTTGACGAGATCAGTGGGGGCTTGAACGAGAATTTCACAATGGAATGCGATTTCATAGTAAAAGTGGATATGAAACTCGATTTCTTCACAGTAGAACTCGATTTCGCCTTTGAGATGGTAATCAACTTATCATATGCTTTCCTAATCAACATAAACTCCTTGCAGTTTGTGACAATTGCATGAAATCAAATACAAGATCCCACTGATTTTCACGAGGGCATCAATTTTTGGGTTTGTGACTCTTAGTTTTGGGGATTAGGGTTTGGTTTGGGTTTGATTTTAATTTTGAGTTTTGGTGACTGAGATTATATTCGGATTTAGGTTTGATTCTGATCTTCAAGTTTGCATTTGGGTTTGTTTGAGTTTTTTGCTTGTCTGTGTGTTATGTTGTGTGGTGGACCAAGATATGATAATGGCCGGAGAAGACAAAGGAGGGTGGCGGCAGTTTTCAGGCAACGTGGACAGTTAAAAAACATATAAAATCCCTAAAATACCCCTTAGTTTATTGGACTTAACGGAAAAAGTTAACGGTTGTTAGACAGAGAGACCAAAACCGTTGAAAAATGACAAACGTGAGGGATCAAGTCCGAGTTATCAAAGTTTATGAACGATATCCGTTAAAATTAATAAACGTTAGGGACCAAAAATGAAGTTTACTTTTTTTTTAATGAGAAAAATAAATAAAAGCGAAAGTGAGATATGTAGAAGGGCAATTATGCACCTAAACGCTGGTTAGGATCATAGTCAATGATTTAAACGTAACCGTCCACTTGTATTATTATTTTCCAGATTCCATGTTTACACCGAAAATAAGGACATTTTGTCTTCTTATTTTTTATTCCAAGAACATTCAACCTTACATTGGTTTTCATTTTCAAATATTACTTTTAATTATTTATATATAAATAAAGATGTAAAAAAAACATGTTCTTTATTTTTTCACAGGATCGTTTCTCTAGTTACAAACGAAATTCAGTCATCTATTAGTCCGAAATTGGATCCAGATGGGATTTGATGGTCCTAACCAATCATGACTAAACCCGTTTTTTTTAAAATCAGTTGTTGGTTACATGAAAATAAGTTTAAATATATAAACATTCACATATCAGTTGTTTTTACCGGTACTTATAGGGATGTCCAATCCTAATCTAGTATTTTTCTTGACCGAATTTACTTCAGTTATACCAAAAACATAAGTTATTTTAAATAAGCAATCCCAAACGCCCCCTTATATACCTAAACTAAAAAAAGTGGATTAGATTTAGATACGTATAGTCCGAATTCTATATAAAAATAGTACTCGGTCTTTTTATGCATAACTATTTTTCTTTTTGAAGCAAAACTAATATACATAATCAAATCAAGTATAGCTCTAGCTCTCTCTCTCTCTCTCTCTATATATATATACTAGTAGGGTACCCGTGCAATGCACGGGGTGAGAAAGGTATGAAAAAATTATCGCAAAAGTAAATATGAAAAGCTCACGAGTTCGACAAAAGGGTTGAGCGACTTTTTTCTCAAATACACAACATGTTCAAGTTTGAATCATGCAAGAGATGGGCTTGAATCCTTCCGCTAGCCTCAGGCGCTTAGTCAACTTTGAAATGTTTTCTAAGTTGTGGTTAATCAATGTGAAAAAATATATGTTCATCTTTGGCTTGAATAGTATTTTTAAAGAGGGTCTTTAAGAGATTCTTCCAATATTATGATCATTGGTGAAATCATTAATCTGCGAGTATTCCAAACATAGCATACAAATGAAATGAGGTTAATCCTTTGTGATTGAAAGGGTCAAATGCCTATTTGAGTGTCCCTTTTTACAAGACCATGATCCTTGTACAAAAAAAGATCAAATGTGAAAATATCAAAATACACAAGTTGAAGGCAACTTCAGAAATATAAATACTATAAAAATTAAAAAGTCATTATTTTAGTTGAACTCTCACCAAATCCCAATTTTTATTTTCCATATAGTCCACTTGATATAGTTACTTACAAATTATCTCATCCATCCAGTACAACAATCACACCATGCAACCTCATGTAATGGCAACAGGAGCAAGTGACAATTATCAGAATTAGCATCCAAATAATTAATGATGTATTTTCTCACAACCACAAATCTCGATTATGAGAATTGACACACTATAGAGTGCAATGATGAAGATTGTTGCCTCTCTAGAGGTGCAACTGATGTACCCTTCCCATAATGCTCCTCAAGATGAGCAAACTGCTTCTTGAATTGATCAACAGCGCTGGCACAAAAAAACAAATAGAAAAACCAAATTAGTCTACACAACTTTAACAAAATTGCAATTAAGAAAAAATTTATTAATGATTTCAGATAAGTGTACCTTGGATACATGAAGCCAGTTGGTTCAGCTCCATCCAAGAACTCTTTCAGCATATTGGGATGATATTCAAGAATCTCCCTATAGATCAGTTCATGTACATCTTCTTTCGTAATTCATCTTCTTTCAAACTCGAATTCCATCTTTGTAACAGGCTGAGCAGAAGGCTCCCGCTCAACCTTAGCCAAATTCTTGAAATATGGATCGGAAAGTGCCTGATGCAACGACCAAAATAAGCTTCTTCTTTTTTAAAACAAGAATGAAATCTTTCACATCAGAAAAATGTAAATAAAAATAAAATAAAATATCACCTCCTCAGCAGTAGGACGGAGTCCTTAGGCTCAAATGCAAGCATTCTTTCTAATAAACGAAGAGCACGGGGATCTGCATTTGGGAACTTCTGAGAGAAAGGAATAGGCTTTTTCTTCCTCATGCTGCTTAAGTATCTCCTCGCCTTCTCATTTCTTATCTGCTTGTGATATATCCACGTTAATATGCAAAAAGTAAAATAAAAAATAAACTATAAACGGTATGTTAAACAGACCCTGGCTATTGCTTCAGGTGATGGCGTCCCCAGAAGATCAGTCATCAGGTCCTATATGGTCTAAAAGATAACATTCGCCATCCAAGTTTACATATATCAATTATTTGGCAAGAATGAAAGTGTTTGAGCAGATAACCAGCTTACATATTCATCAATTTTGTTAATCATATTCAGAAGATGAAGAACCCTAAATTGTACCTGTGAGACGATGAAGATGAGTACCCGCACAATGCAGCGGGATGAAAATGTTTCATCAAGATTTTCTCAAATTGAATGGACAAACTCTTTCAAGATGTCGAAATGCCTACTACTGTGGAGCCAATCTTTTATTCGAATACCCTATGTAACAAAAACAAATTGTTTGTGGAATGAATATGAAAGCAAACACCGGTAAACCACTTCTTAGGAAAATATAGTCGTGTAGCATTCAAGACAGGTTACAAACATTCAAAAACATTTTCCAACTCTACATCAACAAGCATCGTTTTGCCTCCTAGCTTCTACATTATTCACAAACAGGTACATAGATTAAATTCAAAGGACAATTTTATATAAATGACAAGCATTAAAAGAAAAAACAGAATGAGCATGCACTTCTGCAAATTGCAATGGCATGTAGTGCCAATTTCCACCACTTTTAGGTCCATAAATCTAAAACCCAAAACACATAAGATTGTCATCAACATGCTTGAAGAAACAAAATGATAGCTTGAGACAGTTGAAAAGAATTAACATAGGGGCGTTTTGAGAAGGGTGCAACAAAATTAGGAACATATATGGTGACGTTTTGAGAAGGATAAAGGATAAAGAATAACTTTTATAAGCAGTTTAGCAAAAAAGGGGATGTGGTTTTCGCCACCAAAAATCTCATACGAACCACATACCTGCTGTAAACGAATACTTTCTACGACACAGCTCTCGTCCTGCAAAAATAACAACTGATACATCAAATGATAGTGGCTACTTTTGCTGGTAAGCGCTTACCAGTAAGCATTAAAAAGCTCTTTAGTATGATAGACTGATCAGTGTAGTATTCCAAAACCTATGAGTGCTAAATAAACATTCCAGATGATGTGTGATTCAACAAGCAGCCTAGTATGCCAATCTTTACAAAAATAGAGAATCTTCATACATAGCTCTGGGGTCACAAAGGATAGAAAAACCTAATGTATGGAAGCATGGCTTTTTTATTAAAATGAAAAAAACGATAACCATCTTTGTAACAGAGGTTATTATCCCCCCTGTTTCCCATTCTTTGCATGTTGCTTATTAATATTATAAAATATCAAGAACCAAACGATGGTGTTAAAAACAATGAACATAGAAGTTCTATGATAGAACAATGAACTAAGGTGATTCAACCCTAAGAAAAAGTAGGTCAATTCTTACCTGGAGAAAGTTGTACTACATATGTTAAAGATGGAGATATATTAGGTTAACCATGCCTCGAAATGTTGAAGATGGAGAAATATTAGGTTAACCATGCCTCGAAATGTTGAAGATGGAGAAAGTTGAACTCGTGAGTAAAGATCTGGCTTTCAAACCTGGGCGACAAATCAAACGCGACATCAAGCAGATATGAAAAGAATGCGAGTCGGTGTGTTCCTGAGAATGAACTCTCAAACAGAAAACCCCAAACCAAAAATGAACTCTCAAACAGAAGAAGTGTTTTGCTTTCGATGTTTGTTGTTTAACCAAAAATCGAAGCTTACTAACCATTTGAATTGGATTTTGAAACCCTAATCGGTAAACATAAATCTATTTTGACAAAAATCGAACAGAAGAAGCTTACTAACCAAAAAATCGAACAGAAGAAATCAAAGGGTGTAGAAATCTAACCTGAGAAAGAAGAAAGACTTTGATTTTGATTTGAATCCATTGAATCGTGTTGGAGGAGTCTTGATGACTATTCAGAAGATGAAGAACCCTAAATCGTACCTGTGAGACGATGAAGAACCCTAAGCAGATGATGAAGAACCCTAAATGATTCTGAAGCCATGCTTATACTCGGTGGAAGGAGACGAGGAGACCTCCGCAATTTTCAAAAATCGAAGTAACCGAGGAGTCGTTTCAAAAAGAGAAGTAATGGTGGGTTCGGTCGGATGTGGGTTTCAAATGAGGAGTTTCTCTCTCTCTCTTAAATTTTAAGTAAACATGTTTTAAAAGCTTGTACCATGTGCTTTAAGACTTGTCTTTAAGAGTTAGGTGGTTAAATGCTTTATAATATAGTATAGATATAGAGGTTAAATGCTAATGTATGGGGTCACAAAGGATAGAAAAACCTAATGTATGGAAGCATGGCTTTTTTATTAAAATGAAAAAAACGATAACCATATTTGTAACAGAGGTTATTATCCCCCCCTGTTTCCCATTCTTTGCATGTTGCTTATTAATATTATAAAATATCAAGAACCAAACGATGGTGTTAAAAACAATGAACATAGAAGTTCTATGATAGAACAATGAACTAAGGTGATTCAACCCTAAGAAAAAGTAGGTCAATTCTTACCTGGAGAAAGTTGTACTACATATGTTAAAGATGGAGATATATTAGGTTAACCATGCCTCGAAATGTTGAAGATGGAGAAATATTAGGTTAACCATGCCTCGAAATGTTGAAGATGGAGAAAGTTGAACTCGTGAGTAAAGATCTGGCTTTCAAACCTGGGCGACAAATCAAATGCGACATCAAGCAGATATGAAAAGAATGCGAGTCGGTGTGTTCCTGAGAATGAACTCTCAAACAGAAAACCCCAAACCAAAAATGAACTCTCAAACAGAAGAAGTGTTTTGCTTTCGATGTTTGTTGTTTAACCAAAAATCGAAGCTTACTAACCATTTGAATTGGATTTTGAAACCCTAATCGGTAAACATAAATCTATTTTGACAAAAATCGAACAGAAGAAGCTTACTAACCAAAAAATCGAACAGAAGAAATCAAAGGGTGTAGAAATCTAACCTGATAAAGAAGAAAGACTTTGATTTTGATTTGAATCCATTGAATCGTGTTGGAGGAGTCTTGATGACTATTCAGAAGATGAAGAACCCTAAATCGTACCTGTGAGACGATGAAGAACCCTAAGCAGATGATGAAGAACCCTAAATGATTCTGAAGCCATGCTTATACTCGGTGGAAGGAGACGAGGAGACCTCCGCAATTTTCAAAAATCGAAGTAACCGAGGAGTCGTTTCAAAAAGAGAAGTAATGGTGGGTTCGGTCGGATGTGGGTTTCAAATGAGGAGTTTCTCTCTCTCTCTTAAATTTTAAGTAAACATGTTTTAAAAGCTTGTACCATGTGCTTTAAGACTTGTCTTTAAGAGTTAGGTGGTTAAATGCTTTATAATATAGTATAGATATAGAGGGAGGTTCAAGGGAAAACCTCAAATAAATGGAAAACTAAAAAACACTTTATTAACCGTTGGATTAGATGATCTGATGGATGTGATTAGACGGGCGGTTACAACAATATTAATTAAATTAAAAAACCTCACCCCCTTGTTTTTTATTCGAAAAATACGAAAAATGAACAAAATTCGAAGCAAATAAATTGCACCAAATAAACGATCATATTTTTCTCGTTAATTTGACATCCATATTGATATACTTTTTTCTCCGTATTTTTGTGGTTTTCTAGTTTTCCAGATATTTAAGGTTTTCCCCTGAACCTGAGCCTATATATATATATATATATATATATATATATATAGGGGTGGTATCGGGTACAAACCAACTAGTTTGTACAAACTCGTACAAACCATACCTAGCTTCATGATTTTGTAAATTTGGCTTCATGAATGTATATATATATATTTTGGCTTCATGAATATATAATTTGGCTTCATGAATATATCATTTGGCATTTTTAACTAATTTTTTTACAAAAATAAGGGTATTTTAGGGTATTTTTGTAAAAAAATTAGTTAAAAATGCCAAATGATATATTTATGAAGCCAAATTATATATTCATGAAGCCAAAATATATATATATACATTCATGAAGCCAAATTTACAAAATCATGAAGCTATGTATGGTTTGTACGAGTTTATACAAACTAGTTGGTTTGTATTTGATACCCCGCCTATATATATATATATATATATATATATATATATATATATATATATATATATATATATATATATATATATATAACCCCACAAAGCAATAATTGATCACTATTTCGTTCTATTCATGAATCATGACAAGATGATAAAAGAAGTCTAGATTTACAAAATAGATAATCAATAAATAAATGACATTTATATTCTAGAATAATATAAAGGTGAAGAAAAAAGACTTTATTTTTGTTTAAAAAAACAAATGTTGTGACTTGATTCGTAATTTTATAAAAATGTTAGAGCATAACAATAAAAAACTTAGGGGCCGTTTACGTCCGGGTAAATGTTTACCAAATCACATTAGCTTACCGGATGAATATGACAAGGACCCAAAATCTTACCCGGTAAGAGCGGAAGCAAGGACCGAGAGTCGAAAGCAAGAACCGAGAGTCGAAAGCAAGGACCGAGAGTCTTACCCGGTAAGTGAGTGCAACGACTCTTACCACGGTTAGCGCTTACCGGTTAAATTGTTGCATACGATGCCATTTTGGTGGACTAAAATCTTACTCGGGAAGTAAGTGATAGTGTTGAAATTTACCGGTAAACACTTATCCGGATAAGTGATTAGGTAAACGGCCCCTTAGTGGATTAATTCGAAGTTATCTTATATTCATTCACAATCGATTCCGTCACTTTTACATAGACGTTAAAATGTCTGTTACATATTCATGTTTGAAATATTCTCTGTTACATAGACGTCAATGATGCAAAGTTATCAACAAACTCATGGGAAATACGTGTATGACTTGTCATATTGTAGGTCGGTTTACTACTCTTGAAAGCAATATTATTGGAAAGTATGCAAACTATTTTATATGTTAAAAAAAGTGCAACATTAATTTTCAATTTGAGTGATACAAATAATCGTTATTATAGGTTTCTGTAGTTTAGATTTTTGTCATCAAGAATATCTTTAATACATTTATATAATTTTTAAAAAATAGAAAATCAAAGTCTAAATCTCTGAAAAAGTTGCATTTAATTTTAACAATTTTTTCATTTTAGAGATTATATCGTTAGGGCCCCCTTATTTTGTAAACCATCTTAATCTTGTAAACCGTCGATTTCAGTGGTTAAATTTGAAAAAATATATGAAACAGTTTCATAAAAAACACAAATATATGAAACAATTTCATCAATAAACAAATGATATGAAACAATTTCATCAAAATAAACAATTTCATGAAACAATTTCATAAATTTAACCAATGAAATCGACGGTTTACCCTGTTTACAAGATTATGATGGTTTACAAAAGAATATCCTTCTATATCATTAATTATACTATTAAAATATTTCATATATTTAATTAAATATTATTTCTTCTTCTTAACCATTTCATTTTAAAGTAAAAGTCATTTCTCATGTGGTAATCATATTTAAAGAATTTTTTAAGAGTAAATTACGGATTTGGTCCTTGTGGTTTGTTCAAAATTACGGATTTCGTCCCTAAACTTCATTTATTATGGAAATGGTCCTCGAGCGATGCACTTTTCATTGGATTTGGTCCCTACCTAACGTCCGTCCAACTACTCCATTAAGCTCGAGGGTATTTTTGTCTTTTCACTATTTAACCATTTTTCCTTTTATTTTATAATTTTTTTCTTGAATCTTCATCTTCCTTATGAATAACATGAACCCTACCCTCAACAATCCTACCCACATCATCCTCACCTTCCAAAAACCTCTTATGAATCAATTTCAGAAGCAATGTATACAAATTACAAAAATCCTTTAAAATCTATACCACTAAATTATCTTTCTCATTGAAGAAAATAACCAGATAAGAACAACACAAAGAAGAAGGAATTATGATGAAGTGCAGAGCGGATCTGGCACGTCACCTGAATATGGATCTCCGGCGAGATTGTCGGCGTTTATAAAACTGATACCACGTAAAGTGGAAGGAAAGATGATGGGGAGTTTTGCGGTGGTGAAGAAATCGGAAGATCCATATGAAGATTTGAAGAGATCAATGATGGAGAAACAGATGTTTGTACAAGTATCCACACAATTTGCACTCGTAGATTCCGGTGTTTAAAACGGCGAATTTCTCCTCCAACCTGCGTTTGTCGAACTCGTCTGTTTGATTTAGGGATTTTGTTGAGAATTCGGGTTCTGGTGGTGGTTCTGAAACTGGATCCGAAATCGGGTTGTCTTCTTTGGAGACATCAATGGATTTTGAAGCGATTTGGGGCTTTGGAAGAGGTGAAAGGGTGTAGGGTTTGTTTAATCCTCAACAATCCTACCCACATCATCTTCACCTTCCAAAGAGATGAAATTAGACAAGGGTTTTATGTATTGTTGAAGAAGATGAAGATTCAAGCAAAAAAACAAATGGATTTATGGATTTTTGGTGGTTTCCAATGGATTTGATTATACTTTTAATTTTTGGTGGTTTCAACGGATTTTTGGTGGTTTCCAATTCATTTAATTAATATGGTGTTCTTCATGTTCTTCAATTTAGGGTTCATGTTCATGTTGGAGAAGATGAAGATTCAAGAGACAAATAAAAAAGAAAAGGAAAAATGGTTAAATAGTTTAAATGACGAAAATACCCTCGGAGTTAACAGATTTGTTGGACGGACGTTAGGGGCAGGACCAAATCCAATGGAAAGTGCATCTCTCGGGGACCATTTCCATAATATATGAAGTTTAGGGATGAAATCTGTAATTTTAAACAAACCACAGGACCAAATCCGTGATTTACTCATTTTTTAAACTTAGAGAAATTTATACTCTCTCTCTCTCTCTCTCCCTCCCTCTCTCCTATTTTCTCTATTTCCGAAAATCTGTTAGAATAAGAAACCACTCAAAATCTCCATTTTCTTCATTTTGAAAGGACGGTTGGAGATACTCTTAGTTTTGATCAAATCAAATCAAAACATATTGTAAGTTTTTTTAATCAATATTTGAATATAATAATAATTAGTGTAAACTATAATTGATCCCGGTTATAACAACTTTTGTCCTTACAGTTTTAAAATTATAAGATGACCATTGTGCAAACACGAATGGTTTTGGTCCCTGCCTCTAACAGTTTTAACACTTAGCTGCCATCTAAAGGGCATTTTAGTGTTTTTTGGTTTTTGTCTCATTTTCCAGAAAAAGAAAAAAAAATCTTTTATAAACTAATCCACTAGATTCACACATGTCTTAAAACTTTTTCTGAAAAACCTATAAACTCCTTCTCACTAGTTAAACCTTGGGTCATATTTTCCAGCGAACCTCCGGTCATCTTCTTTGGCGAACCTACAGACCAAATTTAATATATATATATATATATATATATAACATCCTAGATTTTCAAAAATAGAGCATAACATTAAATAAAAAGCAACCAGCCAAACGACCCCAAAATTTAACCGAATACAGCCATAACAAAATTAGGTTTGCGAAACAACTTATACACAGCTGAGAATTTCTAAACAAAGTCTCGAATAAAAGCAAAGTAAGTATAACTATCATCTAATCCTCGCCTCTAGCTTAGGTCTTCTCCTTGCCCTTTCCCGAGCCTCCTACTAAATGCTTCCCTGAAAAAGGGTTTAGATTTGAAAATGCGAGGGTTAGACCATGAGGTCTAGTGAGTTCCCTCTAGAAACTTTCGCGCCACAACATATATAAAACAGTTTATAAAAAACAGTATATCAAAACGTTTAACTTTCATCAACAAGCATCCACGCGTGAAATGGCACACTGGAGTCCCGTATACCGGTGACAACGTGTCAGACTCATACTGCCTTAACTGGAACACACCCTCTATGGCATAAATGGAACACCCCCCGGTATGAGTACTGGCGGAACACACCCTCCGACTTAGTCGTATCATGCTTACCGTCAAATGTATGCATACATGACAACATAACTTACCAAACATAGTAATCATGCAACTTTATACATGTAAGATAAAACATTCAGTTCCATAATATCTCATGCATTTAAAATAGCATACAAATCATCTCATTTTCAGTTAGAAAGACTCACCTCTTGTCCTTGCTTAGTCCTCCTTACGCTGCTTCAGATCCCTAAATCGAACCCCCTACGATAAAACACGAGAGTGATAAGTCACTCGACTGACCTTCTCAAAACACCCAACTAACATAGTAGGTCATTTTATTGGAAGCCCCATCTCTCTTCCGGATTCTCACCATCTGGAATCCCATTATCCGGAAAGCCATCATCCGAAAAGCTCACTTCTGTCCCTACCCGGAAGATGCGGTATCCAGACTTATCCGAAAGCACCATTCCCAGAGCCTATATGGAAAACACCGACATCCGGACTCTTCCGGTAAACTCACTCTTCGGGACTCAATCCAGGAACACCATACAGACTCTTCCGGTAAACTCACTCTTCGGGTCTCAATCCGGGAAACACCATCCGGACTCTTCTGGTAAACTCACTCTTCGGGTCTCAATCTGGGAAACACATCTGGACTCTTCCGGTAAACTCACTCTCCGGGTCCCCATCCGGGAACTTACCCGGAACCTGGTCTGTCCGGAGAACATCACCCAAACTTGGCGATTTTCGGGCGCCCAAGGTTCTGTCGGATATTTGAAACCCAAAATGAACCAATTAACTAAATCCCCAATCGGTTTAGGGTCCTCATTACAAAAGGGTAAACACAAGAACATTTATAAACAAGTTTAAGCATCCATAAGTCCTCTTTTATCAGTACTTCACAAAGATGAACCCAAAAGTTCTCAATCGTCTCAAATCATGAAAATGCATCCATAAAGCAATAAGAGGAAGTAAGATTTGTGGTTTACCTTAAAGAACTTGATGTATTAGTGTAATAACCAGGTATGTTATTGGTTTATTTATAAGGGTTACTTTAAGTTAATTTTATGGAGTTAGAAGTTAAGGGGCAAGTTTTAATTTTAATATGGAAGTGTAGGGGTGTATTTTGCCATATAGAGTAAGTTAAGGGTTTGTTTGGTATTTTTACCAAACTCCACACCACCACCGCCATATTCCCTCACTAGGAGGAGGTGTCCTCCTAATTGAGTAACTAAACAAAATATCCTAAGTATTGTGTGAATTCGGTTTAGAGAGAGAGAGAGAAGAAATCGAAGAAAGCTAAGAAGAGGAAGAAGGAAAACTTAGATTTCTGCTGGAATTGCTAAAAAAAACAACTGAAGGAATCAAGGTAATAATTCTGTACAATCCATACTTTTATTTGTTTAGTTTTTAAAAGTTTTGCTATGAGTTTTAGAAGTGGGTTTTGATGATTTAGGGATGTTTTGAGAAATCTGAGCATATGGTTAGGTTATGTTAATGGTCTTAAACATACCTGCATAATGTCAGCAACATGCATAGTTAAAAGATTAAATTCTGGGTTTAAGATGAACACTGTGGACTGAGACATTCAAGCAAGTCGCAATGGTGGGTTGCGACATGCTTGAATATGGCAATCTTCATGAATGTCGCAATGGTAAGTTGCGACTTGCTCATGAAATCGCAGTAGTTGATTGCGACTTAGATGGGAAGTCGCAGTAGTTGATTGCGACTTGAGTGGGAAGTCGCAGTAGTTGATTGCGTCTTGGATGGGAAGTCGCAGTAGTTGATTGCGACTTGAGTGGGAAGTCGCAGTAGTTGATTGCGACTTGGGTGGGAAGTCGCAGTAGTTGATTGCGACTTGGTGTAGTGTATTGCGACATAGAGTATTTCCTTAGTTGATTGCGACTTGAGTCGAGGATTTCAGAACTTAGAGATTTCTAGCCTTAAAAGAGATATTTGTATTCATGTGGTACAGATTCCGTGAAACGTGACTGAAGGAATTGGAGTGCTCGGTAATAGCGTGGAAGGATTTTTGGAAATAAGCTAATCAAGTGAGTTTTTCTTTAAAATGTTTTCAAATGGAATACATATATGAGATTAAATGTAATATTGTGCATATAGTGTTTATATGAGTATTACATTGTATGGGTACTAGTTGGCCGGGCTTAGGACCGGTGAAAGTTGGCTGTACAGAGGGACAGTGGTGTTGGCTGTATTTAGTACAACGGTGTAAATTAATTAATTGGCTTGCTACCAATTAATATGACCAAGAAAATGAAAAGAGAAAGAGATGGAAAGATACATGATGCATGAGTCATAGTTGGTATTCTTATGTGAATTATGTGTATGATGTTATGCAAATGTTTTCTTTAACTAACGGGGATTTTCTCACTAGACCTCAAGGTCTAACCCTCATTTTTGTTTTAAAATATGTATTCCAGGCCAAGGAGCAAATAAGAGACAATGATAAGATTTATCATGTTTAGCTTTTGTGGAAGATGAATGATTATGAAGATTCAAGTTGTGTTTTGTATCTATTATGTATTTTACTTTATTCGAAAAAGTTTGTACTAAAAGACCTAATTGTAGAATCTAAAGGACCGTAATTGAAATATGATATGTTATTAAAAGGTGAAATATATGTTATTTGTGTGTTGGGATTAAGGGATGTTACATATGGTATCAGAGCCCTAGTTTAAGAGATTTAGGTATTAGTATCTGTACCTAGACTTAAACTGCATGCGAAGTAGGTTGTCCTTATTATTATAGAACCTTGGGATGTTAAATATAAAAAGGTAGAAGGAACATCATGTAAGGTAATTTCAGATTACACCTGGCCAGTGTAATTGTGATCTTACAGGTACATGTTTGAACCATAATACTTTGTTATATGGGGTATGTGCTTACGTGTATATTAACCTTGTTTGAATCAACAGAATGGCAAGTGGGACGAGACAAACGAACCGGGAAGGGGAGGAAAATCCGAATAGATCTAATCCAACAGCCGGAGGAAGGAGAAGAGGGGGAGAAAGAGGCAGAGGTAGGACTGGGGGCAGAGTACAGGGGCGAGGCACAGAGTTTGTTACGAGAGACGACCTAGCGGCTGAAATTGGAAGACTTCAGGAAAATATCCAATCTATGTTTAACCAGACTCACCATACGGAAACGGAAAGACCAGATCCTAACTTTGAAAATGAGATGCCTATCACACCTACTGTCACATCAGTACCAAGAAAGTGTGACTATAAAATGTTTTTAAGCTGTAAACCACCCACTTATGGAGGGGACAGAGATCCAGTAAAGGCGATGCGGTGGCTGAAGGAAGTTGAAGCTGTATTTAAAACCAGTAAATGTGCGGAAGAAGATAAGGTGTTATATGGAACTGCAATGTTGAAAGCAGATGCCTTATATTGGTGGGAGGCCCTTATTGACTCTAAAGGACCTGATGTATATTCAACCTTTACTTGGGGCGAATTCTCGAGAGCATATAAGGAACAGTTTTGTTCGCAAGCCGCGATTAGACAGTTGGAAGAGGAATTCCTGAGCCTACAACAAGGGAATTTATCAGTAAGAGACTACACTGCCCGTTTCTTAGAGAAGTCGCATTTTGGGGAGTATTATGTTGCCACAGAGAAAATGAAGATGGAAAGGTATGTATTTGGATTGAACTCGGAAATTAGAAAGTTAGTGACTGCAATGAGACCTGATACCTTTTCAGAAGCAGTTAATGCCGCGGAAAATGTGGAGCGGGACAATAAGAGGGATACTGGGGATAAGAGTGCGGGAAAGAGGAAATGGGAAGGACCACCACACGATATGAAGAAGTCCGGGTTTCAGCGATTTGATAGTCGTCCACCTTTCCGATCAGTTGAAAGACCTTGCCCAATATGCCACCGTTTTCATCAAGGAAGCTGTCAAGTTGATCCTAGAAACTGTTATAAGTGCGGGAAGATTGGTCACATTGCTAAAGACTGTCGGGTGGTTAGATTTTGTTATTCGTGCAATTCTCCAGATCATCTTCAGTCAGATTGTCCACTGGGAAGAATACAATCGGGTGACACGTCAACAAGAGCAACGGGTGTTAGACCCGCAGTACCGAGGTTAGAACCAACAAGAGCAAGAGGTCGTTCATTTCAGATGACAGCAAAAGAAGCGGAGGAAACTCCGGACGTGGTTACAGGTACATTCTTAATAAATTCTACACGTGCTAAGGTGTTATTTGATTTCGGTGCAAACCGATCGTTTGTGTCTCCTTCATTTGCTGCTTATATGCATTTAAAGCCGAAAGTGTTAGATCATGCTTTAATGGTAGATACGGCAAATGATAATCAAGTGTCGGTTAAAGAAGTATTTGATAGCTGTGTGATAGATATAGAAGGGTGCGGAGTACCGATTCAGTTATTTCCAATAGCCCTGGTTGAGTTTGATGTGGTAGTGGGAATGGATTGGTTAGCCGAGAACCAAGCTAACATAGTTTGTGATAAGAAGTTAATAAATGTTGTGTTACCTGAAAAAGGGCCGGTAGTGATTTATGGTGATCGTAGGAATCATCAGTATAATCTTATATCTATGATAAAAGCCCGTAAGTGTGTTAATAAAGGTTGCCCGAGTTACTTAGCTTATGTGATAGATACTAAGCTAGAGAAGAGTAAGTTGGAAGATATTCCAATTGTTAGTGAATTTCCAGAAGTTTTCCCAGAAGACTTGGATAGCCTTCCGCCTGTTAGACAGGTAGAATTTGGTATAGATCTGATTCCCGGAGCCACCCCTGTAGCCCGTGCACCATATCGTTTGGCACCTCCGGAAATGAAAGAAATGATGGCACAACTGCAAGATCTATCCGATAAGGGTTTCATCAGACCGAGTTCTTCACCGTGGGGAGCACCAGTTTTGTTTGTGAAAAAGAAGGATGGTTCGATGAGAATGTGTATCGACTACAGAGAATTGAATAAGCGTACGATCAAAAACAAGTATCCCCTACCTAGAATTGATGACCTCTTCGATCAATTAGTCGGAGCTTGTTGTTTCTCCAAGATTGATTTAAGATCCGGTTATCATCAGTTGAAGGTCAAAGAAGAAGACGTTTTGAAAACTGCTTTTCGCACCAGGTACGGTCACTATGAGTTTCTAGTAATGCCATTTAGATTGACGAACACTCCAACTGCTTTTATGGATTTAATGAATCGGGTATGTAAGTCGTATCTTGATAAATTCGTTATTGTGTTTATTGATGATATACTTATCTATTCTCGATCCAAGGAAGAGCACGCGCAACACCTTCGTTTGATTCTAGAACTATTGAAGAAAGAAAAGTTGTATGCTAAATTTTCAAAATGTGAATTCTGGTTACGGGAAGTTCAGTTTCTGGGGCATGTAGTTTTCGAAAAAGGTATACAAGTTGATCCGATGAAAGTGGACGCAGTTGAAAAGTGGGAACCGCCGAAGACAGCAACAAAAGTACGGAGTTTTCTGGGTTTGGCCGACTATTATCGAAAGTTTATAAAAGATTTCTCTCGTATTGCCACACCTCTGACTAAGCTGACTCGAAAGAATCTGAAGTTTGAATGGAAGGCAGAACAGGATGAAGCATTTCGGATATTGAAAGAAAAACTGTGCAGCGCGCCGATATTAGCATTACCCGAAGGTTCCGAAGACTTTGTGGTCTATAGTGATGCGTCTAAGTTAGGATTGGGTTGTGTATTAATGCAGTGGGGAAAGGTTATTGCTTATGCTTCCCGTCAATTAAAAGATCACGAGAGACAGTATCCTACGCACGACATGGAACTTGCAGCGGTTGTCTTTGCATTGAAGATTTGGAGACATTATCTGTATGGTTCCAAATGTCAAATTTATACCAATCATAAGAGTCTCCAACATCTTTTTGATCAGAAAGAATTAAATATGAGGCAAAGGAGATGGATAGAACTGGTAAATGATTACGACTGTGAAATTCTTTATCATCCGAGAAAGGCGAATGTGGTAGCTGATGCACTGAGTCGTCAAGAAAGGAGTGGAACAATAAAAGCTATTTCACTAAGGGCTGAACTTTTACCCAATATCTTTGACGAACTGTTGAAGTGTCAGATAGAAGCTTGTCAGGAAGAACATTTGAAGTCAGAACGGTTAGTGGGGATATCAGCATTGCTTGTGAAAGATGACCGTGGGTTGTTACGTCTGGAGAACAGAATTTGGGTGCCTCGTTTGGGTGGATTGCGTGATCGTGTGTTACAAGAAGCTCATCAATCTCGTTTCTCTATCCATCCAGGTACGAATAAGATGTATAGAGATCTAAAACAATTCTATTGGTGGCCGGGAATAAAAAGAAGCATTGCAAAGCATGTGGAAGAATGTACTACTTGCAAAAAGGTGAAGATTGAACATCAAAAGCCGTTTGGTCAGTTACAACGATTAGAAATACCAATGTGGAAATGGGATCAAATTACTACTGATTTCATCACAAAGCTACCAAGAACTCCGAAAGGATTTGATTCTATTTGGGTGATAGTTGACAGGTTGACGAAGTCTGCACACTTCCTACCGATAAAGGAAACTGACTCAATGGAACGATTAGCCAAGTTGTATACAGACGAAATAGTAACTCGACATGGAGTTCCAATTTCGATAATTTCTGATCGAGATAGTCGTTTCACTTCAAGATTTTGGAGGAGTTTTCAGAATGAGATGGGGACGCAGATAAAGTTAAGTACAACATATCATCCTCAAACTGATGGTCAGAGTGAAAGAACAATCCAGACTTTAGAAGATATGTTTCGGGCTTGCATCGTTGATTTTGGGGGATCGTGGGATAAGCATTTGCCTTTGATAGAATTTGCCTACAACAACAGTTATCATTCCAGCATTCAAGCGGCACCGTTTGAAGTATTATATGGTAGAAAATGTCGAACGCCTCTATGTTGGAATGAAGTGGGAGAGAAACAGTTAGCAGGGCCAGATATAGTACAGTTAACAGCAGATAAGATTACCCAGATTCGGGAAAGATTGAAAGTGGCTCAAGATAGACAGAAAAGCTATGCCGACCGACGCCGGAAACCGTTAGAGTTCCAAGTTGGAGATTTTGTAATGTTAAAAGTCTCACCTTGGAAAGGAGTCATTCGATTTGGAAAGCAAGGTAAACTTAGCCCAAGGTATATTGGACCGTTTGCAATTACTGAAAGAATTGGGGAAGTAGCTTACCGATTAGATTTACCGCCAGAATTAAGCAGGATTCACAACGCCTTTCATGTGTCGAATTTTCGGAAGTGTTTGATTTCACCAGACCAGGCAGTCTCTCTACCAGATATACAGGTTGATGAAAAGTTGAATTATGTGGAGGAACCGGAAGCTATTGTTGACCGAAAAGTTAAAGTTTTGCGGAATAAAGAAATCAGACAAATGAAAGTTCAGTGGCGACATCATAGAGGTCAGGATGCTACTTGGGAATCAGAGTCAGAAATGAGAGCCAAATACCCTCATCTGTTCGCTTAACGAAATTCCGGGACGGAATTCTTTCAAGGGGGAGATGTTGTAATAACCAGGTATGTTATTGGTTTATTTATAAGGGTTACTTTAAATTAATTTTATGGAGTTAGAAGTTAAGGGGTAAGTTTTAATTTTAATATGGAAGTGTAGGGGTGTATTTTGCCATATAGAGTAAGTTAAGGGTTTGTTTGGTATTTTTACCAAACTCCACACCACCACCGCCATATTCCCTCACTAGGAGGAGGTGTCCTCCTAATTGAGTAACTAAACAAAATATCCTAAGTATTGTGTGTGTGTGAATTCGGTTTAGAGAGAGAGAGAGAGAAGAAATCGAAGAAAGCTAAGAAGAGGAAGAAGGAAAACTTAGATTTCTGCTGGAATTGCTAAAAAAAACAACTGAAGGAATCAAGGTAATAATTCTGTACAATCCATACTTTTATTTGTTTAGTTTTTAAAAGTTTTGCTATGAGTTTTAGAAGTGGGTTTTGATGATTTAGGGATGTTTTGAGAAATCTGAGCATATGGTTAGGTTATGTTAATGGTCTTAAACATACCTGCATAATTTCAGCAACATGCATAGTTAAAAGATTAAATTCTGGGTTTAAGATGAACACTGTGGATTGAGACATTCAAGCAAGTCGCAATGGTGGGTTGTGACATGCTTGAATATGGCAATCTTCATGAATGTCGCAATGGTAAGTTGCGACTTGCTCATGAAGTCGCAGTAGTTGATTGCGACTTAGATGGGAAGTCGCAATAGTTGATTGCGACTTGAGTGGGAAGTCGCAATAGTTGATTGCGTCTTAGATGGGAAGTCACAGTAGTTGATTGCGACTTGAGTGGGAAGTCGCAGTAGTTGATTGCGACTTGGTGTAGTGTATTGCGACATAGAGTATTTCCTTAGTTGATTGCGACTTGAGTCGAGGATTTCAGAACTTAGAGATTTCTAGCCTTAAAAGAGATATTTGTATTCATGTGGTACAGATTCCGTGAAACGTGACTGAAGGAATTGGAGTGCTCGGTAATAGCGTGGAAGGATTTTTGGAAATAAGCTAATCAAGTGAGTTTTTCTTTAAAATGTTTTCAAATGGAATACATATATGTGATTAAATGTAATATTGTGCATATAGTGTTTATATGAGTATTACATTGTATGGGTACTAGTTGGCCGGGCTTAGGACCGGTGAAAGTTGGCTGTACAGAGGGACAGTGGTGTTGGCTGTATTTAGTACAGCGGTGTAAATTAATTAATTGGCTTGCTACCAATTAATATGGCCAAGAAAAGGAAAAAAGAAAGAGATGGAAAGATACATGATGCATGAGTCATAGTTGGTATTCTTATGTGAATTATGTGTATGATGTTATGCAAATGTTTTCTTTAACTAACGGGGATTTTCTCACTAGACCTCAAGGTCTAACCCTCATTTTTGTTTTAGAATATGTATTCCAGGTCAAGGAGCAAATAAGAGACAATGATAAGATTTATCATGTTTAGCTTTTGTGGAAGATGAATGATTATGAAGATTCAAGTTGTGTTTTGTATCTATTATGTATTTTACTTTATTCGAAAAAGTTTGTACTAAAAGACCTAATTGTAGAATCTAAGGGACCGTAATTGAAATATGATATGTTATTAAAAGGTCAAATATATGTTATTTGTGTGTTGGGATTAAGGGATGTTACAATTAGCTACCTCCAACCCAACACTCTCCTTGATTTCTTCTAATCGCCGATTTCTTCTCTCTGCTCTCCCCCACAACCGCTCTAAAAGAAATGACAAACCCTAGGGTTTTGTGCCAATCATTGAGGGTTTTATACCCTCTTTCAAAATTACAAAACCAACCCTCAAAGTTAAAGGATCCAAACTTTTCCCACTATTCTCCCATTCTTTTCATTTAGAAACCCGATTATCACAATACTCCCCCTCAAAAGAATTTCGTCCCCGGAATTCCACTGTCGAATAGTTGAGGGTATTTAGACCTCATGTCCGCTTCTACCTCCCAGGTTGCCTCTTGTCCCTTATGATATCGCCACTGAACCTTTACCAATCTGATCTCCTTATTCCTCAATTTCCGGACCTTACTGTCCATGATTTCTACTGGTTCCTCTACATACGTCAACCTCTCATCAACGCTGATATCCTCCAATGGCACTGCCACATCCGTCTCGGCTAAACACTTCTTCAAGTTCGAAACATGAAATATGGGATGGACTCCCTTTAGTCCTTCAGGTAAGTCCAACCTGCAAGCTACCTCTCCCTCGTTCCAAAATGACGAAAGGCCCCACGTACCTCGGTCTCAACTTCCCTTTCTTTCCGAAACGGACTACGCCATTCCAGGGCGATACTTTCAACATTACTCGGTCACCGACCTGGAACTCAATAGGTTTTCTCCTCTTGTTTGCATACATCTTCTGTCGATCCTGTGCCACCCTCATCTTTTCGCGAATTAGGTCAATCTTATCGGCAGTCAATTGCACAAGTTCTGGGCCTGCCAGTTGTCTCTCTCCCACTTCGTTCCAACATAACGGTGTGTGACACTTACGTCCGTATAATGCTTCAAATGGCGCCGCTTGGATACTTGCGTGATAGCTGTTGTTATACGAGAATTCTATCAGTGGTATGTACACTTCCCACGGACCTTTGAAATCTATCACGCACGCTCGAAGCATATCTTCTAATGTCTGAATAGTTCTCTCACGTTGACCATAAGTTTGAGGATGGTAAGACGTACTCAACTTGAGTTTCGGTCCCAACTCCCTCTGAAGGCTTCTCCTGAAAGACGACGTGAACCGACTATCACGGTCGGACACTATAGATCGTGGCACCCCATGCCTCGACACGATATCGTCTATATATAACTTCGCCAACTTCTCCAGCTGATCTGTTTCCTTAATTGGTAGAAATTGTGCTGACTTGGTGAGACAATCCACAATTACCCATATCGTATCGTGACCCTTCGGAGTCCTTGGAAATTTCGTAACAAAATCCATTGTGATGTTGTCCCACTTCCACCCTAGTATATACAAGGACTGGAGATCCCCGTACGGCTGTCTATGTTCTGCCTTGACTTTCAGACAGGTCACACATCGTTCCGCATAGTGAGCGATGTCCTTCTTTATTCCTGGCCACCAATAAAACTGCCTCACATCTCGATACATCTTATTCGTCCCTAGGTGCACCGAATATCGCGACTTATGCGCTTCCTCCAAGATACTTACCCTCAGATTCCCCAACTTAAAAACCCACACCCGGTTCTTCAAGCATCTCAAACCGCTACTGTTGACGCTTAGTGAGGGTTCGACCTCAACTATTCGTTTTCCCTTCACATTTTCCTTCAACATCGCTATCGCTTGAAATTTCTTAATCTCGTCCAGAAGATTTGAAGTTGCCTCTACTCTGAAGGCAACCACTTTGGTCGGCTCACCTCTCTCTTTTCGACTTAAAGTGTCAGCAACCACATGCGCTTTACCCGAGTGATAAAGGATTTCACAATCATAATCGTTTAGTAACTCCATCCATTTTCTCTGTCTCATGTTTAACTTCTTTTGGTCAAAGAGATCTCTTAGACTTTTGTGATCGGTGTAGATCTGACACTTAACTCCATACAAGTAGTGTCGCCAAATCTTTAAAGCAAACACCACCGTTGCCCGTTCCATGTCGTGCGTAGGGTAGTTCTTCTCGTGATCTTTCAACTGTCGAGACACGTATGCGATCACTTTCCCATTTGCATCAATACGCATCCTAACCCTAGTTTGGTTGCATCACTGTAGATTACAAATACCTTGGCTCCATCGGGTAAAGACAAAATCAGAGCACTACTCAGACTTTCTTTCAACTTACCGAAAACGGCCTCCTGAGCCTCGATCCATAAAAACTTAACGTTCTTCTTTGTCAATGTGGTCAACGGTGTGGCTATTCGGGAGAAGTCCTGAATAAACTTCCGATAGTAGCCCGCCAATCTAAGGAAGCTTCTCACTTCTGATGGCGAATTCGGCGATTCCCAATCCTTAATTGCTTCAATCTTAGTTGGGTCTACCTTGATACCGTCCGCTGACACCACGTGTCCTAGAAATTGAACTTCCCTCAACCCGAACTCGCACTTTGAAAACCAAGACCGCCCGAAGGTGCTCCTCGTGATCACTCCGAGATCGCGAGTAAACCAAAATATCATCTATGAAGACAATTACACACTTGTCCAACAATGAACTACACACTTTGTTCATTAAGTCCATGAACACCGCTGGTGCGTTGGTCAACCCAAAAGCCATGACTAACAAAAGTGAACGTTCATTTCACTGTTCATGATGAATAATACAGTATTCAGAATGAATAATACAACATTCGAGATGAATAATACACGAATTCATGAATTGTGTATTATTCACCTTGAATGATGTATTATTCATTCTGAATGATACATTATTCATGATGAGTAATACATGAATGACCCGTGAAGGTGTGGAGACGTGACACTCTCTCTTTTGTTTCCAGTTCACAATCAAAACTCGATGGGTTTTCGATGCGTCTCGATGGGTGTTGGGTTACGGTCATGAATAATGCAATGCCTTAAGACGTTGAAAAAAATGTTAAAAAAGGTGATGTCGAGTTACGTACTTACGGTGTCGAGGTGTTGTACACACTTGAACGTACATAAATATTCATAATGAATATAACACATATATAGCATTTCACGTAAAAAACGGTTAAAACAAAAAGAACTATATCGAGATGGATGTCATATCGAAGAATACGAAATTCTCGTTTTTTTGATGTAATTTGTTTGATTAAAATATTAGTAATTTTTAATATAATTTATTTTAAATTTTAAGGACGTAAAAGTTTTTATTTAAAAAAGAAATATAAAAATTCAAATATGGTAGACGTGAGATTGAGATTATCTTTCTTTTTTACCCCTAATCACCTTAATTAATAATTTTAATTAAAAACTCTTTTAAATATGAGTTGTTGGATCAATAGAGATGGAGAAGCCAAATGAATTTTCATTTAAACTTTTCTCTCTCTCTATATATATATATAAAAGAAGTTGTATAGAACAAGAAACTTCATTTCCCACACCATTATATAAAAAAAGTTGTATAGCAAAAGGAACTTGATTTCCCACACCATTCGCCAAATGACCATTGACTCGGTTTCAAACAAACTATGGCTTGTTAGAGATGGTCAAATGGATGGATCTAGGGGTGTGCAAAATCCGAATAATCCGAAATTCGAACCCAAACCTGAACCGAAAATAAAGTATTTTTGCAATACCCGAATACCCCAAAATCCGAAAATCCAAAACCCAACTTTTGGAGGAATATTTGGGTTCGGATCGGGTTTGATCTTTGGCCACCCGACCGTCCGAAAACCCGAAATAATATACATATATATTTTAAATATTATATAAATATATTTATTTATCTAATTATCTTTAGAAAATCGTAAATTATAGTCGGTAGAAACGTTTTTAAATTTTTAAACTTATTATCGATTTCATCAATCTCTCGTTTGATTGAATAAATCCTTAAAATCGATTGAATTTATATATACTTTTTGTATTATAATAATACCCGAACCCGACCGACATTAACCCGAAACCCGACCAACCCGAACCCGAAGAAATTCGAAATCCGAAACCTAAAGTTCGGGTCTTGATTTTCATATCCGAAATCCGATCGGGTTTTCGGTTTGTCCACCCGACCCACCCGATGCACACCCCTAAATGGATCCGATTTGGTTTAGGACTGGTTTTTGGCTATCTCCAAGATTGTTAATGGATAAGCGTAATTTCGTTATTCATTATATTTCAACCCGTTTTGTTATCCACTTATTATTACCTAGTTTTCCAAAACTTTTATGGGTAGGATATGGATAAAAGATCTTTCGTTATCCATTACCTCTCTCTCTCTTTCTATATATATATATATAGATAGATAGGTTCAAGGGAAAACCTAAAAAAAACGAAAAACTGAAAACATCTTAGGAGCCCTTCATCTGAACGGTATTCACTTGTGCATACATGTAAATAGTTGACTTTTTGGTTTTATGCACAAGTGCATATATGCATTATGCACTTGTGCATACATCATTTAAATAGTTGACTTTTTGGTTTTATGCACAAGTGCATTATGCATTTGTGCATATATGCACAAATGTATGTTACAAATAACCTGTATGCACAAGTGCATACCGTCCAGATGAAGGGCTCCTATATATATATATATATAAAGAGAGAGAGAGAGAGAGAGGCAGTTTCATGTAGAAACCTATGCTAATTTGAAAACCGTGAAACCCACCTATCTACCCTTGATGTAATCGCTAACGGTGTAGATCATTTCACTCTATTTATGGTAATATCGTAATTTATTAGTATTAAAATAATTAAAATAATGAAATAGGAGGGTATTGTTGTCCTTTTGTCATCCAATTTGCCTTTTTCTCTCTCTAATATTCATACAAATTAATCACCCACCACCATTTTCAAGAATCTGCAGTGGAGATGAACGGAGATGACCGGAGATGAACGAAGATGCAACCGGAGATGAACGGAGATGAACTAAGTTGACAGGAGATGAAATGGAGATGAACGGAAATGAACGGAGATGCAACCGGAGATGAACTAAGTTGACAGGAGATGAAACGGAGATGAACTAAGTTGAAAGGAGATGAAACGGAGATGAATGGAGATGAAACGAAAATGAACCGGAGATGAATCTGTTTCATGAAACTGGCGTTCAATAGAGTGAGAAGTGGAAGAGCCACGGTGGTTCTCGGTGGTTGGCTGCTGCAGTCGGCGGTGGTTTCTGGCGGTAACTGGCGTTCAATAGAGTGAGAAGTGGAAGAGCCACGGTGGTTCTCGATGGTTGGCTGCTACAGTCGACGGCTGTCGACGGTGGAGATGGTGACGGAGGGAATCGAGAGGAGGGAAGGGGAAAAGGAGATGAGAATCGAGAGAGAAGAGAAGGAGCAGCGGCGGATGGCGGCACCGGTTGGCGACGGCAGAACGTCGAGAGGTGAGAGCGGCGGTTATTGCAGAGGGGAAGTTCGTTGATCGAGAGGTTGGAGAGCGTTCGATGGGCGAACGAGAGAGAAGAGAGAAGAATGGCAGCGGATGGTGGGTTTCGTCGGCCGACCGGAGCAGCGCCGGCTTGCGGCGGCTGTTGGTTTTCGGATGATGATTCACGACGGGGTCAGAGATACATGGTGATGGTGGACGTGTGGAACATGGGTTTAGGATTCAAATTAGAGATAACCATATATGGAAGATAACCATAAATAAATCTAATCAATAAATACCTAAAATAAAACCACGAAATAAAAAATGACGGAATTGCCCTCTTAATTACAATTATGGAATAATGATTAAGAAAAATTCTGATTGGTTGAAGGTGGTTTTCAAAGTTTTCAAACTTAAGTAGGTTTTTATAATAACCTCTCGCTATATATATATATATATATATATATATATATAGGGGCCTATTCATGGGAGATCTTAGTAAAAGGTGATAACTGTGAGATCCAATCTCATCCCTTCATCACTATAATCAATGGTCCAGAATTTGTTTAAAAACATTAATTATTGCCATAATATATGGAAACAAAATTTAAATAAAAAGGGTAAAAATGTCAAATTCAATAAAATCTAATTTGGGCGGTATGCTATAATCATGGACGAAATCAATTAGATATAGACAAAATCGTTTATCAGAAAGATTTAAAGCATCGACCAAGGTGTAAACACATATCATCACTATTTTCTTCAAAGAAACACCATTAAACCCTAAATCGCATCTTCAAGCTCTCTTTTTCTGGTGTGACGAATCGAATAGGGGAACGAAAAGGTAACGACGATAAACTCTGATTGTTGGGTTTTGGGTAGCACAACATTATCAGGTTTTTTTAATTCGGTTTGCATGTTCTGTCGAAATTCAATCCTCGCCACCAACGTTAGGTATCATTGACTTTCAAGATTCTGTAGTTTTTTTAGGGTTTGGTATAATCGACTTCTAATATAATGGTACCTCAACATTATTGTTTAATTTTTAGGGGAAGATAATCGACTTTCAATATAATGGATGAACACGCAGACGGAGGTGAAGTGTTATTCAAGTTATATAATGTAACACATTGACTAATTACCTATCTTATGTTAACTTTTTGATTATGTTGACTGCTAAAACAGGAAGAAAACGTGGTAGTGTCAAGATAAAGAGATCTTTTACATATGTGAAAAAGAATGAAGCCATCGACGTTGTTAAAGATAATTGCACCTCTGAACCGAATACAGGTAAACAGTATGTGATACACTGTGAAAATAGCAATCTATTGGGGGGTTGGGTTGTAAAAATAACAATATTTGTGATACACTGTGAAAATATCAAGCTATTGGGTGATTGGGTTGAAAACGTAACAATATATGTGATACAGAGTGAACATATTAAGATATTGGGGGATTGGATTCAAGCTATGTATGTGACACACTGTGAACAAACTGTGCTACTGGGGGTTGGGTTAAATAAATGGCCATGTTTGTGACACTCTGTGAACAAACTGTGCTATTGGGGGATTGGGTTAAATAAATGTCCATGTTTGTGATACACTGTGAACATAATAGATGTGATACCCTGTGCATAAACTATGCTATTGGGGGGATTGGGTATAAATAGATGTGATACCATGTGCATAAACTATGCTATTGGGGGGATTGGGTATAAATAGATGTGATACCCTGTGCATAATAGATGTGATACACTGTGCAGGTAAACAATCAGTAGTTACCACTTCTTCAGGGGTAAAAGTGATGCTACCGTCGAGTACGGTAGATAAAAAAGCGAACATGCACGTCACCGATAACACTACAATGTCATCCGTCAAAGAAGCAAATTCTAAGTCACCGTGTAAAGAAAAAAGTTTGAGCACTACAAGGAAAACAAGAAGCGGATCAATATATGGACCGATAGAAAAAAGGGGTTCTATAGATCAAACACGCTCAAAAAAGCGCATTCAAGGTAAAGTTGTTGAAAAGGAGCCTGTTGATGAAAATCCGATAAAGAAGAAGCCCGAAAAGAAGGTTGTTAAACGAACTAAGCTTCCAACTTTGAGGGTTCGTACTACACCAAAACCACATGAGGCAATCAGGAGTCTAAACGGTGATCAGAAAAAGATGATGGATTCTATGGGGTTTGGTGGCTTGTTAGAAATGAAAACGGATCATATACCGTCTAAGTTAGGCTTCTACCTTGTGGACAAGCTTGACACATACACAAAAGAGCTTCGATTGGAGCAAGGTACAATACAGTTGACTACAAGTATGGTACATGATATGCTAGGCACACCGATTGGAGGAACGGATTTACTTTCCATTGATAATGTTCCACGATCAAAAAGCATCAGGGACACTTGGAGGCGTCAGTTTCCGGGAAAGAGGGTTCGTATATCAGATGTAAAGACTAAAGTAGAAAGTTCACAAAATGCAGATTTGGATTTCAAGATTAATTTCCTGATGTTGTTTCTTTCCACAATGGCCGAGTGCAACACAGGTGGGTATTGTAATCCGGGGGTTCTTGATCATATCACGGAGGACACAAACCTATCTGAAATAGATTGGAGCAAGTATGTCTTCAATTGCTTGATGACAAGTAAAGACGGATGGAAAAGAGATCTCAGTAGTGAGACTTTCTACTCAGGGCCAATTACTTTCCTGACGGTACGCAATCTTTTAGTGTAGCTATTAAATTTTAAA
Organism: Saussurea involucrata; assembly: GCA_033807775.1. Classification (NCBI taxonomy): domain Eukaryota; kingdom Viridiplantae; phylum Streptophyta; class Magnoliopsida; order Asterales; family Asteraceae; genus Saussurea; species Saussurea involucrata. Next base: position 88,096,432 of record CM066318.1, read on the forward strand.
TGAAACAAGTTGCTAACATCTGTTTTTATTACTGTAAAAGTTATTGTATGCGGATATTACCGAATGCAAAAGGTTTGAGGTGCAACGGACAAGGCCGACAATAGGATTTTGGTCTATGGAGTTACTTCGGAGAAGAGAGAATTTGGAGCTAGTTGATGGTGGATTTGGAGCGTGGCCACTTAGAGTGGATGGTGAAATACCAATAGACAGGCCGGTTGATGTGTTTGCTGGACGTAGTGAAACAGTAAAAGTTTCTTCAAAACCAAAGTTGCAGGTACATACTTGTCATACAAAATACAATACAATATTTATTAAATTATATGTAAGAAACATCATTGCTTGTATAACAATGTGTAACAGCCTGTATAACAATGTGTAACACATAATTGATCACATTGTATATTGTTATCTCAATAATACATTTGATTTTGTTCAAACAAGGGTTGATTGTTATTTGCATCTTATCTACGATGTTGAATTCACAGGACTATCTCAATAACATCCGAACAAAGTTGAATTCGATACTATTAGAAAAACAAAGTGCAGAACTAACTCTTGAGAAGGCTATATCGGATTTCCCATCAGAGTCGTCGTTGCGTACACTAGATCTAGAGTTTCGCAGAATATTCAACGAATTAGAGGGTGATGCAGCGGCTTCAATTGAAATGAAAAAACCAGACCCAGTTTTTAAAACGCCTAGACGAACGAAAGGATCAAAGCAAGATGAAATAAAGAGTGTCGAGGGTAACGAACAGGTAACAAAGGAATATGTTGGATGGGAAATTGTACCTGGTGTACCGCTTGAAACAGAACCATACTGGAACAGCCCTACAACTCATGTGGAGATTGATAATTACACGGTCGAATATTGCAAGAGGAAAAAATTCAATTTGGATGATGCACCCAAATTTGATTTAGAAACGCCACCTAGAGGTAAATGTATGAGCCCACGTCCTATTTCAACCATTGTCCCCATCCCAGCAGGAATGTTTTCCTTGAACTCGCGATTCAAAGCAGTATGTGATGTTCGAAGAGCGAGTAAGAGAGAACCTAAGTTAGGAGACGCACTAAGATCACCTTATGTGAAAAGAGTGGTAGACATTGATGTGTTGGAGACAAGCACGGAGAAAAAAGTATGTGCTTGGATAAATGCTGCTGTAGAACCAATTTGGTATGTATCATCCTTGATGACATTTTAACATATATAATGCATATGGAATATAAACTATTTGTTATTTACTAAGAAAAGTCTCTATTGTAGTGAAACGGTATTTGAGACCAGTACGGGTGCTGTGGCTTTGAGAGGGACAATCGAATCACTGTGTGCACGAACATAAATATATAGTAATGTGATCGACAGTTGGGCAGCATTATTAAATCACGAGGAGCGATTCAGAAGCAAAGACTCACCGCGACGGCTGTTTTTTCACTCGGCAATTCTGGTTAGTAAACAAAATTATAATAAATAGATGAGATTGGATTCAAACTGTGTTTATTCTTTTGCTTCACATCTTTAATCTAATGTATCACAATTATGCACTATTTATTGGCATTTGCTGCACAATTACTGAAAAATGTGTCAGCTTAATGCATAAATTTGACTCATCACATCTTTAATCTAATGTATCACAATTATGCACTATTTATTGACATTTGTATCACCATGTTGCATAACAAGTATATTGTTCTATACACTTATAATAAATACAATTTCATGACATGTTCTTTGAATGTATCGCAAACGCCTACAATACTTGACATTAACACAAATAAAGATGTGCGATATCAAAAGTTTGTTGACAATATATTAGCAGCAGTTGGAGGTGATGAGGACATGATCAGATTAAAAAAAGTTGATCTAGTAAGTTACTGTTTAATCACTAAGCTTTTTATTTCTTTATTTCATATTGAAAATTTGTGCAAATTCGCTTTCACAGGTATTCTTCCCAATTGTTCGAGCTTGTCACTTTTATGTTGTGGTTTACAACTTCAAACGACCATCAATACTGATAATAGACAACATTCAAAAAGATCTTGAGTCTCCATCGAATTTCGAAGAAATACCTGATATATTGGTGAGAGGAAAAAACATAAAATATTGATACATTAACTAGTTTACAACGGTAACTACATTAATAGTGTAACACATATTGGTATCTGGTTTGTGCATCACACATTGATGCTAGAACATTTGCATTTGCAAAGACATCCATTATACGATCAAATGGCTTTGTTAGAGCCTGTCAGGATTGCAGTAGATTGGGGCACAAAAGAGAATTCACGTGATTGTGGCGTCTTCTTGATGCGACACATGGAGTGTTATATGGGACAACTGCCTTACAAATGGAAGTGTGGACTTGATGCAGAAGGACCGAACCAGGCAAAACAGTTGCAGTTGCTGAGGAACAAATACACAACGAAACTTTTGCTTGCAGATATCAACTTGAGACGATCGTTTGTGATATTAGACTGTGAAAAGTTTAGTGCTTTGGATGGGAAAGAGAGAACTCGTCTTTTGAAATGTGCAGAAACAAACAGGGAAAGACGTCTGGCAACCATTTAGGATTAAACATATCAGGGTCATGAAACGTGAATTAGTACTTTTGTTTGATGTTTTTTGGAATTTCTGGATGGTTAATGTTTTGAAGTTTTTGCATGGTTGATGTTATGGCCCTTTAAGAATATTAAAGTTTTGTCATATGAAATTAAATAAATATTCTACTTTTTTGTTGGTACACATTGTTCACTTTATATAATATATTAGTTAGTTCAAATCATTCTTAAGATGAGGTATGTGACACAGTTATCACAATGTAGCATAAACTGTGAACATTGGCTTTAAATTATTAAAACTTAACACAGACAACAAAAACACTATCAAATGTATCCCATATGTTTTAACATTAAGACAACATACCACACAGTTATCACAATGTAGCATAAACTGTGAACATTGGCTTTAAATTATTAAAACTTAACACAGACAACAAAAACACTATCAAATGTATCCCATATGTTTTAACATTAAGACAACATATCACACCTACGTTGATTCACGTTCGTGATACATTATGATAAATTCTTCAAAACCTGATTTGTTGCATACTTAATTGACAAATGGGAAAACACATCATCAATACATATAATATATTTATCACAAGTAGATATATAAAGGATATAACTCAACATATTAAGACAATTAAACCAAATATACTGAAATCTGAAATAATAGATTAAACATCCGGAAAACGAACATACATCGTTAACAACTACTAATGGATAAAGTCAATAGTACGACCAAAAAAAGGATAATCCATGCAAAGGAGTAAATAAAATGCCATTAAACATCTCGATTTTTCTTCACTGGACAATTACGGATATCGTGATTTTCAAGCGAGTTACAACCGCGACATAACCTCTTTGGCTTGGCAGCCTTCACCTTGGCTTTCTCAGCCGCACCAACCATCCTTTTAGACGTTCCACACCCTTTGTTTCTTATTCCGGTTGGGGGGTGTATATCAACGTTTTCAGGTCGTGGAAACCCAAATATTTGCTCTATTCCGCGTTCTTTACGGTTCATCGCTGGTTCATACGTCCTTTCTTTGGCAAATCCGTCCCTCAAATCTTTAATAGTAGACAAAAATGCTGCCATTTTTTCCTTGTCATCTCTTAAGATATCCAACACATCATCAACAACATCGTATGTATCATTAAGCAATTTACGACGCTCCTCGTCTACGTCACAAATTCTCTGACGACTGTTCTGTAGTTCGATCGGCATAAGATCACGTCTCCACCGTCTCAGAATATATTTTTCAGGAACAGCTTCAATACCAGCATTTAAAAGAACTTTAAAAACGTGTCTACATAAGAAACCGTGTCGACCAAAATGATTGCAACTGCAAACAGTCGTTGACTCATTTGTGTTATGCACAACCTAGACAATTAAATGGTCGAGACAAATATAATTAGCAACAATAGATAAATATCAGGAAAAATACATCACTTACCTTTAAAAAAAATGATATTAGATCGTACCGTATAATCAGCAATCCTCTCTCTTTGTTTATCTAAATGTTCAATTGAATATGTCTTAACTTCTCCAACCGTGTCAACACGATTAATTGCACACGACAACGCAGCTCGGTCTAACTCACGCTGGACATCAAAAAATACGGAACGAGTATACACCTCACAAGCGTGCTTTTCCAACTTACTACGAGTAACCCAATGAGGTAAGGTTGTCCTTGTTTGATAATCAAGACGACGTTGTTCCTTACGTTGTTTCTCCAATGCAAATTCAAAACCCAACATAAATTGGAAAAGATTATTACCAATCTTGGAAAATGAATTAAAAAATGAGTTTGCACTTTTTGACCTAGACGTCGTATTCATAAGACAACACATTGGAAGCTCCTTGAAATATGCTGGGATCCACTGTGATCTTACTGCAAACATCTCGTTTAACCAGGAATGTTTTTGAAGGGAGAACTCATCAATAAGATGCATCCATCTACTCTCGAAGTCATCTGGGGATATGTGAATGTTCCACACCAACTTGAAAAATTGTTTCTTGAACGTTGTGGTATTAAGAAGATCGTAACTAAACTGAAACAAAAATAGAATATATAAAAACGTAACTACAATAAAAAACATTAACAAAATTTCATACTAACCTTATTTGGCACTTTAGTCATAATGTGCCACATACACAACCTATGTCTTGCATTGGGAAACACAGCTGCAATAGCGTGCTTCATCGAAAGACATTGGTCAGTGAGTACCATCATAGGGGGTTTCGTATGAGCCTTGAGAAACGCCTGCAGCAACCACTTGTAATTCGGAGCATCTTCGGCCCCAACCAATGCTGCTCCAACAAGGACGTTGCAGTTATGGTTGTCAACAGCAGTAAACGGGACAAAAACCATGTAGTGTCTGAAAAACAAGGGTATGAATTAGAAAAAAACATGGTAAATAAAGAATGCATAATAAAATTAAAAAACCTACAATCACCTGTTTGTACGAAATGTAGAATCAAAAGATATCACATCTCCAAATTCAGCATAATTAAAACGTGCTACCTCATCAGCCCAGAATATAGTATGCAACTCACTACCGATACAATTGTATGCGAAAAAGAAGTTTGGATCCGACTCCCGCTTCTTGCTCATCAAATCAACCAACACCTTGGCATCCCCACGACCCACAAAGTTGTCACAATCCCGCTTATAGTTCTGATAATCAACAACGGTTGGACCACCATAATCATACCCCCCCCCCCTCATGGATGTATGAAACTTATGAGCGTGTGTGGCACCCATATTAGAAGTACCGGCATCTTGCACAAACCGTTGATCCGAGTATTTCAGTTGGCGTGATTTTTTGGTGAATACCATATCGTGGGTCATTAAAAGAGAATGATTATGTTGCTCTTTCAATCCATAACACTCATATGTTGTGGTTCCTTTCACCAACCGAAATTTAATACAAGCTGTACACCCTGTCCTCTTCACATTAGAGTTGCGTACCTCTCTTTGACGTTTACTAGGATTCAATGAATCGATCGTCTTCTTCATTGGTAACCCGAACTTGCTACATACAAAATACTTATTCTGAATTAACCCATCGTTGTTAATCTTTTGTGATGATCGTCTGATCTCAAATCCCGCCATCTCAGCATACTTTTGGTATACCGATTCTGCTTCATCCAACGATGAACATATAACACCGATAGCGGGTTTGACCGATTCATTCACATTGGGTGTCCACCACCTAGTTCCGCCAGGGGAAAAGGTGAATGAATGATTTCCTGATTGACAAATACCTGCAACTGTTTGTGTAAACAACCGGGTGAGACTCAACTATTTATTTAATGTATCATATAATATCACACTGTATTACAGTGTTGCACACATTTTCAAAAATAATAATTGGTAGAAAAATATACCAATCGACAACAAACTACCAACAAAGTTTGATGTTAAATTGTAAATCAACATGCATTTGAATTTGTTTCTCGTGGAACATAAGAAATAACAATATTTGTGATACTGTATGGTAGCACAATTTTGCACAAATATTCAAGATATTAATTGTGATAAAAAGATATACAAATAAGTCTACACCAAGCTACCAACATAATTTGATATTGAATTGAAAAACAACATGCATTTGTATTGTTTTCTCGTGGAACATAAAGCTATGAAAAATTAGGATACTCATGTATCACAGTAATACACAAAAACTTATATTACCAAGATAATGTAAAAGAAAGATTCCTGGTCCACCATTGTTGATTAAGAAGATTACCTGGTACAGTATCCACCCCATCTGATAGATCATGATCGATCAAGTCCATCCCTTCATCTGATTGTTGATTACATGTAACTTCGTTCGGCTTGAAGGGTGACATACCAATATCAAATTCATCTGGATCCTGCCATAAACTAACATCCATATCAGATGCTATAACCTCATCAGATTCAACCGACAATGAATCATCAACAACTACACTTTTTCCTGGTTCCATCTAATCGCACAAATGGATAAAATATATATAAAAAAAATAAGCTCTTTGAAGAATGCAGTGACCAGGGAAGAAGATGATAAAAAGAATGATATTTGAAAGAAGTAATTGATTGTCAATGAAGAAGATGATTTGATTCAATAAAAAACGTATACTGTGAGAATTAGTTTGTTGGAGACAATTTAGGAAAGATAATCAATAATTAATACAAAATCATTGACAATCGATATAATAAAAAAGGTATATTATAATTAATTTATAAGATTACTAAAATACCCTCACCTATTAGTTAATAAAAGAAAATTAATTAATTAAAATGAGTGGATGAGATTGGATCTCACAGTTATCACATTTTAAAAAGTTCTCATTTGATTACACCCCTATATATATATATATATATATATATATATATATAGGGTTGGGTTCACGTGAGACCAACCTGTTTTCGTGAGACCATGAGACCACAAAATTAACACTAAATCATCACAGTGATTCATTGTGAAGGTAAGAAAAACAGCGAACCTTCACAGCAAAAACACTGTGAAGGTTTACCTTCATAGTCTTTTGCTGTGAAGGTTTAGTGTTAATTTTTTGGTCTCACGGTCTCACGAAAATAGACTGGTCTCACATGATTTCAAGTCTATAAATATAAATGTTTAATTATCCATTACCACGTAATTATCAATGATTCTTTATAATGTTGTCGTATATTAATGTTATATTTATCGAATAAAATAGTTCATGATGATTAAATGAAAATCAAAACGGAATTAGGAAAATAAATAAAATGAAAAGTGTTATCTTAAATTTTTTATATTGTTTTTAAAATATTATACTATTATATTTAGAGTAATAAAATGTTTACTAGAACACATCAGATAAAACAATGTTAATTATATTTATGAAATTATGTTTTATTTATATGATTGAGGTTAACAATATCATTTGTATTTCAAAATGAATTTTTGTTTTACCATTTATCAATTATCCGTTACCCGTTTCGTTAGCTGCTACTTTTAATGGGTAGGGTAGGACATGGATAAGAGTTTTATGTAATGGATAATTACTCGCTTCGTTATCCGCTATTTTAAATGGATTAGATAAAGGGATAACATTTACCCTACACATACCCTATCCGTTACCGCCCCTAAACACAACATCGGTTTAAATAGAATTCAAAAAAGTTTTCTTTTAAAAAAAAAAGAATTCAAAAAAGTTTTGATACTTTCCATCGTTATCATTTTCGTTATCTAATAGCAACAGCTTAATCTTATTGCCGACAAAGGCAAGAATAAATTGGTTTTACGTGTTATTATTTTATTTCAGATTGTTTAAATTCTCAAATAAATGTTTTAAAATATGTTTATTTTAACAATTCTTGTATGTATGTTAGGGGTTTATGCGGGTTGGGTTGGGTGGGTTGTGGCGGGTTGGGCGGGTTGGTAGTATATGTAAAGTTACCGATTGAAATACGACAAATTAAATTAGAAATACACCCAACAAAGTTATTAGTTATTACAAGCATTCAAATAAATATTAAAGTTCTTAAGTCTTAAACTTCAAAAGTGTAAATTGTAGCATCCAATTCAAAAGCGTAAGTTATTCGTCCTTAACCACAAACCTAACCACGATTTGTAGGCATCTCACTTTATTAAACGACACCGAAAGCTACGCAATTTTTGTTTCTTATCGCACACACTATCCGAATACTTCTTACATTGGTTTCTTAAGTGATTCCACAAAAACTTGTACCAATTCTTTTACTATCTAACAATTATGATCCTAAAATGAAACTCTTTGTTCAATGATAAGTATTTTGGGATGTTATTATAAAGTAATTTAGGCCTCATGAATTATACTAATTAACAATTATTAACTTTTTTTTAATTTGGGTTGCACCTGCAAGTATCATGTATATATATATATATATAATATTTTTTATTAAATAAATAATATTAGAGGCGGGTTGGCGGTTTGGGTTGGGTTGCGTTTTTCTAACCCAATTTCAACCCTTATAATTAACAGTTTGGCGGTTTGACGGTTCGACGGCTCGACAGTTTGGCGGGTTGGGTTTAATTGGGTTGTTAGCGGGTTGGGTTGGTCGGGTTGTGCGGGTTGACGGTTTTTTGTACACCCCTAATGTATGTTAGAGTGTTTATCGGTTGAAATACAATGAAATTAGATGGATACGATTCGATCCAATCATCCAATGAATGTTGCATTTTGTCATCCAAAACAATCTAATTAGCATCGAATATCCGATCCAATTCAATCTAATAGATGATTGTGTAACAACCCACTTTCAAAACATGCCAAAACAAGACATATAATATTAAATCGCCAAAACTTGGTCCAAGGTTCACACCATCAAAATTCAAAACTTTGGGTTTGCGGAACAACCCTAATTACAACTGAGAGTTTCTAATAACAAAAATGTAAAGGAAGTCCACTAATGCCAAGCCATGCCTGCTCTCACGCCTTCTCTTTACCACTAGAGGAACTGCCCTTAACCTGCTTACCTGAAAAGGGTTCAGTTTTGAAAATGCGAGGGTTAGACCACAAGGTCTAGTGAGGTCCCTCAGTTACAATCACACCACATTTATCATTTAAGACTTTGCGAAACATAAATCAATGTAAAGTTTGGCAAACAACATATGGGACACCCCCCCCCCCCCCCCATAAACATCACACTATAACATATGGGCCACACCCCCCATAAGCCTCATGCCATAACATATGGGACACACCCCCCATAGGCATCACACCATAACGTATGGGACACACCCCCCCATATACAGCACACCATGCATAAGTAATTTATATGCGACATTCATTAAGCGAACACACAAGTACAAGTAATTGAACAAGTACCATCAAGCTTTAGTTAGAAAAACTCACCTGATATGCTTACGTCCCTTTCCTACTCTGACCTGCACTTCCAAACGACCTGCCTGAGCGAAAGGATGAAAACGCATAAGCTGGCTGCATCACTTATCCGGACATATACACTCTCCGGACAACACCCTTTTCCGGACAACACACTCTCCGGACAACACCCTTTTCCGGACAACACGCTCTCCGGACGACACATCCTATCCAGACGTCTCCTATCCGGACAACTCCTATCCGATCAACTCCTATCCGGACAACTCCTATCCGGAAAACTCCTATCCGGACAACTCCTGTCCGGACACACACATCCGATTATCGGACACTTACCCGAAAATATTCATATGAACAACGTGTCCGGACGTCGGCCTGCTCCCTTTTTGGAGCTGAAATTAACTAAATAGTTCGAATCTCTCGGAACGAAGATTAGCAGCAATACCAAGGTCATTAACCTCAAAAATTCCTGGAATCCTAGCAACTCAATCACACTACAGGGCCCAAACTCTCCCATTTAGTCTCATAACCCACTTTCAACCCCAAAACCCCAAAATAACCATTCTGATAATCAAACCACAGATTCGAGATTAAATGAGAGTTTACCTGGTGATTTCTTGCTGCGAATTCGAATCCCAAACACACCCTGGCTTTAGATTTCCAAGCACCAAGCTTGTTAGGGTAGATGTTATGTTGATTTTAAGTTCAAGGGTTTATTTTGTATTTGTTTAAACTTAGTCCATAGTGAACGGGTCGTGGGCTTGTTACCACGGGCCCAACGTATTTAAAGTGCAATTAGCTTAGAAAATTAGCTAGTTGTCTCATTTAGCTTTTCTGCTTTACACTGTAATTCTCTCTAAATCAATAGCTAAGTGGGCAGCCTTTGTGAATCATATCAACTGTTCTTATTTGCTTATTCACAAACATAATCGTTGCACGGATCTGGATTCTACAATTGGTATCAGAGCAGACAGACGGATTCGATTCAAAGCTTCATTCTTTGATTTCTGGTTAGTTTGACTTTTACTCGTCTGACTATTCTTGAATTCTTGACTTTTTGATTCAGTCGAAATTGGTTGTTTTTGCTTATTGGGTTGTGTTAGCATTATCGTTATAAGTGTTTCTGCAAATTTTCACATCCTAATTCATTCGTTTGAGTGGTCAATTTAGCAATTTAAGATCAAAAGTTTTGGTAGTGTGCTTGACAAAGATTCAATTTTTTACCATCAAAACTTGTTGTTTTTGCATTGAAATCGATTGGATTAGTGTTATTTTTGTGTCTTGCATTGTTACTAATCTTCCAGGATCGATTTTGGGCAACCCTAATCGAAAAGTCGATCGATTTAAGCAAACAGCCGCAGAGTCCGGATAAAACAGCCGACTTTTCCGGACAACTTAAAGGTGTCCGGACGTTTGTGTGAAATTCATCCGGACAACTCCAATTCCATCCGGACTCCTCATTTTTCCGGGTAAGTTCTGCAATCCGGGTAAGTCACTATTCCTTATATTATCCGGGTAACATTTGTATCCGGAAACCCAGTGTTTCCGGACATATCTTATTCGGACAATCTATTTTACCCGGAAACTTCATTGCATCCGGACAACTCAAGTTATTCGGACTCTTCATCTTATCCGGACATCTTTTACCCGGACTCTTCAAGTTATCCGGACACGGTAACTTCGTTTTATTCGGAATCTCCTTGTACCCGGTAACTTGCTCTTCACCCGGTAAGCTCATTTTTCCGGATACCCTATCCGGAAACCACCCGGATTCCACAATCCGGGAGCTTTCTGAAACCTCAATTTTCAAATTTATCGAGAGCTTAATTGTTTAGAGAGAGATAGTTAGGATTTCCATTCCAATATTTGTAACTATCTTAATTCTTGAATGTGAGAGGGATGACAAGTTGAAATCATTAATCGTTCTTGTTATTTCTCATTGAATCGTTGTTACCTGATCAATAATGCCACAAATGCAGAACAAAAGCTTGAAATTACCTCAATAACTGAAAAGCTTAATGTTCAAATGAAATTAACTGAGAAGTATAAGTCTGAAAATGCTGATTTAAAAGACAAATGCAAAAATCTTTCATTAGCACCTAAAGACTTAAGGGCCAGATTATCTGATCTTCAACGTCAGTTTGATCAGTGCTTGAATGAGAAAGAATACATTACTTATCAATGCTCTTCTCTTCAAATTCAACACAAGGAGTACGTGGCTAAAATTCTAGATCTAGAAACCAAACTCCACAAACGGGGTCAAACTGATCAAACCATTTTTTTAAACAAACCCAAAGAGTTCACGTATTTTAACAAAGAATGGGGAATCGGATATGATAACCCACATTATTTGAAAAAAGGAAGATGGCATACACCCACCTTGTATGATTTTGCTTGTTTTGGGTTAGATAAAAAGTATCCGGAATATGCAACTAAATGGACTGGTCCTCTTGAACCAGAAAAGGAGGAGGAAACCGAGGAATACAAGCGCACACACAAACGAGGAATTCAACTCCCATTTTGCTATGAACCTTTAAACTATTCATACCAAAAGAAAAAAAAGTACCTTTCAAATGACTACTTCGACCCCTACAAGGTAGCAACACCCAAGGATTCCTCCAAGAAGGATGAGGATGTAGCACCAGTAACCAAGACCGAGACGGATGAGTTTAAACTCTATGTTCCACCTCTCATCTTGGAAGCAAAGATAGTCGAGTTGGAGGAGTCACTTGAAAAGGAAAAGTTGGTTTTTCAAAATGAGAAGAATGAGTTAATTAAGGATCTTGAGAAACTCAAATCTGAGAAAACCGATGGTATGTCAAGTGAGGAAAAGGAAAAATTTCAGTGGGAAATCAATACACTCTCATCCAAATTGTCTGAAATGACAAGAGAAACGATGAAAGAGCACCAGAGAAGTGTTCAACTCCAAAAACAGATTGACCTCCTCCAAGCTCAAAAACAGAATTCCCCTGATCTCTCTTCCAACTTATCTGACACATCGTCGTGTAAAGCTTTCATTGGAAATACCTTTTCTCAAGAAAGTAACATTTCTCAAGACGATTGTGTTAAAAGGAATTTAGACTCTGATTTTTCAAAAGCTTTCGCACCAAGTTCTCCTAAACACACAAACACAAAGTGTTCCTCGCCTTCCTTACCTGCTTTCGTTCCTGATACTCACATGATAGATTTCTCAGCATACATGAACTCCGAAGGTAACTGTGATGAAGAGTTTGATTCGTTTCCATTCGACAAACCTCTTCCAAGTCACACTGATTTTTCTCCCGTGGTCAATTCCCCGGTTAGTTCTTTAAAAGAAAGCTTTTCTAAAACAAAGTCCTCATCTGTGATCAAGATTTCCCAGTCAAAACCAACCTCGAAACCTGTTCCCAAAAGCCAATCACAGCCAAGGCAAGCTACCGGACCATTGACTGCCAACACTACTATTTCTCCAAGTCAATCAGATTTTTTGTCTCCAGTGGTTAATCGTCCGGTCAATTTTCTAAAGGGCGACTGTTCTCAACCTAAGACTCCGGTTGTGACCAAGATACTTCAAAATGTTTCCAATTCTCACAAACAGTCACAACCGAAGCAAAGGACCGAACGACCGACCACTAAGACTCCTGTTTCCTCAACAGTCACTGATCATTCTGTCCCTGCTGTTTCAGATAAACATGGTAGAGCTAATAAAGAAAAACCAAAGTGGCTAAAGAGGGATTATGTCAAGAAGGATGCGTCAAAGTCTTCCCCACCTGTTTTCATTTCTAGAATTGACAAAGACAATAATGCTTGGAATAATTGGAACTATTTTGATGTTTCTTTTCCTGTTAAAGTTAACTCTCTTCATCAATTGATTCAATTATCGCATGATTGTTTATGTTGTTCTAATTGTGGTTGGAATGATTTTGATGACATTCATAACAATGCTTGGTATGCGCCTTACTTTGTTGAAAACCTATTCCATAAGCGCAAACCCCAAAATAAAAGGCAACCACATCATTTCCAACAGGGTTTCAATCACACGGTTAAACCTCAGCGAGAGACCCGACCCATTCCTACACGGGCTGCTCCTACTGAAGTTAAACCGCCCAGGTGGAAATCTGCCCCAAAATCTGGTCCTCCAAAAGGTGTACATTCTGCACCCAAGAGGAAACAAGTGCCAAAACCAGTTCCCTTCAACGGTGTAAAATCTGCACCTAAAGGGAAGGCTGTGTCAAAGCAAATTTCCCCCGGCAGTGCCAATCCTAACCCCCAAGGACCCAAACAAATTTGGGTACCTAAACGTCACTAATCTTGTTTTGCAGAACGGTCATGTGTGGTACTTAGACTCTGGATGCTCCAAGCACATGACCGGACGAAGGGAGCTTCTCACGAATTACAAGGAAGAATACTGCGAAGACGTGAGATTTGGAAATAACGAGAGGTCGCCGATCGTGGGCTACGACGACATCGTACAAGACAAGATAACTATCAAGAAGGTATCCCACATCGCAGGATTAGGACACAACCTCTTCAGCATCGGTCAATTCTGCGATAAGGATCTCGAGGTCAGCTTTAAAGCCACACGATGTCGAATCCTCAACAACAACGGAGAAGAGCTACTGGTTGGGACTCGAAAGACCAATCTATACACCATCGACCTCGCGGCAATCCAAACCGACAAACCTGTCTGCCTCTTGTCTAAAGCCGATTATGACCAAGTTTGGCTCTGGCATAGACGTCTTTCGCACCTCAACTTTAGAAGTATCAATCAACTGGTGCTAGGCAAACATGTCAGAGGCGTGCCCCAACTTCCGTTTGTAAAGGACCGTCTCTGTGGAGCCTGCGAAAAGGGAAAGATGACTCGTGCATCACATCCGCCTAAGACAACTCCAAGCACGACCCAGACCCTCGAACTCATTCATATGGATTTGTGTGGTCCAATGCGTGTTCCAAGCATCAACAAACGCAAATACGTGCTCGTGATGGTGGACGACTACTCACGCTACACTTGGGTGATGTTCTTACGCTCGAAGGACGAAACTCCGGAGCTCATTATTGATCACCTGAAGACTGTCCAGCAGAACAAGCGTCAACACGTTCAGTCCATCAGAACTGACAACGGGACGGAGTTCAAGAATCAGAAGGTGGATGACTATCTGCAATCCGTGGGAATCACACACACTTTCTCAGCAGAACGTACTCCTCAACAAAACGGAGTGGTGGAAAGACGGAACCGTACCCTGGTTGAAGCTGCTCGAACAATGCTATCCCAGGCAAATCTACCGCTATATCTATGGGCTGAGGCGGTGTCTACAGCTTGCTACACGCAAAACCGCTCTATCCTTCTCAAGCGGTTCAACAAGACACCATACGAGATCATGAATAATCACGTTCCAACCGTCGGCTACTTCCATGCATTTGGATGCACTTGCTATGTACTAAACGACAAGGATGATCTCGGGAAATTCAGCCCCAAGGCGGATGAAGGAGTCTTTATTGGATACTCCATGCAGGCTAAGGCGTATCGCGTTTACAACAAACGGACCAAAACCGTTGTTGAAAGCATAAACGTGACATTCGACGAAGCCGCAGATTTGGCTTCTGAACACCTCAGTTTAGAACCCGGTTTAACTGGCGTGTTAGCTTCCGGACCTCCAAGTTCGGGATCTACACAAGCATTTGTAAATCCGAATCATGCATCTTCATCGAATGATAATCTTTCTGATTTAGATTTATTATTTGAATTCTTTTATGATGACACTGCTCATACTTCCACACATGTCTCAGCGCACCCGCGACTTGAAGCTGCTCGCAATGCGGATTCGGACGACTTAACTGGTCCGCCACCGTCTATGAGTACGCCGTCAACATCTGTGGAGACAACTCAACCATCCTCATCTGATACGAGTACACCTGGTAATGTCACCCCCCGAAGGAACCTATACTCTCAGAGATCGCTCCTAATGATTCGTCTTCTGCTACAACCGATGTTCAACCTCTGAACTCCTCGGAACCAGAGGTTGTTCAACCTTCGACGAATCCTCCCCCACTTCCTCCAAGGAACACGACTGCTACACTTGAACAAGTTCAAGACCTTCCATCTGGTGCTTATGTGGATCCGGACGCATCTCACTCTACCCAACGGCCGCTTCCGCACACCACCAAATGGACAAAGGCACACCCCCTGCATCAGATCATCGGTGATCCTTCCACTCCTGTACGTACACGAGGCGCTTCTGCCAACTTCTGCCTATTTTCTGGATTCTTAAGCAAGATCGAGCCGACGAACATTCGCGAAGCACTCGAAGATCCAGACTGGATCATAGCCATGCAAGAGGAGTTGAATCAATTCGAAGCTCTAAAGGTATGGCGACTGGTTCCACGTCCTACGCACAAGACGGTAATCGGCACCAAATGGATTTTTAAGAATAAGAAGGACGAAGACGGCATCGTTGTTCGCAACAAGGCGCGTCTTGTGGCCAAAGGATACCGACAACAATAGGGGATCGACTATGATGAGACCTATGCTCCGGTCGCTCGCATTGAAGCAATCCGTATGTTTCTCGCTTATGCAGCGCACAAGAACTTCACCGTCTTCCAGATGGATGTGAAGACAGCTTTTCTTTACGGTGACCTCCAAGAAGAAGTTTACGTGTCGCAACCCGACGGATTTGTGGATGACTCGAAGCCTGACCATGTCTACATCTTGGACAAAGCACTATACGGTTTAAAGCAGGCTCCGCGAGCATGGTACAACACCCTGTCAAAGTTCTTGTTAGAATCCGACTTCACACGAGGTACTATTGATTCTACTCTATTTATCAAGAACGAAAAGGGTCACATCATCTTAGTTCAAGTATATGTCGATGACATCATTTTTGGTTCTACTAATCCTTTATATGCAAAGAACTTTGCCAAACTCATGGGAAAAGTTTTTAAAATGAGTATGCTGTGTGAGATGAACTTTTTCCTTGGTCTTCAAGTTAAACAACTGTCGACCGGAATCTTCATAAACCAGTCCAAATACATTAGGGATATTCTTCGGAAATTCCAATTGGACCAGTCCACACCAATGAAAACTCCCATGGCAACCAATACAAAGCTAGACACCGATCCTAACGGAAAGGCTGTCAATGCCAAATTGTATCGGGGAATGATCGGTTCTTTAATGTACCTTACTGCCAGTAGACCAGACATAATGTTCTCGACATTTCTTTGCGCCCGTTATCAGTCCAACCCTAAAGAGTCTCATTACAATGCTGTTAAACGTATTTTTCGTTATTTACGTGGTACTGCTGATCTTGGCCTCTGGTACCCGAAAGAGACAAGTTTTGGACTTTCCGCTTACTCGGATGCGGATCACGCGGGATGCATGTTGGACCGCAAGAGTACTTCGGGACACATTCAATTCTTGGGAGATAGCCTGGTAAGTTGGGCATCGAAGAAACAACAATGCGTGTCTACGTCCACTACCGAAGCCGAGTACGTGGCCGCCGCGAGCTGTTGCTCTCAAGTCATCTGGATGAGAACACAACTCAAGGACTACGGGTTCACGTATGTCAAAGTCCCAATATACTGTGACTCCAAGAGCGCCATTGCAATTTCAAGTAACCCGGTCCAACACACAAAGACGAAGCACATCGACGTTCGGTATCATTTCATTAAAGATCACGTCGAAAAAGGTACCGTCGAGCTCTACTTCATCAATACAAAACATCAGTTAGCAGACCTCTTTACCAAAGCCTTGGACGAAAAACGTTTTAAAACTCTTGTGTTCAAGCTCGGTATGCTAAATCTGAAGACTTAATCCGACTGTGTACCTTTACAAGTTCCATACCTCTACGAGTAACTGTCCACTCATCATCCGGAGTTAACACTCTTGATGATTGAGCATACACTTCCTCGCACTGGTATTCTACTTGCCTCGGTAACTTAGTTAGATTTAGTCTCTGTATTTTTAGGTAGATTTCGTCTGTTTCTCTGGTTAACTCTTTCTTCGTGTGTTTCTTTTACTTCATACCATCGTTTGTTTTGATTACTTCATTATCTCTGTGCTTTCATCCTTTGCCATTGTGTTCAGGGGGAGCACACTGCGACATCAGGTAAGTTTACTCATACTTTGAGGGGGAGCATCACACACATTTTTTCCTTACGTATCAAAAGTTTTTGTGTGTGTGGGCACTCCTAATTTGGTCATCACTTGAGGGGGAGCGACACCGGTATTCTCTCAAAAGCCTAAAGCTTTGTGTGTCGGACCCCTCCATTGCACCCTACTACACGATTCGAGGGGGAGCAATGGCATTCCCATGCTCAGTTTGAGGGGGAGCGAGATAAAGATCTCTTAAAGGATTCCGTTTTCTGAAAATTCCCGGAAAAGGACACACCAGAGTTATCCGGACAGTATCCGGATTCCCTTGTTATCCGGACAGTATCCGGATTCTCTTAATTATCCGGACCGTATCCGGACCGGGTATATCCGGGTCGGTCATGAACCCGGACAACACCCGGGCTATATAAGTCGTCCGGGCCCCTTGTCCTCTGCCCATCCGGATTTCTTCATCTAAAACCCTAAACCCACGCTCTCTCTCTCTCTCTCGCTCGGCCTCTCATCTATCTCTCGATTCACAGTGTTATCAGCCTCTTCCTTCAGGTATGTTGCTCGCACTTAACTATTAGTTACATATACGCACATTTCTCACACATCGCACCACAAATCGAACCCTGAGGGGATCGATTTCTCAGTCCCGAACCCCAATGGGTCTGTTCGACGGATTCGCGTACACAGCTGGGATTCACGAGTTGTCCCCACTCCAATAAGCCCCTAGTCACTTCTGGGCATCCATTCCGCACCTTCACACTGGCTTGGGATCCCCTGGTGATCCATGTGGAGAAATCCGTTTGCGTCCGGACACATTCATCGTGTCCGGACACATTCAAACACCATGCAGTTTTAACCGGACACCTTCAATTGTCATGCATATCCATCCGGACAACATCAAACTCCCAGAAACCTAGTTGTCCGGAAACCTTAGGGTTTCCGGTAAGTTCAACTATCGGATAGTGTGATGTCCGGACTCCCATCTTATCCGGTAAACTCAGGTATCCGGGCACCTTTGTCCGGATAATCCCTTTGTATCCGGACACTTGCATATGCTTATCCGGACAACCCTGTTATCCGGACTCTTTGAGTTGTCCGGACTCCCTGTCTTTTTATCCGGATTCCCCTGCTGTTGTGTTCATTCGGTACCTGTTTTCTTACTACCCGTCCTCGATCTGTCTCAGATTGAGCCATTCAACGCAAAGGTACGCACCGACACTTGTTCTTCTGTTTAAGTTCCTAACTGTGTACCATTTTGACAGATTTTTTCATGGCGGAACAACAACATCCGGAAGACCAAATTCCTCAGGAGGAGGAAATCATCGACGAAGTCGCAGATGCTGCCTTGGTTGATCCTGACCATGGCATCGAGTTGGAGGCCAACAATCATTACTTGGACCCGGCGCTGTTCAGACCTAACCCGCAACATCAGGTCATTCTAGACATTCTGATGCGCCATCCCATCCGCGAGGCACTCACTCGCACCGCCGACGTTCCTTTGATCTACGTTCTACAAGTCTGGCTGACGGCACAAGTCCGTACGATTGGAAACACACAGACCATCAAGGCGCAGATTGACAACCACCCATTTACTCTGACGCCCGACTCCTTTCGCAGACTACTGTCTCTACCGGAAGCCACTACCAACAACCATGAACGGTACGATCCTGCCATTAACGATGCCACACTTTGCGCACAAATGCGTGCCCTTGGTTACAACTCCGACCTTCAAAGACCATCTGTCTTCAATCGCAAGTTCTTGGCGCCAATTTGGTACACGCTCTTCACCATACTCAACCGCTGCCTATCCGCCCGATGGAAAGGTATTGATCAATGTACCGGCGACTTTCTGCGACTTGTTCACGCCGTGTGCTACCACCGCCACGTCGACTTCGCCATGATAATCTGGCGTGAACTTGTGACAACCATTCGACACATCGGCGGAACCAAACAGAAAAAGTTCCTTCCATACCCGCGTTTCCTATCGCTTGCCGTTCGTCAGCACATGGATGCGAATCCATCCATTCCGAGACGTATTACACATCCGGTATGCCCCATCCGACACCTCCAATTCATGGTCATCCGCAACCCATCCGATGCGGTCGCCTCGCCCATTCCTGCCGCCCTACTAGCCATCGCCGATCCCGCTGCACCAGGGGTAGTTGCTTATAGGGGAGAGTTAGGAATTCCCATGGTCCAGCCAGAGCTGGAGGGACCTGCCCAGGGAAATAGGCCTGAGGGACGTGAGGGTCCTAGGACGAGAGGAGGAAGGGCCCGACAAGCGGGTGCTGTCGGGCGGGGAACGTTAGTTGTGAGAGGAAGGGGACCGAGAGTAGGTGGTGCAGTGGAATCGCGACCCGGTTCCAGCTCAGCCCAAGCCGGTCAATCCTCCAGACCAATTCTACATCACTCGACCGAGCCTTACATCACCGAACCCCCGTCACCATCTCATGATGTTGAAGACGTGGAATCTGACTCCACGGACTCCGATACCGACCGAAACATACGCCTGAGACAAATACCTCACTGTATCGGACCCAACCCTGATTTTACCGTTGGCATCCCACTTAGATCACCTCCATATACTAGAACCGGACCTATCACTAGGACATCTGAGGGAGAAAACGTAGAGGAGTTAGCTCATGCGAGACGGAGAGAACTGCGTTCAAAGTTGAGCCAGGAAAGAACGAGCCGTAAAGATAAAGAGGCTCATGAGCGACCCCAGCCGAGTGAAATCCGGGTAGCCACATCTGCTATCCCGTCTCGTTTGTTGGGACGGGGTATTGAAGAAGCCTCCGTGGACCCAGCGGAGCAATTGCACGAACCCCTCATCCACTCATCCGTCTCTCGACAGACGGATGTTTCAATATCACACGGGGAACAAGCACAACTTCCACCGGCCTCTCATTCGGAGAGTGTTGGTGTTGAAATAAGAGACCAGCAGCCCCCGGTCTCGCCTTCATTTCGTGCACCATCGAGTCTAGAGCCACTTGAAATAGATCATTCTTTGGCTAGGATACTTGAAGAGGTACAACACCAAGTCGAGGCTCTTAGTGACCCGACCGGAACGTCTATAGTGTCTCCGACTGACGGAACACGAGGATTGGACGGAAATCCTACCACAGCCAATATCACGCCATTTGTGAACGTAGGTGGCTCTGCCTCTAAGGTAGATGCCTCAACGGGTACTCTAAGTGAGCCCGACGTTAATTTACCCGACTTTGTGTCAAAAGGGTCTCTGGACAGCACCCTTGAGGCTGTCCAACAGGTTATGGAGCACAAAATGCAAGAACATGTAGCCGCTGAACTTGCCAAAGCGATGCGTGCCATCAAAGGAAAGGGCCCCATCGTCGACACTGACACCGCCTCTGTGCCTCCACCGACTCAACCGCAACCTACTTACTCGGTGGACACCCTGAAGACGATGCTCTTAGCCCAACTTCTCCAGGAATCCGACACAACCGCATCTGCCGAAGCAGACCTGATCTCCGTTCTCCGATCACAGGTCACTGCTCCATCTTCGTCCATCACGTCACGCCTTGACGCCATTGACTCGACCCTCAACGACTACAACAAAGTGCTTGCCACGCTGTCTGAGAGGGTCCGCTCACTAGAAGACACTTGTAAGAGTCAAGCCGGCGGTCTCAAACGCAAGCACGGTGACCAGGATGATCCTGATCACCGTGAGGGGGAGAAGCGTCTACGCCAAACCGAGACCGTCCAGATCGTGACTGCCGAAACTACAACAGTGGTTCAACAGGAACCCCCAACTGCGGCAACTTCAACAGCAACACCCGAAGCCGAGTTGCCATTAGCACAGATGGTCATCGACATGGATATTTCAGATGACGAAGCCCCAACGGTTGAAAAGCCCGAGGGTACAACACAGGAATTGGTCGCACAAGAACCATCAGACATGCCAATGCTCACCATGATTGATCCTGCATGTGAAACCAACCCGGAAACCGAAGACGCATGGTACGAAAAGCTGCCAGAGCCGTAAACTTCGAGGTAAACTTGGTGTTTCCCACTGATGAAGACGACAACGTTGATTACGACCAGTTTCTGCTTCAGAATCTCTATGGTACGCCTCCCGTTCACTCGACTCAACCCGCTACGACTTCAGATCAACCCGAAAGCTCAAATGCAGAAATCCCGACATCTCCTCAGCAAACGACAGCTCCTGATCTTCCTCCCCCTCCTCAGCATCAAAACCGTTGGGAGAAGATCAAGGTCCTCATTCCTCATCTGGAGGAATCTCTGAAGAAGCTGTTTGTTCACCGAATTCGCCCGATCGAGCCGACCTTCTGTCTTGGCATCTACAGTCCTGATCCAGCACGCCAACTCCGATACGTAGAAGCCATGAAGCGGTGTCTCCCGAGAGACCAGGTTCGAACCAAACATAAAATTTCAGAGGTGCTAAAGATTCAGTCAAACCGAATTATGAAGATCGTCTTTCCCGTGTTCACTGTTCGACGTGAAGACGGAAAAGAATGGATTTTTTCTGAAGCTGACTTTAAGCATCTCCATCCGTTCGACCTCCTGGTTATTCTGAGAGATCTTCGCACCAGAACCATCCGACCGCTTGCTGTAACAAAGGCACTCGAAGCGGTTCGTCGATTCCTCGTCCGTTCTATTATGATCTCTTATCTTACGGACTTTCAAATGCCAATCGAGAACCGAGCGAAGAAGGTAAATCTGCTCAAACCGAATCTGAAAGCTCCTGAACTGTCAATGTATCCCGAGAATGCAATGCTGCTTCAACCGGAATTTGGGATCGTCTTCCTCAATGCTCAGAAAGAAAAGAAGTTTATGAGGTTCAGTCAGGTAGATCGATTTTGCGACGGCACACTGCTCAAAGTTCAAGACGCTCTTCGGAAGAACATCAAGCACGAATCCGAAAATCCAAAGGTATCCTATGTACCCAATCTGAATGAAAGAACTGCTCAGACTGCTTTGGGGATGGTTGAAGAACGTCTCGACTACCGCCGCGCCATCAGATTCTTTGAGGTTCACTTCGCGTTGCGCAAACGCTATGTCTACAACTGGCAAGAGATAGAGCGCGAACTCGAACTTCAAATCAAAGGGGGAGATTGTTAGGGTAGAATTTATGTTGATTTTAAGTTCAAGGGTTTATTTTGTATTTGTTTAAACTTAGTCCATAGTGAACGGGCCGTGGGCTTGTTACTACGGGCCCAACGTATTTAAAGTGCAATTAGCTTAGAAAATTAGCTAGTTGTCTCATTTAGCTTTTCTGCTTTACACTGTAATTCTCTCTAAATCAATAGCTAAGTGGGCAGCCTTTGTGAATCATATCAACTGTTCTTATTTGCTTATTTACAAACATAATCGTTGCACGGATCTGGATTCTACAAAGCTCCTTCTTCTCCAAAATCCACAAGAGCTCCAAACCCTTCTCCCTTCTCTTTCTCCAAAACACAGCCGTCACACACACTGATTCAGCCAAAAATGGAATGTTTCTAGGGTTTTGTGTCCAATATACACCTTGACCCATATTTACAAAATGCACCCCTCAACTTCCATTTTATTGAATTCCACCACAAGACTTGGAACCCTCCCTTTTTTGGACACGGTTACTACAACACTCCCTCCTCAAAAGAATTCCGTCCCCGGAATTCCATTCTCGAAAAGGTGGGGGTACCTGGACATCATGTCCGATTCCAGTTCCCACGTAGCCTCTCTTCCTTTATGATATTTCCACTGGACTTTAACCAGACGAACCTCCTTAATCCTTGTTTTCCGAATCTTACTGTCCACAATCTCTATTGGTTCTTCTTCGTACCTCAATTTCTCGTCTATACGGACATCTTCCAACGGGATAGCCACATCAGCCTCGGCCAAACATTTCTTCAGGTTTTACACATGAAACGTCGAGTGAATTCTACTCAACGCTTCCGGCAATTCCAACATGTACGCCACCTCTCCCACCCGTTTGGTGATGGCGAAAGGTCCCACATACCTCGGCTTTAGCTTCCCCCTTTTTCCAAATCGGACAACTCCCTTCCACGGAGATACCTTGAGCATCACTTTATCCCCTTCCCTGAACTCAATTGGTTTTCTTCTTTTATTCGCGTACGCTCTTTGACGATCCTGAGCCACCTTCAATCTTTCCCTGATCACACTGATCTTATCGGCAGTTAGTTGCACGATTTCTGGTCCTGCCAACTGCTTTTCTCCCACTTCATTCCAACACAACGGCGTCCTACATTTACGCCCATACAATGCTTCAAACGGAGCCGCTTGAAGACTGGCGTGATAGCTGTTGTTATACGAGAACTCGATCAACGGTAGGTGGGATTCCCACGAACCCTTGAAATCCATAACACATGCACGCAACATGTCCTCCAAGGTCTGGATAGTCCTCTCGCTTTGTCCATCCGTCTGAGGGTGATAGGCGGTGCTCAAACAAAGCCGCGTGCCTAACTCCCTTTGTAGACTCTTCCAAAACGACGACGTGAAGCGACTATCACGATCGGAGACAATGGACGACGGCACTCCATGCCTCGTCACTATCTCATTGACGTACAATCTGGCCAACCTCTCCAACGAGTCGCTCTCCCGAATAGGTAGAAAGTGAGCCGACTTGGTGAGACGGTCAACTACCACCCATATGGCATCATGCCCCTTCGGGGTCCTTGGTAACTTTGTTACAAAGTCCATGGTAATACAGTCCCACTTTCACACCGGTATCTCTAAAGGCTGCATTTCTCCATACGGCCTTTGGTGCTCTGCCTTGACCTTCAAACAGGTTACACAACACTCCACAAAGTGTGCGACATCTCTCTTCAACCCCGGCCACCAATAAAGTTGCCTCAGGTCTCGGTACATCTTATTCGTCCCCGGATGGACCGAATATCGCGACTTATGTGCTTCTAATAATATTCGATCACGCAAACCTCCCAACTTAGGAACCCACACCCGGTCCTCAAAACACTTCACCCCACTCTTGCTACACTTTAAGGATGTCACATAGCCGACGATCCTCTCACCTTTCCACTTTCCTTCCACTAGAGCTTCCTCTTGAAACTTCTTGATCTCGTCCAGCAGGTTAGGAACCACATCTACTCGAAAGGCCACCACTTTCGTCGCTTCTCTCCTTTCTTTCCGACTCAAGGCGTCGGCCACGACATTCGCTTTACCTGGATGGTAAAGGATCTCGCAATCATAATCACTCAACAGCTCCACCCAACGACGCTGTCTCATATTCAGCTCCTTTTGATCAAACAAATGCTGGAGACTCTTATGATCATAGTAAATCTGACACTTGACCCCGTACAAGTAGTGTCTCCAAATCTTTAGCGCGAAAATCACCGCCGCTAACTCCATATCATGCGTAGGATAACTCTTCTCGTGCTCTTTCAACCGACGGGACGCATAGGCAATCACCTTTCAGTCTTGCATCAGAACGCACCCTAGCCCCAACCTGGACGCATCACTGTAGATTACAAATCCTTCGGTTCCATTAGGCAAGGATAGAACCGGAGCACTACTCAACTTGTCTTTCAATTTGCTGAATGCTTCCTCCTGGGCCTTTGTCCATTCAAACTTAGAATTCTTCTTGGTTAAAGCAGTCAACGGCGTAGCTATCCGAGAAAAGTCCTGAATGAACTTCCGGTAGTAGCCTGCTAACCCAAGAAAACTCCTCACCTCGGATGGCGATCTTGGGGTTTCCCACCCTCTAATGGCCTCCACCTTGGCCGGGTCTACCTTGACACCATCTTCCGACACCACGTGTCCTAAGAATTGAACTTCTTTGAGCTAAAACTCACACTTAGAGAATTTTGCAAACAACTTCTCTCACCGCAACAGATCCAACACCAAGCGGAGATGTTCCTTGTGCTCACTCCAAGATTTGGAATAAATGAGGATGTCGTCGATGAACACAATTACACATTTGTCTAACAGCGCACTGCACACCCGATTCCTCAGATCCATGAATACCGCCGGAGCATTAGTCAACCCAAAGGGCATGACCAGGAATTCATAGTGTCCGTACCTTGTGCGAAAAGCCGTCTTCGGCACATCCTCATTCCTTACTTTCAACTGATGATAGCCAGACCTCAAGTCTATCTTCGAGAAGAATTTCGCCCCTTGCAACTGATCAAACAAATCATCGATCCTCGGAAGCGGATACTTATTCTTGATCGTTACCTTGTTGAGCTCACGATAATCAATGCACATTCGCATCGATCCATCTTTCTTCTTGACGAACAGCACCGGCGCTCCCCAGGGTGATGAACTAGGGCGTATGAACCCCTTGTCCAACAACTCCTGCAACTACGTCATCATTTCCTTCATCTCTGCCGGCGCCAACCGATACGGCGCACGCGCTATCGGTGCCGCGCCGGGCATCAAATCAATTCTAAACTCGACCTGGCGATCTGGGGGTAAACCCGTCAGGTCATCCGGAAATACCTCCGGAAACTCACTCACCACAGGGACGTCCTCCAATCCCTTCTTCTCCTTCTTGGCGTCTAATACATACGCTAGAAAACCCTGACACCCCTTTTCTAAACAATGCCTCGCCTTCATTACTGTGATAAGGCAGGACTTACGTTCCCGCCTATCCCCGTAGATCACTACTTCGGACTTATCCGGCAAGGCGATACGAATCATCTTCTTATTGCACACGATGTTAGCATCATTACTAGCCAACCAATCCATCCCCACCACGACATCAAATTCTCCCATACCCATTGGGTATAAACGCAAGGGAAAAGTATGACCCTCTACTTCTATACTACACCCCTCGAACACCTCCCGCACCATGACACATATGTCATCTGCAATCTCAACCTCAATACCACACTCTAACTGCTTAGGCGTCACAGACAGACACCGAGCAAAGGTCGGCGATACAAACGAACGGTTTACACCCGAATCAAACAACACTTTAGCAAGCTTTGAATTAACCAGAAAAGTACCTGATACCACGTCGGGCTCATCAATCCCTTCCGCTGACATGTGAAAAGCTCTAGCCCTCACTCGGCCTGGTTCCACTTTCTTTTCTCCACCTCTTCCTCCTTGACCCCCTCCAGAACCACCAGAAGATCCATTCCTCAATTGCGGGCAATCAGGTTTGATATGATCTGGAGAGCCACACTGATAACACGTTCTCGGGCTAGAACATTCCTGCACTATGTGCCCCAGTTTTCCACACTTATAACAACCATCAGGTTCATAGCAATCTCCACGGTGCACTTTGTTACACTTCCCACACGGTTTGTCACTGAACCTCGGTCCCCCCCCCTCGCAACTCGGGTCTAGAGGTCTTGGATCTCTTCACATCCTGAACGGGTCCATCCCACCTCCTCTTATCCACACTCCTTTCTGACAACTGTCGGTTCTTTTCCTTCTCAGTTAACTCTGCCACATCGACCGCCGCTTGAAACGTCGCGGGGCCACGGTTCTGCACTAGCTCCCTTATACTGCTCTTCAGACCCCACACATACCTTTCAACTCGTCATTCCTCAGTAGGTACATATACTTCAGCGAAACGTGCCTTTTCAATGAACTTAGAAGTGTATTCTTGCACAGACATCGACCCCTGTTCAAGTCCCATAAACTCCTCTTCCAATCTCTTTCTTGCCGCCAACGGGCAAAACTGGGCTTGGAACCTTCTAGTGAAAGTTTCCCACGATGTCGTCTTTGCCACTTCCGAACCTTTACCTCATGTTTCCACATCCCACCAAAAGATAGCATTTGCCTTCAGCATTGACATGGCAAACAACACCTTATCTCCTTCATCACACTTACTTGTGTCAAACGCCAGCTCCATTTCCTGAACCCACCTCATTGCCAAAACTGGGTCACGTTCCCCACTGAAAGATGGAGGCTTGCAAGACACAAAGGTTTTGAAGGTATAACCCTTTACCGACTTTAACTCTCCCGCCACAAAAGGGATCACGTGAGAGTGACTTCCCATCTCAGCTATAGGTGACTTGGATGCCTCCGTCTCAGATTCTTTCACACTATCAGTCCGCCTTTCCGATGTCGACCCAGTACGATGCTTCAACAAAGCCTGCAAAGTTTCTTGTAGTTTACCCATTTCAGCAGTAAACTTTTCTTCCGTCACAAAAGCCTGATTGCGGTCCGGACTCGGACTCCCTCTCTCTGAAACGGTACTCTCAGATTGGGTCGGCTTGTACACTTTCGGCGCTCCCGCACTCTTAGCCCGACGGACGGTCGGCGCCTTTTTCTTACCTCTGGTCACCATCCCGGTTCCCCCAGTCTGGGTGGCAGCTCGTCGGGGTGCTCTTCCCCGACCCCTTCCACGACCTCCGCCTCTCCCGCGGGTAGCCGGTTGTCTCGGAGAATCCACCGATCCACCCTCCAAAATCTCCTCCACGCGGATTTCCCTCGCTGAAGGCACAGTTTCCACAAACGGCACAGACTTACTCCTCAAACTTCGTTCTGACATTTTCAACTACTGAAACATTACACAAAAATATAGATTAACAACCGCCCCAAAACAACAAGGCAAGGGTGATCCCCGTCATGTACCTGTAAATTCACAATTACACTGGCCAGGTGTAATCCCGAACTTATCTTACATGATAGTTTTCACCACCTTACTATGCACGCATCCCAGTGAGGTCTCCCTAGGCCTTCCTATTCTCAGTTGTACTCTACAGTTTAAGTTAGGCCCATCCGGTCACCTAAATCCCTTAAACTACGGCTCTGATACCAACTGTAACAACCCACTTTCAAAACATGCCAAAACAAGACATATAATATTAAATCGCCAAAACTTGGCCCAAGGTTCACACCATCAAAATTCAAAACTTTGGGTTTGCGGAACAACCCTAATTACAACTGAGAGTTTCTAATAACAAAAATGTAAAGGAAGTCCATTAATGCCAAGCCATGCCTGCTCTCACGCCTTCTCTTTACCACTAGAGGAACTGCCCTTAACCTGCTTACCTGAAAAGGGTTCAGTTTTGAAAATGTGAGGGTTAGACCAAAAGGTCTAGTGAGGTCCCTCAGTTACAATCACACCACATTTATCATTTAAGACTTTGCGAAACATAAATCAATGTAAAGTTTGGCAAACAACATATGGGACACCCCCCCATAAACATCACACTATAACATATGGGCCACACCCCCATAAGCCTCATGCCATAACATATGGGACACCCCCCCATAGGCATCACACCATAACGTATGGGACACACCCCCCATATACAGCACACCATGCATAAGTAATTTATATGCGACATTCATTAAGCGAACACACAAGTACAAGTAATTGAACAAGTACCATCAAGCTTTAGTTAGAAAAACTCACCTGATATGCTTACGTCCCTTTCCTACTCTGACCTGCACTTCCAAACGACCTACCTGAGCGAAAGGATGAAAACGCATAAGTTGGATGCATCACTTATCCGGACATATACACTCTCCGGACAACACCCTTTTCCGGACAACACGCTCTCCGGACGACACATCCTATCCGGACGTCTCCTATCCGGACGTCTCCTATCCGGACAACTCCTATCCGATCAACTCCTATCCGGACAACTCCTATCCGGACAACTCCTGTCCGGACACACACATCCGATTATCGGACACTTACCCGGAAATATTCATATGAACAACGTGTCCGGACGTCAGGGAGTTTTCCGGACGTCGGCCTGCTCCCTTTTTGGAGCTGAAATTAACTAAATAGTTCGAATCTCTCAGAACGAAGATTAGCAACAATACCAAGGTCATTAACCTCAAAAATTCCTGGAATCCTAGCAACTCAATCACACTACAGGGCCCAAACTCTCCCATTTAGTCTCATAACCCACTTTCAACCCCAAAACCCCAAAATAACCATTCTGATAATCAAACCACAAATTCGAGATTAAATGAGAGTTTACCTGGTGATTTCTTGCTGCGAATTCGAATCCCAAACACACCCTGGCTTTAGATTTCCAAGCACCAAGCTCCTTCTTCTCCAAAATCCACAAGAGCTCCAAACCCTTCTCCCTTCTCTTTCTCCAAAACACAGCCGTCACACACACTGATTCAGCCAAAAATGGAATGTTTCTAGGGTTTTGTGTCCAATATACACCTTGACCCATATTTACAAAATACACCCCTCAACTTCCATTTTATTAAATTCCACCACAAGACTTGGAACCCTCCCTTTTTTGGACACGGTTACTACAGATTGGATTAGATTGGTTCCATCAATTGGATATTACTATTGGTTATCCATTTGATCGAATCTGATCCATCTATTATTTTGATACAACTTTAAGTAATTAATCAACCATTTCAATTGATTATTTATATATTTTGTTAATTTATTAAAAACCACTTACTTACAAGTAACAACTATAAAACAATATCATAAACATGTTAATAAATATATATATACCTATTAACGGGATGAGTAATTGAATGGTAGTTGGATGCTAATTGTATGGTCATTGTATTGGGTCGGTTTGCTTTTTTGGATTGTCATCCAGGGACTGTCCAATCCAAATTGGATATTGAAATTTTGGAATGATTCGATCCAATTACAATTAGATATTCAGTTTTAGATAGCCGGTTCTAATTGAACTGACTCCTTTAAATTGGATCGAATGACTTTTTCAAACATCCTTAAATTATATGCTTATATGTTTTTAGAAATAGATGAACCATATTTGTTCTCTAGAAAAGAGTATTTGACATCGTAAAATGATGCATGTTGGCCTTAAGTGAAACCATAATTTTTAAATTAAAATTATTTAGAATTTATGTTAATGGAAATTAAGATTTGTGAGTGTAACGTCCCAAAAACTGAAATTCATAAATCATAAAAACAAGCCTAAATAGGGGGTTCCAACATCAAATGAACATAAACATTTTCAAAATTAACGCAACGAATATGCATCCACGACCGAGATGTCTATTCTACAGCAATACTAAATCTATATCGTCGTCTCTAAGCCTTCAAACTTTCTCCTTCCCTTTGGAAGACACACCACCAACTCTCTGACTGAAAATGGTTTTAGTTTTGAAAAACGAGGGTCAGACCATGAGGCCTAGTGAATTCTCTCCCAAACAATTTTATATAAAGCAACGATCAAATCCTCCATAAAGCCCATCGAGCAATTCAACATCACACAGGGGTATTTGAACAGTGTTCACAGGCAATCCCTACCTCACGGTAGTATCCACGATCTGGACCCAAACCGACTCCCCTTTCGCCTACTGGCCCAAACAGACTCCCCATTCCCAAATATACAGGAAACATATTCCATGCATACGGGTGTATAAATCAACTCCCAAGGGATATATGGAATCCCAAGGTACACTAATCCCACTATGCAACCCGACTCCAAAACAACATGCCAAGTAATGAATAATATCGTGTAAACAATGCATGTGCATTTATAAAGCTTTCATGCGTGATCAACATTCTCATAAGTGTAAATCATGTGATGGTGTTGAAAACCAAATTCAGTTAATGAAACTTAAGTAAAACATTTCGCTTGCATCAAAAGAGTTAAGGGAACTCACCTGAACTTTAGCAATCCGACACACACCCCAAATCCCACTTCCGATCAAACCGAACACCTGAATTGGGTGCCATAAGAATGGTGTTAAACCCTCTAACTAAGCCTCAAAACCATCCCTATTAAACTTTAAGACACCCCCAAACGACCCCTTAATCCTAGCCTCAAACGAGAATCGAAGCAAAATTGGGTTTCAGGGTGGCAGTGCTTGGCGCGACTTTTGGCGCACCCTTATTCGCGCCATAAGTCGCGCGGGAGACTGGTCCGACCCTTGCACGACTTTTCTCCAAATCCTTAAGGATTTCACACACCCAAACCTCCCCAAATCAGATTCAATCCTTCCAAATTGATAGTTTTGATACCTTAAGCATTAAGAACCAGAAACTAACATCAAAAAACTACATTTAATCCCACCAATCTAATGATTCATTCTTTATCACCCAAAACTCCAAATCCTTGACATAACCAAAACCACCTTTGAAATGGTGATGGTTTCTTAATAGAAAGCAATAAACCAACAAGAACACCATCTAACATCCTATTTCGAATAAATTTGAACCAAATTACCAAAATGGGTTACTCATTAGAACCCCTAAACACATCCCCAACCAAAACCAAGAAATGAGATGAAGAAGGTGAAGGTTTACCTTGAAGAAGAAAAAGAAGCTCTAGCCTCGAATTCCCCCTTGCACCAAGCTCCAAGTGAAGAATCAAATTTTCTTTCTCTCCAAGTCTCTAAAACCTCCACACTAACATCATACCAAGAACAAGGGTTTTTGGAGGGTTTTATTCCTCTGGAATTGATCATAAGTCCCTGAAGTTTCACCTATCACACTCTAGCCCCTAACTTCCAAAGTAGCCAGATTTGTGGACAAGGGTTATTACAGTGAGCTATTGAGTTCGTATAAATGGGATCAAATTTGTGACAACTTATTTCCCATCGAGAAAAAGTGGGATTTGTTAACTTTTTTTTTTCAATTGTAAAAAATTGTATTGTGGGCTACCGGAATTTTTATTATGATTTATAATTCAATTAGAAATTATTGGTATAGTTTATTGCTTTTGGGCGTGGGATGTTACAAATTATATCAAATCATTTTTTATCTCGTCGGGATGGGGCAAACCTCATCGAGGACGATTCGTCCCTAAATGGGCGTTTGTAACATTTTAGGCACATCTCGTATCACCTATTACCAAGAAGAATGTTGGATAAACATGATGAAGACTTCGGGTATTTTAAGTGGGGTGAGGTTGTGACAACCCATTTCACTTTGATAGAAAATAAGATCCGTGAGCACATCATGAAACTGATCAAGTAGTGACAACCAATAACTTATATCATGGCATTTTAGTTGATTTGATGGTCAATCCGTTGCTTTAGGTTTTAGGGTGTTTCAATATCAACATCAAAATAACATACTACACCAAAAATGACATCTAAGAAGGAATTTTTTCGCCCTAAAAGCCTTTAAAAGTTTCTTCTATTAAAGGTTTTGGTAATGCTTTTTTAGGAGTTCAGTTTTAAACATATACAAAAGTGTTTTAAAAGATGTGTTATACGAGAACGTTTTAAAAGTTGTGTTATGTGTGTGTGTGTGTGTGTGTGTATAGTGAGGGGTTCAAATAAGAAGACTAAATACCGTGAAAATTTAAGAAAGGAAGGTTAAACAAAGGTTCATGCTTCATATGTGAATTATTGAAAAAATTAATATGAAGATGCATATGTTAACCCATATGAATAATCTGTAACGTCGGTTAACATATGCAATTTCAAATTGATTTTTTGGGTTTTTTTCAATGATTCATATATGAACCTTTCTTTAACTTTTCATTCTTACATTCTCACGATTTTAGCCTTTAAAATAATGGGAAATGTAGAATACCTCGTGATCGTCAATCAAGATCGCACACGAAATGTAGGAACACCTCTGGTCTTTTCTGAAGGAAGGACATTTTATTAATATTCATTGTTTTTCATGTTGTAATTGTGAGGTATGTTAAGTTATGAACTTGCCATCGTGCTCTAACTTTTAATCGATATCAATGTTAGGCCATCAGTACCCCATGGAAAGAATCTTTCAAATATTCCACTCCACATCAGCGCCACATCAGCTTTTCTCTCATCCCTCACTCAATCCCTAACAATCCCTAAACACCCTTACCCCATTCCCTAACCCACTCCCTCTCATTTCTCACCTGGGACCCACCTCTCCTCCTCACATTTTCTTCGGGATGAAACGGGATGGGGAACCCGCATCCCATCCCGCACCGCTGATCCCGCTCCTCCCGTATCCCATCCCCGCTGAACCCGCATCCCATCCCGAGCTCATCCTGAGCCGGGTACGGATGGCCTTACCTTGATACTGATATTATTTCATTTTGTTTTTGTTAAACAATATTTCAGATGTTTAGCCGATAGAACATTTTTAAAAAGGTACATGTTAACTCATTTTTAATACAAACTTGATTCCATATAAATCATTACCATTTTTCTAAAAGGGTAGTTCTAGTGAGAAGCCGAGGTTAACGTGAGAAATTGATTATCAACTGTTGGATGCGAAATGAACACACATTAAGATGAGATGTATCTCGGCCCTTCCAAGACGCAATTCATGGAAGAACATTTGATTAAAAGTGATCAATGGTTCAGATTCATTTCTCACGTTTATCATGTTAACCTCATCCTTTTCACAAGATTCTTTGCCTTTTCTGAAATTCTTATAAACAGTCATTATGTGATATGTATTTAAGTAAAAAAAACCAATAATACTAATAATAACAGTGAATAAGAATTCACATTATCAATATATTCATATCTAAAATGCATTGTACTTTTTTAATGCGTTTTATAAAAAATAGTTAAAAAATCTAGATTAATTTTAAAAGTCTTCAATAAAAAATAGTTAAAAAAATCTTCAATAACTTTACATTAGGGAACTTTACATGATTTAAACAGGGAACATATGAGTAGAATCCTCAAAGAACTAAAGCTATATATGTGTGTTTGAAATGGACTTGTGTGGCAAATATGTTATGAGTAGGCAAAATATAACTCTTGTTTATAATAATAAGCATATAAACATTTAATTATGATTATCTAAGTTTTGTAATGTAAAATTAAAATAATTAATTCTTAGTGTTTGGATAAACCAATAATGATGCAGGGGTTAAGTAATTTGATTTATATTAATTGATATAAAATGATAAAGTTGATCATATAATAAAATAAAATTAGATAATTACCCATTTGTAAGTTGTAACATAATATGAAAGGCTTTATTACAAGATGTTCTCCTTTATTTTTATCATTTTATTTATTAGTTCTTTTAGATAATAATAATTTGTTAAATACTCAAAAACAAACACATTAAAAACTATTGTTTACATCTGTTGTAAAACGGAAAGGAGATAATGCTAACTTAAACCCAAATTAAAGAGTTTAACAAAAGTCAAACAAATGATAAGTTAGTGATCCCAATGAATCCCTAGCTTGAACACTCAAGGGTGTTCTTAGTGTATAAGACAATATTCCCAAAGTATATAAATATGATGATTCTAAATATGCATCCAACATAAAATAAAGAGATAGAGTTAGAAGACAACACCAAGATTTACGTGGAAACCCAAATCGGGAGAAAACCACGGGTGGAGGAGACCACCGAGAGAAATCCACTAGTGAAAGATGAAGATTACAAAGCTAGGAGAAGAATCACAACTATGGCGAGTGTGTGTATTTGGACATAGAAATGATAAAATGAGTGATATCTAAACATGTTCTTCAGCTGGGGTTTTATGCCCAAAGTTCTAGCTATTTTGGGAAACCACTCAAATGAGATAAATGGAGTGTAAACTTGAACAAACCATTTTGGTGAAAGATGTAGTTGGCAAAGATGACTCTTCCAAGCATGTACAATCAAATTTTCGTGGCCTAAGGAGAGGATATCAAAGGGGACACAATCCCTTAAAATAGGGAAAAGCAAATCTAATGAAAAAATCACTTCTTGGAAGCTGTGAACAGTGCTCGCGCCCTGGTAGCTAATTATCGTGTGTCCAAAATATGGGCACAATATTTCCACAATTAAGGCACAAGTATATACCAACAATGGAATCACTACAAGTAATAAAGTGGTAAAATACCGAGATCATATTCACAGGGATTGGATTTCAAAGTTCCAAGTCCTAAGTCGAGAATACACTGATATCAATGAGAGAAGAAGAAAATATTGTTTGAGCGTGTTTTGGGTTTTGATAACAAAAACTAAACAAGTAAATAAAAAATGGGTATGGGTGTAAGTTTTCCTTGAGATATTCGTAGTGACGAAATGGTTAGTCACTTTGTAGTACGGAATGTCTAAAAAGCCCGATCTCTCGAAAGTGGATTTTTATAGACCGTGCTCACAAGTGCCTACAAAGTGCCCACTACCACTAACTCTTGATCTTGCCGATTTAACTATGTACGACTCAGAAATCAAAGTTCTATCAGTATGGAGTTTTTACTTTTAAATCTCTTTGAAATACTCAACCGACGATTGAACCTTAGTAAATCATACAAAACCCGCCTCTCGACGTGGTCCGCAAAAACTTTCTCAAATCTTTGTGCATCACTTAAGTCGTATTTCGTATCTGCCCCTCTCAAGGTCTAAGATATAATATTAACACTTCAAAATGATCAGCTTATCCGCATTGACTGAAGTCTCGACTTAAGTGACCAATCTCAAGAGCTAGTAACAACGGCCACACCCAAGCGTAGCCTATTAGTCTCAAGTTAGGCTCACCCCCACACCCATGAAGGTGCTTAACTCATAATAAAATTAAAAGCCATAATGTAAGAAAGGAAATACTTGTTAACTACTTGCATTAAAATAAATATAAAAATAAACTACAAACTTAGACGGAAAATAAATGCGGAAATTAAATGCAAGAAAGTTAAAGACTAAAAATAAAACCACAAATAAGATAACAAAATGCAAAACTAAAACTTGGACTTCTACATTTGTTGAGCTCTCCCTTCAACTATTTCCCAAGGTATCTATTTATAGTGGAAATGGGCAAATATCTCCAAAATCCCTTGAAATAAGCATGGTGTAATACCCAATGTTTTAATTTAAAGAAAGAAGAGTTTGATGAAGGAAAATGAGCGGTGTAATAACCAATGTTGTAATAACCAATGTTTTAATCCAAAATCCCTTGAAATAAGCGGTTGTCTGCGTGTTTTGGGGAAGAGAGGAGAACTCAAGCTGATTATTGCGATTTTGGGAAAAGGAGAGTTAATTGGAAGAGTTTTATCATCAAGATTCATCAAAGGTAATCACTAGTTTAACCTTTTACTGATCTTGTAAGGCAAAATAAATGTTATTGCTTATGTTAATCCTTTCTTCTTAAGAGTGAAATGCTCAATCAGTGGATTGGTGCTGATAAGGGAGAATTTCGTTGGGATAAATTGTTCTTTAATCATGTTATGTATACTCATTTATCGATTTCCATAACATAAGAATCTATTGGGAATTGATTATTCTTGAATGGTTGGTTTTGGGTCTGTTTGGCAAAAACCCTCCGTACCCAGAATCGCCTGGAATGAAGTTTTCCTGACTAGTGGGTTTTCTGGATATCGGGTTCCGGAAGTGAGAGTCCGGATATCGGTATTCCGGAAGTGGGAGTCCAGATATTGGTATTCCGGAAGTGAGAGTCCGAATATCGGGTCCCATAAGTGAGAGTCCGGATATCGGTATTCTGGAAGCGGGAGTCCGGATATCGAGTTCCGGAACTGAGGGTCCGGATGTCGATTTCTAGAAACCATCCTTCGGGAATTTAATCCCTAAGCGAGGAGCCCGAGTAGTTATTGTGGGTATTGTTTAGAAGCATCGGTGAGGGTTAATTGAGTGACTTATCACTCTTACTTTCCACTTTAATCGTAGGGGTTCAATCTTAGAATCTGAAGCAGAGTAAGGAGAGCTAGCAAGGACAACAGGTGAGTCTTTTAAACTGAAAATGAGCTTACTTGCATGTTATTGTAAACACTTGAGATATTGTGGAACTGAATGTTTTATCTTACATACATAAAGTTGCATGTTTACTATGTTTGGTAAGTTATGTTGTCATGTATGCATACATTTAACGGTGAACATGATACAGCTAAGTCAGGCGGTGTGTCCCGCCAGTACTCATACCGGGGTGTGTGTCCCGTTTATGCCATGGAAAGGGAGTTCCAAGTAAGGCAGTGTGAGACTCACACGTTGTCGCCAGTGTACGGGACGTCAGTGTGCCAATTCGTGTGTGGTCATCTGTGGATGAAAGTTAAATGTTTTTCGATGTTTTAAATTGTTTATGAACATTTATAAACTATTTTATATTGATGTGGCGCGAAAGTTTCTAGAGGGACTCACTAGACCTCATGGTCTAACCCTCACATTTTCAAATCTAAACCAATTTCAAGGAAGCATCTAGTAGGAGGCTCGGGCAAGGGCAAGGAGAAGGCCTAAGCTAGAGGCAAGGATTAGATGATAGTTATATTCACTTTACTTTAATTCAAGACTTTGTTTAGAAATTCTCAGTTGTGTATAGGTTGTTCCGCAAACCTAATTTTGTAATGGCTGTATTTAGTAAATTTTGGGGTCGTTTTGGCTGTTTACTTTATATTTAATTTTTTATGCTCTAATTCTGGAATCTGGGTTGTTACACATGGCCAAGCAATTGATGGATCCAAGGGCAAAGATGTCATTCTTTCTTAGCATAGTACCTTCCTTAAATTACAGCTATGTATTCACCACCAACTGACTTAACCAAGGTTAACATTTTACCACATGAGTTTGCGACTGCTCACTAGGGGCAAAACTGTGCCCACTCTACGAACAGTGACGTTTTTAACCCAAAAATGATGCGTTTAACCATAAAAACATTCTCAACAACTTCAAATGAAAATAAAATAATAAAAGGAAGAAACACAAACAAATAAAAAGGAAACACAACTCAAATGGAAGAAAAAACGAACACAAACGAAATGTAAATAACGCTCAAATTGAGAGTTATCACGCCCGCGCTCTTTAAACCTTGTGCCCGCGACCAAACCTTCTGCCTCCAAAATGCATTTTTGGCGTGCCCGCGAGCAAATAGGCGTGTGCCCGCGAGCAGACCAAAATTTAAGGCATTTTTAACATCTCGTTTGTTACAACTGATTATTTAATATATATATATATATATATATTATAAAATATAGTTGCCACCAATATATATAGAGAGAGAGGGGAGGATATTTTGTTAATCTACTATTCTAAAAAACTCATCGTACAACCGTCATGGCGTGCCATGGTACAAGGCTTGTGTTCGTCTCATGTCACGTTAAGCCCGTGCCACGCCATGGCCTAATGCGCAGTTTTCGTAATGCGATATTTGATTTTTCTTTATGTTGTTAATGTCTTATTTGCTAGCTTTTAATATATAACCTAATTTAAGTTGCTTATTATTATTGACTCACTGACTAACACTACAAAACATATGTTTTATATATAATATTATATATGAATTAGAAATTTGACGTCATAAGTCACGCCTTGAAAACGCCATGACTCCTAAGGCTTGAGTCTTGAACTCGTCGCCACATCTCACCTCAGACCATTTAGAACCTTGTGTTAACCTAAACATTATTGTTAACTTTACTAACTTTAATTGACCAAT
This sequence comes from Saussurea involucrata, assembly GCA_033807775.1. Classification (NCBI taxonomy): domain Eukaryota; kingdom Viridiplantae; phylum Streptophyta; class Magnoliopsida; order Asterales; family Asteraceae; genus Saussurea; species Saussurea involucrata. The sequence goes on from CM066318.1 coordinate 88,135,106, forward strand.
AAGAATGCATCTTTAATTCTTGTTTTATATGCATGTGCAATTAATGTGTAGGGGTATGTATGGAATTTTATTTTTAGTTTTTTGTAACATCCTTTAGGAGTTACAAAACTATTGTTCTCCTTGATTTTAGCTCTAGTTTTTTTTGTTACAAATTTTGGTCAAATTTTTGTATATTATATTTCGATCGTTTGTTCTATAACAACAATATATTAATATATATGGTAGAAAAAAGGAAAGTATAAACATAAAAAAAGAACAAATACATGCACATACACTTGAACCTAAACTAAAATGTTTTGTTGTATATGAAAACATATGCAACTTTCTATTTATATGAACATATACGAGCAAATGAATGTGAATCTAAACATGAATGATATACAAACTTATAAGGTCTTTGACCATTGTAACAACCTAACCAAAAATAAAGCATAACATGGCATTAAATATAAAACATCCCAAAAGGATCCCAAAATTCTCAATACATCTGTCTCAAAAACTAGGTTGGCGGAAACAACCTATTCACAACTGAGAATAACATAAAGTCTATAAAGTGAAAGTAAAACACTATCTCTAGAAGCATCCGTACTCTAGTTCTTCTCTTGACTCTTACTGGAGCTTCCTACTATCAGCTTCCTTGAAAAGGTTTAGTTTTGGAAAAAGCGAGGGTTAGACCATGAGGTCTAGTGAGTTCCCTCTAGAAACAACATTTCAATAATACACATTTAAAACAGTTCATAAATAACAACTGTAAATAAAGCTTTCAAGTAACATCACACTCATAAATGGCACACTGAAGTTGCTCGGAAGCGACAACGTGTCAGTCTCACACTGCCTTACTGGGTCACACCTCCCATGGCATAAACGGGCCACACCCCCCGGTATGAGCACTGGCGGGCCACACCCCTCGACTTAGCCAATTTACGTCTAGCAACAATGTATGCATACATCTCAAATAAACTTTCATACTCGCATATTCGTAAAATAAAACGCATCAATTCATATGCCCTTACTTACTTCAGATATCACGTTTTAAACACATGTTCAGTTAGAAAAACTCACCTGTCGACTTGCAAAAAGTGCTTCTCGCGTACTCTCTCGGGTTTCTAGATGGGATACCTATGAGGTTGAAAAGATTAAGAATAATAAGGCTTATGATAACGCCCACAACATTCTGAACATAACCCCAAAATGCGGCTCAAAAGAAAGGCAACCAAATCCGGAACTAGAGTTCCAGACTTTGCTCCTGATCCTGATCCAAAACCCGGACTCTCTCCCATACCGGATCCAATCCGGATTCTGGTTCCATACCGGATCTAGTCCGGATTCCGGTCCTAATACTACTCCGAATCCCATACCGGATATCGAATATTCCGGAACTACAATACCGGAACTTAAATTCCGGAAAAAGGAATGACACCCGGTAATCGGCCTCAATCGATCACAACCACAAACAACTTTTTCCCAGATGGAACAAATCAAATAAACCTTTACGTGAGATTACTTTTACAAGGCAAACATACTTCATCATTAAAATCACAGTGGGCAGCTCATCCTTTCAATAATTACCTAGAAATCCCAATTTCTCCAAAATCTCATTTATCCCAAAACTTAATTGATACAAGTTGAGAAGAAATGAGTCCAGATTATTACCTTGAATTGATTGATTTGAAAACCTCCTCTTCTTCTTAAAAATTGCAGAATGTAGCTTGCTTTCTCCTTCTCTGCTCTCACTCCCATGCCGCCAAAGAAGAAAATTTTAATACCCTTCTAGGGTTTTGTGCCCAAATTGAGGGTTTTTATACCTTCTTTCAAAATTACATTATGGTCCCTCAACAATAAGATTTCACTTTCTTCCCCACCAACTTATATTTTTTATGATAGAACAACTTGGTTATTACAATACCTCCTCCTCAAAAGAATTCTGTCCCCGGAATTCCATTGTCGAAAAGATAAGGGTATTTGGACCTCATGTCTGATTCTACCTCTCAAGTCGCCTCTTGGCCTTTATGAAACCGCCACTGGACCTTTACCAATCTCCTTGTTCCTCAACTTTCGGATCTTGCTATCCACAATCTCAACTGGTTCCTCTGTGTACGTCAGTCTCTCATCGACACTGATATCTTCCAAAGGTATAGTCACATTTGTCTCTGCCAAACACTTCTTTAGGTTCGAGACGTGAAATGTCGGATGAACTCCCTTTAATTCTTCTGGCAAGTCTAACTTGTAGGCTACTGTCCTGACCCGTTCAGAAATGACGAAAGGCCCCACATACCTCGGTCTCAACTTTCCTTTCTTCTTGAAACGTACCACTCCCTTCCAAGGCGAGACTTTCAGCATTACCTTGTCACCTACTTGAAACCCGATAGGCTTCCTTCTTCTGTTTGCGTACTTTCTTTGCCGATCCTGCGCGATCCTCATTTTCTCACGTATTAGCTCTATCTTATCTGCAGTCATTTGCACGATTTCTGGACCTGCTAACTTCCTTTCCCCCACTTCGTTCCAACACAGCGGCGTTCGACACTTCCGTCCGTACAAGGCTTCGAATGGTGTTGCTTGGATGCTCGCGTGGTAACTGTTATTATATGAGAACTCTTTCAAAGGTAGATGTACTTCCCAAGAACCCTTGAAATCAATTACACAGGCTCGGAGCATATCCTCTAACGTTTGAATAGTTCTTTCGCTCTGGCCATCCGTTTAGGGATGATATGTTGTGCTCAACTTCACTTGCGAACCCAACTCTCACTGAAGACTTCTCCAGAACGATGACGTAAACCGGCTATCACGATCGGACACAATCGATTGCGGCACCCCGTGCCTTGATACAATCTCATTAATATGCAACCGTGCTAGCTTCTCCAATGGATCCGACTCCCTGACTGGTAGAAAATGCGCGAACTTGGTGAGACTATCCACAATCACCCATATCGCATCGTTACCCTTCGGAGTCCTTGGTAACTTCGTAACAAAATCCATGGTTATGCTGTCCCATTTCCATACTGGTATTTCTAAAGACTGAAGTTTTCCATACGGTCGTTGGTGTTCTGCCTTAACCTTTAGACACGTCACACATCGTTCCACAAAGTGACCGATGTCCTTCTTCATTCCTGGCCACCAATAAAACTGTCTTAAGTCTCGGTACATCTTGTTCCTCCCTAGGTGCATAGAGTATCGCGACTAATGCGCTTCTTGCAAAATGATCACTCTCAAGTTTCCCAGCTTAGGGACCCACACCAGGTTCTTCGTACACCTTAACCCAGCACTGTTGACACTGAGTAATGACGTGACCCTAACGATCCTTTCACTCTTTATATTCTCTTCTAACAACACCTTCTCTTGAGACTTCCTGACCTCGTCCAAGAGGCTCGATGTCACCTCGACTCTGAATGCCACCACTTTGGTCGATTCTCCTTGCTCTTTCCGACTCAATGCGTCAGCTACCACGTTCGCTTTACTCGGGTGGTAAAGGATTTCGCAGTCGTAGTCGTTCAACAGTTCCATCCATCTCATCTGTCTCATGTTCAATTCCTTCTGATGGAAAAGATGCTTAAGACTCTTGTGATCGGTGTAGATCTGGCACTTCACTCCATACAAGTAGTGTCTCCATATCTTTAAAGCGAACACCACTGCCGCTAGTTCCATGTCGTGAGTAGGGTAGTTCTTCTCATGATCTTTCAACTGTCGAGATGCGTAGGCAATCACCTTCCCATTCTGCATCAGTATGCATCCTAACCCAAGCTTAGAAGTATCGCTATAAATTACAAAACGTTCTGATCCGTCTGGTAATGACAAAATCGGAGCGCTGCTAAGACTTTCTTTCAACCTCTCAAATGCGGCCTCTTGAGCTTCGGTCCAAACGAACTTGACGTTCTTCCTCGTCAATGCGGTCAATGGTGTGGCTATACGAGAGAAGTCCTGAATGAACTTCCGGTAGTAGCCCGCTAACCCAAGAAAACTTCTCACCTCCGATGGCGACTTTGGCGACTCCCAATCTTTAATAGTTTCGATCTTAGCGGGGTCCAATTTGATACCGTCCGCTGATACCACGTGACCTAGAAACTGAACTTCCCTTAACCAGAACTCGCACTTTGAGAACTTAGCGTACAACTTCTCGTGTTTTAGCAATTCCAACGCTGATAACGCCACTTTTTGGCTTTCTTTTCAATCCATAAACCAATGAGATTGGCTTGTCTTTAAGCAAAAAGGCGAGATTTTACGGTCTATCTAGTGAATTGTGCAGGTTATCTGAAATAAGACGAGCATCGAGAAAAGGAGCGGAAAAGACCCAAAAGAGAGCCCAGAATGAAGCCCAATGGAAAACCCAAGAACCGACCCAGATCCGCGAACCAGATTCGAACCAAACCCGACCCAGAGCCAAAAAAGAAGACGCGCGGTTTTCCACGCGGTTTGCAAACCGCGGGTAAAACCGCGTAACCCTCTGGACGTTTTCTATACTTTTGTGTTTTTTGGATTTAGGTCATTTTCACGACACGTGCGACGGGAGGCAGCCAGAGGGCGATTTTCAGAGTATTTCCACGTACTTTGGAGCCACGAGAGAGGACGGATTGAAGACAGTTCACCACGCGAAGTAAATCATAGCCGAGAGAGAAGGGATTTCATCATTATTTACAGTTACCACGACAACCATGATTTCACACACCACTTTCTACTTTAATTCTCGTGTTTTTGTTTACCCCAACATGAACTAATATTTAGATGTTGGGGGTTGGAGGAACTATGGATTTATGATGGATGACGTGTACACAAACGATTATTTTTACTCGATTTAATCTATGAAGTATTTGAATTCAGCTTTCATTATCAATTGTAGTCTGATCACCTCCAATTGACTCTCATGGTTTTTAATTAAGTTTGAGAAAATTTATTAAGAACTAGATCAAGTAATCAAATACCGGAAAAGATGATTTGGGCAGAGATAGCCGAATCACTTTCCGCTCAGCATAGTTGACTTAATGTATTTTAAAACCCTAGGTGTGGATCGAGAGATAACACCTACAGTCTTGAAATAAAATCTGTTTTGGCTTGAGAAAGAATAACAGTGACTTTTATAAACTAGGGTTCATAGAAAAATAGTCGGTAAGAATTATTGTTCGGGTATTCGTTCATCAGTAGTATAACCATAAGGAATCCAATCCTCAACCTTTTTCTCTATCAAAAGTCCTTCCAAAACCTTCTGTTAAGCGATTCTAGTATTATTTTAGTCGTCTTTAGTTTTTAAATCAAGTTATAAATCACAACTCAACATTTCGATAGTTCAGTTAATAGAAATTGTAGTCATTGTGATACTTAGTTCCTAGTTCCCTGTGTTCGATACTCGTACTTTCAGTACTATTACTTGACTTCGACCCGTACACTTGCGGTTAGATTTAGGGGGTGTTAACCCGCCTATCAAGTTTTTGGCGCCGTTGCCGGGGAACTAGTTGCAACTGATAGCACTACCAGCTATAAGCGCTATTAGATTGAACATTTTTTTTATTATTACTTTATTCCACCACTTTCAATTTATGGATTACTAACTTTGCCTACTTCTTTTCAGGTACTTATTGGTTTATGCCAAAGAAGACCCGAGGGAAGGAAATCGAGCCACTTGATCCAGAGATAGAAAGAACCGCCCGCCGTTTAAGAAAAGAAACAAAAGTTAAAAGGCATATGAAGATGGGTGACGAGAGACCTCCTCGCAATGACCCACCTCCACCACCTCCGGAGAGGGTGCCTATGCGGTCGTTTGCCAATCCGAATGTGGCAGCCGCATGTATAGGGATCTAACCACCCACCACTGCGGCAAATTACTTCGAGATCAAGCCGAGCACCATCGTAATGGTGCAACAAAATCAGTTCGAGGCAGCACCAACTGAAGACCCTCATGCACATCTTCGTGCATTTGAACGAATCTGCAACACGTTTAAGATTAATGGGATGGAGGAGAACGCGATAAAACTGAGGCTATTCAGCTTTTCCTTAAAGGGTAGAGCCGAAATTTGGATAGAGGGCCTACCAGCATATCTCATCACTACATGGGCAGACCTGAAAGTTGCGTTTCTCCAGAAATTCTTCCCACTGGGAAGAACCGCTCAATTAATGGCTGACATTACTCATTTCGCGCAATGGGATCAAGAGACCTTGTACGAGGCATGGGAGCGGTATAAAGACATGTTAAAGAAGTGTCCACATCACGGGTTGCACGGATGGGTGATCATCCAAACTTTCTTCGGAGGTCTTCACACGCAGTTCAATAACGAAATCACTTCTGCCGCGGGTGGAGCTTTAATGAACAAAACGTATGAAGAAGCCGTCGAGTTGATCGAGAATTTAGCCGAGCATAGCTACAACACGCCACGATCCTCTATCAGAAGGGTAGCAAGTGTTCAAGAAAATGACGAGCTGAAAGCCATAAAGGCTCAACTGAACGCACTCACGAGTCAGATGAAGGGGTCTTCTCTTCAATCCACATTCATGATGGATGAGGGTATGCCAGATATGGCACCACCCATGAGCGAACCGGAGCAAGTTCACTTTATGCAAAATCGGAACAATCGGCCATGAAATGATCCGTTTTCGAATACATACAATGAGGGTTGGAAAAAGCACCCAAATTTTGCATGGAGTCAACCGCAAGGGCAACCCGGTCAACAACAAGGTAATCATTCTAACTTTGCCAATTCTTCTAATACTAACAATGTTTATCGTCCTCCAGGTTACAACCAACGGAATTTCAATGAGGGACAGTCCGGAGAGAAGAAGTCGGGGCTAGAGGACATGATGATGAAATTCATGTCTAAAATGGACAGCACGGTTGAAGGATTAGCCAGCACGGTCAACACAGTCAAGGCTGCCACTGATCAGAATACAACATCTATAAAGATGCTTGAAAGGCAAATGGGGCAGATTTCTGAAGCCCTACAAAACCGAGCTCCCGGGAAATTTCTGAGTCAAACCGAAAGGACAAACCGGGAAGATTGCAAAGCCATCCATCTGAGGAGTGGCAAGGAGCTGAATGGGAAACTGACACGAGAGCCAGCATCAAAGGAAACCGAGTCCAAAGGGGAAGATTACGAGATGGTAGATTTGTATGAGTTAGAGACTGACGAAGAGGTTGTAATTGAAGAGAACCCAAAGAGTGAAGAGAAGAAGCAAGAGCAGCCAACCATTCCAAAGCAAACACCGGTCAAGCCGGCAATTCCGAAAGTGCCATATCCAAATAGGCTTAAAGCCCACAGGGAAGATCTTAACTATTCTAAATTTCTTGAAGTTTTTAAGAAATTGCATATTAACATCCCTTTTGCAGATGCTTTGGCACAAATGCCCTCGTATGTGAAGTTTTTAAAAGATATTTTATCTAACAAAAGGAAGATCGAGGAGCATGCGACAGTTGCACTTACTGAGGAGTGCAGCGCGATTATCCAACATAAGCTTCCCCCGAAGCTTAAGGATCCAGGGAGTTTCACTATCCCTGTTAATATAGGAAATTCGGAATTTAGTAAAGCCTTGTGTGATCTTGGAGCAAGTATTAATTTGATGCTCTTGTCTATTTTCAGGAAACTCGGATTTGGAGAAGTGCAACCGATTAGTGTGACGTTACAGCTTGCTGACAGATCCATCAAGTACTCGTATGGGGTAATTGAAGATGTGCTTGTCAAGGTGGACATGTTTTATCTCCCAGTGGATTTCGTGATCCTCGACATGGATGAGGATAAAGAGATACCGCTGATACTGGGCCGACCATTCTTGGCCACGGGAGGGGCATTGATCGACGTGAAGGGAGGAAAGCTCACCTTGAGAGTGGGTGACGAAGAAGCTATCTTCAATGTCTTCCGGGCAACAAAGCAAAGCATGGGACCAAATGAATGTTACCGGGTAGATGTAATGGACTCATTGATTAAAGAAACGTGTGGCTTACAAGTTTCCGATGACCAATTGAACAATGTCTTGATGGGTACTGATACTAATCCGGAAAGCGAGAGCGTGATGCAATTAAATGCAACACCATCATACCAAGGCCCGAGAAGACCGGTCGTTGAAGATTTGGGAGAACCAATCCCCAAGTCCGAACCTTCGTCGAAGACACCACCAAAACTTGAGCTCAAACCGATGCCCGATCATCTTGAGTATGCATATTTGGGAGAGAAAGACACGCTTCCGGTAATCATATCGTCTAAACTGAATCCTGAAAATAAAGAGAAGCTACTCCGGGTTCTTAGAGAGCACCAAGCCGCTATTGGATGGACGATAGCTGATCTGAAAGGTTTAAGCCCGACATTTTGCTCGCACCGCATCAATCTTGAAGAAGGGCATCGACCGATAGTTCAACATCAACATCGGCTCAACCCAATTATGAAAGAAGTGGTCCGGAAAGAGGTTCTAAAACTCCTTGATGCTGGAATTATATATCCGGTGCCGGATAGTCCATGGGTAAGCCCGGTTCAAGTAGTACCAAAGAAGGGTGGTATAACATTTGTTCGAAACAACAACAACGAGCTGATCCCTTCCCGAACAGTTACCGGGTGGAGGGTGTGTATTGACTACCGAAAGTTGAACGATGCTACAAAGAAAGATCACTTCCCTCTTCCATTCATTGATCAGATGTTGGAGCGACTATCCAGGCACGAGTACTACTGTTTTCTAGACGGTTATTCCAGGTATAATCAGATACCAATAGCACCCGAGGATCAAGATAAGACGACCTTCACATGTCCGTATGGTACGTTTGCCTATCGGAGGATGCCATTCGGTTTATGTAACGCTCCAGCAACCTTTCAGAGGTGTATGATGGCGATCTTCTCTGACATGGTGGAGCGGACGATCGAGATTTTTATGGACAATTTTTCCGTGTTCGGGCCTTCATTCGATACATGTTTGGAACACTTGAGAGCTGTCCTACAAAGATGTGAAGAGACGAGTTTGGTACTGAACTGGGAGAAGTGTCACTTCATGGTGACCGAGGGGATCGTACTTGGTCATAAAGTATCCAAAGCCGGAATTGAAGTAGATAAGGCAAAAGTAGCGGTGATCGAGAATCTTCCTTACCCGAACTCCGTCAAGGGAGTCCGAAGCTTCTTGGGGCATGCCGGGTTTTACCGGCGGTTTATACAGGATTTTTCTAAAATTACTAAGCCTTTATGTTCTTTATTGCTTAAAGATGCTAAATTCGAGTTCACTGATGAGTGTATATCTGCTTTTGACAGGTTAAAGAAGGAGTTAATATCTGCACCGATCCTCACGGCACCGGATTGGAGCTTACCATTTACCTTGATGTGTGATGCGAGTGACACCGCTGTTGGAGCGGTATTAGGTCAAAAGAAGGATAAGAGAACGCATGTGATCTACTATGCGAGTAAGACCTTGGATGATGCTCAGCTCAAATATGCTACTACTGAGAAGGAACTGTTAGCGGTCGTCTATGCTTGCGAGAAGTTCCGGTCATACCTAGTGGGGGCCAAGGTAATTGTCTACACCGATCACTCCGCTTTAAAGCATCTAATGGCCAAGAAGGATGCTAAACCGAGACTCATCCGTTGGGTACTTCTACTCCATGAGTTCGACTTGGAAATTCTGGATAAGAAGGGTTCCGAGAACACGGTGGCGGATCACCTCTCGGGACTTGAGGGAGGTGAGGAGCAAAGGAAAGATAAAACCATCATCAACGATTCGTTTCCGGATGAACAACTTTTCAAGGTTAGTCATTCTGAGCCTTGGTTCGCAGACATTGTCAATTATTTGGTGGGAGGAGTAATGCCATATCAGATGAACTCCCACCAAAAGAAGAGATTTCTTTTTGAGGCCAAGAGGTACTATTGGGACGAGCCTTATCTTTATAAGTCATGTGCCGACGGAATGATCCGGAGATGTGTCCCGGAGGAAGAAAAGGCCAATATCTTCAACCATTGCCACACATTGGAATGTGGAGGCCACTTTAGCACCGATAGAACAGTGGCAAAGATTCTTCAGTCGGGTTTCTTTTGGCCGTCTATGTTCAAAGAAACTCGTGAATTCATCTCTAAGTGTGATCGGTGCCAAAGAACGGGGAACATGACCAAGAGGGATGAAATGCCAATGCAGATCTTCATGGAGGTCGAACTCTTCGACGTGTGGAGCATAGATTTCATGGGACCATTCCCAAACTCACACCGAAATGAGTACATCTTGGTAGCGGTGGGCTACGTGTCAAAGTGGGTGGAAGCGATCGCGACTCCTACAAATGATTCCAAAGTAGTGATTAAGTTCCTACGGAAGAATATCTTCGCGAGATTTGGAGTTCCGAGAGTACTGATCAACGATGGTGGGAGTCACTTCTGTAATCGTTATCTAGAAGCAGTTTTAAAGAAGTACCCGGTGAAGCATAAAGTCACTACACCATACCACCCACAAGCCAACGGCTTAGCAGAAGTCTCCAATAGAGAGTTGAAGCAGATCTTGGAAAAGACAGTGAACTCATCACGGAAGGATTGGTCACTGAAGTTAGACGACGCATTATGGGCATATCGGACGGCATACAAGACCCCGATTGGAACCACACCATACCGACTTGTGTTTGGGAAATCATGCCATCTACCAGTGGAACTCGAGTGTAGAGCATTCTGGGCGATCAAGAAACTGAACATGGAGTTAGATGCAGCCGGGAAGAAGAGATTATTGCAACTATGTGAATTAGAGGAAATCCGGCTGGATGCATTCGAGAACGCGGCCATCTACAAAGAGCGGACCAAGAAATTCCATGACCAGCGAATTCGTGAAAAGGTACTGGTTCCAGGTATGAGTGTTTTATTATTTAACTCACGTCATCGTTTATTTCCAGGAAAGTTGAAGTCTAAGTGGTCCGGACCGTTCACCGTCAAGGAGGTATACCCATATGGAACAGTGGAGCTACAAGGAAAAGACGGGGCGACTTTCAAAGTGAACGTCCAGCGGGTGAAACCATATTATGGAGGAGAGACGGTGGTGTCAGAAACCATGTACTTGGATGAACCAAAGGAGTAATTGGAAGGACGGTCGAGCCACGACCGAAACCAAGGCGCTGGGTGGGAGGCAACCCACCGAGGTTTGTTTTCTTTTTAATTTCGTTTTAGTGTGTTTTAAAAAAAAATCGAAAATTGAAAAAGTGAACAGGGAGATACGCGGGATTTTACGCGGCTTCAATACCGCGTGGAAAACCGCGGGGTTTCCTGAAGAGGTTCGAAACAGGGAGATACGCGGGATTTTACGTGGCTTCAATACCGCGTGGAAAACCGCGGGGCTCTCTGAGGCTTTTTGAAACAGAGGGTTACGCGGGTTTTCCCGCGGTTTGTAAACGGCGTGGAAAGCCGCGCGTTTCGTCTGAGCAACTAGGGTTTCGTTTTGTTTTTTTTGTGCAGTCTTTTCTCACTTTATGTCATCTCCCTTTCATTTCTTTTTCTTTCTTCTTCAATTTTCTGCAACCCTACTCTCTCTCTCACGATTTTCTCTCAATCTCTCTCTAACTCCATCGATTTTCAAGGCCCCCTCCTCCATTATCAGTAGTTTGTGCTTTCCATTCTTCAAGACCCAAGGTATGTAACTTTTCATATTTAATTTTTGGTCTTTGTGTATGATGATGTGGTGTAAGTATTTGCCTAGTCTTTCATTTCTTGCTTCCAAGTTTTGTTATGCTTATTCCCCCCTTTTTCTGATTTCTCACAATGTGTGCACTTATGATGATTTATGCTTCGAATATGAGGACATGCCTTGTTGTATGCTATGAATCTGACATGAGAATAGTGTTTTTGATGCAACTGGTATGTACTTGTCCTTGTGAGGATCTATGTGCTTAAAATCTGGGATGGGAACTTGTTGGGAAGTCAAAGGGGGATAAATAGGGTAAGATATGTGGTTTTGTGGAATAGTCTCCTTTTTGTGCATACATAGTAAAATGGGGATTTCTTGGTAACATAAAGTCCCTACGTTTTTTTTGGTGGGTCTATTTCTCTTTGTGTAAGCATAGCCAAACCTAAGTTTCACTTAGGTTTGGGGTCGTCATGTTATCCGTCACTGGTGTAAATCAGTGAAGATTTTTAGATGTATGCACTAGGGAATTTTGTGGTGACGGTGGTCCAAATGCATGAGCTAAACAGTATTTTATTAATAATCTGCATGCATGGGAATTGTGAGTTTTTATCTGTACATACACGTAAGAAAAATGAGATACAACAAACCTAAGTTTCACTTAGGTTTGGGGTGCTTTCCTTTTCACAATTCACACACTCACATTTGACCCTTTGCAAACCTCGGTTTTACCGAGGTTTGGGGTGGCTATGAGCGCGTTAACTCATTTGAGTTCATTTACTTGTGCAGATATGAGGACCCATCCGAGCACATACCTTTCATTTCCGGACTATGAGCGAATCCATCCGAACAACCGGAGGGCAATGTTCGATCACGAGAACCCCGACAAAAATGTGCGCCACGAGCAGATGCAGTTGAACGAATGCACTCCCTTCGGGGAACGTGGCATCAGACTGGCGAACCTACCGGCCGGATCACGAGTGCCGGAGATCATACAGCAACAATCCTGGGAGGGATTCATTCGAACTCCACCCATGTATTGCGTTGAAACAGTAAAGGAATTTTATGCTTGTATGATCCCGAAAGTATACCACGACCGATGCGTGGTAAGGATGGGCGATAGGGAGATCCGGATCTCTCCGGCTGACATCGATGCATACTTCCACGCCCCCCGTCGGGCCGAGCTGAGCGCCACCTACGGTCTATCTCCGAACCAAGCATTCCGAGAGCGCTTGAGCCCGATTATCGCCGCCTCTCTAAGGCGGAACGGACACACGGGATGGAACAAGATGGACCAGCATATTTTAAAAAGCGAGATGCACACAGATATCGCGTTCCTCATGCTGTTCGTCAAGGCCTCTTTAAAGCCGTCTACACACAACACCACCGCCGACAGCCAAGTGGCGGAGGTCCTCTACTCCCTCCACAACAATCTGCCGATGGATATCGGTCACATCATCTGGATGGAGATACTAGACGCCGGTATGACCCTCAACGGTATTCTACCGTTTCCTTGTTTGATAACTCATTTTTGTAGGGAAGCCGGTGTCCCAATAGGACGCCTCACCGCGACGATGAAGGACTTCACGAAGACACAGTATCAGTACCAAATTACGGCGGCGAGGAAATTAGAAGAGAAGAGGCGAGCAGGCCCACATTTTCAGATGCGGCGTCTTGCCGAGCCGGTCTATCTGTCATCCGAGAGTGCCTCAGATAGTGATCCAGATTTTGATCCGGAGGCACCAGCAGCGGAGGCGGTCGTTCACGGCGGCGACACGCCTCCTTATATGCGTCGATTTATGGAGCGCATGACGACGCAGGTTAGCGGGATAAATGCAAATGTGGACCTCGGGTTCCGCAACTTGAACCTGCGTATGGACGGCTACGACACCCGTTTGGAAGGCTTTGACTACCGCCTCGCCCAAGCTGGATTTCCAGCCCCACCAGCACCACAAGCACCGCCAGCGCAGCCACAGGATCGGAGAAGAGTTAGAGGCCGGCAAGACGGGGGCGCATCATCATCTTCCCGCCAGTAGATGGGTTTGTTTTCGTGATCTCTTTTGATTTGTTATGCTCTTGATGCTTCTGTACTGTTTTTATTTGTTTCTGTTGGATGAATGTAATAATAACACACACCAATTTTATCGCACTATGTATCACTTATCTGCACATTGGGGACAATGTGTGGGTAAGGTTTGGGGTTGCCAATCGGGCCCCCGTTAATGCACGTTGATGTCCCATACTTAAGAATGGTTAGATCATGGTAGCCAATACTTTCTTGTTTTTGAATGATTGAGACCAACCATTGTGGGGAGAACTTTGTGACTGAAACGTGACCATTAGGGAAGGACCGGGAAAGGCATGACTAGGGACATTAGTGGAGACCACCCGAGAGCGAGATTTGAGCCTAAAAGACGTTTTTCATTTCGAGGGATTTAAACACGAAAATCATATACACTTTTTCGAATTCCTTGTCGTGATTATAGAGTGATCTCGCTATAATATCGCATTAAGTAGCAAAGACGACCATCGGGATATTGGGTAAGGGTATAGTAGACCATATCGTGTGGACCGTAAGAGATGATTCCAGGCATTGTGTGTATGTTAACCGTTTTTAGCTATCATACCTTTCTACCCATTTGTGTGCAACCAAAACCCCTCTTGAAGCCAAACACTCACCTTTTTCAATTCTAAAACCACCTTTAAACCCGAGCCAAAATCTTTAGCCAACCTCATCCGAAAGTGTGTCAAACAGAGGCGGTAATGAACTGAAATAGAGAGAGCAGAAAAGAAAGAATACAGGCCAGTCATGAAAATAGATAGAAAAGAGGGCCAATGCAGCCCCAAGCTGAATAAAGAGGACCAATGAAGTCCCAAAAAAAAAGAGAAAAAGAGCAGTTAGTTTAGATTTCATTTACAGCAGAAAATAAGAGAGTCAAAGTGACTCCGATAGTGACAAAAGGGCCAAGTAATAAGATAGAATGTGATGAAGTTCAGAACTGTTAATGTTTGACACACCAAGGATCTTTGAACCATGTTACCCTTCGTTCTTAGCCGGTACCCTAGCCCCGTTATAACCCCTGTAAAGACCTGGATGATCTTTTGGAAAACGTGATTACGGTATGCTACCACCTTTACTGATATTCCCTGTCTTGCTACTTGATTCCTTCCTGAGATCAATTTTTGGACACATGTGCGTCTTTCTTTAAAGTTGTCATGTGATTTTTGAGTATTCTTGTACATAACTTCCTATACATGACAACATGTGCGATAACCTAGGTTCGAGTGCAAGGAGAGTATCCCGTGAGGTAGGGTCGAGGCGAAATGTCTTCCCTAGTATGTCTGGACCTAGTACGACCCTAATGAAATCGGAGCTGTCACGAGTTCAACTCGCAATGGAAGGCCATAGATCAAACATCATAAGAATGAGGCTAGGATGAGATAAGCGTTCACGAGTTTGGGAAATCACCAGGGCATTACGTGGTACCGATTGAGAGTTGTGTTGTTATTATTTCACGGATATATGCTTTATTGCCATTTTTATCGCTAAATTGCTTGAGGACAAGCAACGCTCGGTTTGGGGTTGTTGATAACGCCACTTTTTGGCGTTCTTTTCAATCCATAAACCAATGAGATTGGCTTGTCTTTAAGCAAAAAGGCGAGATTTTACGGTCTATCTAGTGAATTGTGCAGGTTATCCGAAATAAGACGAGCATCGAGAAAAGGAGCGGAAAAGACCCAAAAGAGAGCCCAGAATGAAGCCCAATGGAAATCCCAAGAACCGACCCAGATCCGCGAACCAGATTCGAACCAAACCCGACCCAGAGCCAAAAAAGAAGACGCACGGTTTTCCACGCGGTTTGCAAACCGCGGGTAAAACCGCGTAACCCTCTGGACGTTTTCTATACTTTTGCGTTTTTTGGATTTAGGTCATTATCACGACACGTGCGACGGGAGGCAGCCAGAGGGCGATTTTCAGAGTATTTCCACGTACTTTGGAGCCACGAGAGAGGACGGATTGAAGACAGTTCACCACGCGAAGTAAATCATAGCCGAGAGAGAAGGGATTTCATCATTATTTACAGTTACCACGACAACCATGATTTCACACACCACTTTCTACTTTAATTCTCGTGTTTTTGTTTACCCCAACATGAACTAATCTTTAGATGTTGGGGGTTGGAGGAACTATGGATTTATGATGGATGACGTGTACACGAACGATTATTTTTACTCGATTTAATCTATGAAGTATTTGAATTCAGCTTTCATTATCAATTGTAGTCTGATCACCTCCAATTGACTCTCATGGTTTTTAATTAAGTTTGAGAAAATTTATTAAGAACTAGATCAAGTAATCAAATACCGGAAAAGATGATTTGGGCAGAGATAGCCGAATCACTTTCCGCTCAGCATAGTTGACTTAATGTATTTTAAAACCCTAGGTGTGGATCGAGAGATAACACCTACAGTCTTGAAATAAAATCTGTTTTGGCTTGAGAAAGAATAACAGTGACTTTTATAAACTAGGGTTCATAGAAAAATAGTCGGTAAGAATTATTGTTCGGGTATTCGTTGATCAGTAGTATAACCATAGGGAATCCAATCCTCAACCTTTTTCTCTATCAAAAGTCCTTCCAAAACCTTATGTTAAGCGATTCTAGTATTATTTTAGTCGTCTTTAGTTTTTAAATCAAGTTATAAATCACAACTCAACATTTCGATAGTTCAGTTAATAGCAATTGTAGTCATTGTGATACTTAGTTCCTAGTTCCCTGTGTTCGATACTCGTACTTTCAGTACTATTACTTGACTTCGACCCGTACACTTGCGGTTAGATTTAGGGGGGTGTTAACCCGCCTATCAAACGCCGCCCGAAGATGCTCCTCGTGATCTTTATGGGTTCGAGAGTAGATCAGGATATCGTCGATGAAAACGATTACACACTTGTCCAGTAATGAACTACACACCTTGTTCATCAAGTCCATGAACACTGCTGGGGCATTAGTCAAGCCAAAGGGCATAACTAAAAACTCGTAGTGTCCATATCTTGTACGAAAGGCCGTCTTGGGCACGTCTTCCTTCCTCACCCTCAGTTGATGGTAACCCGATCTCAAGTCCATCTTTGAGAAGTAGCTCGCACCTTGCAACTGATCGAAGAGGTCATCGATCCTTGGAAGAGGGTACTTGTTCTTAACTGTTACGTTGTTGAGCTCACGATAATCTATGCACATCCGCATAGATCCGTCCTTCTTTTTAACGAATAGTACCGACACTCCACAAGGCGATGAGCTCGGACGAATGAAACCCTTGTTGAGTAGCTCTTGCAGCTGCGTCATCATCTCCTTCATTTCCGCTGGTGCCAGACGATAGGGCGCATGTGCAATTGATAACGCCACTTTTTGGCGTTATTTTCGGTTCTTAAACCAATGAGATCGGCTTGTGTTGATAGCAAAGAAGCAGAATTTTATGGTTTATCAAGTGAAATGTGCAGGTTATATAAAAGAAGCTGAAAAGAGCCCAAAAAGAGCCAAAACGAAGCCCAACGGAAGCCCGAGATCCAAGCCCAAGACCCGAACCTGATCCAGACCACCTTAGAAAACTGGGCGACTTGTGCCGCGACTTGCAAGTCGCGGGACAAGTCGCGTAACCCACTGTTCCATCTTTTAAGTTTGGCATTTTTCCGGATTTTAGGTCATTCTTCGCACACTTCGCACACGACGAACGGGAGCAGCTTTGGGGCGATTTTCAGAGGTATTTCGGAGCTTTTGGAGCTATGGTAGAGGATCAATTGGAGGCACGTCCATCACGTAAAGTAGATACGAGCACGAGAGAAGGGAGTCCGCCATTACATTCATCGCTTTCATTATCACTATGTTTGCACACGTTTTTCCATCCTTTTTCTTTGTGTTTGAATCCACCACCAACATGAACTAAATTCTAGATGTTGGGGGTTGGAATGAATTTGGTTTAAGCATGTGAACATATGACTTGAGATTTTTATCAGTTTGCCTATTTTAATGAAGCATGTAATTTGGTTTTTAATGCCTTTGTGAGTTTAGCTAGCTTCCAATTGCTTTGTTGTTTTCAATTAAGTTCGAGAGAATTAATTGATAACTAGAACTAGAAATTGCATGCCTAAGGTGAGAAATTGGTGATAGAGATATACCGAGTAAGCCTTAGTCCCGTTAAATCTTGATTTTTATGTGTTTTGAATTCCATAGCTTGAGATCGAGAGATAAGACTTGTGCTTTTCAAGATAAAACCCGTGGTTGCTTGAGAAAGAACCATGCTTTTAAAATAAAACTCGTTGTTGCTTGAGAAAGAACAACGGTGACTTTAAGATTGGATATTCATTAAAGGGAATAACTGGTAACTGTTTCGAGTTAATTGTTTATATGTGAAAGCTTTAGGATTTCCAACCCTCAACTGTTTTCTCCATCTGAAGTTTCTTAAGCTGTTTACTGTTTTGTGTTTGATTTATTTTGCTTGCAATTAATTAGTTTAGTACCAACCACTCAAAGTTGCGACGTTCAGTTAATAGATCTTATAGTAATTGTGATACTTAGTTCCTAGTTCCCTGTGTTCGATACTCGTACTTTCTAGTAATATTACTTGATTTCGACCCGTACACTTGCGGTAAGATTTAGGGGGGTGTGATACCCGCCTATCAAGTTTTTGGCGCCGTTGTCGGGGAACTAGTTGCAACTGATAGCACTACCAGCTATAAGCGCTATTAGATTGAACATTTTTTTTATTTTGCTCCATCACTTTCAATTTTTGGATTGCTAATTTTGTTTACTTCCCGTTTCAGGTACTAATTGGTTTATGCCAAGGAAAACCCGAGGGGAGAAAATCGAACCACTCGATCTGGAGATTGAGAGAACCGCCCGTCGATTACGCAAGGAAGCAAAAGCTAAAGAACACATCAAGATCGAGATGGCCGACGAAGAAGCACACCCGGAAAGACGTCCTATGCGGTCGTTTGCCGACCCGAATGTGGCAGCGGCACGCATAGGCATCCAACCACCCACCACTGCGGCAAACTTCTTTGAGCTCAAACTGAGTACCATCGTAATGGTACAACAAAATCAGTATGGAGGAGCACCGACCGAAGATCCTCATGCACATCTCCGTGCATTCGAGAGGATTTGCAACACGTTCAAGATAAATGGGATGGAAGAGGATGCAATTAAGCCGAGGCTTTTCAGCTTTTCACTCAAAGGCCGAGCCATAACTTGGACTGAAAGTATCCCACCGGACTCGATCACCACCTGGGCACAACTGAAAGCCGCTTTTCTTCAAAAGTTTTTCCCACCAAGCAGAACCGCCCAACTTATGGCCGAGATCACCCATTTCGCTCAATGGGACCAAGAGACATTATATGAAGCTTGGGAGAGGTACAAAGACATGATCAAGAAATGCCCTCATCATGGGTTACAAGGTTGGGTCATCATCCAAACCTTCTTCAGTGGACTCCACCCACAGTTCAAAAACGACATCACCGCTGCATCGGATGGAGCACTAATGGATAAGTGTTATGAGGAAGCGTGCGAGCTGATCGATAATCTAGCCGAACACAGTTTTTCTACTCCAAGATCAGCCGTTAGAAGAGTTGCGAGTGTTCATGAATCGGATGAGCTGAAAGAAATAAAAGCTCAACTAGCTGCGATCACGACCCACCTGAAAGGAGGCAGTCCTCAAGAACCTGAACAAGTTCAGTTTATGCAAAACCAGAACAACCAGCCGAGGAACGACCCGTTCTCGAATACCTACAATGAGGGGTGGAAGAAACACCCGAACTTCTCATGGAGTCAACCCGGTCAACCACCACAAGGTAATAACTCCAACTTTTCTAATTCTTCTAATGCTAACAATGTTTACCGTCCTCCAGGTTTCGACCAAAGAAATTTCAATGAGGGACAATCTGGAGAGAAGAAACCGGGGCTGGAAGATATGATGATGAAGTTTATGGCAAAGATGGACGACACGGTTGGAGAATTAGCGAGCACGGTTAACACGGTCAAGGGGGCTACTGATCAGAACACCGCATCCATCAAGATCCTCGAAAGACAAGTGGGGAAATTTTCGGAAGTCTTACAAAACCGAGCCCCAGGAACGTTTCCGAGTCAGACTGCGAGAAAACCGAGAGAAGAATGTAATGCCATCTATCTGAGAAGTGGCAAGGAGCTGATCAAGGAGCCTACAAAAGAACCGACATCAAGGGAGACTGAGCCCAAAATTCAAGAGGTGGAGATCATAGATATGGATGAGTTGGAAGCCAATGAAGGTAGTGGGTCCAAGGAGAAGCCGAAGGAAAAAGAAGCGACACCTCCATCGAAGCCGGCAGTCAAACCGTTCGTACCACCACTACCATTTCTGAACCGGGTGAAAGCACATAAAGATGAGGAACAGTTCAAGAAGTTCCTCGACAACTTCAAGAAGCTTCACATCAATATCCCATTCACGGAGGCAGTTGCTCAAATGCCGACATACCTCAAGTTTTTGAAGGAGATCCTGTCAAAGAATAGGGGAATCGAGCATCAGTCTACCATTACACTCACTGAAGAGTGTAGTGCAATCATTCAGAACAAGCTTCCCTCGAAGTTCAAAGATCCAGGAAGTTTTTCGATCCCTATTCAAATTGGGAATCTTTCTTTTGATAAGGTATTGTGTGATTTAGGAGCTAGTATTAACTTAATGCCTTTATCTGTTTTCAGGAAACTTGGCTAGGGAGAGGTGAAACCAACGTACATGACCCTTAAGCTCACGGATATATCGATAATATATCTGTATGGAGTGGTAGAGGACGTATTGATCAAGGTTGGCAAGTTCTACTTTCCGGTGGACTTCGTGGTGCTAGACATTGATGAAGACGTAGAGGTCCCGCTGATATTGGGAAGATCCTTTCTGGCCACGAGCAGAGCTCTGATAGATATGGAGGAAGGAGAGATGACCCTGAGGGTTGGTGGCGAGAAGGTAGTATTCAAGATGTTCAAGAGGGAAAGAGGCAAAAGTGAACAGAAACCGGATGATCAAGGAAAGCCGAAGGAGTGATCGGGAAGGAGGTCGAGCCACGACCGAAAACAAGACGTTGGGTGGGATGCAACCCATCGAGGTTTGCGTTTTCTTTCATTTTCTGTTTTTGAGTGATTTTATTTACAAAAAAAATCCTGGAACAAAGACCTACGCGGTCTATTCCGCGGTTTTCAAATCACGAGCCAAACCGCGTAAGTCACTGGAAGTTTTGAGGAACATAGGGTCCGGTGGCTTATGCCGCGGTTTCCAAACCGCGCGGCTCCCCTGCTGCTTCTGGGTTGTTGTCCTTTGCAGTTTCTATCCTATCTTGCTTTGTGTTCCTCTTTTTCTTTGTTTCTTGTCGTCTTTTGTTTTGTTTGCTTTGTTTTTCCGTGTTCCCTTCTCCATCTTCTCCGATGTCTTCCAACTGGGCACTCCAATTTTTCATGAGAATCTCCTCCGTCCGGGCAAACGGGTACGTTCTAATTCTGTATGTTAACGAGTGGTGTATGATGTTTGTTCCTTATTAGTAAACGAGATGCAACAAACCTAAGTTTCACTTAGGTTTGGGGTGTCTCATCTTTCAACATCTACATACTCACTTTTATTCCTATGCAAACCTCGGTTTCACCGAGGTTTGGGGTTGGCTTTAGTTGACAAACCTAGGCCACGACCTAGGTTTGGGGTGGCCACATTTTAATGAAATCGCTCTTTGATGTTTATGCTTTAATGTTATGCCCACCCTGTATGATTCCTGTAATAACCGCACAACGATACTTGTTTTAGTATCGCCTACGCCGACACTTGCACATTGGGGACAATGTGTGGGTAAGGTTTGGGGTTGCCCAATCGGGCCCACGTTTATGCACGTAGATTTCCCGCACCTCTGCATGCTTATATCGCATTAGCTAAAATTTTTGTTTTGAATGATTGAGACCGACCATTGTGGGAAGAATCTTGTGATAGTAGCGTGACCATTAGGGAAGGACTGGGAAAGGACATGACTAGGGACATTAGTGGAGACCACCCAATAGCGAGATTTGAGCCTAAAAGACGTTTTTCATTTCGAGGGATTTAAACACTTAATTCATATACACTTTTTCGAATTCCTTGTCGTGAATATAGAATGATCTCGCTATATTATTGCATTGAGTAGCAAAGACGACCATCGGGATATTGGGTAAGGGTGTAGTAGACCCTATCGTGTGGACCTTAAGAGATGATTCCAGGCATTGTGTGCAGTGTTAACCCGTGTTTAGCTATCGTACCTTTTTACCCATTTGTGTGTACCCACAAACCAGTTTGTAACCAAACACTCACCTTGTTCATTCCATACCCACCATTAAACCCTAGCCAAAAGCCTTAGCCAACCTTATCCGAAAGTGTGTCAATCTGAGCGGTAATGAATAACAAGAAGATAGAGCGGAAAAGAAGGAATACAGGCCAGTCATGAAAAGAAATAAGAGTTAGAAAAGAGGGCCAATGAAGCCCCAAACAAATAAAGAGAGCCAATGATGCTCCAAATATATATATATATACAAAAAGAAAATAAATACAGTTATTTAGATAGCTTTACAACAGCTCAATAAGAGAGTCAAAGCGACTCCATTAGTGATAAAGAGGGCCAAAAGATAGAATGTGAAGAAAGTTCATAACTGCTAATGTTTGACACACCAAGGATCGTTGAACCGTTTTTCCCCTTCGTTTCTTAACCATAACCCTAGCCCCGTTACAACCCTTGTAAAGACCTGGATGATCTTCTGGAAAATATGATTAGGGTATATGACCACCTTTACCAATATTCCCTGTCTTACTACTTGATTCTTTTCCGAGATCGACTTGTTAGACATTTGTGTGTCTTTCATTAGAGTTGTCATGTAATTTTCGAGTTTTATTGTACATAACTTCCTATACATGACAACACGTACGATAACCTAGGTTCGAGCGAAATGAGAGACTCCCGTGAGGTAGGGTCGAGGCGAAATGTTTTTCCTAGTATGTCTGGACCTAGAACAACCTTAATGTAATCGGAGCAGTCACGAGTTCGACTCACAATGGAAGGCCATAGATTAATCAGAATAAGGATGAGGCGAGAGTGAGATAATCATTCACGGGTATGGGAAATCACCAGTGCATTTTTTTTGGAAGGCATAGCGGCATCGACCCTTTCGATCAACTACCACGAACACAACGCACACACGCACGCACGCCTCCCCGGCGGTATCGGACATCCGAGGGCAGTCTACTAATCCGCCGCTGTCCCGGCCCAGCTTACGCTGGACCTAAGGCCCAACCACAGGCTGGGGGGGTAAGCCCAGTCAAAGACTGGACCACCCAAGGACTGGTATATGCTTTTATTCTATTTTTATCGCTAATTTTCATGAGGACAAACAACGCTCGGTTTGGGGTTGTTGATAACGCCACTTTTTGGCGTTATTTTCGGTTCTCAAACCAATGAGATCGGCTTGTGTTGATAGCAAAGAAGCAGAATTTTATGGTTTATCGAGTGAAATGTGCAGGTTATATAAAAGGCAGTAATCATCGAGAAAAGAAGCTGAAAAGAGCCCAAAAAGAGCCAAAACGAAGCCCAACGGAAGCCCGAGATCCAAGCCCAAGACCCGAACCTGATCCAGACCACCTTAGAAAACCGGGCGACTTGTGCCGCGACTTGTGCCGCGACTTGCAAGTCGCGGGACAAGTCGCGTAACCCACTGTTCCAGCTTTTAAGTTTGGCGTTTTTCCGAATTTTAGGTCATTCTTCGCACACGACGAACGGGAGCAGCTTTGGGGCGATTTTCAGCGGTTTTTCGGAGCTTTTGGAGCCACGGTAGAGGATCAATTGGAGGCACGTCCATCACGTAAAGTAGATACGAGCACGAGAGAAGGGAGTCCGCCATTACATTCATCGCTTTCATTATCACTATGTTTGCACACGTTTTTCCATCCTTTTTCTTTGTGTTTGAATCCACCACCAACATGAACTAAATTCTAGATGTTGGGGGTTGGAATGAATTTGGTTTAAGCATGTGAACATATGACTTGAGATTTTTATCAGTTTGCCTATTTTAATGAAGTATGTAATTTGGTTTTTAATGCCTTTGTGAGTTTAGCTAGCTTCCAATTGCTTTGTTGTTTTCAATTAAGTTCGAGAGAATTAATTGATAACTAGAACTAGAAATTGCATGCCTAAGGTGAGAAATTGGTGATAGAGATATACCGAGTAAGCCTTAGTCCCGTTAAATCTTGATTTTTATGTGTTTTGAATTCCATATGTTGAGATCGAGAGATAAGACTTGTGCTTTTCAAGATAAAACCCGTGGTTGCTTGAGAAAGAACCATGCTTTTAAAATAAAACCCGTTGTTGCTTGAGAAAGAACAACAGTGACTTTAAGATTGGATATTCATTAAAGGGAATAACTGGTAACTGTTTCGAGTTAATTGTTTATATGTGAAAGCTTTAGGATTTACAACCCTCAACTGTTTTCTCTATCTGAAGTTTCTTAAGCTGTTTACTGTTTTGTGTTTGATTTATTTTGCTTGCAATTAATTAGTTTAGTACCAACCACTCAAAGTTGCGACGTTCAGTTAATAGATCTTATAGTAATTGTGATACTTAGTTCCTAGTTCCCTGTGTTCGATACTCGTACTTTCTAGTACTATTACTTGATTTTGACCCGTACACTTGCGGTAAGATTTAGGGGGGTGTGATACCCGCCTATCAAGTTTTTGCAATCGGCGCCGCCCCAAACATCAAATCTATCCTGAACTCTACTTGATGATCTGGGGGCAGACTCATCAAGTCATCCGAAAACACTTTCGGGTACTCATTTACTATAGGCACATCCCCTACTCCCTTTTTCTCTTTCTTAGCATCTAGCACGTAAGCTAAATACCCCAAACATCGCCTAGCTTTCATCATAGATATCATACACGTCTTCCTATCTCGACGATCCCCATAGATTACTACTTCCTTCTTATTAGGCAAGGCGATACGAATTAGCTTCTTATTACACACTATGTTAGCGTCGTTATCCACTAACCAGTCCATCCCTAAAACCACATCAAACTCCCCCATTCCCATAGGGTACAAACGCAAAAGGAATAAATGACCATCTACGTCAATGCTACACCCCTCATAGACCTCTTTCACCCAGACTTGACTATCATCTGCTACTTCTACCTCAAACCTAAAGTTCAACCTCTTGGGTTTCACTTGCAATTTCCGAATAAAATTAGGTGACACAAACGAACGATTGGCGCCTGAATCAAACAATACTTTAGCAAAAGTCGAGTCAATAGGGAAAGTACATGTCACCACATTAGGCGTATTCACCGCCTCCTCTGCCGACATGTGGAAAGCCATAACCCCCAGCAAATCCCCTCTTCAACTGCGGACAGTCCATCTTGACATGGTCTGGCGAACCGCACTGATAACACGATCTCGAACTACGGCAATCCCGCGCCATGTGTCCCGTCTTCCCACACTTAAAACACCCTTCTTTATCAGCCAAAAATTCCCCTTTATGCATCCGGTTACACTTACCACACGGTTTCTCCCCTGCTCTGGGTCCCACCCGCAGCTCGGGTCTAGGAACACTCGGCCTCTTAGCATCCCGATTTGGTCCTTCCAATTTCTGCTTGTCTCCAACTCTCTCCGTCATTTGCCTATTCTTCTCTTTTTCTGTGAGCTCTACAATATCTACCGTAGCCTGAAAAGTAACCGGATCTTTCACCTGCACCAACTCCCTCACACTGCTCTTCAGTCCCCAGATGTATCTCTCTATGCGCCTCTCCTAAGTAGGCACATACAATTCAGCAAACCGAGCTTTCTCAATGAACTTCGACGTATACTCCTGGACTGACATCGTCCCTTGCTCCAACCCCATAAATTCCTCCTCGAGCTTCTTAACGGGCGCCACTGGGCAAAACTGAGCTTTGAATCTTTTAGTGAACAATTCCCAGGTAGTTGTTTTTGCGATCTCCGAACCCTTGCCTCCCGTCTCGACATCCCACCAGAAAATGGCATCTCTTTCAACATAGACATGGCAAACAACACTTTGTCCTCCTCGACACACTTGCTCGTGTCGAAAGCTAACTCCATCTCGCGTATCCACCTTAGAGCTAAAACTAGATTGCGTTCCCCGTTGAAAGATGGAGGTTTGCACGACGCAAAAGTCTTGAAGGTACACCCTTTCGTTGTCTTCGGTTCGTTAGCCACAAACGGAGTTGATAATGAATGATCTCCCACCACAGTCGGAGATAGGCCAGACGCCTCAGTCCTCGTCTCGTTTTCACTTCTAGTTTGTCCCTCCGACGTAGTCTTGATTTGATTTTCCAACAATGCTTGCAAGGTCACCTGTAATTTACCGATCTCAGCCGTAAACGTTTTCTCAGTCACAAAAGCTTGGTTCTGGTTTCTCCTCGGGCTGTCCTACTGGCTCCCTCCGCCTACCGAGGCGGTACTTTCTTGATGCAAGGGCTCACACACTTCAGACGCTCCCACGCTCTTAGCTCGACGGGTGGTTGACATATTTTTCCCTCCTTGGGTTGCCACACTAGCCCCAACTCCTTGAGAGGTAGTTCGCAACGGCGGTCTTTCTCATCCACTTCCCCGGCCTCCGCCCCTTCCATGGGTGGCCGCCCGTCTCGGAGGATTCACCGGTTCTTCTTCCAGAATTTCCTCTACGCGAATCTCCCCCGCGACTGGATTTGTACCCACCACCGGCACTGATCTACTCCTCAAAGTTCTTTCAGACACACTGGATTACTGAAACATACCAAAATAGATTACTTAAGACTACGGCTCCAGATTAATAAAGCAATTTAAGCACGTACATGTACCTGTAAATTCGCAATTACACTGGCCATGTGTAACGTCGAATCTACCTTACATGACTGTCCTCGCTACCCTATTAGTCTTATCCCTATTATTGTGCCCTCCTAACGCATTCCTGATTCTCAGTTGTGATTTCTACTCCCACAGTTTAAGTCTAGGCACGTCCGGTCACCTAAATCCCTTAAATTATGGCTCTGATACCAATGGTAACAACCCAACCAAAAATAAAGCATAACATGGCATTAAATATAAAACATCCCAAAAGGATCCCAAAATTCTCAATACATCTTTCTCAAAAACTAGGTTCGCGGAAACAACCTATTCATAACTGAGAATAACATAAAGTCTATAAAGTGAAAGTAAAACACTATCTCTAGAAGTGTCCTTACTCTAGTTCTTCTCTTGACTCTTACCGGAGCTTCCTACTATCAGCTTCCTTGAAAAGGTTTAGTTTTGGAAAAAGCGAGGGTTAGACCATGAGGTCTAGTGAGTTCCCTCTAGAAACAACAGTTCAATAATACACATTTAAAACAGTTCATAAATAACAACGGTAAATAAATCTTTCAAGTAACATCACACTCGTAAATGGCACACTGAAGTTGCTCGGAAGCGACAACGTGTCAGTCTCACACTGCCTTACTGGGTCACACCTCCCATGGCATAACGAGACACACCCCTGGTATGAGCACTGGCGGGCCACACCCCCGACTTAGCCAATTTACGTCTAGCAACAATGTATGCATACGTCTCAAATAAACTTTCATACTCGCATATTCGTAAAATAAAACGCATCAATTCATATGCCCTTACTTACTTCAGATATCACGTTTTAAACACATGTTCAGTTAGAAAAACTCACCTGTCGACTTGCAAAAAAAGTGCTTATCGCGTACTCTCTCGAGTTTCTAGATGGGACACCTATGAGGTTGAAAATATTAAGAATAATAAGGCTTATGATAACGCCCACAACATTCTGAACATAACCCCAAAACTCGGCTCAAAAGAAAGGCAACCAAATCCGGAACCAGAGTTTCGGACTTTGCTCCTGATCCGGATCCAAAACCCGGACTCCCTCCCATACCGGATCCAATCCGGATTCCGGATCTATACAGGATCCAGTCCGGATTCCGGTCCTAATACTACTCCAGATCCCATACCGGATATCGAATATTCCGGAACTACAATATCGGAACTTAAATTTCGGAAAAAGGCATGACACCCGGTAATCGGCCTCAATCGATCACAACCACAAACAACTTTTTCCCAGATGGAACAAATCAAATAAACCTCTACGTGAGATTACTTTTACAAGGCAAACATACTTCATCATTAAAATCACACTGGGCAGCTCATCCTTTCAATAATTACCTAGAAATCCCAATTTCTCCAAAATCTCATTTATCCCAAAACTTAATTGATAGAAGCTGAGAAGAAATGAGTCCAAATTATTACCTTGAATTGATTGATTTGAAAACCTCATCCTCTTCTTCAAAATTGCAGAATGTAGCTTGCTTTCTCCTTCTCTGCTCTCACTCCCAAGCCGCCAAAGAAGGAAATTTTAATACCCTTCTAGGGTTTTGTGCCCAAATTGATGGTTTTTATACCTTCTTCCAAAATTACATTATGGTTCCTCAACAATAAGATTTCACTTTCTTCCCCACCAACTTATATTCTTTAAGATAGAACAACTTGGTTATTACAACTATTAATAGAACGTGTGACATGAACATATATGAACAAGAATTAAATGCATGACATGAAGACATATGAACATTAATAAAACATGTGTGAAACAATGTTCGGATGTACATGAACACATATGCAAATGCTATTAACAAAGACCATAAGGCCAACTTTATATTTATATGAACATATACGAACAAATGAATAGGCATCTAAAACATGAATGATATACAAATTTATAAGGTGTTTGGCCATTAATAGAACGTGTGAAATGAATATATATGAACCATCCCCTAAACACCAAATTTCACTAAAATTATTGTTTGGTGGTGGTGGTGGTGGTGGTTGGGGGGGGGGGGGGGGGGGGGGGTTTACAAAAAGTAAAAGAAATATATTTTCTTCAATTACCCCTAAACACCAATATTCACTAAAATTATTTAGGGGTGGGTTCAAACGAGAACACTAACTATTTAAAAAAACACGAGAACGACCGTTAATGTACAAAATCATACACGATTCACGTACAAAATCATGTATGAATACATTCACACGACTTTGCCTCGCGATTTAAGTCGCGACCAAAGTCACCCCTTTCCAATTTTTTCCGTTAATGTAGTTCTCTTGTTTGGACCTTCTTATATATATATATATATATATATATATATATATATATTGAGATCATGTGAGACCAAACTATTTTCGTAAGACCAAAAAATTATCACTAAACCTTCACAGCAAAAGACTGTGAAAGTATTGTGATGGTAAACTTTCACAGTGTTTTTGCTGTGAAGGTTTGTTGTTTTACTTACCTTCACAATGAATCACTGTGAAGGTTTAGTGTTAATTTCTTGGTCTCACGGTCTCACGAAAACAGGTTAGTCTCACGTGAACCCAACCCTATATATATATATATATATATAGAGAGAGAGAGAGAGAGAGAGAGGGAGAGGGAGAGGGAGAGGTTCAAGTGAGAAATGCTAAGTGTGTGAGAATTAGAGAAATGATCCTAGCCCTTCATCTGGTCAATAATTGCAGCTTTGACTGTGAAGCACCAGATAATTCTTCGCGTGGTATACAGAAGATAGATAGGTAGTTTTGTAAAATACACAGGACGAGTTCATATGTGAAGCTGTGTGATTCACATATAAACTATATGTTCATATGTGAATCGGTTAATTAGTTCATATGAAAATAATTTATTAGTTCATATGTAAATCACAAAGGTTCATATGTGAATCTGTTAATTAGTTCAACTGGTTCACATATGAATCTAGTTAATTAGGTCAATGTGAATCAGTTAATTAGTTCATATGTGAATCAGTTAAAAAGATTTCATATGTGAATTACACGGGTTCACATATGAACATATAGTTCATGTGTGAATCACACAGATTCACATATGAACTCGTCCAACATATTTGTAAAAGTTATCAAACTGTCATTCTATTTTTTGAATAGTCGCAATTTTTGACCAGTCAAAGTCACGATTATTGACTAGTCAAAGCCGCAATTCTTGACCAGTCAAATCTGATCTTGACCGTATGAATGGCTAGGATTACTTCTCTATTTCTCACACACTTAGCATTTCTCATTTGAACCTATGACTATATATATAGGGTCGGGTTCAAATGAGGAGCGCATCAAAACGTGAGAACGTGAGGAGCACCGTCCATGTACAAAATCACATGTGATTCACAACACAAACCGCGGGACAAGCCGCACGCTTTTGCAAACCGCGTAACAAACCGCGCGTGTCCAAAATGTTAATCACATATGATTTTTAGTCCTTGTGTTGTGAATCACATGTGATTTTGTACATGAACGGTGCTCCTCACGTTCTCACGTTTTGATGCGCTCCTCACATGAACCCTCCTCTCTCTCTCTCTCTCTATATATATATATATATATTAGATATGTACCCGCGCGCGATGCGACGCGAAGTGTCTCGAATCTAAAACATAGAATTCGAAAAAATAAGTTTGTTTCATGTTGATATTTATTCGCTTTTAAATCGCATATTAAATGTATAAAATTAAAGGTTAATATGGTTAATTGGTCAAAAAATGAAAAATATTCGTTTGATAGTGGGGTCTTCAAACTCATAACATTTGTGCTCATTTTGAAGGTTTTGATGAACGGTTATAATGGTATAATTTATAAAAAAAAGAAAAACATATTTGTTTAATGTATTTTAGTTTATGTATGTTGATATGATAAGGATGTAAAATGAAAAATGAAAGGAGAATGGATATAAAGTAAATTAAATAACTAATTATAATGATATAAAGTATAATTTAAAAATAAAAAATAATTTTATTTTTAATTATCATGTTGAACGTTGGAGGTTTTAAAGTTTTTAAACTCGTACATGATGTATTGAAATTTGTATTTCTTAAAAATTCAAGAATAACCGTAACTGAATTATTTTTAAAGAAGTATAATAGATAAATACAGATAAGAGCGTAAAATATACAAGTTTAAAAAAAATCTCGGTACGTCATTCTTGAAAAGTCTTGATACGTATTTATGATATTTCACAATATTATTAAGTTAAACACATACAATAATAAACTTATTTTGAAATTATTGACGAAAATATTGTAATAATATAATTTGTAAAAAATGCATTTATTAATATGTTTTAGTTAAATTATGATTATGTATTTTTAATATTATAAGGGTGTAAAATGAAAATGAATAATGTAAGGGATATAAAACAAATTAATTCGTACATGTTCATTATAATTAATAATATGATTAAATTAAAAAATATTCAATATTGGGCTCATTTCGAAAGTATTGACGAGACGATTACAATGGTATAATTTGTAAAAAAAGAAATGTATTTTTTAATACATTTTAGTTCATATACATTATTTATGTTTATATGATAAGAGTCTAAAATGAAAAATAAAAAAGTAAGGGATTAAAAGTAAACTACATACCTAATTATAAGGGTAGTAAATGTAACGTATAAATTAAAAAATTTGAATTAATGAGAGATTTAAGTATGAGTGAATGTAGGTGTGCTAATTGAACTTATAATGTAAATTGCGTCCAAATACATGTTTAGACATGAAAATACTGAAACCGGCTCAACAGAAATCGACACGTGACATGTTAGTTACTTATTTATTATATGTATAGATGTTATTTTAAGCAAATTTCATTAAAACATACTTTTAGGTTTAGCTGAGACTAACTATCCAACGGATGATGGTTTAACAAGTCAAGTCAAATCAAATCATTTTTTCTTTTTATCTAACTTAACATTTTTTAGATTACTTTGTTTAATTATTTATGTAATATTATATATAGGGGTTGCTAAGCCTACCCTGCAGGTTGTCAACTCCCCTTTTCCTCTCACAAACCAAAACTTAATTAAATATTTACAATTTACCTCCTTATACTTACTTATTTAATTTACTTTATACCTTTTACTTTTCTAGTTTTTATTTTACACCTTCATCATATTAACACGTATAATCGTATATTAGCTAAAATACGTTAAAAAAATACGTTTTAATTTTAACAAATTACACCATTATAATCGTCTCTTCGATACGTTCGAAATGAGCCAAAGATTGAATTTTTTTGATTTAATTATTTTATTATATATCATATATACTACATAAAAATATTTTTTATATTTAAAATTCATACTCTTATAGTTAAATATTTAATTTATGGTACATCTCTAACTTTTTCAATTTTCGTTTTATACTCTTATTACATTAAACATAATAATCATATGTTAACTCAAATATCTTAAAAAATACGTTTTAACATATCACATTAAAGGGTATTTGGGATTGCTTATTTAAAACAACTTATGCTTATTTTTAAAAATGTTTATCAACTTATGTCGTGCTAATAACGAGTTGGGCGTAAAAATACGTTTTTATCTTGTGAAGTATTTTCTCTCTAAAAAAATACGTTTTAACATATCACATTAACATACATAATTACATTAAAATACGTTAAGGCCCGGCCCGGGACTGACTATATTTTTTATAAGTTATAAACACTTTCAAATAAGTTAAAATGGATTAATTTATCAAAAACAACTTATTTTTGTTGGAGAAAAGTCATAAACACTTTTCTACTTGCGAAATGCAGTGTGATATATCTCGAATTTAATGTTCTAAATTATTTTAATTGGTTTTGAGAAAACGATCAAAGTTTTTTTATAAATTTGCTTAAAGAATAACGTTTTTAAGGAGTTCATGATTTGAGGATTTGAAAGTGGTTGGAGGTAAAGATTAATTAATAAGAGTCCACGATTTAAGGATTTGAAAGTTGTTAAAAAGTATTTTCTTAACGTATTTTAGTTAATATTGGGCTCTGTTGGGTCACTTAAGATTTGAAGATGACCTCAGTCTCTTACTATTACACAGTTCATACTTAGAATAATTATTAGGTTCTTTACAAGAAGTTTAATTGTATAAAGATGTTCGGTGAAGTCGAAGATCAACCGAAGAAACAAAGTAGAAGTATATCCTCAAAGCGGATTGAAGCTATACTTCTCAACCAAAGATTAAGCTGCTATTTGAGACATCCTAAGGTCTCAAGCCAGTACACTTGAAGAGCAAGGAAAATATTGAAGACTTGGTCACCAGAATCCCTTGATAATATTGAAGACTTGATCACCAGGATCTCTTGAAGATGTTATAGGCATGATATCTAGGATATCCAACATATCTAGAATATAATGGTGGTCGGCAGAGAAGAAAGAATTGGTGAAAATGCCAAAGTCTTGCATGCCAAAGTCTGCCTACCAGCCTACAATTGCATGCCAAAGTCTACCTACCATGCAAAGTCTGCCTACCATGCAAAGTATGCATACCATGCAAAGTCTGCCTACCATGCCAAAGTCTTCCTACCGCCTACACAACTGTTTGACATAGTGTCCATGCATTTAATGCATGAGACACTATATAAAGGCATCATCCTCAACCTTACAACATAACCCAGTTCACAGATCCTCAAGCTCTCAAGTACTGGCATTTCTCTCCTCTCTCAGAAGTTCATTGTTTCTTAGTGTTTTACAATTGTTCTTCATTCTCTGTGTGTCTGTGTGTAAGATTGTTTGAACTGATTTATCTGTTCTCTTCCGCAACAATCTTTAAGTTTTTTGTGTGTAATTCTTAGTTGAAGTAAATCAATAAAAGAATTAAATTAAGTGAAAAATTTTGTGTATTGTATTCAACCCCCCTTCTACAATACTTGTTTACCATTGCTACTCAATAGCTGGGGACCAACAAGTGGTATCAGAGCAGGTCAGTTTAATCTAATAAACTTGATCTGATCTGCAATGGCTTCATCTTCTTCCTTAAACAATGCTTCTTCTCAAAACTCTAATTCTGGATGTCTCAAAACTCTACTTCCTTAAACAATGCTTCTTCTCCTCTTCATAGAATTGACAGGTACTCTACCAAAGATGTCTTTACTTCTAATCCTCACCTTCTGTCAACCCTTATCACCACACCTCTTAACTATACACTCTAACCCTCTCACCTTTTTACCTTACCTCTCATCCTCACTGCCTATGTCTATCTTTCCTAAGTGTATCATTTCCTAAGTCTATCTTTTCTTCATATATCTTACATCTCCACAAGTCCATATTGAACATCAAAGCTCCTTTGATGATGACTCCTCTTCAAGTCTACCACCTACTGGAGATCCTGCCCTCCTATCTTATCTTCTTCAATAATGGCTTTATCAAAACCATTCCCAATCTCCAAGAAAATACTTTCTCAAGTATTCATATGCACGCTCACCAAATATTCCCTTCTCTTCCACTACTGAAGATTTTCTTTCTGCCTCTCAACCTCAACCTCAACCTTCTCTTTCTTTAGCACGACATCCTGGATTTGAAGATCTCTCACTTCATGACTATGTGCAATGCTTGAAGATCAATCTTGAAGAATCTCCACAAATCTTCTGAAGATCCTTGCCAAAAATTTAAAAAAAAAATCGCCGCCGACTAACCGCCGCCGACCAACCGCCAACTAACCGCCGCCGACCAGCAGCCAACAAGCCGCCACCGACCATCTCCCCGCCGACCAAAAAAATAAAAAAATAAAATAAAATCGCCGCCGACCAACCGCCAACTAACCGCCGCCGACCAGCCGTCAACAAGCCGCCGCCGACCAGCAGTCAACAAGCCGCCGCCGACCAACCGCCGCCGAAAAAAAAACAAAGCATAAAATTCGTATTGAATTTTCTAGAAAACGCAGAGAGCCGTTTTGCCTATTTCCGGAGTTTGAACCGTCAGATCGTTGCGATTTTTGGACAGTAGCTTCACGACATTCTGTTTTACATTCTGAACGGTTGGATTAATCTTTTGAGGACCAGAAGGCACCTGTTTTATTTTCGAAATACTGCAGTTTTATGTGAGAAAAATCGTTGCCGAACCGCCCTTTTTCCCGAACCCCCCCCCCCCCCCCCTCCCTTCCCGAACAACCTCTCCCATCACTCCATCTTTTCCACTTCCCCTTCTCCTTTTTACCATCTCTTACCCAACTATAAATACCTCATCTTACCCTCTCATTTCTTCACACCTCTCATCTTTCATCTTTCTCTCATCCTCAGTTTCTGCAAAGCTTCAAAATATATATATATATATGTGGTCGATTTTTAAAAATTTCTTAGTGTTTTTCCTACGTCGGCCGCTGAGGGGGAGAATTCATCTGAGGGGGAGCAGACATCAACCATGGTACTTATATCCAGCGTCCAACTCAAAAAAAATGAGGAAATCGGCGGACCGGTCAAGGGGGAGCAAAAATGTCCGGACGGATCTAACTGAGAGGGGGGGGGGGTATGTAACATCCTGAATTTTCAATAATATTATTTTATTGAGGGTTGGGATCTATGTGTATGTTGGTGCAAGTGTACCACATCTCTATATATTTATATATATTTATTTTGATGATTACAAACACACCGTATTATTGTTTATCTAACAATCCTATCCAAGTGTACAGTTCTTGAAGAACACGAAGATTTTATCTGAAGAGTTCAAGACGGAAGTTTTACGTTGTCATTAGTGTTTATAATTTATAATGATAAACACCCTAAAATAATATACCACTTGGATATTTCTAAAAACCCAATAAATGATTTTAATAGGGTTTATTGAGAAGATCCAGCAAGATTGGTTGCGTCCTGGAAGGTGTCTATTCTGACGCCGGTATACCGTGGAGAATGCCCGGTATACCGCGGGTACATATTAGCCGGTATACCGCGGGTACTGTTTCCGTTGGTTTTTGCAGAGTTGACTTTCTGATCTTGATGTGCTTTTTCCTCTGCACGGTATACCGCGGGGGATAGCCGGTATACCGCGAATGCACATATCCGTTGGAGATGCTGATATATAAAGAAGCATGCTGGTGATGAAGAAGACAGACCACACAAACAAATAGCAACAACAACAATCCAAACTCTCAGCTCTCTCACTCTCACTTATTTTATATATATATATTTTATAAAACATTTTTTTATAAAATATCCAAGTGTGAGATATTATACAAGAGTGATTACCCATTGTGAGTTATACTCCTCTTGTAAGTATTTGAATAACGGGTGTGTGATCCTGTACATCTCAATAAGCTGAGGCTTAGAGAACCGTTTACTTTGCTCTGTATTTGGTTTGTATTCTACCGTAAAGAATACATTTATTGGATCGTGTCGGGAAGTGTCTCGGCTGCTGGTTTATCACAGTTGGTGGTAAATCAGTAAATCTCCGTGTCAAGTATCTCTAACCTTTATCTCTTTATTTATTCCGCTGTGCATTTAAATTATATCTGTTTATATAATTGTTGTTTATTTATTATTTCTATACTCTGATTTATTTATACTGTTTCTATACTGTATTTATTTATAAAAGAATTTTTGAAAGTAAAAGATTTTAAATACAACCTTACCCCCCCCCCTAGGTTGTCTAACATTTGGTATCAGAGCGGGTCTTTCAAAAATTTTCTGTTTAAATATTTTTTTAAATGGCTCAACAAACTAATTTTGTGTTTTCTAAACCTCCTTTGATAGATACTGAAAAGTTTGGCATTTGGGCCGAGCTATTTGAATGTCACGTTCGTGGCAAAAGTCAAAAAATTTGGGATATTATAGAAAATGGGAATTTTAGACCAACCAAAGTTGAAAATGATCTTATTGTTGATAAACCCATAAAAGATTGGACTCCCGCTGAAGAATCTCATTATTGTTTAAATTTTGAAGCTAAAAATATATTATATGCTGCTTTAACCTCTGATGAAATTGAAAGAGTTTATACTTATAAAACTGCTAATCAAATCTGGCAAAGCTTGAGCGACACTCATCGTGGAAATACTCAAGTTAAAAGCTCTAAAATAAATATTCTTGTTCATGATTATGAATTATTTGAAATGTCAAAAGATGAGTCAATCGACTCAATGTTTAAACGTTTTAACCTCATTATGACTACTTTGAAGGGATTAGGTCGTACTTATCCTAATGAGGATTATGTAAGGAAAATTCTTCGAGCACTTCCTTCGGAGTGGATGGCAAAAATCACATCCTTGGAAGACTCCCGAGATCTCGCAACTATGAAGCTCGATGATCTCATCGGCAATCTTAAAGTGCACGAAATTGCACTAAGAAGAAATCAAGTCTGGGAGCAAGTCAAAAAGAAATCCATAGCTTTAAAAGTCATTGCCTCAAAAGAAGAGGAAAAGGAAGAGGAGGAAGAAGCTAGCTCATCCGATGACGAACCCGAAAATCTTGACGATTTAGTCAAGTTGGTAAGAAAACTTTCTAAACTTTTATCTAACAAAAAGTTTGCTAATAATGATAGGTTTCAAGAAAATGGAGACTACCGTCGTGGTGGTAAAAACCAAAGTCGCAACGTCCATAAAAGTGAAGACAAATATGACGAATCTAGCGACGATGAAAAAGCCAATAAAAAGAAAGGCTTTTGCTATGTGTGTGGTGATAAGGATCACTATGCAAGTGTGTGTCCAAAACGAGCAAAACAAATCAACACACCAAAAGCTCTCGTTGGAGGCGCGTTGAGCGCAAGCATAAATGAGGCCAAAAATTTTTGTTTCATGGCCGACCATGATAATGAGGTATCTTCATCATATTCTTCTAAAAATAATTGTGATAGTAATTATAGTGATAATTATTATAGTGACGATGAAAATAATCTTGACGAATTATATAAATCATTTCATGATATGGCTGCTCTCGCAAATAAATATAAAGATGAAATTTCTAATTTAAAAGAAACCGTATCTGTATATAAAAAGGAAATAGATGACGGTAAACAAAAATCTGCTCATGATTTAGATGTTATCACTAAATTAGAAAATAAATTAAGTGAAAAAGATATTTGTAAATCTTGTGTTATTTTAAATGATAAAATTGCATGCTTAAATAAAAAGACACATGAAGATATTATATGTGCAAAATGCGAGATTCTTGAAAATGAAATTGCATGTTTAAATGCTAAATGTAAATCGCATGAGAGAAATGACTTATTAGCAAATGCTTTTAATAGTAGCAATGATAAAGTGCTTAAAATGCTAAATATGTCTAATCGTATAAATTGTCGTAAAGGCATTGGTTCCGATACATGTGTTGATAAATGTTCGTGTAAACCCATTAAAAGATTTTTTGCATCTCCTAAAGTTGATACGAGAAAACCTCCATATATGTCAAAAATAAAAAATGTGAATTATGGAAGGAAACCGCATGCTCGTATGTATAATGGTAATTTTTCTAGACCTAAAAATAATGCGAATATAAATGTTTCATTTTATGTGTATGATAAATACAATCGCAAAATTAAAATGGTTAGAAAATGGATTCCGAAAGGAATGTTTAATGTTGACAATCCCGGTGGGATGCGTTTGTGGTTTTAAACCATTTTTATGGTTTTATATGTTGTCGTATTTTATTTTATGTCGACAACATGTTCTTTATTTATTTGCAGTTTATGTTTTATACTAACTGTTAAAAGGACCCATAAGAAAAGGGTACCACGAAAAATTTTCTTTGCCTTTTGTAGGTGTTTCCTGACGAGGATATAATACGTGTTACCTGCCGAGGTTATAATACGTGGTTACCTGCCGAGGTTATAATACGTGGTTACCTGCCGAGGTTATAATACGTGGTTACCTGCCGAGGTTATAATACGTGGTTACCTGCCGAGGTTATAATACGTGGTTACCTGCCGAGGTTATAATACGTGGTTACCTGACGAGGTCATAATACGTGGTGATTTTTTTTTTATCACATAAAATTAACCGAAAATTGAAGCCTTAAGATCCGTTTTGGTGCAAGTGTTTCGTATTGGTTTGTATATCTTTGTCTCTATTGCTTTTTGCATTTTATTTTATCCCTCAAAATTTTATAAAATCAAATTGATATCGTTATTAATTTGAGGGGGAGCGTTTTAGCTCTTTTACCCATGAGATTATGCTCTCTCAAATATATGCATATTTTGAGGGGGAGCATCTCTCAAGGGGAAGCATACCGTCTTTCTTGACCCTTTTTGTTTCGACAAACGGGGGAGAGAAACCGCATATGCTCATGCTTAGCGGTTGTGTTTGTCATCATCAAAAAGGGGGAGATTGTTGGTGCAAGTGTACCACATCTCTATATATTTATATATATTTATTTTGATGATTACAAACACACCGTATTATTGTTTATCTAACAATCCTATCCAAGTGTACAGTTCTTGAAGAACACGAAGATTTTATCTGAAGAGTTCAAGACGGAAGTTTTACGTTGTCATTAGTGTTTATAATTTATAATGATAAACACCCTAAAATAATATACCACTTGGATATTTCTAAAAACCCAATAAATGATTTTAATAGGGTTTATTGAGAAGATCCAGCAAGATTGGTTGCGTCCTGGAAGGTGTCTATTCTGACGCCGGTATACCGTGGAGAATGCCCGGTATACCGCGGGTACATATTAGCCGGTATACCGCGGGTACTGTTTCCGTTGGTTTTTGCAGAGTTGACTTTCTGATCTTGATGTGCTTTTTCCTCTGCACGGTATACCGCGGGGGATAGCCGGTATACCGCGAATGCACATATCCGTTGGAGATGCTGATATATAAAGAAGCATGCTGGTGATGAAGAAGACAGACCACACAAACAAATAGCAACAACAACAATCCAAACTCTCAGCTCTCTCACTCTCACTTATTTTATATATATATATTTTATAAAACATTTTTTATAAAATATCCAAGTGTGAGATATTATACAAGAGTGATTACCCATTGTGAGTTATACTCCTCTTGTAAGTATTTGAATAACGGGTGTGTGATCCTGTACATCTCAATAAGCTGAGGCTTAGAGAACCGTTTACTTTGCTCTGTATTTGGTTTGTATTCTACCGTAAAGAATACATTTATTGGATCGTGTCGGGAAGTGTCTCGGCTGCTGGTTTATCACAGTTGGTGGTAAATCAGTAAATCTCCGTGTCAAGTATCTCTAACCTTTATCTCTTTATTTATTCCGCTGTGCATTTAAATTATATCTGTTTATATAATTGTTGTTTATTTATTATTTCTATACTCTGATTTATTTATACTGTTTCTATACTGTATTTATTTATAAAAGAATTTTTGAAAGTAAAAGATTTTAAATACAACCTTACCCCCCCCCCCCCTAGGTTGTCTAACAGTGTATTTTGGTTAAAACCTTGAATTATATAGTAAGTTTATAATTCAATAGGGTTAAAATGCAAGTGATTAGAGTTTGGTGCTATTTTGGAAATATTGGAACTTGGAGGTGTAATTGGTCATTTATGAAAGTGTGTATGGATAAAACAACTGAGATGGAAAATATCTCAGTGTTCTTGTATATGGGTCGGTCAAGAGGCAGAGAGAAAGAGAGAAAAAGGAGAAAAGGGAGAAAGAAGGAAAAACAAAGGTTTTGGTCTTCAAAATTGGTAAGGAATGGATCTTGGTTGCTGATAAAATCTGTTGTAGTTATATGATTGTAAACGAATCTGTGTGTTGGACTGATTTCCAGAATCATCAGCAGCAGATTGGATTGGAATCAGATTGTGCAAAGTGGGTATAACTTCTTTAAAAAGGTGAGTTCATTTGTGGTTTGTGCAAATCAGTGTTTATATGTTAAATTAAACCTTGAAATAGATGTATAAATTGGTTATGAACTGTATGGAATGGTCTGGAATAAGCTTAATCGAACAGACATGTATCTAGGTCGAATTTTAAGCTGCAGGTCGAAGGTTTCCGGATAAAACCATGTATCCGGAAACCGTGGTGATGAATGTCTCCGGACGCGACAAAGTCATCCGGTAAGTCTTAAATTTTGTATAGTTTCCGGATGAAATAAGTTACCGGATGGTATCCGGATTTCCTTGGTTTCCGGGTGTCATCCGAATTATTGAAATACCCGGTAAGTTGATGTATCCGGAAAGATGAGGGTATCCGGAAAGTTGGTGTATCCGGTAAGTCTTGGGTATCCGAAAAACTTGTGTTGTCCGGATAGTTTAAGGTGTCCGGAAACTGGTACTGTCCGGTCACTTTTAGAGTACTCAGTAACTTTAGGACTTGCTGACTTCTAAACAGGTACGGTTTAGGAATTGAAATGCAGTTCTAGTGGTCTGAACATACTTACAGCTGAATGGTAGGTTGTTAGGCTTAATGATTGTTCTAGTTTGATACTAGGCAGGTGTGTAGTAAGTGTAATGGATCCATAGGCACTAGTGTTTGGTAATCACATGGAATAGGCGTGTGGTAATA
Source organism: Saussurea involucrata (assembly GCA_033807775.1). Taxonomy (NCBI): domain Eukaryota; kingdom Viridiplantae; phylum Streptophyta; class Magnoliopsida; order Asterales; family Asteraceae; genus Saussurea; species Saussurea involucrata. Next base: position 88,175,947 of record CM066318.1, read on the forward strand.
ATCGTTATTCCAGTGATGTGTGTAGTACTAATGGTTATGTGCACGTGGAATAGATGAAGTTAGTCATTATTCTGATGTGTGTAGTACTAATGGTTATGTGCACGTGGAATAGAAGAAGTTGATCATTATTCTGATGTGTGTGAGAAACCCTGGAATAGGCGTGTGGTAATAATCGTTATTCCAGTGTGTGTGTGGAAATTGTGGAATAGGCGCGTGGTAATAATCGTTATTCCCAATTTCTAAGGAAGAAAATGGGATTGACATAAGTGCTTGTAATCTCTACTTCCTTTCCGATAAATGGGCACGTGTTATTGCGATTTATTAGATAAGAGCATTAATCTAGAATCTGAGAAAGATTCGTAGTGTGGCTCTGGGATAGGATATGAATGGAAATGGGCATGTGTATATTGCGATTTCTGGAATAAGAGTATTAATCTAGAATCAGTGAAGATTCGTAGTGTGGCTCTAAGACATGATATGATGATGGAATGTGTGTCAGTCATATTCATGGGATTGGATGAAGATCGTGTTAACGGAATAGAGTTACACGTATGGTAAGAAAAAGGGTAATCAGGTTTGATATAACTTGTTTACATTGATTTTGCAAATATTATTATGGAAACAAATGTTCTCACTAGGCGTTGGCCTAATCGTTTCAAATGATGTTTTCTTACCAGATACTAGCTCGGGAAGGTAAAAGGGATGTGGGACGAGCATTTTGGATTAGTGGAAAAGTCAATTAACAGAAGGAGTTTTGAAGGATTGCTTAGATAACTTAGTTAATCTGATTATATTGGCATAATTAGATTAATAGGTTATTTGGAGAATTCTGTACTTGTAAATATATTCCTAGTGGTTAATTCACTTGATGTATATATGAAAGTGGATGTTTATTTTATCATAACTTGTTGAAATTTAAGGTTCAAATTAGCCCGGATTTTGGGGCGTTACAATATGGTATCAGAGCAATAGTTTAAGCGAACTAAGTATGCTGAGGAGATACTTAGACTTAAGTTGTGATGAATTAAGTTATGATTCGTGAGAAATGGGTAGAAACAATAAGACGGGATAGTCCTATGAGTTGACGGAAATACGTGAAATTAGTACTGTAACGATGGTAACGAGGACTCTCCTGTATGATATATGCACAATTTCAATTAGCTACTGTTATTTATGAATATATTGTTACATAAGCATGCTTGTTTCTAAATTGTTACAGTGACTAATGATCGGTAAAGTACGTTTTGCATGTCTATACTCGTATAACCATTTCTTATGGTTATCTCTATGTGTTATAGTAGAACGATGGTGGATACGCCACCAAGGTCCTTCAATTCTTTGGAGATTAGATCAGTAAATGATTGGGGGTTGGAAAGACAACCTGGAACTGGCGGGACTCATGAAAGTCCGTCGAGGCAAACTTTAATAGTATGAAATGGTTGAGTAAGTGGGCCATGGAATGCATATATAGTAAGTGTTACAAAGCTGAGAGGGCGACCTCTGGTCGGAAGTAGAGTGTCAATGATAAGTCGCATGAGTAAAACGATTGACCTTGTTTGAGTGAGTAGCCTTCAATTGCGAATAGAGTTTTATGTATGGTGTCCTAGTGTGTGTTACATGAGTTTTTATGATTTAAAAACAAATGCATAGACAACCATTTTAGTCGAGGTTGAGTCAGCATGTGCAAGTGTGTATTTAAAGAAAAAGGAAATTCCAGTTACGGCGCACAAGGAAATTTTGAGTTTAGCAATTTGCAAAATACTTCGTATTTTACATGAAAAGTTGAATGGTAGCAAAAAGGTCAAGAAAGCGTTGGCCAGCAAAACTTTTTATAACCAACAAGAGTATTAACTTGATGATATCATATAAACGAATGTGAGAACCGACTAGCTTACTTCGTGTCGGTAATTTTCTTTCAAACTTTGGTCGCATGAACATATTTTCATTTTTATTACTGTCGTAACAATATCGTTTGGTTGAGAAAGATTAAGTGTTACGGGAAGTTGTATGCAAACGATTCTCGAGATCGTTGTGCAGTACATTGGAGTTATGAGAATGTTGGGGTCATTGGTACCCAAGTTGTTCCTTGTGTTGTTCTTTAAAATGAGAAAATGTGCGAAATGATTCATTTATCAAGTTGTCATGCATGAAGGCTATGAACTCACTAGGTCATAGAGTATTACACTTTAAGTTAAGAAAGAACTCCGAGAGTGAAGAGGTGTTGGATAAATCATGGGAGAATGTTCGTAGTTTTGGAATTTGGGTTCAAGATGAGAGGTGATAAGTGGGAGAGTCGAAAGTGGACTTTAGTGTCGGATGTATGAGGGTCTGTACCCATTGTTCGATGACTAGAAAAAAAAAACAGTTACCAAGGGACAATTGTGTCCGGAGGAAGGACTAGAAGTCGTCAAGGTGATGGAATAGTATGGTGAGACAGAAAGGAAACATCCTTGATGTCAAATAAGAATTTAGATCTTGTGATATTAACGTTGCACGAATAAATTGGAGATGAAAACGATGGGATGTGAATTAGATTATGATATGTTGGAAGGATTAGGTTCAGTTAAGGACCCTTGTTAAAGAATAGGTTAAAGAAGTATCGACAGGTCGACTATTGACTTTGAAGTCGGCCGTTGTGTAAGGTGTATGAGGCATTTTGCCTGTCACAGGGTGCGGTCTGGGTGCGTCCCGTGTATGCCTGTGCTTGCAGGAACGAAACCGTGAGCGGTACCGGCATGCTGTTATGCAGAGGGTATGCGCAAAGCGGACTTTATCGTGTACGGTGGACTGGGGATGTTACAGAATGGTTTATATTTTGTGAAACACCCACTTTTGGGAAATTTGAGTGATTAACGAATAAAACGCGAGTGAAAGAAATTTTGATTAATTTATCGCATAAGAGAAAGCTATTTGGTCAAATTTCGCTTTTAGAGTTATTGTGGTTGTACAATAATTATGATGTGATATGTGCTTAATTGCATTTTATTTAAATGAGTGTCGTTTTAAGTATTGGTCTTATGTGTGAGGACCGTTTGATGCTCTTGTATTCTTAGTACCTTTGGCACTAAGGAACCTTGGTGAGGGATGTACATTGTTGAGTCTAAAAGAGTTGCATATACGTGTACATATAGATACATATATGAATTGACTTCATTAAGAAGGTAGCAATGAAGGGGTTGTGAGATTATCACGCCTCGGAGCGTGTGTTGCATGATGTGAGTTAGATGTATTTAATTGCATGAGTAGAGGTTGATAAATAATCATTAGATCCTTTGAGCAGATGGCTCGGTTTTGGACTCGGTTGAGTATTGGGAGCATTCGCCTGGTTTGAATAAGCTCGACGTAGGCTTGGGGTTGGAATTATATGAATTGTATTATAATTGAAGTTTACATGATATGAATACATTGGTTATTACTGAGGTCATGTATGAATATTGAGCCTGGAATTAGAAGATTAAAAGTTAAAGGACCACCGTGTAGGGGTGTTAGGATAGTGAAGGGCTGTTGTTTTAGAGAAGCGTTTTCTTACAGTGTGGATGGTTTATAAAGGATGAAGTATTAGGCACGAACGAAGGGAGTACATAGATTGTGTTGATCTGTGAAGGAGTATGTCCGGTTTATGTAAAGGTTTGGAATCACAAAGAGTTAAAGCAAGTAACGAGTAGGTATGAGTTAATTAGAAACTCGTGAGTTATGATCCAACTGAAGTTGGGGAGGGATAAAGTAGCGAAATAGACTCAGTTAAATATGCGGGAGAACATGAATGTACGTTTGAATTGTGTACAATTGACCATGAGAGACCTGGTCTGCTGTGAGATGTTATGGGTGGAGAATGTACGAACGAGTAGCGGCATCAAGTGCCAAGGTAAGTGTGTCAACTAGTATGTAATGTGAAGTTAGAAAGAGGAAGCATCCGATGGAAGTCTTTTCGGGGATTTCAGATAGAGAGTACTATTTTGTCAATAAAATTGTTAGAGTATGTGGTTTGTAAGATGGTGTAGTGATATGGCTAATATCGTAATAGAATGGCGGAAAGGTAGTGGGTGTTTATCCAAAGCGATGTTGGTTGTGTGAGTCGATAAGTAAGTTATGTTTTGAATCATTGGAAGTTAACGAAGATGATGGACATGTTAGTCAAAATGTGATATAAAAGATGCAAAATCCTTAAGGAATATGAGTTGCTTCTTATGTGTGAAAGAATTGTCCGAGAAAGTATTAGTTGCAGATTAAAGAATGTGTTGTAACTTGGGACGGTATGTCGTTTCAAGATAATTTGGTTGATTGCCTTAAGTTAGAATTTTGGTACAACTGTTTGGTTATGTATAGTAATGAGAAAATGTTATCGGTATGTGGAAAAGCTGGGAGAAAGAGACAAGTAATGTTTGGAGGGTAGTACTCCATGCTATCGTGGGAAGAAATGATAAAAAGGTCGGACCTAAGAATGTAGTTATACTACAGGTTCAATGGAATTATCACCCTTGAAATACAACACTTTAGTGTTTGGTTGCAATATGGTCGCGTAGTGCGATAGTGGTGTGAGGAAATCGTAGCACTTTGTACTAAAGAAACGTGTGAGTCATGGATGTAACAAAGGTTTGTCGTATTTATCGAAGTATTCAAAAGTGGTGAGTATGCTCAATTTAAGGTGAGTGTAGATTTTCAAGCAGTAGATGGTAATGTTATTTTGAGACCCAGTGATCGAGTTACGGTTAATGTCGGTATGGTAGACCAAGAAATAGTCGGATAAAGATTTGATGATGAATAGTTACTCTAAGGAGGTTTGCAAATCCAAGTTGGGGAGCGGATACTAATGAAAGAGGTAAGGTTCAGAAAATATGAAAAGATGAATTCTTGTTCTTTCTGGACTTTTTATTGTGATTAAGTATGTAAGACTTAAAGAGAAGAGAGGTACAAAATATTTCATGTTGGTATAATGTGATTTCTTTTACTAAAGTAAGAGTGGATAAGAAGAGTTGTTGTGTGGAGAAACCAGAAGAAATTTTGATAAGTCAATTAAAAAGTTATGAAATGGAAACGAAGTAGCTATGTTGAAAGTACAGTGGAAATACCATAGAGGTACTAATGTAACTTTAGAATCAGAGGAGGATACGAAAGTTAGATATCCTCATTTGTTTACCTAGCTTTGATTTCGGGGACGAAATCATTTTCAAGTTGGGGAGTATTGTAACATCCTGAATTTTCAATAATATTATTTTATTGAGGGTTGGGATCTATGTGTATTTTGGTTAAAACCTTGAATTATATAGTAAGTTTATAATTCAATAGGGTTAAAATGCAAGTGATTAGAGTTTGGTGCTTTTTTGGAAATATTGGAACTTGGAGGTGTAATTGGTCATTTATGAAAGTGTGTATGGATAAAACAACTGAGATGGAAAATATCTCAGTGTTCTTGTATCTGGGTCGGTCAAGAGGCAGAGAGAAAGAGAGAAAAAGGAGAAAAGGGAGAAAGAAGGAAAAACAAAGGTTTTGGTCTTCAAAATTGGTAAGGAATGGATCTTGGTTGCTGATAAAATCTGTTGTAGTTATATGATTGTAAACGAATCTGTGTGTTGGACTGATTTCCAGAATCATCAGCAGCAGATTGGATTGGAATCAGATTGTGCAAAGTGGGTATAACTTCTTTAAAAAGGTGAGTTCATTTGTGGTTTGTGCAAATCAGTGTTTATATGTTAAATTAAACCTTGAAATAGATGTATAAATTGGTTATGAACTGTATGGAATGGTCTGGAATAAGCTTAATCGAACAGACATGTATCTAGGTCGAATTTTAAGCTGCAGGTCGAAGGTTTCCGGATAAAACCATGTATCCGGAAACCGTGGTGATGAATGTCTCCAGACGCGACAAAGTCATCCGGTAAGTCTTAAATTTTGTATAGTTTCCGGATGAAATAAGTTACCGGATGGTATCCGGATTTCCTTGGTTTCCGGGTGTCATCCGGATTAGTGAAATACCCGGTAAGTTGATGTATCCGGAAAGATGAGGGTATCCAGAAAGTTGGTGTATCCGGTAAGTCTTGGGTATCCGAAAAACTTGTGTTGTCCGGATAGTTTAAGGTGTCCGGAAACTGGTACTGTCCGGTCACTTTTGGAGTACTCAGTAACTTTAGGACTTGCTGACTTCTAAACAGGTACGGTTTAGGAATTGAAATGCAGTTCTAGTGGCCTAAACATACTTACAGCTGAATGGTAGGTTGTTAGGCTTAATGATTGTCTAGTTTGATACTAGGCAGGTGTGTAGTAAGTGTAATGGATCCATAGGCACTAGTGTTTGGTAATCACATGGAATAGGCGTGTGGTAATAATCGTTATTCCAGTGATGTGTGTAGTACTAATGGTTATGTGCACGTGGAATAGATGAAGTTAGTCATTATTCTGATGTGTGTAGTACTAATGGTTATGTGCACGTGGAATAGATGAAGTTGATCATTATTCTGATGTGTGTGAGAAACCCTGGAATAGGTGTGTGGTAATAATCGTTATTCCAGTGTGTGTGTGGAAATTGTGGAATAGGCGTGTGGTAATAATCGTTATTCCCGATTTCTAAGGAAGAAAATGGGATTGACATAAGTGCTTGTAATCTCTACTTCCTTTCCGATAAATGGGCATGTGTTATTGCGATTTATTGGATAAGAGCATTAATCTAGAATCTGAGAAAGATTCGTAGTGTGGCTCTGGGATAGGATATGAATGGAAATGGGCATGTGTATATTGCGATTTCTGGAATAAGAGTATTAATCTAGAATCAGTGAAGATTCGTAGTGTGGCTCTAAGACATGATACGATGATGGAATGTGTGTCAGTCATATTCATGGGATTGGATGAAGATCGTGTTAACGGAATAGGGTAATCAGGTTTGATATAACTTGTTTACATTGATTTTGCAAATATTATTATGGAAACGAATGTTCTCACTAGGCGTTGGCCTAATCGTTTCAAATGATGTTTTCTTACCAGGTACTAGCTCGGGAAGGTAAAAGGGATGTGGGACGAGCATTTTGGATTAGTGGAAAAGTCAATTAACAGAAGGAGTTTTGAAGGATTGCTTAGATAACTTAGTTAATCTGATTATAGTGGCATAATTAGATTAATAGGTTATTTGGAGAATTCTGTACTTATAAATATATTCCTAGTGGTTAATTCACTTGATGTATATATGAAAGTGGAAGTTTATTTTATCATAACTTGTTGAAATTTAAGGTTCAAATTAGCCCGGATTTTGGGGCGTTACAGGGTAACACAAAGACCGGCTGATTTACTAAGGGGAGCAAAACAAAAACAAAGGATGATGATGCTAAAACAGGAAAAGCTGAAGATTCCAAGAGATAGAAACAAGATGCAAGAGATGGGCAGAAGCATACTGAGCCTGATTCTCTTAACCTCAAACCCTCCCTTAAAGATTGTCACCATAATGGGTTTGTCTCCTACCAAAAACCACATACTCATTTGGCTAAAATCTTTTGGGCTGCTGTTCAAATTGAAGAATCCTCAAGCCAGACACAAGTTTCATCTCGCCTTTCCTAAGATGTAAGTACATATTTGTTTTGTTCATATAGTCTATACTCCATTCTTTTTTCTTTCATTTCTTTGTACAGCTATACTTTATTATTTCATCTTACTTGTAAATGTCAGATACAATAAAAAAAACCCAAAAATAACAAAAAGAATGGATTATGTGAAAAGAACCCAAAAAGAGTAAACAAGGGTCAAAATAAATTATTCAGTATTTACTCTTCAGTTTTTAAGTATGAATGTCATCCTCAAATAGGGGGAGATTGTTGGGTCACTTAAGATTTGAAGATGACCTCAGTCTCTTACTATTACACAGTTCATACTTAGAATAATTATTAGGTTCTTTACAAGCAATTTAATTGTATAAAGATGTTCGGTGAAGTCGAAGATCAACCGAAGAAACAAAGTAGAAGTATATCCTCAAAGCGGATTGAAGATAGACTTCTCAACCAAATATTAAGCTGCTATTTGAGACATCCTAAGGTCTCAAGCCAGTACACTTGAAGAGCAAGGAAAATATTGAAGACTTGGTCACCAGAATCCCTTGGTCACCAGAATCCCTTGATAATATTGAAGACTTGATCACCAGGATCTCTTGAAGATGTTATAGGCATGATATCTAGGATATCCAACATATCTAGAATATCATGGTGGTCGACAGAGAAGAAAGAATTGGTGAAAATGCCAAAGTCTTGCATGCCAAAGTCTGCCTACCATGCCAAAGTCTTCCTACCGCCTACACAACAGTTTGACATAGTGTCCATGCATTTAATGCATGAAACACTATATAAAGGCATCATCCTCAACCTTACAACATAACCCAGTTCACAGATCCTCAAGCTCTCAAGTACTGGCATTTCTCTCCTCTCTCAGAAGTTCATTGTTTCTTAGTGTTTTACAATTGTTCTTCATTCTATGTGTGTCTGTGTGTAAGATTGTTTGAACTGATTTATCTGTTCTCTTCCGCAACAATCTTTAAGTTTTCTGTGTGTAATTCTTAGTTGAAGTAAATCAATAAAAGAATTAAATTAAGTGAAATTTTTTGTGTATTGTATTCAACCCCCCTTCTACAATACTTGTTTACCATTGCTACTCAATAGCTGGGGACCAACAGGCTCATATCAAAATAATATAATTAAATCAAAAAATAAGAAGTTATCGACGAATAATAATATAATTAAGTCAAAAAATAACGTAAACGTATGACATATATAATATAATTAAATCAAAAAATATTCAATATTGAACTCATTTCGAAGGTATCGACGAGACGATTATAATGGTGTAACTTGTTAAAATTAAAAAGTAATTTTTAACGTATTTTAGTTAATATACGATTATATGTGTTAATATAATAAAAATGTAAAATGATAAATATAAAACTAAAAAGTATAAAGTAAATTTATTAAATAAGTATAGGGGTGTAAAATGTAACTTTTAAATAAAAAAAAAAAAAAACAAAGTATGTGAGGGAGGGGTATACAAAATGTGGGGTATACTTAGAAAACCCCTATATATAATGACATTATATGTCATGTCTACAACTTAAATTGACTACCCATAGTTTTATCGTGAAATATTCCTTTTTCTCATATAAAACTGATGACAAGTGATAAATAAACAATGGTTTTTATAATGTAGTTCTATATTGGTACAAAACAACGAGATGAAAATAAAAAGTAAATGGAGAATATATATAATATAATAATAATACACACATATACACAAGAAAAACACACACACATATATACAATATGTATATATATCGGGTCACGTTTAAATGGTTAAGCACATAGGATTGGGTTATTTTGTTAACCCAAATTATTGTACTAACTTTCTTAACCCATTAACAACCCCTTGATCTTAAGACTGACGGTTGAGATGATGCCCACTTACAAAATTAATTACAACATGGAATGATGGGTAATAAATGTAATGAACAATGATGTTTAGGGGTAATTAAGTAAAACCAATTTCTTTTACCTTTTGTAACCCCCACCATAATTAATACTCCCCAAACAATCAATTTCTTTTACCTTTTGTAACCCCCGCATAATAAATGTAATGAACAATGATGTTTATGAGTAATTGAGTAAAACCGATTTCTTTTAACTTTTATACCCCTCCACCCCCCCCCCCCCCCCCGACATAATACTCCCCAAAAAACATCTATGATTTATGAATATGAATGTGCAATGTAGAATGGAGGTATGTGAACAGTTGATCAGGGTCAAATGGTTCATAAAGTTTCATAAAAACATGATTGTTCACTGAACATTCTGAAAATAAAGAAACCACATGAATGCCTTAGTCTTTGTTCACATATGTTCCCAAGTTCATGATACTCTTATTGTAACAAGCTCAAAGCAGTCGACGTATCTGCTTGTTCATAAAGCATTCCACATATCTGTTTGTTTCAATTAGTTGAAGACGTATGAAAGTTGAACACACATGGAACGACAATGGATAGTAAAACATAATATGAACATAAAAACTAATATACATGGCCATTGTTCCAAACTGATCATACTTGACCATTGGTTCGATTCTACACAAATTGTTCCTAATGATTCTGCACAAACGTCTCTTATGAACAAATATCAACTAACATATGAAACAAAAAATAAAAACGTTGTCATTTTGCATCATACATTCTTCGTTGGGATTGAGCTGCGGTAAATTCCATCAAATATATCCGTCGTAGTTATCATCGACGAATAATGATATAAAACACCTATGAAAAAATAATCCATTATTCTCCATACAAGAATGTTGAACACTTGTGAATTAGAATAATCGTTCAACATACCGGGTTGAATGTAGTTTCGATCACGGGGAGAATCCATGTTGATACAATGAAAGTTGATAAACCAATGAAAAATCAAACCAAATGGAAATTTTGTTATAAAACAATAATAACTAAAACAATATTGTAACCTCCTCATAATTAATGGTTAATTTGTAACTCCCTAACAAAAAATCTTGAAATAAAAAACATTTTATGGAATATCATTTATACCCTTGGACATTTAATGAGTGTGTTGAAATCAATCAAGTTTGATGGTGAATTCCTATTGGTCAATAGGGGTTCACAAAGTTAATACCATTTGAGAGGTTAACAAATTAACCTCCCTCTAAGCACATATATAAGCATATTTAGAGAAACAACATGGAAATTTGTTCATCTATACGGTATGCATACAAGTAATTTGTGTGATACGCACAGGTGCATGACATGCATTGATACCAAGAAACATATCCAATCAACCACAAATCCCATTTTTTAATATCAAATCAACAACAAAACCTGGATTTTATATCATTGGTTTCCATCTTTCTCAACCCCAATAAATTTTTTTAATTAAATCACAAACACAAAAATATCAAATTCATCAACAACATCAAATTTGTTAATAACTCGTCAAGAACACACAACATCAAAACCCCTAAATCTTAATCCAAAACCCTAAAACTCATACCATATCAAAAAAATCTTTTGCCAAAACCATAAAATCCTAAACCCTAATCAAAACCCAAAATATAAGAGAGGATGAAGCAAATGAAGAACCTCCAATTTTTGTCGATTTTTGAAAGCCTCCTTCAATTCTAGTTCTGAAAAATTTCTAGAAGAAACGATAGGTTCGAGTTCTTCAATAGATTTGGATTGACTATATATACGCCTACGTTCTATGAAACTTCTTGTGTTCTTTTAGTTAACGACGATTCAAGCTTCATGCAAAAACATTAAACAAATATTGAAAATAGGTCTATAAGTCGTGTATAGGGAGGGGTGAAAGATGTGGAAGACCGTACATGGGGTAAATGGGGAAGAAGTTGTTGGGATAATCTCATTCATAGTAAAAGTACTAGATATGTAAATAGGGCAAAGATGAAAAGGTATGACCTTTCATATGAAAAGGTGTGACTTTTCACCCATAACAGCCACCATATGAAAAGGTGTGACTGTTTAGTGAACAGTTGCAATGGTTCATTGGCACCGGTTGATCTAGTATAAATATGAAGCATATGTAACAGATTATCATATACAAAAACACATATTCTCTCAAATTTTCTCAAAGTTCTTCATTGTTCTTCATCATGGAAACATAGTTTGATTCGTCAGGTTCAAGACTTCGATTCTTGAACGGATTGTTGTATCCTCTAGATAGACGTCCATTCTCTACGGTACGAGGGACGAATTTTTGTCTAAGGACACTACTTTGCAGGCCTCAATCCAACAAACGTTCTTCTTCAAATTTGTGATCAAGAAACTCGAGTTAGTCATTTTCTCCTTGAAACTTTGATTATGTAACTTATGATTATATGTAAATTACATACATATATATAGATATAAATTCAGTATTTCATTTGATTCAAGATTGTGTGTTACGAATTTCAATTCGTGTATATAAGTTCTAACAATCTTAGACAGAAATTTCGTTGACGATGGAAAACTCTTCCTTGTTGAAATCGAATGTGGAGAAACCCGAAAAATTTAAGGGTTCCGATTTTAGAAGATGGCAACAAAAGATGCTCTTCTACTTGACAACGTTGAAAGTGTCTAACGTGCTTACCGATCAAGCACCGACACCACCGGTTGGAGAGGGAGAAAACGCCCCATCCCAAATTGAATTGGCTATGTTCCAACGATCCTTGGATATTTGGAACGCAAACGAATACAATTGCCGGAATTTTATCCTTAATGGTTTGGATGATGGTCTTTATGACATTTATTCATCCTTCAATACGGCAAGAGAAATTTGGGAGTCGTTGGAATCAAAGTACAAGACGGAAGTCGCTTGTTCCAAACGATTTATCGTGGGCAAATTCCTGAACTTTAAGATGACGGATTCCAAACCGGTCGTGAAACAAGTAGAAGAAATGCAAATCTTGGTCCATGAATTGGAAGTCGAAGGTATGGGCATCAACTCTAACTTTGTTATTGGTTCAATAATTGATAAGTTGCCTCCATACTGGAAAAATTTTAAACTCTATCTTAAACATTTGTCCGAGGATATGAGTTTTGAGCAATTGATACTCAAATTGCGGGTGGAGGAGGACAACCGGATGAACGAGAAGGCGGATGCAATCTCGTTGGAACCAAATGCAAGCATGGTTACCGGAAACTCATCAAATTCAAAGTTCCAAAAAGGAAAGGGAAAGGCGACGGGTTTCAAGCATCATCTCAATGCTTGAAACCCACTATCCGTACAACGAAGGTCTTTCAAAAAGCGTGTGATGAGTTGTTGGGTATGCGGAAAGTCGGGGCATCGAGCGAAGGATTGCCGCCATAGAAGAGACCATAATGGTCCCGGAGGAGGAGGTGCCGGTGGAAACCCCCATCAAGCCAATGTGGTCAATGCTCCAAATCAATTCGTTGGAGTAATTGAGGCTTTTATGGTTACAAATGTGACCGATTGGTGGGTTGATACCGGTGCCACCAAACATATTTGTAACTCCAAGAACATGTTTGCCACATACCAAAAAGTTGATGATGAAGAACCCATGTATATGGGTAATGCCACGACCGCGAAAGTTGAAGGGAAGGGGAAGGTGAATCTCAAGCTTACATCGGGGAAGGAACTTGTGCTCACTAATGTCTTGCATGTACCGGCTATTACAAAGAACTTGATTTCTGGACCCACACTTAGTAACAAAGGATTCAAGATGGTGTTTGAATCTGATAAATTTGTGATTACTAAGGGTGGGATGTATGTTGGCAAGGGCTACCTTAATGAGGGGCTCTTCAAACTTAGTATGATGAACAATGATGATGTAAATACTGTAAATGTTATAAATAGCAATAAAACCGCAGGCTCTAGCACTGCTTCTATGTACATGCTTGACTCTTCTTCCCTATGGCATTCCCGTCTAGGACATGTTAACTTCCGATCCTTACAAAGGATGATAAAACTTGGGTTATTACCCAAGTGTTCCATAGATAACAAGACAAAATGTGAGGTATGTGTTGAGTCTAAATACTCAAGCCATCCACATAAATCTGTTGAAAAGTCTAATCAAGTACTTGGACTTATCCACAGTGATTTATGTGATTACAAAGCCACACCCACACGTGGAGGAAAGAACTATTATGTATCATTTATTGATGATTGCAGTAAATATTGTTATGTATACCTAATACATACCAAAGATGAAGCTTTGAATATGTTTAAGACATACAAGGCTGAAGTTGAAAACCAACTTGACAAAAGAATAAAAATTCTGAGATCCGATAGAGGAGGAGAATACGAGTCTAAGGACTTTGCAGAATTTTGTTCTCATCATGTCATAGTTCACCAAACAACAGCTCCCTATACTCCACAACAAAATGGAGTAGCCGAAAGGAAAAACAGAACATTGAAGAACATGATTAGTTCAATGTTGATTACTTCGGGAGCACCACATAGTTTGTGGGGTGAAGCATGCTTAACTGTAAATATGATACTTAATAGAATTCCTCATAAGAAAAGCGATAAATCTCCTTGTGAACTATGGAAAGGAAAACTTCCTTCCTACAAAAGGATGAAAGTGTGGGGTTGCCTTGCAAAGGTTCAAGTACCTTTACCCAAAAAAAGGACAAAACTTGGACCGAAGACCATTGATTGTGTATATTTTGGTCCTGCAAGTAATAGTGTTGCTTATAGATTTCTGGTCTATAAGTCAAACAATGAAGATATCCACAATAACACAATCATGGAATCAATTGAGGCTGAATTCTTTGAACACATATTTCCTTTCAAGGATAAAGGGAAAGAAATCTCTAATCCAAGAAAGAGAGTATGTGAAGTAGATAACACCGATAGTGTTGAGAAACCAAATAAAGAGGGTACATCAAAGGCTCAAGAAGAAAACTTAGAGCCTAGAAGAAGTAAAAGGGGAAATATTGCTAAAGACTTTGGACCCGACTTCATGACATTCGTTGTCGATGAAGAACCTCAATCCTATAAAGCCGCCATGGATTCATCGGAGGCACCTTATTAGAAAGAGGCTATTCAAGGCGAGATAGACTCCATTGTTCAGAATAACACATGGAAATTGGTAGATTTACCACCAGGACACAAGGTAATTGGTCATAAATGGATCTTCAAGCGAAAACTAAGACCTGATGGTACTATAGAGAAATATAAAGCTCGATTAGTTGCCAAAGGTTACCGCCAAAGGAAGGTCAAGATTTCTTTGACACCTATTCACCGGTAACACGAATCACGTCCATTAGGACATTGATGGCTATAACAACAATTCACAACCTACACATACATCAAATGGATGTGAAAACTGCTTTCTTAAATGGTGAATTAGATGAAGAAATTTATATGCAACAACCGGAAGGTTTTGTTGTAAAAGGCCAAGAGAATAAAGTATGCAAACTTGTGAAGTCTTTATATGGACTTAAACAAGCGCCAAAGCAATGGCATGAGAAGTTTGATAACACTCTTCTATCAAATGGTTTCCAAATTAATGAATGTGACAAATGCGTATATGTGAAACAAAGCAAGAACGCATGTGTCATAATATGTCTATATGTAGATGATATGCTAATCATGGGGACCAACTTGGACGTAATCAATCAAAACAAGAAGATGTTGCACTCCTCGTTTGATATGAAGGATCTTGGAGTAGCAGATGTAATTCTTGGGATAAAGATCCAAAGAGATCCTAACAGTTACATTCTGACTCAATCTCACTATGTTGAGAAAGTTCTTAGGAAATTTGGTCACTGTGATGATAGACCGGTAGTCACTCCTTTTGATCCTTCAAGCCAACTTAAGAAGAATCAAGGAGAGAGTGTGTCTCAATTGGAATACACTCAAGTGCTTGGAAGTTTGATGTACATTATGAATTGTACGAGACCGGATCTAGCATATACCGTGAGTAGACTTAGTTGATACTCACATAACCCAAGTAAGGATCATTGGTATGCACTTATAAGAGTGCTTCGATATCTGAAATACACAATGAACTATGAGTTATACTATACCAAATATCCTCCCATACTAGAAGGATATTGTGATGCAAACTGGATTTCCAATCATTCTGAAAGTAAGCCCACAAGTGGCTATGTGTTTACACTGGGTGGTGTAGCCATATCTTGGAAATCTTCAAAGCAAACCGTGAATACACGGTCCACCATGGAAGCCGAATTTGTAGCCCTAGATAAAGCTGCTGAAGAGGCAGAATGGCTTAAAAGCTTCCTAGAGGGTATTCCCTTGTGGCCTAAGCCTGTTACCGCCGTGTGCATACATTGTGATAGTATGGCTGCTCTTACAAGAGCAAAGAATCAAATTTATAACGGCAAATCGAGACATATCAGGTGTCGCCACAAAACAATACGAGACTTGCTAAAGAATGGAATAATTTCCATAGATTATTTAAAGTCAAAGGAAAATATCGCAGATCCTTTGACAAAAGGCCTTAATAGAGAACAAGTCTCTTATACATCGAGGGGAATGGGCTTAAAGCCAATCCAATGAGTTCTACTCGGCGGAAACCTAACCTAACAACATTGGAGATCCCATGGTCTAGGTTCAATAGGACAACTAGTTGAGGAAAACTCAAGACTGAATACACTGGTATGCCTATTCCTATGATGTTTATTTAGTGTATTTTCCGTTGATGATTTAAGGGTTGAGTTCTTATTCTTAATAATATTGATAGCTTATTGGTGGAACACTACGGAATGTTCTTGATCAGTATTACCTATATGAGATTGATGTGGGGTCGCATCTCTGAAGACGGATATGGCTACGTCTTCTAAAATTCTCATGAAGAAGGATTGTTCACGACCGAAATGAACACAACGGTAAGAGTCAACTATGCATAAACATGATATGTGTGATATTCATTGCCTTGACTTACTACAAAACGTGGTTAGTTCAAGACTCTTCGTCACTACCCACAAAGTAGGTCCGATGAATACTCACTAAGAACGGTTCAAGTCACTTAGACACCTTTTCTGATGCATTTCATGTTTATTTCCTGAATAAGAACAATAAATACTTTGAGAATATCTTATTTTCTATTCAAATGTGGGGTATTGTTAGAGTTTGAATAGAAAATGTGGGGTATTGTTGGGATAATCTCATTCATAGTAAAAGTACTAGATATGTAAATAGGGCAAAGATGAAAAGGTATGACCTTTTATATGAAAATGTGTGACCTTTCATATGAAAAGGTGTGACCTTTCATATGAAAAGATGTGACCTTTCATATGAAAAGGTGTGACTTTCATATGAAAAGGTGTGACTTTTCACCCATAACTGCCACCATATGAAAAGGTGTGACTGTTTAGTGAACAGTTGCAATGGTTCATTGGCACCGGTTGATCTAGTATAAATATGAAGCATATGTAACAGATTATCATATACAAAAACACATATTCTCTCAAATTCTCTCAAAGTTCTTCATTGTTCTTCATCATGGAAACATATTTTGATTCGTCAGGTTCAAGACTTCGATTCTTGAACGGATTGTTGTATCCTCTAGATAGACGTCCATTCTCTACGGTACGAGGGACGAATTTATGTCTAAGGACACTGCTTTGCAGGCCTCAATCCAATAAACGTTCTTCTTCAAATTTGTGATCAAGAAACTCGAGTTAGTCATTTTCTCCTTGAAACTTTGATTATGTAACTTATGATTATATGTAAATTACGTACATATATATAGATATAAATTCAGTATTTCATTTGATTCAAGATTGTGTGTTACGAATTTCAATTCGTGTATATAAGTTCTAACAGAAGTTGGTATTGAAAATAGGTCTTGCAAGAAGTTATTTTAAGGATTTGTTGAAATTGGTAAAACAAATCCTTAAAATAATTACAAATTTCATAGCATAACGAAAACATGAAAATGCTTCTACGTTAACCAATATTTTAAACAACAGTTAACATGAGGGACATGGTCCATAAAAAATATGAAACCACAATGATCATCTTTGTAATTAGTTCACTTGAGAAACACAATCCAAAATTTCATCAAACCACAAGGACGAAATTTGTAATTTACTCTATTAAGTATTTGAGAAAAGTTCTTAAAAACAAATTTTTATGCATCAAGTATTGTTTATTAATGTATATTACTTATAATTCAAAATTACAAGTAAATTATCTATGGGTACAATTTTTAAAGATGCAAGTTTGAATTTATAACTAACTGATAGACATAATCAAATACAAGATAAACAACTCATTTTAAATATAAAGAATATAAAATATAATTTGGATATTCATCGAATTCTAACAGAATACTTATTTTATTTTTATAAAAAGTAATATGTTATTAAACCTAAAATAAATTACATTCTTATTTAACCTAAATTAAATTATTTTTTTTACAAAAAAAACATTATCGTTTTCTCAAAACCACAGAAACCGGTATTATAAAATCAACAAAGACAAAATGCAGACGAAACATTAAAATCAAGATGTATCGCGATGTATATTGCACGTGTACACTTCTAACTCAAATGTCTACCAAACGTGGGATAACAAGCTTTTGTTCTATTCGTTTGGTCCTATCCTGTGTACCAAAACCCAGATAACTCCCACTCACACGATATGAGTTAACCTGACCCACACATAAATCAGTGTATAATGAGCCTAATACAGTACATAAGCAATTTTTGCAGGTTTGACAACTCACCCTTGTCCTATAAATGGGTTTGGCTTGCCCACAGGCTAACGAGCCTAAAAACTCATGTTAAAAAACATAACGTTTGTAAAATCATAAACTGTGTAAAATAATTCAAAGTACACAATTTTCTATACAACAAAAATAAGACTTTGGGCTGTTTGGTTGGTTTTTCCATTTAAGTCTCGTATGGATAAAGTTGTATGTGTGATTAATGTGTTGTATAGATTGAGAAGACTTTTGTTTGGGATGGTCTTTCATACAAGGAAGAGTGTATTTTTTAATTGGGAGTGGCAAGTTTGAAAAAAAAGTTGACTTTCTGCATAAAAATCCCCTAGAAGTTGCGAGTCTTGTATAGCTGACCGAATAAACTGTGAGACTTATTAAGCTTGTTAAACTGCTAACATACATATCCTTAATAGGTATCTTTCAAAAACATTTTCATACAATTTGAGCGTGAACAATTATAATTATTTATCTAGAGGATATCTAAAGAGTATGGGGTCTAACTAAAGTTCAAGGAAAAGTTATAACTTATAAACATAAATAAAAAAACATACAAAGAAGTATCTAATCATCCTTCAATCATAATTCTTGAAAATCAATGTTCACATTGATTCAACATATGCATTTCATAATTAATTATTTGGTTGTTATTTGATTATGGTTGGATTTTTTGTGCTAGCATGCATTATATTTAGGTAAAACTCAAACTTTTTTCTAGTGACGTACATAAATCCGTAGATAAAAAGACTCATATAAAAATCACATAGTTAAATTGTCGTCTTAAAACATTATAAAAACCTTGTTTGTTCTTTAAAATTGAGTCCTATAAAATTATTTATTTAAATATTTTTAATATCTTATACACTTGATTTTATTAAAATATTTACTTACACTTGTCGACCAAACAATCTAAAATTTATTAAAATACATCGAAATAAATAATATAAAATACTAAAAAGAATGTTAACTTTATTTATTAGAATTTAGAAAGGGAAAGAAGTAATTGATGGAATTAGGTGTTTATAAAATAATTAGATATAGGAATTGACAAGCCATAATAGGTGGAATATACACATCATGTTGACCCGTTCTCGTTGACCATAACCCTTTGTATCTTGGCGGCTTTAGTCTGGGACCGGACCCACCGCCATTTAGGTGGCACCCTTCATTGTCAAACGTTAAACCACAAACTTTGATTTGTTCTACTTCCATTACAATCCAGGAATTACAAGACATTTTGCTGTCTTTTTTAACTTTCCACTTATCAAAAGAAGCATACACGAAGGTTCTAACAGAAAACAACTTTGAAGAAAAGAGAAAAAATAGTTTATATTAACCGTAAAATCTGAAATATATATGGAATTATCATACCATCTTCAACAGCTTTTCCATTTTGAAGAAAATTGAGAAATATAGGGATTTTGAGCTATAATTTTGTTTCTATCTCCAAAGTATGAGAGAAATTTATAAATAAAGTCTTCAATTACAATAAGATGGCAGGCAAACGAGCAACAACCTGTGCCGCAACCCCTTTTTGGATGGCAAAACCAATCCTACTAAAAATGAAAGAGAAGGAGTTTTTTTTCCCAAATATGGAGATAACCCTAAAAATAATTACTACTTGAGAGGAAATCTTTGAAAATAAAAATTTAGAGAGAGAAATAATATTTTAATATTATAATCAATGTTTGTTTCTCCAAAATAGGAAATCTGTTGGAGATGAATGTAACTTTTTTGGAGATTTTAGCTTTTGATTCTCCATTTTAAAGAAATTTTAGGGAATCTGTTTGAGATACTCTTATAAGAAATAAATAGAGGTTCTTATAGCAACGGTCAAATCCTTGGAGTTATACCAAGTCACATTTACTGCACAACAAATGTCTATTATGTCGAAACTACATAAGTTGATAACGTCAGCAGATTGAAGTGTGTAGAATCGTACTCCAGAACGAAAATCCTAAGATTCCAATGTTATAGATGAGATGAAGATACTTTGTTTTGAACAAAATAACAGCTTAAACTTAACTAGGATATATTGAAATGTCATTATTGTAATTTCTTGTAACAACTTGTACCATATTGTGATAAATGAAGATTTGTGAGCTCTTTATAAGGCTTAAGTTGTGTGTTACCAATAACGTTCACTATTATTTTAACTTTATTTATAATTTATAAGAGTTTGTAACAACCTATTTCACATTGATAAAAAAAAAGTAAAATTTACAGCGTTAACTTGAGAATAGAAGTATATGTGTGTTACAAACTCTTCACTGAGAATATGAGATAATCAATTTGGATCGTGGATCTTTTATAAGCCTTACTGGATAACAATTCGGCTTCAAACCGTTGTTTATGTAATGTTTGTTGTCTTTGCTGATTTCTATAATATTAATATTAAATATAACAATTAAAAACATTAATTAACTATCCAAATGAAAATTCTCTAAACCTTTATTTAGTTTTTTCTTCAGAAAATTGGGCCTCAGTTCCAGGCTTAACTTAGTAATATTTGAGCCCATGATTTTGTCTTAGTTCCAGGTTGTGAGAGTCCACGATTTAAGGATTTGAGATAAGGATTAATCAAGTAATTAGCATTAAAAGTGGTACATAAAGCTTCATTAGTTGTTTTTAAGAGATTTTAAGTAATTAGCATTAAATAGTGGTACATGAAGCTTTATGGGTTGTTTTTAAGAGTTTTTCATAAATACTTTATAATACTAGTTGTATACCCGCGGCGGGATGCAAAGGTTCAACCAAGATAATTTCAGTTTTCAGATATTACAATTTTACAAGATATCTTTCAAATACTTAGTTGTTCACATGCTGTATTAAGAGTTTTTCACAAATGCACGGGGTGGGTTAGTTTTTTAAATGGTGCTGATTTATTCCAAGCATAAGTGCAGGTGTGGAATAAATCAGATGTAGATAATATGATTTATCAGTTTTTTGGGAGATATATGGATGGTATGATGGTTTGGAGTTTATGTTTATGATATTTGGGTCGGAACCTATCAAAGTTTGATGCACCAGTTTTGGTTCCACATGGCGTTTGAAAACTGTTTGTTTGTAATGGCCTTTTTTCATAATGATACAAGCTTGTTTTATACTCGGGATCAATTTTTTTATTTGTGGATGTTTCCATTCATTTTTCACATTTTCACTTACCGGAAAAGATTTTAAGACCACCAAAACGGTATTGTAATCAATAATTTTCCCGATAAATACCAACCATAGTAAAAATCTTTGTTGTCACTTACTGGGTAAGACTGTTGATCCTTGTCTTAGCTGTTAGCGGGTAAGATTTTGGGTCGTTACCATATTCATTTGTTAAGTTAATTTAACTTGGTAAACACTTGGTTTGATAAACGGCCCCTTAGTCATTAGACATATTTAAATAACTATGTTAAACCATGTACATTGAACTTTACTCTTTCACAAATGGAAGGGGCCATTTTTTTCTAAATAATTACACCAATCAGATAAAAAATTTATCTGATACACGGAAGGGGAAATGCCATAAACATGAATCGAAGAATATGACTTTAAATTAAGCCTAATAAAAAATAGATATTGCCACTGATTATTGTTTTCATTTGCATATTTATGAATGGAGGTGACCATATACACCATACATTTATCATTGTAAAAAGTAGCATTGAAATGATTGCCCGGTTAGAACAAAGAAGATAAATTTCAACTTAATGATTGATTTAAATTCTCTAAATCTTGAGAAACCCCCCAAAATCACAACTGTCAACCCTTTGATCATGTTGTTGTTGGTAGTAACTGTTAAAAACATACAAAATATTACCATGCTAACTGAGATTAAAACAGTCCGCATCAATGCAAGCCCCATAGTTGGTGTAGCTGCATTTGATATGTTTTAAGATGTTGGAAGCAAGATACTCAGCACTTTGTGCTTTCACAAGCCTTTTCACACCTTGGATGAAGTCAACCTGGTACTTCGCTTGCTCGTCAAAAGTGTCTTTCATCATACTTGTCTGATTTTCATCTATAAGGCCTGAGACAGAACAAAGAATTCGTAGACCAAGCTACATTCAATCTGTCATCCGTCCTTGAAGCCCTCAAATCCATAGTACGCTCACATACAAAACAAAATAGAGTCTACAAAACAGATTTATTCATGACAAAAAAAAAGAATTCCAGACACCAAAGATGGTGGATACAGGAAACGAACATCTTCAGATAAGCAAATAAACAATCGAGTTTTAGATTCATCAAGTTTTCAAAGACCAAAGCATTAAAAGATTTTAAATATCATTCCAAGTTATGAATTAATCTTGTAGTTTCTAATAATTTGGGGACTTAGAGTAGATGTTTACTTCCTAGTAGATAAATGCAGATAAGTCACAGAGATGATTAGTATCTTCATCATCCTTAGCCACCGTCACCGATAATGAAACTGAAAAAAGATAAAACTTTCATCATGATTCTTCACCCTCGATTTTAACTCAACAGATCAAATCTAAATGGAATCAGGAACATTTTATAGTAGAAAAAGGAATCTAAACCACAAATGATGAAAAATCCACAAGTCAATCGTTGTAAGAATCCATCAAGAAACAAAATCAACCAAAAAAATTAGATGTATATTGAAAAACAAAGATAAAAACAGTAAATCTTTTCAACAGGGGAACAACTTTAAACGAAGACAAGACTTACAAACACAACTTTAGATGAAAAACCTAAAGAAAATGAATTTAAATCTACTAACCCCAAACCCCATCCATGCTTATCGAAATAAAAGCAACAAAAAGTTTGGGAGCTTCAATGGCCAAAAGCCCAGAATGTTTTGGCGTGTGCCCTTTTTAGTGGAATCGTCCAGAGTTTGGGAGTGAAGTT
Source organism: Saussurea involucrata (assembly GCA_033807775.1). Classification (NCBI taxonomy): domain Eukaryota; kingdom Viridiplantae; phylum Streptophyta; class Magnoliopsida; order Asterales; family Asteraceae; genus Saussurea; species Saussurea involucrata. Next base: position 88,198,978 of record CM066318.1, read on the forward strand.
TGATTTATCCCCTCGCCAAAAAGCGGTATTTGAATGTCTCCGAGCTCCTCATGCCCAGGATTTTTTGACGGTTACCCCCATTGAAGGACTGGGTCAGCATATGTCGGCTCTGGAGTCCCGGGCTATCCTTAAGTACCGGCTAATGATCCCTCTGTTTCCAGCTGATGAGCCTTGCCCAGTCTGTCGCAAGGCCTGTTTGGATTCTTTTGGCGAGCATGCGGTCCATTGCAAGGAGTTACCTGGTTTCAAATATAGGCATGATTTGGTTAGGGATGTTCTGTATGATGTTCTTAAACGGGCTGGAATTTCTTCTAAAAAGGAGGCCCCGGTGAACTTTCTGACGGATCCGTTTGAAGGGAGATCTACCTTACGGCCAGCTGATATACTTGTGTTTGGGTGGGCTGGGGGGAAACATGTTTGTGTGGATCTTACTGGAGTGTCCACTCTTGTTGGGCTTAGGGAAAATGGGTTTGTGGCGGGCCAAGCTGCTTTGAGAGCGGAATCGAGCAAAGTTGCTAAACACGAGAAAGCCTGTGTAGAGAATCAACACGTGTTTATCCCTTTTGCTTTCGATACTTTTGGTTTCCTAGCTCCGGAAGCAAGGGAGTTTTTGACTAGGGTTCAACGGGTTGTGCAAAGTAATTTTTCGACCCCTAAGTCACAAAATTTCATTTTTAGTAGGATTGGTTTTGCCATCCAAAAGGGGGTTGCGGCACAGCTTGTTGCTCGTTTGCCTGCCATCTTATTGTAATTGGTGACTTTTTATTAAAAAAAATAGGGAAATTAATAAATGGCCAAAGGATCAATGAGCTTGAAGGAGCATTTAACCATGGTTACACTCTAATTGAGTTCTGCAAATTTCAAGCATTTGAAAAACATTACAACAATACCCAGATCACGCCAAAAGCCCACAAATGGCTGAACGTTTATGTTACGATTAACCAACGAACGATAATTTTTGGGGGAAATCAGATGAATTAAACCTAAATAAGAACGCAAAGAAAAAGAAATTCAAATCGAAGGATTACCTGTCGAAATAAGGAAAAGGTTGAGAATCCTAAATTAGGCAGTGAGGAATCGATCGAGATTGGAGAAGCAAATTAGGTCGCCCAATTCGATTTTAGTCATGGAGTTAGGGCAGTGATCTTCAGTGGTCTGAACTCTTTCTCCGTCTCACACCGTTTATATACAACCAACGATGGAGAAGGAAGCGTATGAAAGCTTCCATTTCAGAAGAAATGTATGGTCTAGAGAACTGATGAGATGAAAGGTATGGTGTAGATGTGAAGAGGGTATGGGGTAGAGGTGAAGAGGTAGAAAAAGTACGGGTATGGTGAGGTACTGAGTATGTCTATTTTTTGTATGTGAAGGTTTGGAGCATGAAATAAGAAAGCTATAAGGGACACCGATATCACCGGGTCCACAAAATCAACATAGAAGGGATGTATAGGAATATATTGCAGCCAATTTATTTACCTAATATAGTTCCCTAACTCTCTCCTGTAATTACTTAGTTACCTTGTTGTAATGTGCCTATAAATGGCTCGATAATGTTAGCAATAGAATGTAATCCTTTCTAAACACTATATGGTATCAGAGCTCTCTTTGCTCCTCTGAGCTCTCACGATCCAAACCCCTGCATTTTTTTAGTTTCAATCATGCCCACCACCGTTGTTGAAATCACTACACACACCCACTTTCCTATCAAACTCACATCAACCAACTTTCCTGTATGGAGAAAACAAGTTCTATCCACACTCATTGGTCTCGGTCTTGACAAATATGTCGACGGCTCAACCGAACCACCATCAAAGACCCTTGACGGCAAGCCCAATCCACTTTATCAATCATGGTACCGTCAAGATCAAATCCTTCTCGGCGCCCTTCTCGGCAGCTGCTCCGACACCATTCAAAATACACTTGGTTTTACCCAATGAAAAGGAAATCGGATGTTTCTATCTTATTTCCTCAATTCAAAACATTAGTTGAAAAGTTTTTTCACACTCCCCTAGTCTCACTTTTCTCAGACAACGGTGGCGAATATATTGGTCTTATTCCTTATCTTCAACAAAATGGAATCTCTCACTTCACAACTCCCCCACATACCCCGGAACAAAACGGTGTCGCCGAAAGACGCCATCGCCACATTGTAGAAACCAGTTTATCACTTCTCCATCACGCAAATTTACCGCTAACCTTTTGGTCCCATGCATTCGAAACCGCGGTCCACCTCATCAACCATCTCCCCACAAAAATTCTTGCATTCAAATCACCATATGACCAATTATACAATACCTCGCCAACATACACAAAACTAAAACCATTTGGTTGCCTGTGTTTTCCGTGGTTGCGTCCATATGCTTCATCCAAACTACATCCCCGATCCATCAAGTGCATCTTCCTTGGATACTCCTCCTCCAAATCCGCATACAAGTGCTATGATCCCACCTCCCATCGCCTTTACCATTCCCATCATGTTGAGTTTGTTGAACATGTGTTTCCATTCAAAACGGAATTACAACCAACCTCTCCACTACCCACAGCCGACTCCTTTCTATCCACTATACACCCCACACTACAACCCCTTAAAACCTCACCCACTGCCACTCACGTCTCCCTATTTCCCACCCATGCAAATACCACATCCACACCCACTCCCATGCATCAATCCCCTATCTCTAATTCCCTTAACACCACATTATCTACCTCCGCCCAAAACTCAGAACCCTCAATCGATTCTTTTCCTACTAACCTTACCGAAACCACTTCCATTCCCTCCCCGACCACTCCATCCTCTCCATCCTCACCCACGATCTCATCGCCAACCGATACCAACCCCACCTCTACTACACCCTCACCTACCCCTCAATCCAACCCTAGACCACAACGAACAAGAAAACCAAACACCAAATACTTCAATCCCAACCTTGTTAACACCACCACTCTCCACCCCATACCACCTACCCTTGAACCCACAACTCACACCCAAGCATCCAAAGGCCCTCAATGGCGAAGTGCTATAGATTCGGAGTTTAACGCTCTTATCCACAATCAAACTTGGGAACTTGTACCTCACAACTCTCACACACCGATTGGCTGCAAATGGGTGTTTCGCATCAAACGTCATCCTAATGGTTCCATTGCCAAATACAAAGCTCGTCTCGTAGCAAAAGGTTTCCTTCAACCATATGGCAAAGACTATTTTGATACCTTTAGTCCAGTCACAAAACCCGTCACCATTCGCACCATTCTTTCCATTGCTCTCTCCAAAAATTGGCCGTTACGACAATTAGATGTTAACAATGATTTTCTTCATGGGACACTTCATGAGGATGTCTTTATGACTCAACCACCAGGATATGTTAATCCTCAATTTCCTCATCACATTTGCAAACTAAAAAAATCTTTATATGGTCTAAAACAAGCTCCTCGAGCTTGGTACATTGAGCTCACCACCTTCCTTCTTCGTTTTGGCTTCCGAAAGTCTTTGGCCGATGCATCTCTATTCATCTATCAACACCAAAACATAACTTGCTATTTTATGGTTTATGTTGATGATATTGTCCTCACGGGCAATGATCCCAAGTTCCTTGACCACTTTATCAAGGCTTTGAGCAACCAGTTTTCGGTTAAGGATCTAGGAATGCTCCATCACTTTCTGGGTGTTGAAGTAATTCCTACACCTACGGGTCTCTTCTTGTCTCAACATCGTCACATTCAAGACATTCTCCACCAATTTAACATGGACGGTGCAAAAGATGTTATCACCCCTCTTTGTGCCACGTAATCCTTGTCTCCTAACGATCCATCTCCTTCGGTTGATGCCACTCCCTACCGCAAGCTTGTTGGGTCTCTCCAATACCTTGCCTTCACTCGTCCCGATATATCCTTTGCCATCAACAAACTCTCTCAATTCATGCATGCTCCTCGCCAAACCCACTGGCAGGCTCTAAAACGTGTCCTTCGTTACCTAAAAGGCACCATCCACCATGGCCTCTTTCTTAACCGTAACTCCCCTCTCACTCTCTCGGCCTTTTCAGATTCTGATTGGGGTGAGGTTAATGATGCTGGTCGGTCCACTACCGCTTATATCCTCTACCTTGGCACCAACATCATTTCATGGAAATCTACACGGCAAAAGTCAGTCTCTCGTTCATCTACCGAAGCCGAGTATAAGGCATTGGCCAATGCCTCCGCTGAGCTCATGTGGATTAAAAACTTACTTAAAGAACTGGGTGTTACTAATAACCACATACCAACCTTATTTTGTGACAACACCGGTGCTATATATCTGTGTGCAAATCCGGTCTACCACTCACGTATGAAGCATGTTGCCTTTGACTATCACTTCGTAAGGGAACAAGTATCAGCTGGCCTACTACGTGTTCTTCACGTCAGCTCGCACGACCAACTTGCTGATATGCTCACTAAACCGTTGACAAAAGCACCCTTTCTACATAACCGATCCAAGATTGGCGTATCCGACGGATCCTCCATCTTGCGGGGGCGTATAAGGGGCACCGATATCACCGGGTCCACAAAATCAACATAGAAGGAATGTATAGGAATATATTGCAGTCAATCTATTTACCTAATATAGTTCCTTAACTCTCTCCTGTAATTACTCAGTTACCTTGTTGTAATGTGCCTATAAATGGCTCGATAATGTTAGCAATAGAATGTAATCCTTTCTAAACACTATAAAAGCATGGGCTGGAATATGGGCTCTCTTAAGTGGTATGTGTTTTAAAGTTATTGTATCAAAAACTTGTACATCATGCATTAAACCTTGTAATTAAGAGATTTTTCTCTTTTGTGCTTTAAAACCTTGTACCTATTGCATTAAAACTTGTCTTTAAGACTTTTAGTTAGAATGCATATATAAGTAGTATAGATATAAAAGATTGAAATATCTTTTAACAAAAACAACATTTTAAAAACATACATACTGTTATTATTTTCACTAACATCACATATTGGTTGTTAATGAACTAGCTGGAAATTTTGGAAATTCATTCTAAAATATGTAGGGGTTTTAGAGACGATTAAAATAATGTGGTTAAATTTTTTGAAGTAAAAACTACAATTGAAAACTTTGTTTATAATTAACCAGTTTCTGTTTATTAATGTGTTTAGATACCATTAGATTAGAGGTGGCCAAACTGACCCGACCCGACCCGACGGGCTGACCCGAACCGAAACCGGCCAAGAACCGGTTCTGGCCCGACCCGGTCAAGAACCGGTTTCAAGCCCGAGAGCCGGGACCGGTTCGCGTATATAGGAATTTCCTCGGCCCGACCCGGCCCGACCCGGGACCGGTTCGTGACCCAGTTCGTGGCCCGACCCGGCCCGACCCGATTTTTTTCAAAAAAATAGAGCCGTTATATAGCCGTTTGGAACCCCTTGTGACCGTTTTTTGCCTCAAAAAACACCCTCCAAACCCCATATAAATACTCGGGGTGTTATGGAGGTCATCACCGCCTTACATTGCTTACAAAACGCAAAAAACGCTTACAATTCTCATTTCTCGGCTCTCGTTATATTCGTTTCTCGCAAAAAACGCATACAATTCTCATTACTTATCCAATGATTCCAATCCAATTTTTCTTTGTTAAAGTTTAGTAATTAATTATTATACAAAGAAAGCAGTTAAAAAACAAAAAAATCCCCGGCCCTACTCCGACCCGGTTCTTGGCCCGACCCGGTTTTCCCGAAACCGGTTCTACATACAAGTAAACGGGTCATGGGATTTCGGTTTAAACCCGGCCCGACCCGACCCGGTTCTCACCTGACCCGGTTCGCACGGTTACTGTGCAGAACCGGGTTGTCCCCCGACCCGGCCCGGCCCGGCCCGAACCCGACTTTTGGCCACCTCTACATTAGATACAAGTATAAATAAGAGAAATAATAAAAAATTAAAGCGCTTTAAATGGATTGAAACTTGATATGTAATATTCTATATATCTTAGGTATTCATTAATTAAGGTTAGATTTGGATCAGATCACTCATATTAGATCGCTTTCCTTTCATCTAACTCCCACCCTTCCCTCCTCATTTCTCCAGTCTAACTTTTAGGGAAGTTCAAAAACAACAATAACTAAATAAAATAACATGGAAACGAGTAAATCACTTATAAAATTACATACAGTTTTCCACTAAAGGTCAACGTGAAGGTGTGTGGATGACGCGACCGTGAGTTGCAGGGACGGACCTAGAAACTTTTTCATATGGTGGCACCATATTTTTTTCATACGGTTTTTTATCGACATGTATATATTTTTTATACCAACGTTCAATATCGATTAATGTATTTTTAACCAAATTTCGACATTTCGAGGGATTTTTAAAGTTTTTGTTTTGATTTTAGGGATTTTTAAGTTTTTTTATCGATTTCGAGAGACTTTTTCGGTATTTTTGGTTGATTTCGCGAGATTTTTTTCGGTAATTTTGGTTGATTTCAAGAGTTTTCCGGTATTTTTGGTTGATTACGAGGTACGCTTGCACTTTCAAAAGAATACGGGAGCACCTCCTAAAACGATACGGTTGCACCTATCACGAAACCAAATTTTTTTACCCTTCGTCAGAGAAATACCACGGTAGCACGTGCCACCGTGTGCCCTTAATTGGGTCTGTCCCTGCTGAGTTGCATTAATCACATATGATTTTACACGTAATTTTAGTGTAAAATCACATCCGATTCAACTTCTTTCTTATTTTTTTATTCTAACTTGACTCTGCCACTCTCTCTCTCTCTCTCTCAACACACACACATATATATATATATACCTTTGGCGGTTAAATAGCAGTTAAACTAATTTTCGGCATGTGCAAGACCCCGCGACTATTTGTGCGACTTTAGGTTGTATTTTACTGGTAAAAATTTTCTTTGAAGTCAAGATACCCCAAAGCCGAAGGCCCAATCTTTTGACATTTAAATATATGCAAACGTCCATGTTTAGCCCAATCCAAGTCCCATAGATGGGCTCTAGACCAATTTGATAAGCCTTGTAGGACTAGCGTTATAAGTTTATCTATTTTTCCCGTTTTTCCTACGTGGGATCAATTCCCTAGTTAAAATCTCAACAGGTTAGGCGAGTATAGATTGCCCCTAAAGTCGAGTTCTCACTACTAAACGAAAGACTTTAACCTACGAAATTTTCCCTGGAAATCTGTCGCTAAAGGGCAATTCATCACAAAACCGCCAGAAAAGTTGGTGGGTAGATTTTTGGTGGGTAATGCAAATCAGTGACAGATTACCCAGGGGTTTTCTGGGTGATCCATGGGTATTTTCTCGAAAAACATCGAATTCTACAAAACCATTGGGCTTTTCTGGGTGATCCTTGGGTAATCACCGACGGAAATTTCCCTGGGTAAAAGTCATTTATTTTGTAGTGTCTTATAGTGGTCGACATTGGCTCTGATAGCATGTAGTAGAGATGGCCTCGAGGCCTGGATTCAAGTGCATCAGTTACAACCAGGCCATGTTTTGGGAAGATTCGTCGTCCCGGGACCGAATGCAAGTCAGATCCAAGCCCAGCCCGACCCGTTTTTTTTTTGGAAAACCTAGCCGTTTTTAACGGTAATATGACATTTTTTGCTCAAATATGACCCTTTTTGGTCTTTTACACCTCCTAAACACTACAAATATGTTAGTTGGTGAATTGAGTAAGATACCAAGTTACAAAACGCAAAAAACGCAACTCTCGCTATCTCGTATTCGTTTTTCGCAAGTTTTCAATCTCTCAATTCTTCCATCTTTCGCTCAAAATGGTCGGTGGTGATGCATCAAACGAACAAATTAGAGAAGTTCTTGCTGAGAACGGATGAAAATCGGAAGTTTGGAATGGATATAATATGGTGGTTCTCGTTAATGGGAGCAAAAAGGCACAATGCAAAATGTGTGGAGCTCTCCTTACAACCATGGGAAACTCGACGTTAAAGAGGCACACCGAAAAAACGTGTCCGGGGTTGAAGTTCGGAGGTGATTCAAGTCAACCCATACTTGACAATCAAGGTCAAATATGGTCGTACGATGCCTTTTTGACCCGGGAAATGGCAACTAAATGTGGCATTCAAATGAGGTTGCCGTTTGGACATTTCAACAATCCTTACATGACGAAGATGATCCAAAAATGTCTACAATCTCGCTATAAACCGGTAAGTCGTCAAACTCTTAAACGTGAGGCACTAGAAATGTGAAAAATGGCTAAAAATGAAATGCGATACATGTTTTCTCAAATACCTATAACAACGTTTCTTTAACTTGTGATGTGTGGAGTGCACCACTCGGATTAACAACTTCTTATATATGTATAACGGCACATTGGATGGATGCGTGGCAATTAGTCAAACGTGTAATCACGTTTGATCCGTTTGGTGCGCCACATTCGGGTGAATATCAATTTTCAATTATTAAAGGCGCACTAGATAAAATTAGAGTTATCTTATGGAGAATTTTTTTCAAAAGGTAAAGCAATGCATGCGGCTTATAGAAGATATCGCAAGTAATGTGATTTTAGAGCTTTGGGACCGAACTTTGATATGGCCGTTAGATGGAAATCGACGTATTATATGATCGAAAATTTGCTTGCTCAAAGAAATTATATACATGCATTTTATAAACAACATTACGCAAATAATAGTATTGGAGATTGGGATTGGAGGTGCTTGATGGATTATATGATATTTTGGGCGATTTTAAAAACGCAACACTTACTTATCTGGTGTTTATTATGCAACAAGTCCTCTAGTTTTAAATTAAATATATATTTTGTCAAAAAAATTACAGAGTACGAGCACAAACGAGATTGGGGAGCTTTGATGTCTTCAATGAGAAAAAAATTGTTAAAATATTTTAAAGAAATCCCCTTTTCTTTTCTTTATGCCACGGCATTAAACCCGTGGCTAAATGTTACAGGTGTTGAGGTTTTAATTACACAAATAAGTCAAACTTTTGATTTAGATACGTCGACAAATTCTAGTTTTTCAACGGAAAGAAACGTACAATTAATCGCCAATTTTACGAAATATTTGAAATTTATAAAGTCCGACATGGGGGGAGAAAGCCAAACACAAACCTCGCGACAACTACTATTTACGGGTGCTACTTCTAGTAGTGGACATGGCCAAAACCGGAAAAACTTAATGACCTATTTAATAAACGAGGTGCAAAATAAATCAAGTCAGAAAATGAAAATGATCTCAATGAAGGCCGATTTCTAGGGACCGGTTTTAGGATAGCTTAAACGGGCCACATATTGTGACTCAAGCCCGGTTTGAGCCCAACTCAAGCCCGGTATTTTGGCCATCTAGCATGTAGGATATGTGGAACTCATGAGAACAGTCTCCGAACGAGCCTTAAAAAAGAGAGGTTCCAACAAATATGGAGAGAAATGATTCAAATTTATTCGGAGTAGGACTCTAAGAACTATGATACAAGCATACACAATCTATGTGGAGCAAAATGATCTCCATTAACAAATTTATTGTTGGTGATTTTAGTGTCATCAATCGTTTTGGTGTAATTGTGATTTACTTGAGATCGATTAAGGCGATAAAACAAACATACGTAAGTTAGGAGGTGCGGAGTGCACACTTACAAACGTTGCTTCTATCACCTTAGAGACCATTTTGGATTTGAGTTCCTAAAGAGTTGGAAATTTTACTAAGTCGTAAATATTCAGCTATATCACAGTTTGCATTCAGCTGTCACTGAAAAGCTGTCAGCTATCGCTGAAAGCTGAAGACCGTCGCTGATGCTGATGCTGATACTATCGCTGATGCTGACTGTCGCTGAAGCTGAAGACTATTGTTGATGCTGGAAAACTGTCGTTGAAGCTGAAAAGTTGTCGCTGAAAAAGCTATCAGCTTACGATCAGTTTATCGCTGAAAGGTTTTTAGTTATAGCTGAAAGTGCAGTTTTTCCGAAAGTTAAATTTGGTTGTAACTATCTTTTGATCTTATCCATTATCAGTTATAACCGCTCGTAACCACCTGTAACTGTCGATCTCTCCTATAAATACATATTTTGTGATCTGGAGTATATTCATATTTAGGAGATATGAATATTAAATTAAACCAATGAAGTTCAACATGTTTTCTATTTCCAACCGTGGATGAACGGTTTATCAGACACTTATCCGGGTAAGTGTTTATCAAGTCACGTTACCTTACCGGATGCATATGGTAAGGACCAATAATTAATCATATAACCCCGTATGAGCGAAAGCAAGGACCGAGAGTCTTACTCGGGTAAGTGAAGGTCAACGTCTCTTACCACGGTTAGACCATGAGTACAGCTTCCTATCATACCCTCTGAACCCTGATGCCACCTCAGCGCCACATCAGCTTTTCTCTTTCCTACACTCCTTACCCTAAAGTGGAGTACCGCTTCCTATCATACCCTCTGAACCCACCCTTTACCCGCGACCCACCCTTCCTATCATAAAAAAAAATTAGGCGGGTTCCCGAACCCACCCTTTACCCGCGACCCACCTACCCGCCCTACCCGTACCGTCTACCCGTGGTACCCGCGCCCTACCCGATGTGAACCCGCCGTGGTACCCGAAGGTGGTACGCACGGCCTTAGCAGTTACCGGCTAAACTGTTGCATACGATACACTTTTTGTAAACTAAAATCTTACATGATAAGTAAATGATAGTGTTGAATTTTACCAGTAAGCACTTCCCACTACTAAAAAAAGAGTTATCAGTGACGGAAATTTCCGTCGCTAAGTAGTGATCGAATTTCCTTCGCTAATCCATCGCTGATTCCGGCCGTCGCTAATCTATCGCTGATGCTGACCGTCGTTGATAGTATCATCCACCACCATTTTAGCGACGGACTTTTGACGGTCGCCATTTTCAATGACGGACCAACAAGGAAATTTTCCGTCACTGATAGAGTCTATTTTTGTGGTGTATCAGGGTAAGAGATTGGTAAACGAACCCTAACATTTCATTAAACATGATAAACAAGCTTGGTCCTTGATTACACTTCTGGAAGGTCAACTTATCTTGAGTAGTGATCTTGTTGATGGCACGACTATCAACACACATACGCCACGTTCCATCTTTTTTCGGAGTCAGCAAAGCAGGAACGGCACAAGGGCTCATGCTCTCCAGGACATGTCCCTTAGAACCAACTCCTCAACCTGTCGGCGTAACTCCTCATGCTCCTTAGGACTCATCCTGTAATGTGGCCTATTAGGCAGTTGGGCCCCAGGCTCTAAATCAATGTGATGTTGGATGTCACGCAAAGGAGGCAAACCATCAGGCAACTCCCCTGGGAAAACATCAGCAAATTCCTCAAGTAGAGGAACCATAGCTTCTGGAATCTCAACCTCCTGAGGCACTTCCTTTCCTATCACCATAAAAACATTTTCTGCCTCTCCTAACTCATCATCAAATTGAGCAAGAGTCAAGAGAGTGCCCGAAGGTTTGGTAACTAATTCTTTTGGCTTACCAGGCATAAGAGTTATCTTAGCACCACCAAATAAGAAACTATAAGTATTGGCTCGACCGTTATGATCTATATTGCGATCATACTCCCAAGGTCTGCCCAACAATAAATGACACGCATCCATAGCAACCACATCACACCATACATCATCCTTATACTTGGTACCAACAGAAAAAGGAACAAGAGCGCGTTTAGAGACTGTTACCTCACCACCTTTCTTAAGCCACTGGAGCTTATATGGTTTGGGGTGATTTTATGTCTTCAAGGTTAGCTTTCGAACAGCCTCTTAAGAGATCAAATTATCACAACTTCCCGAGTCAATAACGAAAGTGCAAACCTTACCCAAAACGGTACACGTAGACTGAAAAATGTTGTGCTTGAGCCAATCATCGTCAGTGACCTTTGGTGTAAAACAAGAGCGTCTCACAACCAAATTCACCCCCACACGTTGGTAATTCAAGTAACAGATTAAAACACGTTGATTCTCAATGAATACCCGTGGCTAATCTCTTCTACGATTCGTTGATTCGACGAATACCGAACCTAGGCTTCAAATTTGAATTTACGAGAACTCAAAATTTGGGATATATAAAAATCAAAGTCTCCCTTCTCCATTACAATGAAAATATATATATATATATATATATAGGTAGGGCATTTACTCCTACATTTACCCCTATATTAATTTCGAGACTTTTCACTTTCCACCTTCCTAGACTCCTCGTATTTCCAGGTGGTTACAAGAACCTAGACAACAATTTGTACTAGAAACGTTCGGTTAATTTATTATGCCAAAGTTATGGTGATTTAAGTGTTGTGCCCTTTTTTACCCCGATCATAGGCCTCCATGAAAAGTAACGCCCGATCCTCCACGCGAAGGCCCACATCATTCCCCCCTGGGTAGACAAAATTCGGCCCCGAATTTGCAGCAGCTTCATCATCGGAAGAATCCCCATGAAAAGGTTGCCAGTGCTTCACATTGAAAACATCGGCACAAAGAATATGGCTTGGCAGCTTGAGGCGATAAGCATTAGGATTGATCTTCTCAACAATCTCCACTGGGCCAATCTTCTTGGCTGACAACTTGTTATACTCCCCAACCGAAAACCGATCTTTAGTCAATACTGCCCAAACAAAGTCACCAACCTCAAAATCAACATGCCTACGCGTTTGATCAGCATGATGTTTGTACTTGGCGTTAGCACGAACCAAGTTCTCATGCACAGCTTTATGAACTTCGTGTAACCCGTCCACAAAATCCTGCACTTTCTTTGGAACCGAGCCAACAACTGGAAGTGACATCAAATCGTGTGGTCCACGTGGCTGAGCAGAATAGACGACCTGAAATGGAGAAAACCCGGTACTCCTGTTGACAACATGATTATGAGCAAACTCAGCTTGGCAAAGCTTCTGATCCCATGCTTTAACATGATCACCCACCAGACACCGTAAAAGATTACCAAGGGACCGATTAACAACTTCAGTTTGCCCATCCGTCTGAGGATGGTAAGCACTGCTGAAATTAAGCTGAGTGTTTACCATTTTCCACAGACTACGCCAAAAATGACTTAAAAACGAGTATCTCTGTCAGAAACAATGGAAGATGGTAAACCATGCAAACGGTAAACATCCCGAAAGAACAACTGAGCCACATTAACTGCATCTGTCGTCTTCTTGCAAGGAATAAAATGCGCCATTTTAGAAAAACGGTCAACAACTACAAAGATGGAGTCATTACCTCTCTGAGTACGTGGTAACCCCAACACTAAATCCATGCTTATATCCACCAAAGGCTGCAAAGGGACAGGCAAAGGTAGATAAAGTCCAGCATTGGTGGCCGTGCCCTTTGAAACCTGACAAATCCTGCATCTCTTAACAAACCGTTCCACCTCTTTTCGCATAGTAGGCCAGAAATATGATGATTGCACTAGCTGTAAAATGCGATCTCGTCCAACATGTCTTTTACCGTGCAACTCTTTAATGATTTGAAGACGAAGGCTAGAGTCGGGGATACATAATTGATTTCCCTTGAAAAGGAAACCATCATGTATTAGAAAGTCTGAGTTCTGTCCAGATTGTATATCCTGTAAAATGACAGAAAAGTAAGGATCAACAACGAGCTGCTCCATGAGAGTATCGAGGCCTGGCACAACAACCCTCATAGAGACTAGCATATTACTCCGCCTGCTCAAAGCATCTGCCACTCTATTTGAGGCCCCTGATTTGTGTTTCACAACAAAAGTGAACTTCTCTAAGAAGGCGATCCACCTCCCATGCTTATGTGAGATCTTGTCTTAGCTACGGATACGCCTCAAAGAATCATGATCAGTAAATAAAACAAACTCCTTATGAAAAAGGTAATGACGCCAATGCTTCACAGCCTGGACTACCTCATAGAATTCAACATCATAAGTACTGTACCGCAATTTTGGCCCCGTCAGCTTCTCACTGAAATAAGCAACAGGTCGCCCTCTTTGGCTTAAAACTGCTCCAATCCCAACATTTGAGGCATCAGTGTGTAACTCAAAAACTTGAGAGAAATCTGGCAATATCAGAATGGGTGCGGTTGTGAGCTTCTCTTTGATCAACTGAAAAGCCGATTCTGCCGCTTCGGTCCAAGCAAAGGTCTTTCCTTTCATACAGTCGGTCACCGGTGCCATAATAGTGCTGAAGTGTGGAATAAATCGCCGATAAAACGAAGCAAGACCATGGAAGCTGCGGACTTCAGTTATGGTTATTGGCGTTGGCCACTGTTTAACTGCCGTCACTTTAGACTCGTCCACCTGTATCCCTTTCCCCGATATAACATACCCCAAAAACAGTACCTTGGGCACCATGAACACACACTTCTTAACAGCTGCATAGAATCTATCCTTGCGAAGTAAGGTCAAAACTTGTCGAACGTGGTTTACATGCTCACAAAAGGTAGTACTATAAATAAGAATGTCATCAAAGTAGACGACCACAAATTTACCAATAAAAGGCCTAAACAATTGGTTCATCACACGCATAAAGGTACTAGGAGCGTTTGATAAACCGAAGGGCATCACCAACCACTCGTACAAACCTTCACGAGTCTTGAAGGCAGTCTTCCACTCATCACCCGGCCTAAGTCGAATCTGATAATACCCACTTTTTAAATCTAGCTTTGTGAAAATAGCGGCACCACTGATTTGGTCAAGTAAATCATCCAAACGAGGAATAGGAAATCTGTACCTTACAGTGATCTTGTTGATGGCACGACTATCAACACACATACGCCACGTTCCATCTTTTTTCGGAGTCAGCAAAGCAGGAACGGCACAAGGGCTCATGCTCTCCCGGACATGTCCCTTAGAAACCAACTCCTTAACCTGTCGGCGTAACTCCTCATGCTCCTTAGGACTCATCTTGTAATGTGGCCTATTAGGCAGTTGGGCCCCAGGCTCTAAATCAACGTGATGTTGGATGTCACGCAAAGGAGGCAAACCATCAGGCAACTCCCCTGGGAAAACATCAGCAAATTCCTCAAGTAGAGGAACCATAGCTTCTGGAATCTCAACCTCCTGAGGCACTACCTTTCCTATCAGCATAAAAACATTTTCTGCCTCACCTAACTCATCATCAAATTGAGCAAGAGTCAAGAGAGTGCCCGAAGGTTTGGTAACTAATTCTTTTGGCTTACCAGGCATAAGAGTTATCTTAGCACCACCAAATAAGAAACTATAAGTATTGGCTCGACCGTTATGATCTATATTGCGATCATACCCCCAAGGTCTGCCCAACAATAAATGACACGCATCCATAGCAACCACATCACACCATACATCATCCTTATACTTGGTACCAACAGAAAAAGGAACACGAGCGCGTTTAGAGACTGTTACCTCACCACCTTTCTTAAGCCACTGGAGCTTATATGGTTTGGGGTAATTTTCTGTCTTCAAGGTTAGCTTTCGAACAGCCTCTTCAGAGATCAAATTATCACAACTTCCCGAGTCAATAACGAAAGTGCAAACCTTACCCAAAACGGTACACGTAGACTGAAAAATGTTGTGCTTGACCCAATCATCGTCAGTGACCTTTGGTGTAAAACAAGAGCGTCTCACAACCAAATTCACCCCCACATCTCCAGTTACGACCTCTTCTTCGTATGGTGGCTCGGTGTCATACAAAGGATTATCTTGGTAATCCTCCTCACCTTCATCCTCTTGCCCCTCATCAGGCTCTGCAAACAAACTTCTCTTCCCAACCTTTTTACACCCTGATTGTCTGTGGCCTGTCTCCCCGCAATTGAAGCACTTTAAACCACTGCTACCGGCCCCTTTTGGAGTTGGGCCAACACTGCTACCCATCGGTCTCTTCTGATCAGGTCCAACACGGGGCAAACCACTATTCGAACCAGAACTACCTCCTGTATTGGCAAACGAATATGAACCACCCCCCCGGCGATTTTGTTTCTCGAAAGCCAAAGCGCGTTGGTGTGCCTCAGCAATTGTCACCGGATCAAACATGTTCACGGAATCCATAATCTGGACCCTCAAACCTCCAATATATCGAGCAACAAGTTGCTCCTCCGACTCTTGAATATCATTACGAGCGATCAACTGATAAAACACAGTCGTATAATCATCAACCGACTTGGCCCCCTGTTTCAGATTCTGCAATCGTTGGTACATCAATCATTAGAAATTATGGGTCAAAAAGTTGGACCGTAAATACTTTTTCATCTTCTCCCACATCACGACCTTTGACTTTCCAAGCCTGCTTCGGGTTTGTTTCAATTGTTGCCACCATGCTGAGGCTCTCCCACGAAGCCTAGTAGCAATCAACACTACTCGTTTGTTCTCGGGAACCTCTTTGAATTCAAACACCTCCTCCACTGTAGCCAACCAATCTATGAACCCTTCCGGATTCAAACTATCCCCATCAAATTCTGGGATATCAATTCTCATCCCGGCCTCCCAACGCCTGTTGTCAATTTCTGGAACCCGCCTTGGCCGCCTTCTCGGAGTTCCTTCGAAAGACGAACCATCACGCTCACTACCGAACACGTTTTCGAAATTATCATCATCCGAGTGCGGAGGAGTTCGAGGATGACGTTCCCTCTGATTCACCAAATCTGCCATCCGGTCGGTCAATTGATCAACCACTTGATCCAACCGTTCCTCCATTCGTGCCGTAAAACGTTGCTCCAATTCACGTTTATAGACCTCATCGAGTCTATGAACCCGTTGGGTTCTTCTCGGAGGCATTAGAACCAAGAATTCGACTCTGATACCAACTGATGCAGCGGTAATTCAAGTAACAGATTAAAACACGTTGATTCTCAATGAATACCCGTGGCTAATCTCTTCTACGATTCGTTGATTCGACGAATACCGAACCTAGGCTTCAAATTTGAATTTACGAGAACTCAAAATTTGGGATATATAAAAATCAAAGTCTCCCTTCTCCATTACAATGCAAATATATATATATATAGGTAGGGCATTTACTCCTACATTTACCCCTATATTAATTTCGAGATTTTTCACTATTCCACCTTCCTAGACTCCTCGTATTTCCAGGTGGTTACAAGAACCTAGACAACAATTTGTACTAGAAACGTTCGGTTAATTTATTATGCCAAAGTTATGGTGATTTAAGTGTTGTGCCCTTTTTTACCCCGATCATAGGCCTCCATGAAAAGTAACGCCCGGTCCTCCATGCGAAGGCCCGCATCAAGTCCCATTCTTTTTTCTTTTGGAAGAGCTAGGAAGAGGTGCACGGGGATTCAAATCCATCAATTTATATATATAATTGAAGGGTGATCAATAAAATGTAATTTCAATTTCATAAGTAATTTAGAAAAACTGATAGAAGCAAGTGTTCTTAATTGTTTTCTTGAATAAAATATGATCACGTCAACCTAACTTCATCCCTGTACAGAATCACATAAGGCTATATGTTTGGTTTCATTATAGTTTGACCGTGCTTTAGCATGACACAACATGCATTTGGATTTCAACGCTTGATTTCTTCCTATTGACCTCCTAGCTATTCTTGTAACAACAATAAACTGTAAGAACATCTATTTTTCTAGCAAACCAAAAAGAAGGTTCCTCTTGTCCATTAATTAATTAAGTTTAACTGTTGTCCTAGCAATCCCCTTAATTATGGGGGTGTTTGGCAATTGTGGAATGGTTTGGTGTGAGATGATTAAGTGGTCAGAATGATTAAGAGGTTCTTATGATGTTGTAAAATGAAATATAGTTGTTTGGTAATTGTTCAAAATGAAATTAGGGTGCTCAATAGCTAAGGGAGGCCCAAGATACACGACCATTCACAGGGATTTAAACTATTAAAAGACGGACTTTTTTTTTCCAAACAAGATTCAGTCTCTTAACGATTCAGAGGCTGACTCTTAATGGAACTATTAAGAACTAAAAGAAACAACCCCTATCACAAATGCCTCCTTTAGGGTCCTGCTATTAGTTGAGGTGCATGCAAGCTGGTCTTGACCACCCTGGTTAAGAAAAGAAAAACGTTTCATAAATGTGAATCATTTGAATGATGAAACAAGAAAGTTTTAGTCATGAAGAAAATTATAAAGTCCCATCCCGCTCTGCTAAGTCCTACTTTCCTCTTAATATCTCCTCTTCCAGACAACTTCAAATCCCATTCTCTTAAAGTACTCTTCCTCTGTTGAGGCCTCAAATACTTGTGCATCCTCTTCTCTTAGAAATCAGAAATTCGTGCAATTTCATTGGTTCTTGTCCCAAATTAAGATGGCTAATTCATGGGTTTTTCCGTCTATTTTAAGTTTAAGTAAAAGGTGGGTTCATCCACCGCAAGAAATGCATATCTCTAATTCATTTATAACAACTTAATCTCATATATATACATAGGGTCAGGTTCAAGGGAAAACCTTAAAAAAACGGAAAACTGAAGAACACTCTAGGAGCCCTTCATCTGGACGGTATGCAGGTAATTTGTAACATGCTAACATGCTCACATGCATATGCACAAATGCATAATGCACTTGTGCATAAAAACCAAAAAGTCAACCTAATTTACCTGTATGCACAAATGCATACCGTCCGGATGAAGGACCCCTAGGGTGTTCTTCAGTTTTTCGTTTTTTTGAAGTTTTCCCTTGAACCTCCCCCTCTCTCTCTCTCTATATATATATATATATATAGGGTCAGGTTCAAGAGAAAACCTCAAAAAAACGGAAAACTAAAGAACACCATAGGAGCCCTTCATCTGGACGGTATACAGGTTATTTGTAACATGCATTTGTGCATATATGCACAAATGCATGATGCACTTGTGCATAAAACCAAAAAGTCAACTATTTACTTGTATGCACAAGTACATACCGTCCAGATAAAGGGCTCCTAGGGTGTTCTTCAATTTTTCCGTTTTTTGAGGTTTTCCCTTGAACCCCCCTCTCTCTCTCTCTCTCTCTCTCTATATATATATATATATATATATATATATATATATAGGGTTGGGTTCACGTGAGACCAACATGTTTTCGTGAGACCGTGAGACCAAAAAATTAACACTAAACCTTCACAGTGATTCATTGTGAAGGTAAGAAAAATAGCAAACATTCCCAGCAAAACACTGTGAAGGTTTACCATCACAGTACCTTCACAGTCTTTTGCTGTGAAAGTTTAGTGTTAATTTTTTGGTCTCACGGTCTCACAGAAATAGTCTGTTCTCACATGATCTTAAGTCTATATATATATATATATATATATAGGGGCAGGTTCAAAGAAGGCGATCAATTTGCGAGAAGACGAGAAGCAATTTAGACCACATAATTCATTAAAAAATAAAATAAATAGAAAATGAAAATATTTTAAAAAATTAGGATAACTATTAATTTTAATTGAATAAAAAACTCTAATAAGGGTAGTATTGGAACAAAAAGCAATTAAATCCCTTAAGAATCTCGTCATCCTGTATAATAGGATATAGCAAATTACTTCAATTTATCTTCATATTAAAAAAGACAAAATATTAGCATTTCCAGATGTACAATTATAAAAAATGAGACTTTTCGTGTTTCAATCACAACAAAAAAAAGTTTGAAAGAGGTAGTAAATGATTTTGAATAATAGATTAATTTTTTTATACTATATTCATGCTTAAAAACCTAAACAGTTTAGAATGATTAAGTTAAATTATGTTTATAAATATACTAATTAAAACTATTAAATATTATATTTAAGTGTTGGGGCAGGTTCAAATGAGAAGTTAAACCTTATGCGAGAATGCAAGAAGTGTGTTATCATATATGATACACAAGCTTAATCATATATGATTAAACATAGGTTACATTGACAATACATAGACATTTAATCATATATGATTAAACACACTCACACTCACATGTCATGTAATCATATATGATTAAACTTCATAATTTTCGTTACGTGTAATAAACAAACATATATATGAGTCACTTTATGTATTTTGTTTATATAACAAGTGATAAAATAATAATAAAACATATGAATCAAATACCAAAAGATCACAAATGATAATATTAAATATCATGTGTGATAGTATCAATGATCACATCTAACAATATCAAATATTATATGTAATATTATCACACATCATATGTGATTACGTATGATAATATCAAATATCACATGTGATAATTTCACAGATCATATGTGATTACATATGATAATATCAAAATATCATATATGATACTATCAATGATCATATGTGATAATATCAATATCATATGTGATAGATTAAAATAATGGTAAAATAAATAAATCTAATACCAAAGATAATATTAAACATCACATATAATGATATCAATGATCACATGTGATAATATCAAATATCATATATGATACTATCAATGATTACATATGATAATACCATTATGTATGATCACATGTGATTTACACCAACATCGACTACAAAGTTAATCATGGTTGCTAAAAAACCAAAAGCCATCAAGACGAGAACGCATGAACAGTCCTTCGATTGTAATTTTGGCGACATTTGCGAATAACATGGTATTGGTGGTGTTTTTGATACCAGTTCTTCACGATTTATTTGTATAATACTTTAGTTTTGAATTAAATTGAATGTTGATAATAAATGAAGAAATTAATTAAGAGAAAAAAATGTATAATCTGTTAATTTAGAATGATGAGGAGACAAGTGCGTATTTAATGAATGGAGATCATTCTTATGATAAGATTTAGTTTTTAAATTTGTTTAAAAAATCAAAACAAACTTTTGATTTTTTGAAAAAAATACGCTTGGAAATAAGAATTTATTATAAAATGACATTCATAACCCTTTTAATTTAATTTTAGAGAATTTTATTTTAATTAATAATTTAGTAAGGTATGTGGTTTACATTCTTTCTCACCTTCTCGGAAATGGTTTACCTTCTCGCATGATCCTCCCTCCCTCTCTCTCTCTCTCTCTCTCTCTCTCTCTCTCTCTCTCTCTCTCTCTCTCTATATATATATATATATATATATATATATATATAGGCTGGGGGTATCAAATACAAATCAACTAGTTTGTACAAACCCGTACAAACTCAATCTACCTTCATTAATTTGCAATTTTTTAATTTGGCTTCATGAATCTATATTTTGGCTTCATGAATATAAAATTTGGCTTCATGAATCTATATTTTCCGGTGGAGCCCTAAAATACCCTTATAAATAAATAAAAAAGAAGTTATGGAGCCAAATTATATATTCATGAAGCCAAAATATAGATTCATGAAGCCAAATTAAAAGAATTGCAAATTCATGAAGGTAGATTGAGTTTGTACGGGTTTGTACAAACTAGTTGGTTTGTACCCGATACCACCCATATATATATATATATATATATATATATATATATTATGCATTTACTTTTGTATAGAACTTTAGCCCAACCTTAATTACAACTTAGGCCATCCGTACCCGGCTCGGGATGAGCTCGGGATGGGATGCGGGTTCAGCGGGAATGGGCTACGGCATCAGCGGGATCAGCGGTGCGGGATGGGATGCGGGTTCCCCATCCCGTTTCATCCCGAAGAAAATGTGAGGAGGAGAGGTGGGTCCCAGGTGAGAAATGAGAGGGAGTGGGTTAGGGAATGGGGTAAGGGTGTTTAGGGATTGTTAGGGATTGAGTGAGGGATGGGAGAAAAGCTGATGTGACGCTGATGTGGAGCTGGAATCTTTGAAAGATTCTCTCATGGGGTACTGATGGCCTTAGGCTCAACTTTGTCTTAAATCCTAATAGCCCAACATAAATCTATTTTGACAATTTAACGCCCTAAAACACTATCACTAACATCGGTCGACTTCACTATTCGTTTTTCTCGTTCACGTCTTCACGCGTCACGACTTCAAAATTATTTATGTTTCTTTATGTTTTAACTCATAAAAGGCCCAAATAACCTAAACCGCGGTCCGGTTCAACTGGTCTGGGCATTAGATGTCAAACCGCTCGCTTTTAAAATTAAATAAACATCCACTTGCGGTTTGGTTCGTGGTTTGAAGGGTTAAATCGCTCAAACCGGACCGCGAACACCCTAATCAACCCCCCCCCCCCCCCCCCCCCCACCAAAAAAAAGTATTGTTAAAAACATGAACTGAATTGTTGCCTTTACTGTGAGCCAAAACCGTTGATAATTTCCGACAAATCACTATTGGTTTCAATTAAAATTAATATATTCGTCGGTTGGTAATCCATTAATAATTACCAGCAACCGAACCGAATAACCCAAAATAACCAAATCTGTTTCGGTTTGGTTATATCTTAGCTTTAAAAATGTTAAAATCTGATTAACCCAAACTGAATAAACCGAAAACCGATTTAACCCCCCAATATCACCCCTAATTTTGGATACACTTGGAGCCGAATCTAGTGTTATTATGATTTTTTTGGATCCTATGATATGATGATCTTGCACTGTGTCCGAAGCTCAATATATATAAACTAACCCCGGGAGTTTGTGGTAATTTTGTATAGGGACACTTGAAATCCTATCATTCCATTCACTACAAAATGCCAATGGTTCGGTAGAATCCGATTTTTTCGAGAAAATTCTCATGGATCACCCAGAGAATCTCCGGGTAATTTGTCACTGTAAAATGGTGTGGTTTCTCCCCCCTTTCCATTAACAGAGAATAGGATATAAATACACATACAGGAGATCAATCTACTCCTACAAATCAGCAACAAAACTATCTAATCTATACCAAAAATACAGCGATTCTAATCAGCCATAAATATGAAATATACATTAAATACAATATATTCTAACACTCCCCCTCAGTCGAATCGGGAGGATGACGAACGTTGAGGCTGTCTCGAAATTCCTCAAACAGGACCAATGGTAACCCTTTTGTGAAAATATCGGCGATTTGAAATCTGGACGGTATATGTTGAACCCGAACTTGACCACGGGCGACCTTCTCACGGACAAAGTGGATATCCATTTCAACATGTTTGGTCCGTTGATGTTGGACCGGGTTACCCGATAAATAGATTGCACTTACATTGTCACAATATACCAAGGTAGCTTTTTGAACAGGACAATGCAATTCTAACAGAAGATTTCGAAGCCAACACGATTCCGAGACCACGTTGGCCACACCTCGATATTCAGCCTCCGCACTTGACCGAGACAGAGTAGCTTGTCGTTTGGCGGACCACGTAAGAAGGGTGTCGCCCATGAACACACAATAGCCGGAAGTGGAACGACGAGTGTCCGGACACCCACCCCAATCAGCATCGGTATAGGCACGAAGGGTAGGTGACTGTGATGGATACAAATGAAGACCACGATTAACAGTCCCCTGCAGATATCGAATTATGCGTTTAACGCATGCATATGTATCTCACGAGGGTCATGCATAAAGAGACATACTTGCTGAACCGCGTAGGTGATGTCAGGACGAGTGAAGGTGAGATATTGAAGAGCCCCCGCCAGACTGCGGTATTGTGAAGGATCAGAATATGGGTTAGACCCCGAGGCACTCAGTTTGGGTTTAGTGTCAACCGGAGTGGCCGAAGGCTTGCACGAAACCATACCTGCACGTTCAATAATTTCCAACGCATATTTTTGCTGGGATAAGAAGAGACCCCCGGAATGTCTACTTACATCGATCCCCAAGAAATAGCTAATAGGACCAAGATCCTTCATAGCAAACTCCTTACTAAGACGATGGATAATGGATACGCGAAGTGTCTCAGACGACGTAGTGAGTATGATATCATCGACATAGAGCAATAAATATGCCATGTCAATACCCTGCTTTAGAATGAACAATGAGTGATCAGATGTGCTGTGAATAAAACCGATTGTTGCGAGAAAATCGGCAAACCGTGTATACCACGCGCGGGGTGCCTGTTTCAAGCCATATAATGATTTTTTCAAGAGACAAACATGAGACGGAAACCTGGTATCGCGAAAACCCAAAGGCTGGTGCATGTAAACAGTCTCATGCAAGTTCCCATGCAAAAACGCATTTTTAACGTCCAATTGGTGGATTGACCAAGCTTTGGAGAGAGCCAAAGTGAGAACAGTTCGTATCGTAGTTGGTTTGACAACAGGACTAAATGTATCACCACAATCAACCCCAACTTGTTGCGTCTTGCCATCACCAACAAGACGAGCTTTATGTCTCTCAAGAGTACCATCTGACCGTTCTTTATGGGAAAAAATCCACATGGAGCGTATCACATTGACATTAGGCGGTCGGGGAACTAATTCCCACGTTCCATTCGAAATAAGGGCATTATATTCATCAGTCATGGCCTGTTTCCAATTCATGTCACGGAGGGCAGAAATAGGATTTCGAGGTAAAGGAGATCGAGAAATAGTTGCGGAAAGGTTTAGAATGTATTTTGGTTTAAAGACCCCCGTTTGGCTACGTGTGACAGGACGACGAGAAATAGGACTAGAAGTCGTAGGGGGTGGCTGCTCGATAATGGGTTGTGAGGAACGAGCGGAAGGATCAGAACCCATGTTGTCGGATGTGATTGTTTGTGGAGCCGGAGGAGAGACAGAAACGGAAGGAGCGTCCGGAGGGAGGAGACTAGGTTGAGAAGAGGATGAGGTGTTTGTATTAGAAATTAGATGACGAAGGTTGTATGTGCTTAAGCCATCATCCAAAAAATCGTATTGGGAAGTTGAGTTAGAGTGAAGTGTAGAGAACGGAAATTTGGTTTCCTCAAAATGGACATGACGACAAATAATAAGACGTCGTGTGGAAAGATCGAAACACTTGTATCCACGATGGTTGGATGGAAAACCAAGAAACACACACGGGGTAGTTCGGGGTTGCAACTTATTAATTAACGTGGAAGGGATTAAGGGGTAACATAAACAACCAAAAACCCGAAGATGAGAATATGTTGGGTGTTTTTGGAAAAGCCGCATAAGAGGTGTTTGAAACGAGATGGATTTATGAGGAAGAATATTAAGAATATAAGTGGTGTGTTATAAGGCGTGAGGCCAAAAAGTAGGTGGTACTGAAGCGTGAGTAAGAAAAGTGCGGACCATGTTATTTACGGTTCGAATAGTGCGTTCAGCTTTACCATTTTGAGAGGAGGAGTGTGGACACGACAGACGAATAGAAAGACCATTAAGTTGGCAAAATTCACGAAATAACGAGTTGTCAAATTCCTTCCCATTGTCACATTGGAGGGTTTTAATTGTACG
Organism: Saussurea involucrata; assembly: GCA_033807775.1. Lineage (NCBI taxonomy): Eukaryota > Viridiplantae > Streptophyta > Magnoliopsida > Asterales > Asteraceae > Saussurea > Saussurea involucrata. The sequence goes on from CM066318.1 coordinate 88,224,118, forward strand.
TTCAAATTGAGTCTTGATTAAGGCATGAAACGTTTTGATCGTAGAAAAAACTTGGGATTTATGAGTTAACGGAAAAGTCCACAAGTATTTAGTATAATCATCCAAAATCAAAAGATAATACCGGTGACCCATAGTACTCAAAACTGGAGAGGTCCATACATCACAATGAAGAATGTCAAATGGCATTACAGTACATGAAGTAGATGGGTAAAATGGTAACTTTATTTGTTTACCAAATCGACATGACGCATAATCACTCGAACATTTCGTGGTGGAACACGAAATGTGATTATTTTGCCTAAGAGAATGAAAAACCGATTTGCCTGGATGACCCAAACGTTGATGCCATATGGTCGAAGACAATGCAACAAAGCTGGAAGGAGGCGTGTTGGTGGAAGGTTGGACAGGGTAGAGATCACCATGGCTGTCACATCTCAGCAGGCGGATCCCCGTCCGAAAATCCTTAACAGAAAAACCAAACGGGTCAAATTCGACCGAAACATGATTATCTTTCGTTAGTTTCCGAACAGATACTAGATTTTTAACAATATTAGGAACATGAAGAACGTTTTGAAGGCGAAAAGGAGGAATATGTGTGTGACCATAACCATGAATTGGAAGAGACATGCCATTACCTACAATTATACCATTATTCTTATCGAAATTAGAATAGGATGTGAGAATACCTGAATTTGAAGTCATGTGAGACGTAGCTCCCGTATCCATATACCAGTTTGCATCCGGGGGTGTGAGACCAAGGGTATACATTGCTGCTTCAATATCCGTAGGAGTTGGAGCGGACTGTTGGGTTGGCGGTGGAGTGGCCGAGTAAGCTTGCTGCTGTTGTTGAGGACGTGGGCCAAGAAGACCCATCTGTGATGTAGGCTGGACCGTGAGAGGCCTGGACCAGGGAGTAGTCGGGTAGGGGCAAGGAGGGACAGCCCATTGCATCCAAGGCCAAGTCCAACTAGGGTTGAATTGAGGCCGGAAACGCCCCCCATTGAACTGAGTACTACCACCAGACTGGTGGCCACCACGATCCGACCTGCCGCCCCGCTGACCACCACGAGAACCGCGACTGCGGCTGCCATTACCCCCACGATTTCCCATATGGCCGTTACGACGACCACCATTATGAGTATAAGAAGAAAATGAGTCAGAAGTGTACCGTGGTTGATCGTCATTGTGAGCTACGGCTGCCATTGCGGCCGATGGTTGGGTGGTTGCGGTTTTCTTGGTTAGACCGGCTTCTTCAAGTATGAGCATAGACCTTGCTTAATAAAATGGAGGCAATGGGTTCGTTTGACGAAGGAGAGTGCCAACGCCGTTGTACGCCTCAGTGAGTCCGGCAACCATTTGGAGTACGAGACGATCATTGGATACTGGAGCGCCTACATTTTTAAGTTGATCGGCAAGCACCTTAAGCCGCTGACAGTAAGCCGATGCATTTGGAAAATCCAGTTGATCGGCAAGCACCTTAAGCCGCTGACAGTAAGCCGATGCATTTGGAAAATCCTCCATTGTCGTGTGAGAGAAATCTTGTTCCAAATTAACTGCTCGGGAATTCTTATTATCCTGAAATATATCTCTGAGCCGGTTCCAAGCCTCCATTGCAGTGGTGTCGGGTTCAAGAATAATGTGCAACAGATCCTGCGAAATCGTCGCATAGATCCATTGGAGAACTGTGGCATCTAGTGTAGACCAAAGCTCTTTTTCCTCATCAGTTGTTGGTTCTTTCACGGTATTTGTCTCGGGTTTGATAATGTGATGTATCACCTTATGAGATCTGGCATGAATCTTGAATAGTTCTGCCCATGTCGCGTATTGAACATTTTCCATTTCAAGGGTAATGGAAACATGGTTGCGAATATTGGAGACTGCAAGAGCTGGATGAAAGGACGATGTGTTTGCCATTCGAGCAGAAGAGGAATTTGTGGAGGATGACGAGTTTGTCATGTGGTAGAGAGAAGAGCAGAAGAGAAAAGATAGCCAAAGGAAAAACAAAAGAGGTCCTCTAGGGCTCTGATACCATGTAAAATGGTGTGGTTTCTCCCCCCTTTCCATTAACAGAGAATAGGATATAAATACACATACAGGAGATCAATCTACTCCTACAAATCAGCAACAAAACTATCTAATCTATACCAAAAATACAGCGATTCTAATCAGCCATAAATATGAAATATACATTAAATACAATATATTCTAACAGTCACTAATTTGCATTACCCACAAAAAATCTATCTACCAGCTTTTGTGACGGTTTTGTGACGAATCATCCTTTAGCGACAGATTTTCTAGGAAAAAGTTCGTAGGCAAAAGTCTTTCGTGTAATAGTGATTTGAATAGATATTGATCTTCATATTGCTTTTTTCTTTATTTATTTTGTAATTCATACTCGCATTTGGTTCACATTATGTTTTTGTTCAATTGGATATCTAGCTAGGGGTAAATCAGCGGGCTTTGTGAAAAGGGGACCACCCGCTTTTAAGGCCATTTATTTATTTGCTAAAGTAAAATATATTTTTGAGATAGATTAATATTTTAGGAGACAGTTTGTTTGATTTTCTTGAAACTAAGTCATTTGGTTTAATTTAAGATTATCTAGAATATTAGTGTTTTATTATGTTGATGGGGATCTCGTTAATGTTGCAGAATTGGGATTTTACAATTTCATTCTTACATCCGTCACTACTAAACGGAAGATTTTCACCTACGAACTTTTCTCTGGGAAATATGTCGCTAAAGGGTGATTCGTCATAAAACTGTCACAAAAGTTGGTGGGTAATGCAAATCAGTGACAAATTACCCATGGGTATTTTGTCGAAAAACATCAGATTCTACCGAAACATTGGTATTTTTTAGGTGATCCCTGGGTTATCACCGATGGAAATTCCCCTTTGTGAATTTGGTGGGTAAAAGTCATTTGTTTTGTAGTGAGTTAGTACCAGAGCTTGTTACAATCCATAGATGGCAAACGACAATTAATGATTAACTCGATCCCTCGTCATGTGAACGTGGGGATCGTGGGTGGATGCATTAGATGAGCTGACATATCTCTCTACTATCTATGTTTGATATATAGGAGAGTGGACCACTAAAATACTTGAGAGTTGTGATGTGGAATGCAAGAGTTCCACGTCAACTAAACTTGAACCATTTCATCTCTATATATGGTGGAAACCCCTTTTTTCTCCTAGAAGGCTCTTTTAGAGTGTAACTATATAGTTCCACGTATTCTTACATGCTATAAAGTTCTACCATTTTATGGACTCAACACTCTGTGCTCTTCTAGCCCTCACTCGTGTAGTCCCATTTCAATTCGATGGGTCGTGTTAGAGTCTCACTGTCTCTCACTCTCACATCAGATAGATTCTGATTATTTCTGTGATCCCAGAACAAGCATTCAATATATCACAATGAAGATCAAGTTGTCATCCCTCTCATTAAGCATAAATCCTCTAAGTACAATATGGTGAATATAGAGAGAAAGTGCAATGTGTACTTGGAATAGGGAATGACACACTAAAAACTTACAAGGCTAAAAACAATATATAGTTTGTAAGCAGGAAAGTTACGGAACCTCTACTTGATACAAGGTGCTAATAATGGTACTAACAATCTCCCCCTTTGTATCAAAGTAGAGGCAACAAATTTAGGCATGTACTGGAGGAACGTGATGTTTCCTAATCCCAAAGATGACCTCAAACCGTCTTAGTGCGTTCCGGTACTCTTGTCGGTACTTGATGGCTTCGCGGGAAATCCTTCTCTATACAAGTTCTCGGACGAGGTTTTTGAACAGAACTTCGATAGGCGAGAGGTGTAAGCACCGCGAGGTGTGAAGCGATCTCGTACTAAACGAAAGAACTTTCACTTTCCATAACCAAAATGAAAGAAAGTCAACCTATTCCTACAATTGCGGTCAGTCTCACTACCTCTTTAGTTGTCGCCCCCTACTTGCTCATTCACAATGACTACCACAAGGAACAACGCCGTCGTGGCTACAACCTTGGTTAATCAGTTTCTTCTCTTTCGGATTTAGCTTGACCTCCTCCTTCTCATCTAGTCTGAGCTTACTTTCCAACTGTATCTGAATCAATTTAAACGTCCCATCACAGTATTTGTTTACTTCGATGATTCTCAGAAATCTCTTCATCTTCTCCTGATTATAGTAAACAACTCCGAGTTCTGGTTTATCTAGCACGGTGTAAACAGGGATACCTTGGATATTTGAAAGTCGTTTGTTTGTCTGCGGAGATTCACTCGGGTTTGATTTGCTTCTAGTGCCATCTGAAAGTCGGTGAGGTAAGAGAACTTCACCATATTTCTTATAAACCTTTTGACAGATGGTAAGCAACAAACCATTCAATTTTCTTATCGGGAATGCTTGCAAGGATGTGGTATAGGCTCAATAGATTATCTAGCTTTAGGTTCTTGAAATCGGCTTCAGTAAAGAAACATTCTTTACCATCGGATCTTTTGACAGTAAACTGAGGGTACCAAATACTCAGCAGTTTCTTCGACTCTATCTTCAAAACCTTCATAATTGCCTTATCTGACCTAACAGTGTCCATCTCCAGGTCTTTGTTCTTCATGACGTGCAAAAATTCGGTTTGATGTAGAGCTGGCCACTTCTCAATCCTATACAGTTTTATCAGATCAACCCTCTGAACGTTCCTAACAAACAAATCCTTTCTCACACTTTCCTGAAAAGGAGTCAAGATCCTTACCCTCTGCCATCTTCCAACAAAGTTAGGCATTGCTTGTAGAGCTCAGTTTTGAGTTTATACATAGGCCATGAATGTTATCTATTTTGAATTATTTGTAGAAAATCTAAGGTACAATGTTATCTAACTTTATTTTCTTATTATAGCTAACTAACTTGCTAGACAGAGCAACAAAAAATTCAAACCTTGAACTATTGGTTGCTAATCTTTTGAAATCTTGTCAACGGATTCAACCTGGGGAAAAATATTGCACATAAGAACATGGGAAAAGATCTTAAAATATCTTCTTGAATCAGGCAAGGTACAAGGGAAAACAAGTCCAATAAGTCATTTGCAGAAATAAAAGAAAAAAACAGAGCAACATATAATAGGTGAAATAGGGGTAACTTTATTATTGTGGATAACTACAATATAATCTACAACCTACCCACCATTCACCACCCACAAACTATGGAAAAAATGTCACGCCCACACCAACTTCAACTCTACCATAAAAAATTATACTAAATTGGAACATAAATTGGAGTTTGGGCATTACACAAACCGAAATAGAAACAAGATTATTTCCGAAATCGTGTGTATGGTGGGTGTAAAGAGGTGAAATGGAATGATATATTTAACTAGTGAAATCAATCGAAAAGCTATACAATATCCAAGTTGCTTATTCCTATTGAACTTGAATCTTCTGTCTAGTTTTCCAATGTTCAGAGTAAACACACAATAAAGAACAAAATGTAGGTGTTTATGCACGATTACGTTGACAGAAACCCTCGTTTTTGTTCAAAAATTCCTATTTTTGAGTTGTGAGATTTCACTTACAAAATGTTGAGATGCTCAGCTTTTGATGCACAATTATGTTGACAGAAACCCTAGGTTTTCTTTAAAACCCCCTATTTTTGAGATGCACGATTTCACTTTCAAAATGTTGAGATGTTGAGCCTTTGATGCACGATTTCGACAATTGAAGAGTAAATTCGTATTACCAAGCGAGAATCAAGAATGGAGGTTCCCTAGAAATCGCCATACCTAAGAGAGATTTTTTATGCGTGAAAAAAGTGAACGTTGAATCCTATCTGCACGATCATCTTTTGGACTATCATCAATGCCACCAGACTTCAAATTTATTACAAAAATGCCACCGTGAAAAGGTGACCATTGATCACTTTGATGATCTAATCTAACGGCCAATAATAGGTCTCTCGGGTCTCACGAAATTTCCTTGGTCTCACATGAACCCAAGTCTCTCTCTCTCTCTCTCTCTATATATATATATATATATATTTATATATATATAGAGACCCACTATTTTGTAAACTTTTTTTCGTGTAAACTTTGGATTTTATAGGTTTTCTTGATAAAGTTGTTTCATGAAATTATTTATTTTGATAAAATTGTTTCATATAATTCATTTATTGATGAAATTGTTTCATATATTTGTGTTTTTATGTAGTTTCATATATATTTTTTTCATTCCTATGAAACTGTTTCATATATATTCTCAGTTTGATGAAACTTTGTCGTTTTTACATAAAAAACACAAATATATGAAACAATTTCATCAAGAAAATATGAAACACTTTCATCAAAATACACAATTTCATGAAGCAATTTCATCAAGAAAACCTATGAAATCCAAAGTTTACACACATTTAGAGGTTTACAATTTATTATCCCTATATATATATATATATATATATATATATATAGGGACCTTCTTTTGTTAACCAGTCATTTAGTGATAACTGTATATTCTAATCTGAACCATTAATCATCAAAATCAATGGCTAAAATTAAAATCATTTTTTAGTTCATAATTAAAATAAACACACGACTGATTTCATTTGCAGCATATATGCATAGGGTTATTATTGTCATTTAACAAATCTGGGTAACTATCAGATAAGGAAACAATTAACCCAATCCCTACATTTAAGGACCTGATAACTCATATCTAATTGATTTAGAAACAAAAATACCAAACACAGACTCTCTCTGCAATCTCGATTCAAAAGAAAATCAACCAAACAAATTAGTGGGAAAAAGTCAACAGGTTGCTCTCGAGAGGTTGTTGCAGGGCGTCTCTTTTGTTTGCATCTCACAAACAGTTTGGATTCGATTTGGGTTTTGAACATGTGTTTCGATTTCGTTTATGAGTTTGAACCAGTGTTTCAATTTCTTTTATGGGTTTGAACTGAGTTTCAATTTTGTTTATGTGTTTGAACATGGGTTTCGGTTCGCTTTTGAATGTATGCGACATTTTCAGATTAAATGGAAAGTTTACCGATTGAAGGATATAATCAGGATCGACGATTGCAAATGATTTAGGGAATCTTCCTGTTTCAAATTAAATTTCATTTTTTTCATTGTTCTGTCTTATTGATTTCTGTAATTGATTTAGGTTTTGGAGCTTGCTGGAAATGCTGCAAGGGACAACAAGAAGAACAGGACAAGTCCAAGACACATTCAATTGGCTGTGAGGAACGGTGGAGTGTTGCCGAAGATTCATCAAAATCTGCTTCCATGTAAAAAGAGTAAAGGCAAGGATGAAATTGGATCTGCTTTTCAGGAATTTTAGGGTTCTAGTATTAACACTGAAATTTAAGTAGGCTTTTAATGTTCTTACTGCTAGTTCTTCTTGTTAATATTAATGTGAAATCGTTTTCCTTTTGTTGTGATTTCTAGTGAAAATGAAAGTGGTTTTTTTGTTGAATTTGTTTGTTCATTGTTTAGTAGATTTGATTATGGATAATAATCGAGATTATGGATAATAATCGAGAGTGAGGTTGGAGGAGGGGGAGGAAGAAGGGATGAAGGAGGAGAGTAATTAGGTTGAGCCGTTGGATGGTTCTTGAAGTGCATATATGCAATTCTAAGAAGTGCATATATGCAATTCTATGATGTGCATATATGCAGTTTTAAATGCATATATGTAATTTTTTTATCTTCATATATGCAACTGATGTGCATATATGCACATACACTGTGCATGTTGGTTTGATTATTCTTATGGATACACGATATTTTGTTTATGTGCATATATATGCAGGTTTACACAAATTTATGGTTGTGCATATATGCAAGTTTACATAGATTTATGGTTTACACAGAATTATGGTTGTGCATGTATGCAATTTTACATATATTTATGGTTTACACAGATTTATGGTTGTACATGTATGCAATTTTACATAGATTATGGTTTACACATAGTTATGGTTGTGCATATATGCAATTTTACATAGATTTATGGTTGTGCATATATGCAGCTTTACACAGATTTATAGTTGTGCATATATGCACTTTTTATCTTCATATATTCAACTGATGTGCATATATGCAATTCTATGATGTGTATATATGCAGTTCTAAGGTATGCATATATGCAGTATTAATATGTGCATATATGTAATTCTATGATGTGAATATATGCATTTCTATGATGTGCATATATGTAGTTTGAAATCGTGCATCTATGCAAAAAAAACGTGAAAAGAATCTCTGGAACGCGAAGATGAAGATTATGTTTGAAAATGGGTTTTAGATGATTAAGATTATCATTAATAATTACCAAAAATGAAAATGGGTTTTAGAAGATTAAGATTATCATTAATAACTACCAAAAATATCTTGTGCTTGAAATTAGGAAACTAAATAACCCATAAATAATTAAAATTCAGAAATTCCTAAACTACCCCTAACAAACCAGTAACCTATCTTGATTCCTATTGGTCCAAAAAAGTTAACATGGTTAACACTAATTAGACGGTTAACAAAAGAAAGGGACCATATATATATATAGCCTTAGGTTCAATAGAGAAGTGCAAATATTTAGAGAAATAGAGAAGTAAAAAAACACGGGACCGTTCATATATGAACGTTCAGATATGACTGTTATATGAACGTTCATATATGACTGTTCATATATGAACGTTCATATATGAACGTTCATATATGAACGTTCATATATGAACGGTCCCGTGTTTTTTTACTTCTTTATTTCTCTAAATATTTGCACTTCTTTATTGAACCTTTCCCTATATATATATATATACATATATAGGGGAGGTTTCTTTTGCAAACCAACCATTTCTTAGAAACTATAGAAACCACTTTATAGCCAATCAATTTAAATATTTTCAGATTATTATTATTATTTTTTAATTAAACCCAAAAAGGCTTAAATGTCATTATGTAATTAATTGAATTAACCTTTTTTTTAATTACCTCTTAAGTTTAGCAACTAAGCACAATTATAGGGATTATGATCATGATCGATATCCTGCAAAAATCTCACGATTTTGTTTATCTTGATCCTCCAAACAATTGTGAATATCGAATCAAAAATAACGATTTTGTTCTTGTTTATAAAATACAAAAATCATGAATACAAAAATGGATTCGAAAACCATGAATCCAAAAATCATGAACCTTTAAGAGAGAATCCATGGTGTTTAAGAAGAAGTCGAGCCCAAAAATATAAAGCCATATAAATTCATGAATCCAGAATCATGAAGCAATATAAATCATGAACCCAAGAACATGAATCCATAAAATCATGAACTCAGAATCATGAATCCATATAAACCATGAACCCAGGAACATGAAACCATATAAAATCATGAACCCATAATCATGAAGACAAAACCCAGAAAAAGACCAAAATCATGAAACTAGAAACATGAAACCAAAAATCATCAACTCAGAAACAAGAAGATAAAATCAGATGGTCTGATTGACATCAGGTGGTTGCCGGCGGCTGAATATGCAGGGCTGCTGATGTCGTTTCTTGATGTGAAGAAGAAATCGAGAGGAGACGGGATGGTGGTGGGTGTGGCTGTGATTGCAATCGAGAGAGAAGAAGAACGAGATGGAGAGTGCATAATGGTGGCGCCGATGATCTGTGGAGTCGACTGCAATGGTGGTCGCCGGCGGTTAGGTCGCCGACGGTGTGGTCGTGGAAGCTCCTGATTTTTGAAGAAGAGAGAGAGAAAGAATATTGTAGGGTTAATCGTAGGAGAGAGAGAGAGAGAGAGAGAGAGAGAGAGAGAGAGAGAGAGAGAGAGAGAGAGAGAGAGAGAGAGAGAGAGAGAGAGAGAGAGAGAATATTTCTATTAGTTATACCCAATATACCCTTGTTTGCCTTTTTTTGTTATGAAAATAATTAATGAATTGCCACAAATTACACAAAATGCCACCGCTTCAATTTGGGTCGTAGATGATGTAAATGGATGGTGATTAAGTGGTTTACATAGTTTCTAACAATGGAGTGGTTTGCAAAAAATACCACCCCTATATATATATATATATATGTGTGTGTCTAGTTTGGGTTGCCATTTGTTGGGCAAACTTTATGGTTGTTTTAGTTAGATGTTGGGATATATATATATATATATATATATATATATATATATATATATATATATATATATATATATATGGGGTAGGGTTCACGTGAGACCAACCTGTTTTCGTGAGACCGTGAGACCACAAAAGTAACACTAAACCTTCATCATGACTTATTGTGAAGGTAAGAAAAACAACGAACTTCACAACAAAAACACTGTGAAGGTTTACCATCACAGTACGTTCACAGTCTTTTGGTGTGAAGGTTTAGCATTATTTTTTTGGTCTTACAGAAATAGTCTGGTCTCACATAATCTCAAGTCTACATATATATATATACATACATATATATATATATATATACATATATATATATACATATATATATATATATATTTATATATATATAGAGAGAGAGATAGGGAGGTTCAAGGGAAAAACCTCAAAAAATGGAAAACTAAGGAACACCCTAGTAGCCTTCCATGTGGATGGTATGCATTTGTGCATACAGGTAAATTAAGTTATTTTTTTGGTTTTTATGCACTTGTGCATTATGCATTTGTGCATATGAATGTGTGCATGTTACAAATTACCTGTATGCACAACTGCATACCGTCCAAATGAAGGGCTACCAGAGTGTTCCTTAGTTTTCCGTTTATTTGAGGTTTTTCCTTGAACCTGACCTATATATATATATATTTATATATATATATATATATATATATATATATATATATATATATATATATATATATATATATATATATCCATTTTAGTCTAGGTTTCCGTTTAGTGGACAAACATTATGATTGTTTTATTTAAAATGTCTCATTTACCGTCCTTATGTTGTCGAAATTGACTTGCCTTTTAAACCACAGACTGACTATCAAACCTAACTCACCAAAAAGTGTGGCAATGAGGCCACTTCTTATCTCGTAGTAGATGCAAATATGTGGCAACTTGCGGTTAGGGAAAGCAGAACGACTGACTATTCGGCTTTGGGAAGACTTGTGATCCCAATTTGGTCCATGGATACCCGAGTGTTGCATCGTCTTTTGATGCCTAGGTGTATACATCCTTTTCTTTGATGTTTATCTATTTCGTTTATAATGTCACTTAAAAAATTCTAACTTTTTTTAGTAGGTTCAATTATTAGAGACCCGTCTCGATGAGGTGCTCAAATGAGAAGAGGTCCGCAAGAAAGAGCACGAGGAGATGATGGCTTTGGTGAGGAGGTTTACCCAAACTCAACGCTTTCCGTCTGAACAGTCTTTGCACCTGCCGCCTAAGCTTTGATATTTGGTTGTGTCTTTATGAACGTTTGTCCCACCGAACAATCGTACTTGAAACGGATTTGATCGAACAATTTCTATTTTTTCCGCCCGAACAATCGTTGATTTTCTTTAATATGCATATTTGAATTCTAGCTTGCTTTCTGGTTTTAGCAACTTCTTTTAACATTTACATGATTTTTAAAATAATTTTTTAAAATATACAAGTTAATTACCGGCGGATTTCCGGTGGAATATCCGCCGGTGATTTTATTAACATTTTAAATTACTTTAGAAATTACTGACAGACTAGTTCCGGCTAATTTCCGGGAAACCGTCCATCGATATTTAATTCTAAATTATTAAATCAAAAAACAATTACTTAAAAATTAGAAATTTAAAAAATGATCGACGGATTATTCGCCAATCTGCCAATAATTTAATCAAATTAATTAATTAACTTGATTAATTAAATACTTTTAAGAAAAAGGAAAAAAATTGACGAATTACCATTGAAAATATCCGCCAGAAATACTGAATCCACCGGTAAAATGGTTTTCTGGCAACTAATATTCCAGCAGCCAAATCCGTCGGAAATCCCCCGCTAAACGCTTTTTTTCTATGGATTTCCGACGGATTTGTCTGTCAGAAATAACAGTCAATTTAGTAATGATAATGGGGTTGCAAGCATCGATTGTATTAAAAAACAAGTCCTAATTGATGTTCAATTCCTTATTCATTGGTTTGAATCAGATATTTGGTCTTGATAGATTTCGTATGTACAATCAACATCATCAACAGGTTAAATCCAAAATCAAAAGCCATATACATATATGTATGTAGAATCAATTGACAAAGTAGTCGAAAAAAGCATATAGACATCAATGCCATAATTCGTAATCTTTGCAAAAAGTATGACTCCTTTACAAATATTCATTTATAAAAGAAAAGCTTTTATGGATTCTGAGGTCTTTATCTTATTAGAGAACATATATAGACATTTAGACCACTAATTAACCTTTCCAATTCTAGCTTCTTTAGTTGATAAATAAGTAATTCGTCGTTGATCTTGACATCTGATCCTTGTCGGGTTATTGACCGGTATCTTCCTAAATCTAAATGTGGCGCTGGCTGCAATTACTTTTGACAGAGTGGTAAACGTTTGGATGCTAACACGTGATGAGTACATTTTTATGAAAGACTAGTTTTTATTTGATAATTGGGAACTTCGCTCTTCAAAAATGAGATTTTAATATGAACATGAATTACTAACACGTACAGTAATAAAAATTCTCTCAAAACATTTCTTAGTTTCTTCACTCCAATCATTTTTATGGCATCAAAGTTCTTGCTATAGAAAGCAATGGTGAATCACGTTCAACCATTACTCCCAAAATGAAGGAAGATCTTGTACACCATCACCCTTTAATTAATAATATCACGAATAGTTTTGTATCTATTCGAACAACTGGATGGTGAAAATTACATTCCTTGGAAATATATCAATGACCCTTGAAACTTTTGATCTGCATAAATGTTAGATAACGTAGGAAATTCTTGGATAAAGTCTAGATCGTGAATGAAATATCACTTTCCAAATACTATATTTCGATCCACAATGCCTTGAGTTTCACGAAATCAGTATTGGGATAATCCAGATTTTTCATACACGATATAGAGGGAGGTTCAGGGGAAAACCTCAAATAAATAGAAAACTAAAAAACACTTTATCAACCGTTAGATTAGATGATCTGATGGATATGATTAGACAGGCGGTTATAACAATATTAATTAAATTAAAAAAACATCATCCCCCTATTTTTTATTCGAAAAATAAACAAAATTCGAACGAAATAAATTACACCAAATAAACGATCATATTTTTCTCGTTAATTTGACATCCATATTGGTATACTTTTTCCTCCGTATTTTCGTGGTTTTCTGGTTTTCCAGTTATGGGTTTTCCCTTAAACCTGACCCTATATATATATATATATATATATATACTCCAGATCACAAAATATGTATTTATAGGAGAGTTCGACAGTTACGGGTGGTTCCGAGCGGTTATAACCGATAATGGATAAGATCAAAAGATAGTTACAACCGAAATTAACTTTTGGAAAAACTGCACTTTCAGCTATAACTAAAAACCTTTCAGCGATAAACTGATCGTAAGCTGACAACTTTTTCAGCGACAACTTTTCAGCTTCAGCGATAGATGCTTCAGCGACAGTTTTCCAGCATCAACAATAGTCTTCAGCATCAGCGACAGTCAGCATCAGCGATGGTATCAGCATCAACATCAGCGACAGTCAGCATCAGCGATGGTATCAGCATCAACATCAGCGACAGTATCAGCATCCGCATCAACGACAGTCTTCAGCTTTTCAGCGACAGCTGAAGACAAACTGTGATATGGCTGAATATTTACGACTTAGTAAAATTTCCAACTCTTTAGGAACTCAAATCCAAAATGGTCTCTAAGGTGATAGAAGCAACATTTGTAAGTGTGCACTCCGCACCTCGTAACGTACGTATGTTTGTTTTATCGCCTTAATCGATCTCAAGTAAATCACAATTACACCAAAACGATTGATGACACTAAAATCACCAACATTTCTCCCCCATTTTAGTGTAATCCTTTAATTTACAAGTCAGCATATAAATACATAAATATACCAAACAAATGCATAAATGAAAATATCACGAAGATTGAATTTTCATATTAGTATATTACACATTTCATATATTCGAGAATCGGGGTGTTCTAAGAATTGAACCCGTCAACTCATTTGGATACATGAAGATAATATACACATATGCTTGTCTAATCTAGAATATAACTTGACACTATTATAGAAGGCCTTGTGTCCTTATCCATTCTTGAATGTACAAAAAGCCAAGTTGAAAGCTTTCTTGAAGCGGCCACACTTCACATTCATATAGGTGATCCTTTTAAATCTTGTACCTGCATATGCAATTTTTCAAAAGAATCATTAAGAAGTCAAACTTCATCCTATCAACACTTGTGTAAACTTGGCTATATGCCTTAGCCAATGTAGCAACACTATCACAATGGATACAAATTGGTGATATCGGCTTCGGCCATAATGGAATCTCATAAATTAAATTCCTTAACCACTCCGCTTCCTTACCGGCGGCGGCTAAGGCCACAAACTCAGATTCCATTGTAGAATTCGTAATGCAAGTTTGCTTCTTGGAAGCCCACGAGATGGCGCCTCCCCTAAGCAAAAACACCCAACCGCTTGTAGAAGAATGATCTTCTATGTTGGTGATCCAACTTGCATCCGTGTAACCTTCTAACATCGAAGAAAACCTAACATATGTCAAACCATAATTCATGGTTCCCTTTAAATACTTGAAAACTCGTTTTATTGCATGCCAATGGTGACTACTAGGATTACTAGTATATCGACTTAATTTACCCATGACATAGGCAATATCCGGTCGGGTGCTTGTCATTGCATACATTAAACACCTTATTTCCTTTGAGTATTCAAGTTGTGATATGGCTTCACCCGAGTTGGGCATAAGTTTCACACTAGGATCCATGGGAGTGTTTACCGGAGAACAATTCAAGAAATTAAATTTCTTTAACACTTTCTCAATATAATGAGACCGTGTTATTGTAAGTCCCTTGTTCTCTCTTTTAATCCTAATTCCTAGGATTACATCCGCCTCCCCCATGTCCTTCATAGAAAACTTAGACGACATAAATTCTTTTGTCATATCGACCTGATTTTGGTCGGTGCCAAATATTAACATATCGTCTACATACAAACAAATTATCCGTTACCGGAATTATCAAATTTACTATAAATGCACTTGTCGGCTTGGTTTAATCTAAAACCATTTGACAAGACAACCTCATAGAATTTTTGATGCCATTGTTTTGGCGCTTGCTTGAGACCGTATAAAGATTTAATTAACTTACACACCTTGTTTTCATTACCGGGCATGACGAATCCTTCTGGTTGTTTCATATAAATCTCCTCTTCCAAATTATCATTTAAAAACACAGTTTTTACGTCTATTTGGTGGATAACCAGATTGTTAATTGCTGCTAAGGCAATCAACAATTTTATAGTGGAGATTCTAGCAACCGGAGCATAAGTATCGAAATAATCGATACCCTCCTTTTGCCGAAAACCTTGGATCACTAATCGAGTCTTGAATTTTTCGATTGTACCATCAGCTTTCATCTTTTTCTTGAATATCTATTTGCAACCCAAAGGTTTGCATCCCGGCGGCAAGTCCGTCAAGACCCACGTATTGTTACCCATAATCGAGTCCATTTCTTCATTAATTGCTTCCTTCCAGAAAGCAACGTCTTGTGAATTCATGGCCTCATTATAGGTCCTAGGATCCTCTTCAATGTTGTAACAATAAGAAAGTTGGAACCTATCTCGTTTGTTGATCCTTCAACTAAATAAAGTTGAAAACCTGGACCAAAGGACTTCTCTATCCTACCCCGTTTGCTTCTTCGAGGCTCGGGTGTTACCTTGAGAACCTCGACTTCGTCAACTCCATGCTTAGTTCCATTTATACTTGGAACTAAACCCTTTGGTCTAGGTAACGATGTAAATCGATTTTCATCAAAAAATGTATCTCGAGATTCTATAACGATGTTTACTGAAATAGAATCATTAGGTTCTATTACATAGAATCTATATGCTTTAGAGTGTTCGGCATAACCGATAAAAATGCAATTGATTCCTCGTTCACCCAAGGTCCTTTTCTTGGGTTCGGGTAGTCTCACTATTGCCCGACATCCCCAAACTCGTAAATAACTCAAGTTTGGAGTTTTCTTGTACCAAAGTTGATATGGAGTGACTTTGTTCCTTTTATTCGGAACACGATTCAGTAAATAACATGCCGTTAACAAAGCCTCTCCCCAAAATTCGTCACATAGTCCGGAATAAGATAACATAGAGTTTACCATCTCCTTTAAAACTCTATTGTTACGTTCCGCAACACCGTTTTGTTGTGGTGTATACGGCGTCGTGGTCTCATGGATGATCCCGACAGATTGGAAGTAAGTGGGATCATAATACTCGCCACCTCTATCGGTGCGTAAATGTTTAATTAAATCATTTAATTGCAACTCAACCTCGGTTTTATATTTGAAATTTTTCTAAAGCTTCGTTTTTCGTATGTAATAAAAACACGTAAGAAACCGAGTTGCATCGTCAATAAAAGTCACAAAATATTTTTTATTCCCCAAGGTTGGAGTTGCATGTAAATCACACAGATCGTTGTGTATTAAATCAAGCACCTTTGAGGTCCTCTTTACTTGTGGAAAAGGTTGCTTTGTGATTTTATTTAACATGCAGACTTTGCATTTTTCTAAATTAATATCAAAAGATGGAATTAATTCATCTTTAGACATTTCATGCAAACGTTTATAGTGAACGTGACCCAAACGTGCATGCCAAAGTGAGGAATCAACAGAATTTACGGTACCAACAAACACAGAATTAGTAGCAACAACTTTATTATTATTATTTAGATTAAGCATAAACATACCACCATACAAGTAACCAAATCCAACAAAAGAACCATATCGGGAGAAGACATACTTATCCGACTCAAACACTTGTTTAAATCCACACCGGTATAACACACCATCGGAGACCAAATTTTTCCGGATAGCCGGAACAAATAACACATTGTTTAAACGGAGTACATTCCCAGAACTAAAAGTTAAATTAACACAACCACGTCCAAGTATTGGAGCGCTAGACTCGTTGCCCATATGTATCGCGGATCCATCTTCCACCGGTTCCCACCAACTGAACCATCTTCGATCCTTGCATACATGACTCGTGGCACCCGAGTCTATCCACCAGCACACATCGTCATCCTGCACGTAAAATGCTTCCGCTATTAGTGAAACATAATTCGTAATAGAATTATTACCAAAGTTCGAAGTTTGACCTTGGTTTGGGGTTTGGTCTTTCGACCCTTGTCCCGACCCACTCGTGCTCGCTCCATTCTTCCTTTTACCAACTCGACAATCTCGTTTAATTTGAAGTGACCAGATTTGCCACAGATCCAACAAGTCATTTTTGACTTTTCATTGGCACCTTTCTTGAAATCATCGGACTTGCGTTTCTTTCACTTGAACTTTTTGTTGTTGTTCTTTCCCTCCTCCACCATGTTAACACTCGAAGGTCTAGAAACATCCTTCTCATTGGATTTGCTATTTTCTTGCGCCCTTAGAGACTCCTATATGCGCAAGTGGCTTCCCAATTGAACCAAGGATAGTTCCTCCTTTTTGTGTTTTAATATGTGTTTAAAATCCTTCCACGAGGGAGGTAACTTGTCAATTATACTCGACACCGATATAGATTCGTCCATCTTCATATCGTGTTGAGTATATTGTCCAAGTATCCGGAGGAGTTCATTGTATTGTTCCATCACCGGCCTTGAATCGATCATCTTGTAATTGTTAAAGTTACTGACCAGGAACTTCTTGCTAGAAGTGTCCTCGGCCATGTATTTCGATTCAAGGGAATCCCATAGTTCTTTTGAGGATTCAACATTTTGATAAACATGAAAAAGATCGTCAGACATACCGTTGAGAATATGGCCTCCACAGATGTAATCGTCATTTTCCCACTTGCTCCTGCGTCTCGTCATCTCCAAAGTTTCATCCACCACGTATTCGGGCATTGGTGTGCTTAGAACATAGACCACCTTCAAAGTCGTAAGCAAGAAGTGCATCTTTTTCTGCCATCTACGGAAATCGTTTCCTTGGAATTTCTCCAACTTTCCGAATTTGGATGTCATGTCTCGAACAGATTCCGCTCCCGAAGCCATGTTAATCACACGAAAATATAGTATTTGAATGTTAGATAACTTGGGTTTTGAGTAGGAAATTCTTGGATAAAGTCTGGATCGTGAATAAAATATCACTTTCCAAATACTATATTTCGACCCACAATGGCTTGAGTTTCACGAAATCAGTATTGGGATAATCCAGATTTTTCATACACGAAATAAGGCACCAATTTCGTATATATATATATATATATATATATATAGAGGCGGGTTCAAACGAGGAGCGTACCTATTTAAGAAAACGCGAGGAGCACCGCCCATGTACAAAATCACATGTGATTCACAACACAAACCGCGGGAGAAACCGCGCGCTTTTGCAAGCCGCGGTACAAACCGCGCGTGTAATCACATATGATTTTAGGCCTTGTGTTGTGAATCACATGTGATTTTGTACATGGGAGGTGCTCCTCACGTTTTCTTAAATTGTTACGCTTCTCGTTTGAACTTTTCTCTCTCTCTCTCTCTCTCTCTCTCTCTCTCTCTATATATATATATATATATATATATATATATATATATATATATATATATATATATCACAACCTAATTAAAAATGTCACCACTGGTGTTCTCCCATTAGCTTGAATGGGATATTTAAGTCCGGCCGATTCTCTTTCTGATCACTCTCATCAATAGGGGTTAATTCCCATTATAGAAAGATAAGCATATATATAGAATCAATAAATGTTTACAAAAAAAGTAGATATCAATACCAGAATCTGTGATATTCAAAAGAAATAAAAACACACACACACACACACAATTTCTTATAGATATTTCTTTACAATATTATGACAAGAAAATGATCTTTAGTAAGATTGTGACGTTTGAGGTCTAATTAGGAGATATGAATATTAAATTAAACCAATGAAGTTCAGTATGTTCTCTATTTCCAACCGTGGAGGAACGGTTTATCAGACACTTATCCGGGTAAGTGTTTATCAAGTCACGTTACCTTACCGGATACATATGGAAAGGACCAAGAATTAATCATATAACCCCGTATGAATGAAAGCAAGGACCTAGATTCTTATTCGGGTAAGTGAAGGTCACCGTCTCTTACCACGATTAGCACTTGCTGGCTAAACTGTTGCATACGATACACTTTTTGTAAACTAAAATCTTACATGGTAAGTAAATGATAGTGTTGAATTTTACCTTCCATGGTTTGGATTTTACAAATGCAAGGTATATTTTCTTTTCTATATATCACTATCATAGTGTGATATACGTAATTAAAAAAAAGCATAAAAATGTGAACTCCAACTTGGAAGGGGGCCACAAGGAATATAGTTTAAAAAAAATTTGGTTCTAAAGGCTCAATAAAAGAATTTGAACTATTATATTATGGTGCATATGGATGATGATGGTGATATTAGGATTCCTACATGATGATGAGATGGATAATAAGTTATGATCCTTTTAATCAATTTTAATATTATATAACTCGTTAAAATTAGCTGCCTCTTTTTGTTAGCAGTTCCATGCAAAAATGAAATTTAATTGAAACTGCCGATCAAAATTTCTAGTAAATCAACATTTGCCCCAAAGTTTCAGATATTGATCTGTTGCTAATTCGATACATTTGCAATAAATTAAACAGTGAGAAATGAATATTTTGAACATGGCAACGAAACCGTTGCTAAACCAAAGATCAGTTACAACTTACAAATGTCCTTTTGGGCCTATCAACAAAATGAACTACTATTTGAACTGATTTGCAATGAGAGGAGTTTGAAGCCCACTTGGTAAGGATGATCAGTTGCTTGTATACATTACAAGCATATATAGGGTCACACTTACATGTACACATATATTTATGTAATAAAAGTTGGTGGTGGATAAGTGGATTATGTCATATAATACAAGGGAACAACTTTTCTGTGGCATAAAGAGAATCATGTCTGAATGAAGAGGTTTATTACCATGTTTTTCCTGGAAAGTTCAGCCAAATTACAACCTCTTTCACTACTAAATGAAAGACTTTTACCTACGAACTTTTCCCTGGAAAATATGCTGCTAAAGAGAAATTAGTCATAAAACCGTCACAAAAACTGGTGGGTAAATTTTTGATGGGTAATGCAAATCAGTACTTGACAGATTACCCATGGATTCTCTGGGTGATCAACGAGTATTTTCTCAAAAAACATCGAATTATACCGAACCATTGATATTTTCTGGGTGATCCCTGGATAATCACCAACGAAAATTTCCCTGGGTAAATTTTATGGGTAAAAGTCTTTTGTTTTGTAATGTCTCCCTCGTAATATTTTTAGTGAAAGGCCAACACCTTCGTTTAACAGTTACCACCAGACTGCAAACCTGTTGAATTCTGAAGTAAAATTCAAAGAATAACATAATGTTCTTGATTGTGTCCACTATGGAGTTTATGTAAAAGAAATCTTAGCTCACATCTCTCTATCTCCCTCCAGCTCACCTATAAATAGAGACCCCAATGGGGTTATGGCATACATCAGTTCCAATACTTTTCCTCTTAATCTTCTTCTGTAAGCATCAGTCTTTTTAAAAGATTCAAGAAATGACTTCAAATTCCACATGGAGGCAAAACAAGCTGTTTGAGAATGCCTTAGCTATCTATGACAAAGACACCCCTGATCGGTGGCAAAACATAGCAAAGGCCACCGGAATGACGGTGGTGGAAGTTAAGAGACAATACCAGTTGCTGGTTGATGATGTAGAACAAATCGAGTCTGACAAAGTACCACTGCCAAACTACAAAACCAGTGGAACCAAAGCATCCTATCAGCTTGATCAAAGGTATGAAACTTGAATATGGATTCATACAAAAATATATATATATATATATATATATATATATATATACGACGATACCTGAGAAGAATGCATCTGGGAGTGCATTAATTATGTTTTTTTCCAAAACGGCAACCAGATTTATTCCAGAAAAAACAGCTAGCAGGAAACTAGGAAACAAAGAGTGCATTAATTATGTAGTACAAATCTGCATGCATCTTCCAGAGTATCATATATCTTTAAAAGTTGGTATGTAAAATTATATCTTATTCTATGACCCCTTGTCATAAGCAGGTTGAAGTACTTGAAGAGGCAGTGACAGTAACAAGAACAAGGACTGCTGATCAATAAAGCTCAGCTCCTTTGCCCCCTCCCTCCCTGTTAAATACCTTTGTCAATTTCCATTGAACATGATTTGGTGCTTTTTTAAATAAATAAATGAAATCAAGAAGGCTCCAACATTGTGTGAATGATGTTTGTTTCTTATGTTGTTAGTTAGGATTATATTATATTCAAACAACTTTGTGAATGCCTTCATGTGTCAACATACTAATTATGATGGAAATAAATCCTACTCTCAACCACAAGGGTTGTGGCGTAGTGGTTAACACTACTAGAAAAACTCAAATTTCCGACGAAAATTACCGACGGATACAAACCGTCGGTAATTACCGACGGATTTCATTTAAAAAAATTAAAAAATTAAATAAATAATTATCCGTCGGTAATCCATCGGTAATTACCGACGGTTTTAAATCCATCGGTAATTATCAACGGATTACCGATACCGACGGATTACCGACGGATTAGTTAATTTAAAAAATAAAAAATAAAAAATAAATAATCCGTCGGTAATTACCGGCGGATTACCGACGGATTATTTAATTTTTAATTTTTATTTATTTTTATTAACTAATCCGTCGGTAAATAATTACATTATTTTAAAAAATATATATATTAAATAAACCGTCGGTGTATATATGTATGAATGTTTGTATGTATATACATGTATGTGTGTATGTCTATGTTGATGATAGTATATGTGTGTATGATAGTATATGTACAATATATATTTTTCCACGACTTAAACACAAACATATGTTAAAAGATGCACATGTATTTTATATGTGTGTATGTATATGTGGATGATAGTATATGTGTGTATGTATTTATGTGGATCATAGTATATACACGTATGTATATACAGTACATGTATATTTGTATGTCATGTGCACATGTCTATATGTTTATGTGTATATATGTATGAATGTTTGTATGTATATACATGTATGTATGTGTGTATACATATGTAAGTGCTTATATGTATACAATACATACTATACATATATATGTTTGTATATGTCATACATGTCTAGCTATATGTGTATGTAAGTTTGTATATATGTCATTAAGAGTACTTGGAGTCCATCAAGGCCCGATCAAGTTCATTAAGTGTCACTGAAGTCCATAAAGGTCTATACGGTGCATTAACAACCACTAAGTCAAATATGATTCGTCAAGGACCATTATAGTTCATAAAGAGTACTTGGAATCCATTAAGGCCTGATCAAGTTCATTAAGAGTCACTCAAGCCCATAAAGGCCCATACAGTCCATTATCAACCACTAAGTTAAATATGATTCGTCAAGGACTATTATAGTTCATTAAAAGTAATTGGAATTAATCAAGACCCGATCAATCATTAAGAGTCAC
Organism: Saussurea involucrata; assembly: GCA_033807775.1. Classification (NCBI taxonomy): domain Eukaryota; kingdom Viridiplantae; phylum Streptophyta; class Magnoliopsida; order Asterales; family Asteraceae; genus Saussurea; species Saussurea involucrata. Next base: position 88,246,811 of record CM066318.1, read on the forward strand.
TCAAGCCCACAAAGACCCAAATAAGATTCATTAATGACCATTTAGTCAAATGTGATTCGTCAAGGACTATTATACTCTGTGTGTTTCTACCAAAATAGTTAAACCAAATAGTTTATCCAACGCTTCCGCACATTAAGACTATTATACTATGTTTTATAACATTTGGTTTAAATATCATTGTTGAGTTCAAATCAAGTAACTAAGAAAGGTGTTTTCCTTTACTAATGCAATACTCATCTCATTCTCAAAGTAGCGGTATCATCTATTTTATGTGTGTATGTATATGTGGATGATAGTATATATGTGTATGTATTTATGTGGATCATAGTATATATACGTATGTATATACAGTACATGTATATTTGCATGTCATGTGTACATGTCTATATGTTTATGTGTATATATGTATGAATGTTTGTATGTATATACATATATGTATGTGTGTATACATATGTAGTTGCTTATATGTATACAATACATACTATACATACATATGTTTGTATATGTCATACATGTCTAGCTATATGTGTATGTAAGTTTGTATATATGTCATTAAGAGTACTTGGAGTCTATCAAGGCCCGATCAAGTTCATTAAGTGTCACTGAAGTCCATAAAGGTCTATATAGTGCATTAACAACCACTAAGTCAAATATGATTCGTCAAGGACCATTATAGTTCATAAAGAGTACTTGGAATCCATTAAGGCCCGATCAAGTTCATTAAGAGTCACTCAAGCCCATAAAGGCCCATACAGTCCATTATCAACCACTAAGTCAAATATGATTCGTCAAGGACTATTATAGTTCATTAAAAGTAATTGGAATTCATTAAGACCCGATCAATCATTAAGAGTCACTCAAGCCGACAAAGGCCCAAATAAGATTCATTAATGACCATTTAGTCAAATGTGATTCGTCAAGGACTATTATACTTTGTGTGTTTCTACCAAAATAGTTAAACCAAATAGTTTATCCAACGCTTCCGCACATTAAGACTATTATACTATGTTTTATAACATTTGGTTTAAATATCATTGTTGACTTCAAATCAAGTAACTAAGAAAGATGTTTTCCTTTACTAATGCAAGACTCATCTCATAAGTCTGTTCCACCTTTTCCAGCTTGTTCCATACGGTAGGGGTGGAACAGGACCGTTCCAACTTGTTCCACTTTGTTCTTGTTTGTTCCACATAAAAGTCCTGCCAAACATGGGACAATGATCTATGTTCTATTATGTCCTGTCATGTCCAGTGTAATCGATTTTATTGAGGTTTAATCGGTTCTATAGGCTTTAATATTTCTATAGGCATTAATAGATTTATTGAACTTTAATCAGTTTTATTGGTTTTTAAAGGGTTTTAATAATAATAATAATAAATAATATTATTAATAATAATAAAATCGATGAAATTATGATAAAATATACTATTATTTAAATATTTAAAATTATTTTTAAGGGCTTTAATATTTAATTTTCGTTTCCCGCCCACCCCCAATTCGTTTCCCACCCTTCCTAATTTTTTCCCACCCTCTATTTTGACTTAGGTCAAAATTCCATCTCTTCCCAAGCTCACAGCGGATACCATCGAGAAGAAGCGGTCGTCGTCGAGCCATCCATCTGCCGAGCGATCGGGAGCCACCACCAGCCGCCGTCGTCATCGCCACCAACATCCACCACCTGACGTTCAGGTATTCTACTTCAATCGAACGACGCACGGCTTCAACGTTCAGGTCTTCAACATCGATTGAATTCAAGAGGTATCGATTTCTTTATTTGACCTAGATCGAATTGAAACGCATCTTTTAGGAGCAGTTAAGACAATATCGTTCTCTTCTTTTCTTTCTGACCTACATTGATTTCTTCTTTTCGGTTGCTTCATAGGTTTCGATTGCTTCTTGTTCACTGGTTTTAGATTTCATCTTTGCTTCACTCACAGGTTCTTTGGTTTCTGATTTGCTTCCATTATAAACCTGTAAGTTACATCGATTTCTTCTTTGCTTCTTGATTTTGTTCAATAGTTGTACACAATAGTCGACACTTTTTCTGATTTTTCACTTCGATTGTTCAATGCTTCTGTAAGTTGCATCGATTTTGTGATTGGTTATGTTTGATTATTGAGTTCTGTAATGTTACTTTGATTTTCTTTATGTTGTTACTTTGTATTGAACATGAAATTTTTAATTTTTGTCAAATAAACCCAAATTGTTCTAAATTAAACTGAAATCCTGTTGTGATTGTACCAAGATGTAATAAACTCAGATGCATAGAAGCTGCTTTGTCCCAAACCATGCATCCTGGTAAAAGCCAGTAATTCCAAAATCTAAGCCTTGTTATTTGGGGATTAGAAAATCTTATTAGTTTCCTTTATTTTTATGTATACAATTTTGATTTTACCTTGTTTAAACATAGCTCGACCAACCCGAATGGTTTGTTGTACTTTTGCTTGGGTTGTGTTGGGTTGAAAATTTGCAAACCACCAACAATGGATTGAATTTTCAAAATGCTTTCAACCTGATCAATCCAAACTGTGACCACCCCTAGTTCCATGCTTTTGGCTTAAATCCATTTCATATAGTCGAATGGTACTTCGTAAAACCTAATAGTTTTCATTTCTCAGCTTTAGATTGGCTTTGAACCAACTGAAATTTAAATTTGATCCGTTTTTTGGTTCCATGTTGCTGAAAAGTGAACCTCCACTTCAAAACTGAAACAAATATAATGTTAATAGATTTTACGGCCTTACTTTATAAAACTCTTTTTAATTAACTTATTAATTGGATTAGTAAGTGTTTGCTTTTGTAGGTGTTTGCTTTTGTCTACATTTGCTTTGTAAGTGTTTGTCTCCTCTCATTGTTTGCTTTTTCTCACAAGCCTCTCCACGAGAAAACCACAGTCACTGGTCCTCTCCTCTCATTGTTTGCTTTTGTCTACATTTGCTTTGTAAGTCCATTTTCCTCTGATTTTCAGGTTGCTTCCTTGCTGTTAAATTCAAGAACTGAGAATATGAACAAATTTCTTTCTTCTTAGGAATCATCAACTTATTAGGGTTTCTAGAAAGTAATTGGGTTTTGCGTTTCATCAATTAATTTCGCTTATGTTCATAATGTTTTCATAAAATTAAGCTGTTCTTGCTCGATTGATACTGTAACTTTATGTTTGCTTTAGTTTTTAGGATATGCATATGTTATTTTCTCCATATTAGTGAACTTTATGTTTGCTTTAGTTTTTAGTTTTTAGTTTTTAGAATATTCTTAGATGTCTTTAATTATAAGATGTTTTAAGATGTTTTTGTATGTATATATGTATGTATGTAATGTGGGTATGTATATATTTATATATGTATAGCGCAATAACTCTGTGACTCCGTGTCTCCAGTCCGGTGTAGGGCAGTAACCGGTGGCATGGCGTGACTGGTGGCTCCGGTCTAGGGCTGCCGTTGTGTCTCAGACAGTCAGCCTCTCGTCTCTCAACGTCTGCCTCGCTGAGCTCTCTCACTGTTTCAAAATCACAATTCGGACACTCTTCAAGACTTTAAGTCTTTGACTTTGTAGGTGAGATTTTAATTTCATAATTTCTTATTTCAAATGTTAACTTGTTAAGGTTTATTTGATTATTATTTATTAGTTTCTTAGGTTTATTTTATATTCTGAAATCAAAATTTCCAAACAGACAGTTTACTTGGGTAATTGGGTTTATTTGATATTTTGATTAGAGTAGATGCACTCTACTTCTAAGTTCTAATAAAACTCACGAATCATGATTATTGTTGAATTATTATTGTGTGTATGATACACCTTTCTTTGTTGAATTATTATTGTTGTTGTTTATGCGAATCAGAAAGCTAAACAGAAAAATCTTTTGTGCTTCCATCAATAGAAAGATTATTTCTATTTCATTGATTTGGTACTTATTACTTAGATATTAGTTTTACATTTTATAGTTAGGTTGAGTTCTTCTAGTTTAAGTTTAGGTTTTTGGTTAATTTGGTAATTTGGAAAGGGTAGTTTAAGAGCTCTGCTTTGAGTTTTATGCAAGTTGAGTTTATATGGTTCCTGAATTTCTCCACAAAAGCTATTTGTCATCTTTAAAAACTTGCTTGCCACATTGAACTCTAATGAGTTTGTGATTTATTTTAGTTAGATATAAGGTGCTTAGATGATATATTGGTATTGATTCATTGATATTCATTCTTTGATCATAAGATGCTTAGAGGATTTGTGATTTGTGATATTCATTAGAGTAAAATTCATAGGCACTAGCTATTAATACCCCTTTACTAGGTTTCAAACCCCTCAAAATTGTTTGTTTTTTTGTTTTTCATTTGCGTATATAAGGGGTATTTTTTTGACCTTTCGCCATGGGCATCTGAAATTTCAGGACCGGCCCTGGTTGGTTTGCTGAACGTGGATGGATACTACAACTCGTTATTGTCGTTCATTGACAAAGCTTTTCAAGAAGGGTTCATCAGCCCAAGTGCACGACACATCATCGTGTTGGCACCAACCGCCAAGGTTTTGGTTCGTAAACTGGAGGTAATTAATTGATTAATACCCAAACTATATAAACACTAATTAATTAATGTTATTTGGGCAAACAATTGAAGAGTGAATATTGATAACAGGAGTATGTGCCTTGCCATGAAAGAGTTGCTTCAAAGTTGAGCTGGGAAATGGAGCAACAACTTGGGTACACTAATTATGACATTTCTAGGTGATCTCAAATGGGTGTTTTTCCGTTCTCTTTTCTTTTTCTTTTTGATGAAGGGATTTGTGGCAGTGAAAAATATGTGGGGATATGACATTGAATTAAATACAATATTTTGTAATGGTTTTTGCCCGGGAATTACGGACCTTTTCTGTACAGGGTTTTTGTACAGGGTTTTCTGTATTTTCATTTTTTTAATTAAAATAAACATTACCGACGGATTACGGACGGATTTGCCGTCGGTAATTTTTACATAATATAATTTAATATTTAAATTGATTTAGATTTAATTTAATTTAAATAAATTTACCGACGGAAAATCCGTCGGTAAAGCGGACCGTCGGTAATCCGTCGGTAAATATCGCCGTCGGTAATCCGTCGGTAAAGTATAACCGTCGGTAATCCGTCGGTAAAGAGGGTCGTCGGTAATCCGTCGGTAAATTCCGTCGGTAAATCAATTACCGACCAGGTTATTTCCGACGACGATTACCGACGGATTTGGCCGTCGGAAATTCTCATTTTTTTTGTAGTGTAAGGCCCTGGGTGATGTGGTGGAATATCACATCTGTCCAGGCCAGGTTCAAATACAAGCATACGCAATAATTGTGGCCACTGAGTTTAATCAGGGCTAATGTCTTGCAGTCATAATTTGCCATGGGATTAGTCTAGGCATAGCTCATGACACCCTTAAAAAAATCTTCGTCTCAAGGGAGATATGCATGCAACAAACAATAGCAATCTAGTATTCAACTTCATAATTGACTGACAGTACTGGAGCTGATCTAGATTCCTATAAAAAAAGTTTCTTAGAAGATACATATCCTTATTTACAAATTCTTCATGCACTACCAAACTCTCCTGTATCATGTGATACTTTAGGACCCCAAGAATTTGTGTCTTAGAAAATAAACTAAGAAGTTTGTTTGCAAGTAGAGAAAGCTAAATGAATATCGATTCACAATAATGAAATCTTTACATGTACATGATCAAGTACATATGAAAATGCCAAAATAAAATACAGTAGAAAAAAAATTGAAACAAGTCAGCTGTATACTATGTCATTTGTAGGTTTTCTATCTTTCATCAAAATATAGGATCCAAGTTCTCTAGCAGACCAACAAACAGAACAACGAATCGGTACAATAAATGAAATAACTTCCGCCTTTTTTCTACAGCCCTATTCATGTCAATTAAGCACATCATCATCGTCATCCATAGAGTTAATATAGATGCCTCTATTTTTAGCATTATCCCAAATACCAGAATAGTTTCTGAAGATTAGTTTTAAAATGGCATCCGAGTACGTAAGTTATTATGCCAGGAATCGCAAACAGATCATGACTTGAATGACACTCTGACGCAGTAGGAATTGCGTGGAACGGATCGACTAGCGTCGAACCCTAAAGGTGAACAAGTTTACCAACGTAAACTTTGGGAAAAGTGATAAAGAAGCCTTGAATATCAAGAACTAATATTAAATCTGAATATTGAATCGAATGCTAAACAATGAAGATGAAAGCCCTATTTATAGCTAAACTGAATAAGAGATAACTATGGAAACTATTGTGAGATCAATCCATAAGGGAAAGAACTCTTATTGGAAAACAACTCTAAACAATGGAAAAAATGAAATAGCTGATAAGTGATGCAGGAAGAGCCGCGCGGCTTGGGCCGCGGCTTTAGGTCGCGCATGTCTCTGTTTGGTTTGTGTTGTCCAGGGGGTTGTGCGGCTTGGGCCGCGGCTTCACGTCGCGTGCCAGGTCGCGTAAGTCCCTGTATCGGCTTCCTTTGGCTTGGTCCATTTGTTCTTCAAATCGGGTTGCTAGGCGCTCTATATCAGTCTCCTCCACCTCCGAAGAACTCGACCCCGAGTTCTCATCAGAAAGAGACGTGTCATCCGGGTGGTAGTCGTAGATATCCGCCACGTTGAAGGTGTTAGATATATGGAGCGAGTCGGGGAGGGTGGCCACATAAGCATTGTCATTAATCTTCCGTGAAATCTTGAACGAACCATATTTCCGGGGTTGCAACTTGTTGTAAGTTCCAACGGGAAATCGCTCTTTCCGCAAAAATACCATGACATCATCTCCCACCTTAAAGGTCTTATGGCGTCGGTGCATATCGATGGCGGTTTTGTTCTTCGCGCCCGTGAGTTCAAGTCTGGCTTTGACCTCTTCTTTGACTGTTTGCACATCTTTAGCCATATTTTTGGCGGCGAGGCTTGTACCCGGGAGTTGCGGTAGTTTGACCAAGTCGACCACGTGTTTGGCAACTGAAGTATAGACCAAATAGAAAGGAGAACAGCCCGTTGCTGTGTGGGATGCGCTGTTATAGGCGAATTCGATTTGTGGGAGAGTTAGGTCCCACTGTTTAGGCTTGTCCCCACAAATACTCTGAAGCATGTTGCCCAAGGTTCGATTTGTTACCTCAGTTTGGCCATCCGATTGGGGGTGCGCGGTGCTGCTTTTGTTTAGTGTGGTTCCGAATAGGCGCCAAAGAGTGATCCAAAAGTGACTTAAGAACTTCGTGTCACGATCGGAAGTGATAGTTTTCGGAACCCCATGTAGACGGACTACTTCTTTGAAGAATATCTTGGCAATGTTGCTTGCGTCGGCGGTCTTTTTGCAAGCTATGAAGTGCGTCATTTTGGAGAATCGGTCGACTACTACAAAGATAGAATCGACTCCTCGTTGTGTGCGGGGTAGTCCCAAAACAAAATCCATGGATAGATCTTTCCAAATATCATCGAGAGCTGGTAACGGTAAGTAAAGACCGGTGTTTTGTGATTGACCTTTAGCAACTTGACAAATGTAGCACTTTCGGACAATTGCCCCCACATCGCGTTTTAGGTGTGGCCAATGGTATCGGTTGAGTACGCTAGAAATGGTTTTGTCTCGGCCTAGATGGCCGCCTAATCCTCCTCCATGTAAGTCTCGAATCAGTTTTTCACGAAGAGAAGAGTTAGGTATGCACAATTGGTTACCTTTGAAGAGGTAGCCATCTTGTATGTAGTAGTCTTCTACTGGTGTACCCGTTTTGCATTTGTCCCAAATATCCTTGAAGTCACCATCTTCTTTGTATTGATCCTTTAGGACCTCAAATCCGACGATTTCTTGGGCTAGTGTGATCATTAGTGTAGCTCGTCTACTCAAGGCATCGGCTACATGGTTGAGGACCCCGGATTTGTGTTTGATGACAAAAGGAACTTTCTGAAGGTAACTTACCCATCGTGCGTGCATTTTGCTTACCGACTTTTGGCTATTGATGAATTTGAGGGCTTGATGGTCGATGAAGAGTACGAATTCTTTCTGCACGAGATAATGTTCCCATTGTCTCAAGGCTCGGAACACGGCGTAGAACTCTTGATAGTAGGTGCTCCACTTTTGACGAGCATCGCTTAGTTTCTCGCTAAAAAAAGGCGATGGGGCGCTTTTCTTGGGAGAGGACAGCTCCTACCCCTATTCCGCTTGCATCACACTCGACTTCAAAGACTTTATCAAAGTCGGGTAGGGCGAGTACCGGTGCGGAGCCTAACTTGCTTTTGATCTCGGCAAAACTTTTTTCTTGATCGGGCCCCCATTGGAACTTTCCTTTTTTCAGGCACTCGGTCATTGGTGCGGTGATGGTGCTGAAATCCCTTACGAACCGTCGGTAGAATGTTGCCAAACCATGAAAGCTTCGGACATCGGATACGGTTTTGGGAGTTGGCCATTCTTTTATTGCACACACCTTTTCTTCGTCTACTTCTATGCCGGCTTCTCCAACAACGAATCCTAAAAATAGGAGCTTGTTGGTGCAGAAAGTGCACTTCTTGAGGTTGACATAGAGTTTGTTCTCTTGGAGTACGGTCAAGATTTGTCGGAGATGTGCGAGGTGATCCATTTTGTTTCGGCTATAGATGAGTATATCATCGAAGTATACTACTACGAACGAGCCGATGAACGGGCGGAGGACTTGGTTCATTGTCCTCATAAACGTGCTAGGGGCGTTAGAGGTTCCGAATGACATGACTAACCACTCATAAAGCCCAATGGTGTTTTGAACGCGGGTTTCCATTCGTCGCCGGGTCGGATTCGGATTTGATGATAGCCGCTACGAAGGTCGATCTTTGAAAATAGCTTTGTGCCTGCCAATCCATCAAGCATGTCTTCCAAACGGGGAATGGGGAATCGGTACTTGATGGTGATTTTGTTGATGGCGCGGCTATCAACGCACATCCTCCATTGGTTAGCTTTCTTTGGCACAAGAAGAACGGGGACTGCACAAGGGCTTAGGCTTTCTCGGATAAACCCTTTTCTCAAGAGGTCTTCAACTTGCTCCCTCAAGATCTCATTTTCTTTGGGGCTCATGCGGTAGTGAGGTAGGTTTGGTAGGTTCGCGCCCGGAATTAGATCTATTGGGTGCTAGATGTCTCTCATAGGCGGCAATTCCGGTGGTAGGTCATCGGAGATTAGATCCGTGAAGTCTTTAAGTATTTCGCTGATTTCTTCCGGGATCTCCTCGTTAACTTTGTCGATGCTCATTAAGCCTTTTACGACTATCGGGCAAAAGAGTTGGATCTCTTTGAAGTAGTTCTCGAGGAGTTGTTCGTCGGAGGTGATGATTAGAACGTTCTCACCTTTCTTTTCCGGGGCTTTGTGGAAGTTAGCCACAGGTGTCATGGCGATCTTACGGTCGCCCAAACGGAATATCATCACGTTGTCTCTTCCTTTGTAGGTAACGTCGTTGTCGTATTGCCATGGTCGGTCGAGTAAGATATGGCATGTGTCCATATCGAGGACGTTTCAAAGGACATCTTCCTTATAGTATTTGCCTATGGAGAGGGGAACTTTGCACGCTTGGGTCACACGAACTTGCGGTCCTTTCTTTACCTACCCAAGGGAATACGGTATGTCGTGCGGTTGGGTTGGTAGATCAAGATAGTCTACTAACTTTTTGGACACAAGATTTTTGCAGCTTCCGTTGTCTACAATTAGGTTGCAAACCTTTTTGTTGATGGAGCAATAAGTACGGAAAAGGTTCTTCATCTGGCCTTCCTCTTTCGGGGAGAAGAGGACCCGTTGGAGTACGATGTTCACTCTTTCTTCGGACTCTTCTTCCGCGAAATCAACTCCATGATAATCATCTTCCTTTTCGCTTCCGTGTTCATCTACGAAACCGACTGTTCTTCGGTTGGTACACTCATTGGATCTATGGCCCGGTTGGCCACAATGGTAACATTTAGATCATGTTGGTTTGGTGTAGGGGTTGGATGGCTTTGGTGTGTCGGGTTTGCTTTGGGACCCGGTAGGGTTTTGTGGTGGATTGGTGTCGCAGACGGTTGGACTTGGCGCGATACCCTTTCCTTTATCAGAGGCGGAACTAGTAGCTTCGGTGGGAGTCAGTGTGGTGTATCGGCGGTAGGATGAGGTTCGAGTGGTTTTCTCCATAATCTCGACTTTCATAGCTAAACTTGATGCTTCCGTTACGGTCCATACGGTTTGGAGTCCGATTTTGTCTTGTATCGAACCTTTGAGCCCGTTGATGTATCGTGCAACTCTTTGCCCGTCCGTTTCGCCGATTTCGTTCCGTTCGGAGAGGCGAATGAATTCGGTGGTGTATTCGGTTACGGTCCTCGACCCTTGTGAGCAATCTAAGTACATCTTGTATAGGATTTGCTCATAGTCTTCCGGTAGGAATCGTTCGGTCATAAGTTGTTTTACCCTTCTCCATGAACGTACCAGACCTTTCCGTTGTCGTTGCCGTTGGACTATCAGTTTATCCCACCATACGGCTACGGTGCTTTTCAGGCGGAAAGCAACCATCTTTACTTGTTTGTGCTCCGGAATCTCCATAATGTCGAAGAAACGGTCGACCTCGATTTGCCAGTCTAGAAATTCTTCCACGCCCATATTCCCGTAGAAGTAGGGAATGTCGGCTTTCATTCGGTAATCGGGGTCTCTCCGGGGTGATTCCACATCTCCGTCGGATTCGGAGTCGGAACTGGAACCGGTGATCGGGTGGCGTCGGCCACCATGTTGGGGTCGATGATGACCTTCGTACCTGTCTCGTCTTTGTCGGTCGTTGTTGTTGGCGTTAAGTTGGTTGGTGAATGCGGTTGTCAGTGTGTTGAGGGACGCGGTAAAAGCTGCTGTTAACCCATCAAGATATGCTCTCGTGAGGGGTGGTGGTGGTTGTTCTGCCATCTTGAAGGTGAAGAGACAGGTAAGTCTGTGCTCTGATACCAACTGACGCAGTAGGAATTGCGTGGAACGGATCGACTAGCGTCGAACCCAAAAGGTGAACAAGTTTACCAACGTAAACTCAGGGGAAAGTGATAAAGAAGCCTTGAATATCAAGAACTAATATTAAATCTGAATATTGAATCGAATGCTAAACAATGAAGATGAAAGCCCTATTTATAGCTAAACTGAATAAGAGATAACTATGGAAACTATTGTGAGATCAATCCAAAAGGGAAAGAACTCTTATTGGAAAACAACTTGTTGGTCCGGAAGGGCTATAAAAGTTTGTAGAAGGGGGGGGGGGGGGGGGGGTTGAATACAAACACAGATTTTACTTTTCTAAATTGTTTATTGATAAATCATTAACAATTTACAGCTTGTTGCGGAACAAGATTAAGGATAAACCTAAATCTAAACAAGTTGGAACACTAAGTTCTTGTACTAAGAAAGAGAAGGAAATTATTAATAATAACCTATCTCAAGATAAGAAATATGACTTGTCCAGAGTTAGCAAGTGCTTCAAAAATGAAGCTGGGGTCCTTCTTATATACTGCATGCATTTAATGCATGGCAGTTTACACTTTACACGTGGCAGCAGCTGATTGGTTGCATGTCATTGACCTTTGTAGACAACCTTAGTAGCCGCATGTTTGAACAGTGTAGTATCAGAGTGGTTGTACGATTTCAGACAATAAGGAGGTTCTTTTCTGACATATCGTACGGAGTCGTGCAAGGGTGGTTAAGACAAAAGTACGTTGTACGGAGGACTTCATGATCAGCTTTTCGTTGATTCAGCGCTTTACCATTGTTTATCAGCGAATGATAAAGTTCAGCGATAGCTGAAGTCTTGTACTTGATACTTCACGTTGAGTGGACAAATCTGAGTCTTCGCTGATCCGCATCAGTTCATTAGGAGACTTGTCGCTGGTTCTTGAGCTTGATCTTCGACTTCAGCGTAGAACCTATGTTGACGTGAAACTTGTCTTCAGGGATCATAAGTAAACAACTAACTTATCAGCGATCACCATAAGGACTGAACAGACTCAGAGCATTATGGTGAACAGTGTTCGCTGAATGTTTAATCTAAAGAGAGAGTTCCTATCAGCGATACTGTAAGATCTTAGTACTTATCAGCAATAGTGAAACTCTGATACATATTGTTTACTTACAATTTTTACTAAGTATTTAAGAGAGGGTCATTATCAAATCACTGAGGGTTTTGGATCAACACAACTTTAAACACTGGAAAAAACGAAATAGCTGATAAGTGATGCAGGAGGAGTCGCGCGGCTTGGGCCGCGGCTTTAGGTCGCGCACCAGGTCGCGCATGTCTCTGTTTGGTTTGTGTTATCCAGGGGATTGCGCGGCTTGGGCCGCGGCTTCACGTCGCGTGCCAGATCGCGTAAGTCCCTGTTTCGGCTTCCTTTGGCTTGGTCAATTTGTTCTTCAAATCGGGTTGCTAGGCGCTCTATATCACACTCCTGTGAATCCCCAATCAGATTATACCTCACTTTATAAGTAATTTCTGAGTGGTAGATCGGCGAATCTTACCATGGTTAGTAGTTATCGGGTAAGTTTGTAACGTCCAAAAACCAGGAAAAATTTAAACGTTAAAAATTTATCAGAGTTAACCATAATTTCATCCAAACTTTTATACATAAGTGGAGAATTAACTATGAGGGTTCATATACATAGTTCGAAATATCAAAACAACCTCTTAATCTAATTCTGACAACTACGATTAGATTAAATTGGTTGTCTAGGCCATTCATCAAAAGCATCCTCGTATATGCTAACTTCTCCACTTATCACCAAAAGTTGAATACCAGAAATCACTCGTCCCTCTTCCCGTTACTTCCCCAAGCTTGTACCTGGTAAGAAAATTTAAGAGTAAACTGCAATTTTGGTCCCTGTCTTATGTTGTTTTTCTCACCTTTGGTCCCTAAAAAAATTTTATTGCAAGAAAAACCGTGTGGTATGCAAAAGTGCTCGGTTTTGGTCCCTCGGGACTAACACCGTTAGGTTCTCTCTGTTAAAGCCCCTTATGTGCAAGTCACATGAGGGCATTTTAGTCATTTTACTTTATTTCTTTTGTTTTTCACTAAAAGACAAAAATTTCTAATTAAAAATTAAACAAATATTATATATATATATATATATATATATATATATATATATCATCCTCATAGAAACCCTCTTCTCTCTAATTACCACCGACCCACGTGAACCAACCCCAATCTTCTTCCCCTTCCCCCAAATTCGGCGACTCCCCACCTTCAATCACCGCCGAATGCGATTGCAAGCCCCCTCCCCACACCGTTTTCTTCGGCGTCCCATTACCGACAACCACCATCTCCCTCCGCCTCTCTCTCACTCTCCTTATATATATATATACATATATATATATTTGTAAATATGACCTTGAAAAAGAGAGTATAGAGAAACCAAACCTCAGGACTTTCTCAAAAAACTTCCAGAAATTCAAGTCCACCATCATTGGAGAATATAAAAAACTAACCCCTTCTTTGAATCTTTTCTACAAATGTCAACAACCCAAAGATGATACAGCTAGACGATTTCTACAAAAGAGTTTTATCTTTGAATCAGATCCCTGTTCCGGTGAACTTGTTTTGTTCGGGATCTTCTTAAAAGAGACATGAGAAAAGCATCGCAAACACTGTATTTGCAACCTACGCTCTCACGTCGGATGATCTGGGTTCGATAGCATCGATTGCTGCTCTGGGTTCGATCTGGGTTGAAAAACGGATCGATTGAAGAACATCGATTGCTGCTCCAGATCGTAGGGTTTCTTTTTTTCTCCTTCTGTTGGGTTCGATCTGGGTTGAAAAACGAACGGAATGATCGTGATGAACATTGATTGTTGCATCACCGAAGACGGGAGCTTGAATGCTATTTCCATGGAGTTTTAGGGCTGCAGACGTTCATACACAATATATATATATATATATAATGTTTTCTTTTTAATTATTTTGAAGAAATTGCAATCCCTTTGGTTTATTGTATATATATATATATATATATATATAATATTTGTGATGGAGATGATGATGAGGGTGAACGAATCTGGGTAGAGATGATGATGATATATATATATATATAATATTTATTTAATTTTTAATTAGAAATTTTTGTCTTTAGTGAAAAACAAAAGAAATAAAGTAAAATGACTAAAAAGCCCTCATGTGACTTGCACATGAGGGGCTTTAACAGAGACAACCTAACGGTGTTAGTCCCGAGGGACCAAAACCGAGCACTTTTGCATACCACAGGGTTTTTCTTACAATAAAGTTTTTTTGGGGACCAAAGGTGAGAAAAACAACATACCACAGGGACCAAAATTGTAGTTTACTCAAAATTTAATTTGAAACGATTAGGATTACGCCTAGTGAGAACATCCATTTTCAAATTAAAACTTTATCAGCTTTGGAAACTCAAGTAAACAAAGCGTATAAACAAACCTGGTTTGACATCATTCTTACCGTACATCTAAACATCTTACGATGACGGGAACATACTCGATTCCATGAATATGACTAACATTCAGTAGTCATATCATCACGTTCGAGAACCTACTACGAATCATTACAGTTTCTAGATCATTGCTCATGTCCAAGAAATTACAATTTACTTTATGCCTATTTCTTGAAGTGGAAGTAGAGATTACAGTTTACTTTATGCCTATCTCTTCCCTTCCCATGGAAATCAGGAATTACGATTAACTCTCGCCTATTCCTAGATTTCTCATCACAATACGAAATGAGAATTACAATTTACTTTATGCCTATTCCTCATTTCAAGTCAACGGAAATTACAAGTTACTTTATGCCTATTCCACATTTCACATTATAATACGAAATGGGAATTACAATTTACTTTATGCCTATTCCTCATTTCCCATCACCATACGAAATGGGAATTACAAGTTACTTTATGCCTATTCCTCAATTCAGGTCAACGGAAATTACAAGTTACTTTATGCCTATTCCACGTTACAAATACTGCCAGTGCCTATGGATCCATTACACTTACTAACATATGTGCATATTTACTCGAATGCACAAAACATTTCATAACATATTCTCAAGGCTAAGAATCCCAAATACTCTATCATACCCGTATTCTCAATTGTCCCTCTTCGGCGACTTAACTAGATAACACATCCGGAAATCAATCCGAAAACCATATCCGGAAATTCCTTATCCGGAACTCAAATCTGGAACTATCCGGAAAACTCATAAATATCCAGCATATCAGAATTATCCGGACACCATAACTATCCAGACATCACAACTTACCGGACACTAAACCTACCAGAAATACATACAATCTGGATGACATCCTGAAACCAAAGTAATCCGGATACCATCCGGTAACTAATTATTCGGAAACTCAGATACTTACCGGATATTTTCACTACCGGATACCACTGAGAAGGTGTAACATCCTAAATTTTCAATATTAATATTTTAATGAGAATTGGGATGTATTTGTATTTTGTGTAAACCTTGAAGTATTTGGAAGTTTTATAATTCATTAGGGTTAAAATACAAGAGATAAGTAAGGTGTTACTTTTGGAAATAATGAAACTTGAGGGTGCTTTTGGTCATTTTGGAAAGTTGTTTGGATAAAATATCTAAAAATCAGATGTTATCTGATTCCTTATGGTTGAGTCGGCTGAGAAAAGAAAGAAAGGAAGAATAGAGAGAAAGAAGAGAAAGGAGAAAAGAAAGAAAAAGAAGGGTTTGTTCATCAAATTGGTAAGGAATTGAACTCAACTTCTGAAAATTCTTGTTGTGAATGAATAATAATAAACGAATCTATGTATTGGGTTGATTTACAGAATCAATTACAACAGATTGAGGGAATCAGATTTGTGCAGAAAGTGGGTTTTGTAAACTTAAGGTGAGTTCATTTGTTCCTTGCTTAAATCAGTGTTTTCATGTTAAATTAAACCTTGTAATAGCTGTAGAAAGTGGTTATGAACTGTATGGGATGGTTTGGAAAGAGCTGAATCGAACAGACATGAAAATGGATCGAATTTTAGGCTGCAGAACCGAGTTTTCCGGATAAATCGTCGTATCCGGAAAACCGAGATGATGAATGTGTCCGGACGTGATCAAGTATCCGGGTAAGTTTTATTTTGTTGTAAGAATCCGGATGAATATAGTATCCGGATGGTTTTAGTATCCGGATGTCGTCCGGATTAGAATAGTATCCGGTAAAGTGTTGTTATCCGGAAAAGTCCTTTTATCCGGATAAGTTAGAAGTATCCGGAAAACCCCTGTTGTCCGGACACTTTTGTGAAATTGGAAATGTTAGGTCTTAATGTTTGGAAGCAGATTCTAGATAAATTATCTAGTTAAGTTTCTAAAAAAATTTCTCGGGGCTCTGCCCCCAGACCCCGCAAGGGCGTTGCCCCTTGACCCCATCCGCTAACCGGGTAGCGGAACCCCCGTGTTAAGTTGCCGAAGGGGGGAGCGTTTGAGAATATGATATGAGCTGTAATGTATTGTTATACATATACGTTAGTAAAGTGTAATGGATCCATAGGCACTAATGGTTATGTACACGTAGAATAGATGAAGATTAATCATTATTCTGATGTGTGTGAGAAATCGTGGAATAAACGTAATTCCTGATTCCTAAGGAAAAGAAGAGATTGGCATGTGTATATTGTAATCACTATTTCCTTCTCTAAGAAATAGGCATGTGTATATTGTTATTTCTTAGATGTGTACAGAAATGGGCATGTGTATATTGCGGTTTCTGGAATAGATGTGTACGGAACTGGGCATGTGTATATTGCGATTTCCGGAATAGAAACATTACTCTAGAATCAGTACAGATTCGTAGGGTAGCTCTGAAACATGATATGATGATGGAATGAGTGTCAGTCATATTCATGGGATTAAATGGAAGTCCTGTTAACGGAATAGAGTTACACGTTTGGTAAGAAAAAGGGTAACCAGGTTTGTTATAACTTGCTTACATTGATTTTGCAAATGTTATTATGGAAACGAATGTTCTCACTAGGCGTTGGCCTAATCGTTTCATATGATGTTTCCTTACCAGGTACCAGCTCGGGAAAGTAAAGGGTTGTGGGACGAGCGTTTTTGGAATAGCAGAGGTGTCAATTAACCAGAAGAGATTTTGTTGGATTGCTTAGATAACTTAGTTAATCTGATTGTAGTGACGTGATTAGATTAATAGGTTATTTGAAGAATCCGTATTGTAAATGTACTCTGGATGGTTAATTACCTTGCTATATATTTTGTAAGTTGAAGTTTATTGTATCATAACTTGTGAAATTTGAGGTTCAAATTAGCCCTGATTTTAGGGTGTAACATCCCAAGTCCACCGTACAAGATATTGTCCGCGTTGCGCGTACCCTCTGCATAACAGCATGCCGGCACCGCTCACGGTTTTGTTTCTGGCGACCTGGCGAGGACTTCGCAAGGACTTCCCAGTGGTCACCCACTGGTACTACTCCCACCCAAGCACGCTTAACCACAGAGTTCCCAAGGAACCCGCATGCTTGTGGCCCCAAAACGCGTCTTGTAGGGAAGGTCTCAAGTTCCTCTTATAAGGCAACCTTCGTTCACCTCCCCATCCGATGTGGGATCTTACAGAAGGAATTACCGGACACTATCAAAATTGTCCGATAACTTCGACCTGCACACTAGATTCTGACCCAGATCGATCTCTGTTCCACCCAGCTTATTTTACAACTATCCTTTCACTTTCAATTCTCATAACAATACCAATTTATTACTTAATTTGAAAGAAAACATCGATTTACAAGGGAAGGATGAACTCACCTGGAATATGGAACTCGAACCCAACTGCAAATCACTTCAATCCAACACTCCAAATTCAAATATGATTCAAAACCTAATTGGAAGCCAAACTTTACTCATACCATCAATCTTACACAATTGATTGAAAGAGAAATCAAATTTCCTTACCAGAATGAAATTAGACTTTTGTTCCTTTCTTCTGCTCCTTTTGAAACCGACTTCACACAGAGGATTTGAGATAATCCTCAATTCAACACCGCCTTCCCCATTAAATACATAACCATCTTTCAACTAATAACCAATTCAATCTCCAAGTTCCAATTTTCATAATTAACTTAAACTTTGGTCAATTGAAATTTCAACTTTGAGTTTTACATTTACAAATAGTCCAAATCTTAGACTAATTTACAATTCGACCCCATTCATATTAAATATAATATAATGGAAATTCGAGGTGTTACAAAGTTGTTGTATACCGTTTTGATAGACTAAACTCTTACCCGTTAAGTAAAAGGATATTGTTGAATTTTACCGGTAAATGCTTAACTGGGTAAGCATTAAACGGCTCCTTAGTCTAACCCATCGCACCCGTCATACAATATATCCTTGTCTAAACAGTATTAGTAAACTATAGGATCTCTGCAGTATGCATGGGATCATGTGAGAAGTACCATTTTTGGTGAGAAGTGCTTTTAAACCATTGATGACATTTAATCAAATACCCTCCCATGAATTACGGCTTAGAGGGGAATTGATCAAGTGCATCTTATCTCGGTGCATCTCATCCTAATGTTCATCCATTTCTCATCCAACGGTTGATAACCACTTCTCATGTTTCTCACCAAATTTGGCACTTCTCATCGGAACCCAACCCCTCAGCAGTAACACGATATAAATGGTGTTAGGAGATGCAGTGGCAGCACAAAAAAACCAATATGTTGCAGGCAGCAAGTTGTTATTATTTTTTATTTTTATTTTTTGGATTTAGATGGAACAGAGTGAGAATGCAGAGGTGACAAAGAAGAGTAGAAGACCATGTATACAAGGTCATTAAAACATAATCAAAATATATATATGTCTATGTTAACATCTTGAATGTTTAAGTATCTCCTCAAACACAATGGAAATGTTGTTTATGTAGGTCCTACTTTATTCTAGAACGGAGGGGCTGACTATTACTTCTACAGGTTGACTAGCCAATTTCCGCTTTAGTAGAAAAGGATACCCACTACAAAAAAATCAGACTTTTACCAACAGAAAAATCCATCGGTAATCAGACATCGCTATAAGTCCGACCCGTCGGTGATAGTCTGTGGGAAAAAATGTCATGGGAAAAGGTATCATCGATGAATTATGGATAGATACATTTACCAACGAATCACCGTTGGATTTAAAAAATAATTATTTTAAAATACCCTACCGGTGGATATCCATCGATGATCGGTCCGTAATTTTGAATTTAATTTTTTAAAAACAACTAAATTTAAAAAATGTATTTCCTATACAATCATACCCGCCCATGAACTGTAAAATACCATACAAAATAAAAGCAGAAATTTATTTTTACAAATTAACATTTCAATAGCATACAAGATAAAAAAATCCTATATATCTACAAAGGGGGAGGGGAGGGGAGTTTCCACCAAGGAACTACCTCATGAATGTAGAAAAATGCTCGGTCAACGCATTATGCGGTCAACGAATGCCGAGCTTGCCCATATGTTCATCTTCCGGCCGATCCTCATTCGTCACCTTCTCTTTTGGCGCATACTAATTTATATTCAATATTTGACAAACATATAACAATGTCGGTCGACAAATGATTAAAAAACAATCTAAATATATGACAACTATATGAAACTTACCTTCCCGGGATTACTGATATACGTCCATTTTACTACTTAAAAGCTTCATTTTAGACGCATATCTCGACTTTTTGCAAGCCAATAATTCATAAATCAAGGCCCTTTGAGCAAAACTCATATCTTTATCACTTGGGCAATTAATCATTGGATTTATAATGTTTTTGTAGCTTGGTGTACACCCTTTGGACATTTTTATGGGAAAAGTCGTGGACAGAAAAACGGCTAGATAGCAGCGTGCTGCAGCATCAAGTTGTCTCATATTTCAAAAGAATATCCTTGAATATTCTTCCCATGTGCTTATTTTTTTACATACTTTTAGCTCTTTTGTTGGCTATAAAAAGCCATGAACCTTAGTTGGAAATACAATTTTCCTACCATCACTCCAAAAACTCTCTAGATATAATTGTCTTTTGTTTTCCAATCGTTTAAAGAAAGTTTAAACTTTATGCTTATATAAGGAATAAGAAATATCACTAGCTTGAACCATCTTATTTTTGGGCATCACCTTTCTCACTCATATAGCTAGCTCGACCACCAATAACAATTTATTTATATAATGTTGACTTAATACATCTAGTTTTTATAACCTGTAAAAAGTTTACTAGAAGCTACTAAAAGTATTAATTTCTATTTGTAGGGTTGTATATGATAACCAAAAAAAGAAGGATAAAAATTTGAAAAATCAAATACTATTTTATATTTAAATTCTTGTTTGTTGGGTACATAAGTAGGATATAAATTAAATATAAGCTAAAATATGTATCTAATTATTAATCTTTGAATACATGGTTATATTTAGTATATTATATATAGGGTCGGGTTCAAACGAGGAGCTAAACCTTATGCGAGAAGTCGAAAAGTGTAATATCATATATGATACACACGCTTAATCATATATAATTAAACACATATTACATTAGCAATGTATAGACGTTTAATCATATATGATTAAACACACCCACATATTGTGTAATCATATATGATATCACATTTCTCGCATTCTCACGTGATCCTCTCTCTCTCTCTCTCTCTCTCTCTCTATATATATATATATATATATATATATAGGGGGCCCTTCATGGGAGAACTGATTATTTTATGGTAACTGTAAGAACCAATTTCAGCCACATATTAAGCAATAAATTAAAAAAATTATTAGTTTTGGTAATTTTGTTTGAAATTTAAATAAAAGGACATTTTAGGTATTTTAAAAATCTTATCTCTCCTCTCCCCTCTTTTCTCTCTCCTCTCTCCTCTATCCTCTCTCCGGCATACACCATCAATGAATCACAGTGTGATACCCAAAAAAACCAAGAATCACAGTGTGATACCCAAAAATTTGTAACCGTAAGACACAAACCATCAATGAATCACAGTATGATACCCATTGTGATACCAAGATACATTTTGATACCCATCATGATCCATATTGTGTTACACCTTAACCTTAATTTAAAATAAAACCCACAATGATACTCACTGTGATACCAATAGACACAACCGTAATACCACTGTGATACCCATGTGATAGCACTGTGTTACAACAAACCCTAAAATCGAAAATCAAAATCAAACCAACTGTGTCCTGATCAAATCCTACCGTGAGCGATGGTACGCCCTCCACCACATTCCTCCGCACCCCAGAGTGGGACGTCGGGTTTAAAAAGGTAACCACCACACGTTCCTCTGCACCACTTTGATTTTAGGGTTTTAACCAAATTCATTTTAAGTAAAAAATATGTTTTAATATTTAGAATACATAGATTAGAATCTTATTTTTAGGAGAAAATTTAAAAATTCCTTTTAAAGATTCTATAAGTTGTCAAAAAAAGGATATTACTAAGTTACTCTTTTATATTAATTAAAAAACAAAATTAATTATATTAAACGAGTGGTCTATATTGGATCTCACAGTTATCACAAACTAAACAGTTCTCATTTGATTAAGCCCCTATATATATAGGGTCGGGTTCACGTGAGACTAGTATGTTTTCGTGAGACCCGTGAGACAACATTTTTACACTTGAAGCTTCACAGTAAAATATTGTGAAGGTAAAAAAATCCGAACCTTCACAGCAAAAACACTGTGAAGTTTAGCTTCACAGTATTTTATTGTGAAGTTTCAAGTGTAAAAATATGGTGTCACAAGTCTCACGAAAATAAACATCTTCAGATGGTCCAAAAATGCGTGTTACACATGTTTGTGGAACTTTTGAAGTTGTAACCTTTGTCTTTCGTGATAGTTTTGGATTTTCATAATCTGCACATATATCTAGAAAAGCATCCTTAAACAATAAATTGAGTTATGAATTACTAGGATTAGAAGTAGATTCAGAAGTCTTAGTCTTGTTTTGTGTAGGTTACACTCTTTGTGAAGTAGAAGCTTCTATTTGAGGTCCGAGTCCTGAATTAACGTGTTCAAAAGTCTGTACATGTTTTTCGTCAAATGTCACATTGATGCTTTCTATGACAGTCTTGGTTCTCTTGTTGTAGATTCTGAAAGCTTTTGAAGTTAACGAATATTCGATAAAATATCCTTCATCAGCCTTCTTATCAAACATGCCAAAGACATCAAAAACAAATCCACATTAGGTTTTCTATGATTAATTATTTCATAGGTTGTTTTATTCAATCTCTTATTGACGATCGTTCTATGTTGCGTAAAGCAAGCAGTAGAAACAGTTTAAACCCAAAGATACAAAGGCAGTTCTGAATAAGCTAGCATTGTACGTGCAATTTCTACCAAAGTTCTGTTTCGTCTTTTAACACCTCCATTTTGTTGAGGAGCTCTAACAACTGAAATATTATGAGAAATTCATATAGATAGCAGATAGCTCTTAAGAACATCATTCTTAAATTCATTGTCATTGTCACTCCTTATTTTATGAACTAGAAGGTGTAGAAGAACTTGTATCTTCTTAACAAATTCTATTATCAACTTTGGTGCTTTTGATTTTGCTTGTAGAAAGTTTAGCCAAGTGTATCTCGAGTATTCATCAACCATAACCAAAATATACTTCTTTTCGTTGATTGATAGAATTCTCATCGGTCCACCTAAATCCATGTGAATCATTTCTAGCAGAGACTTACAAGAAGATTCCATTTTTAACTTATGTGAATTTTTCATCTTTTCCATATCACATGCTGAGTACAAGAAATCCTTCTCAAATCTCATCTAAGGTATACCTTTTACTAGACTTTCGCTTACTAACGTATTGTTGTCATTGAAATTCTGATATGATAATCTTATGTGCCATATCCAATTGTCTTCTTTATAAGCTTTAGAAACTAAGCATATTGGTCTTTGTTAGTCCCATAATAATAAGCAACAATTAAATTAATCAAGAGATAGAGTAACAAGATGAGATATAAGAGAATGTGGTGTATTATTCATGAAAGAAGCTACCTAGAGAGAGAATGGATATCTCTCTAGAACACACACACTACACCTTGAGCTACATTGTAATGTGATTTCTTAACCCTAATTACACACACAAATCCTTATATACTCCCTTGTTAGTCACTTAAGCCCAAGCCCATATTACAATAACCCAAGCCCATATTACAATTATAACCCTTTACAAAACTATCATATAATTAGGACATTTTGTGTCCTAACCAGGTCTGTTCCTTGGGGTGTTCGAATATGTTCTATCGCACAGGGCCTCCGATCGTCGGGGGCCTCTAAATATTTTTTATTTTTTATTTTTTATTTTTTATTTGTACTAATATTAATATATAAATTAATTAATACAAGAGCTTATAGGAAAAAACGCTTGGCGCACTTGTAAGGGTTTCGACGTCTAGATGGCCATTCTCCCTTTCCTCAGGTTCGAATCCCACAGGGTGTTCTGTACTTTTTTGTTTTCAAATTTCTTTTGTTTTATTACAAATTTCGTTGGAAGTTGGAACTAAATAAATATACGAAACTTTAAAGACTTTTTTTCTAATTATTTTTTAAGGATAAGCTAAATATATAAATATTTTATTTTTCTTCCTTATTTTTATTAATTGAATAACTAAATTATATAGTTTTTTTAGTAAGCTTTTTATACTTTACTCTTCTCGTTCGAGTTGAAATTCTAAAATGATTGATTCTTATTTTTATTATTTAATTTTGTTTTCATTCATCTTCAATCGTCATCATTTTGATTTTTTTTAAGTTTTAATTTTAAAGATTTAGACCATCTCTAATTTTTAGCGTATGTTATTAGAAAAAGAAAATTGAGATGGTAGAAGTTTTTGAAACTTAATTTTAGTAGAGAGATATTTTGTTTTAATTATTTCTATTAGTAAGATCAAAGTTGTTATGATTTTAATAATATAATTAATGTTGAACTTACTAAAATAGAGTAAATGTGTGAGTTGAATGTATTTTCTCTTTGAGACTCTTTATGTTAGAAAAATTATAGTATAATTGTTAGAGATGTTTTGAATAACTTTGTTTTGGTTGTTTAATGTTTTTGTAATAATTTATTTTATATTTTTCTTTAAATACTTAATAGAATTTAGATTTTCTTCAACATTTATTTATTTTTTCAATATATGTTTTTTTAGAACTTTTTTAATTTTAATATAATGTTTTTAATAACTATAGATTATTAAAAGGTTCTTGTTGATATATGTCTTTGTACTTACCATAATGATTGATCACTTTTATATAAAGGGAATTACTATTCATACAACTTCTTCACTTGTATACTTGTTATTTCTTACCATATACTTCTCTTTATAGACACCTTGTATGGGGTTGCGAAATTTAAAAAGTACTAACATTTAAAAAAGAAAAACTATAATTTTTGAATCCACGCTAACATAATAACATTAAAAATTAAATTTTACTATCTAAAAGAAGGAAAGATGAACAATTTGTTCAAAGTCAAAGATGAGTTATTCGTCGATTTATTATCAAGTAAACGTTGAAATGTAGTAAAAATAATATAATAAATAATTTAAATTAAATTAGTTAAGGACACATTTAGTTTTTTGTATAGGGCCTCCGAAATATCAGGAACGGTCCTGGTCCTCATACAAGATATGAGTTAGATCTAAATTCTCTCTCTAGAGGGTCATCTCTCTATTCACACACACACTCTATACGTATGCAATCCTCTACAAATGACCTCTCATGTGCTACACTCTCACAATTCCCTTACACTTCACTATTTATATGCTTTGACCTTTACCCCTAGTTAAATTGACTTTGACTATTGTTGACTCCCTAAATCTTGAATACATTTTGGTACTAACATTCTTCCCCCATATTTTTGTAAAGGAATCACCCTTCTCGAAAGATCTTCAATTCTTTTAGTTGGAATAATTTTAATGCCTTCTTTCTCTTCTATTTCACAACTAGTTACAGAAAACTGCACATGAAAATAATTGTCGCAAAATTGGCTTTTGCTGAAAAGATTGTGTTCCAATCCATCAACATAAAACACTTTTTGGATGGTGACAATTCCATTTGTCGTCGTATCCTCTAACGTAGCATGTACTATTATTTCTAAAGCTAACTCTTCCTCCAGGTCGTTCAAGATAATCTATCAGTAAATGCTTGAAACCGATCATGTATCCTAAGCATCCTAAGTCTATATACCACACATGACAGAGCTGCAAAAAAACAATTATCTTGACTTAGGTATGCATATGAGTATGAGTCATTTCTTGTTAGTCTCATATAATTTCTTGATATCTGTTGACGACCCTCTGATTCTCCATTCAAATTTTCGCTCTTATGAAAAATGTGCCTTTTGTTTGTCTTTTGGTGACCATTTCCATACAAATTTCACATCTACAAATTTGAAATTCTCTTTCCTTGAAATACGCTCTTTTTAGCTTTAAATGTTTTAGCAAACTATTGAGAAGAAGAATTAGTGATAGATCTGTTCTGACAAAAGTGTTTAGATTTACATTTTCTTTTTAGATTTAGAATCTTTAGAGAAAGAATGATGACCACAATGATTGCAATGTAAATGTTTTTGAGCTAATGTCAATAATCTGAACGAGTAAAAGTTTTACATTTATTCGAACCATTATTCAGATGACATTTATTAGCGACAAAAGAAACATTGTTCTAGGAAAACCCCTTACAACCATTGTTTATATCAACATTCTTAACAGAAGTACTAGCATTTGTACAACTCTTTGTCCTTCATACTAAATCTTTGTAGCTTTTAACTTTCCGTAGAAGAAAAGAAATTCGAGTTAATAGGAGACTTATCATTTGAACATTTATTTTTAGAAGAATGATCAGAACCTAAATAAGATTTGGTTCCCGAAGATTCTCCTACTTCAAAAATACATGGTCTTTCATCGTTATTACTATCAATAACAATTTTGGATTTGATTGGAATGAACGACTCATTCTAGATTAGAATGAACGACTCACTCTTTTTGTTCAAAGCAGTTCTTATTAGATTCAAAGTTTGTCTCTTCTAATCCCAAACCTATTTTAGGATTATAAAATCTCGTATCTTTGGGATTATTAGTAAGAAGATTCAGAGTTTGTTGAGTCTGACCACATTTATAAAATCCTCTAATTGTTTGACTTTTATGTAAATATCCTTTCTTTCATCAAAACATATCTCATATTGAAGTTGAATATTAACTTTTTCATCTTATGCAACATTCAAATTCTTTTTCAAAGAGAAAGTTTTTCTTCTAAAACAGCTTTCTCAGATCGAATCTCAACTTTTTTCTTTTTCACAATTCTCAACTAAATCTTTGTAAAGAGCACATTCATCTCTGAATTGGTTAATTAAATCTTTTTCTCTTTTTCTTTTTTCTTTTTTAATTCATCAAATTTAGATTTCATGCATGCTATTTGAGACAATAAATTATCATTAATATCAAAAGAATAATCATTATTAGTTACAGAAGAAGGGTGTACCTCAGACTCAGAGTCAGATGTGATATCCTCAAGAATGTCTATCCTTTCATGCAAAGTAGTCATCAAATTATAGTGAATCCGAGTGAAGTGGGATGACTCTTCATCCGATGTACCATCTAACTAGTTTTCCTCCTCAACCATGATGGCCTTTCCTTTGTCCTTATTCTTTACAAGTTGAGCCTTTCTTGAGTAATAATCCAAGTCCTTCACTTTTGGAATCTACAATCCTTAATGAAATGGTCAGGTTTTTCATAATTAAAGCAACAGTTATTCTACTCCTCTTCTTTCCCTTCTCTTCCTTTTCTCCTTTCTTTCTTCAAACTCTTCTTATCATATCTATATCGGTCCTCTGACTTGTCTCTATATTTATCCACCTTGTATTGATCAGACTTAGGTTTTTGAGTAAAACTTTATCTTCCCAAATCGCTTGTTAAATGTATTGTTTAATACATCAAGGTTTTCCGTTATTCTTCTCATATCTTCATCCGAGTCACCACCATCATCAAAATTGACATACTCAATCTCATGCATCTCTGACATTAGAATACTTTGAATATTTAGAACTGGAACTGGAAGTGAATCTATTTTGCTTCTTAGCAAGTAAAGCCAAAGAGTCAATGACCATGCATCTTTCTCTCCGCAAGTATCTCCTTGACCCTATCCTTATGTTGATTCAAAATACAAAACAAATCATGGATGTCTTCTCCAGCCTAATTTTTGTTAATCTATAGATTAACTGAGTAAGTATCCCATTCTGGTTTCAAATTCATCAAAAGTTTGAAGTTAATCTCAGAAACTGTTTTGTTCAGCCCGTTCCTCCTCAAGTCATTCAGAATAGTGTTAGATATGTTGTAGGATTCTGTCGGAATAACTATCTTTAGCTTTGAATCCTTAATAAGCATTGATGCATTGATTGAGCTTTGTCTCAAGAGACTGTGCAGAACCTTGCATTAATTTCTCCAGCTCATCCCACATACCCTTTGTAGATGACTACAGTTCTTTTGTATACGTCATTTGGAATTGCTAAGGTAAGCAAATTTAGAGCTCCCATGTCAAGATTGTATATCTTCTTCTCCACCACTATAAAGCCTAAGAGGTTTAGGTATTTTCCTGACAAGAATCTCTAGTGTAGTGGTTGTAGCCGCAACAACATGAACTTCCGTATGAGGTACTCTAGGCCCTTTTTTAATTGAATTAATCAAATTTCATCAATATTCTCAATGAATTGAAGTATCTAGATTCTCAATTGTGGATATTCTCCCAAGATTAAGACTAGTGGCTTAGTTTCAGATCCGATACTTAGAAGTTCTTTAGACTTCTTATTCATTGTAGATAAACCGAACTTGAATTAATCTTTAATCGGTGAAAATTTAAACAACTTGTAATTTTGATAAAAACTCAAAAGTCAAACTTAAAAATTCAACTCTTGAAGATCAAACCGAAAAGTTAGTCTGGAAGTCAAACAATCTGGTCAGAAAGTCAAAGTCAACTGTTGAATGCAAGTCAACTATCGCAAGCCAACTATTGCAGAAGTCAACGTCAAATTATCTCTAACCACGTCAAATGATGTAGAACACTAGAGTGTACAGTAAAATATCGTAGATGTCTTGTGCGATATTCTCCTCTTATCGCACACCTCTGTGCGATAACCTTTACTTTGTCGTGCGATAATAGAATATGTCGCACGTGGGTTGTGAGATGAAGACCACTTATCGCGCCTTTTTCGTGCGATAAACTAACCCCTTAACCAATAAGAGCCTCAAATTCGTGCGATAAACTAGATATACCGCAGGGAACTATGCGATAAGCGACTCTTCTTCGTGCCATAAAAGACTATGTTGCAGGGGTTATGTGTGACAAATACCTTTTGTCGCACCAACGTTGCGCGATAAGCTTGAAGATGTTTGATGTGCGATAAGCTTGAAGATGCTTGATGTGCGATAATTTTGAAGGTTCTTCACAGATCGATTCTGATTTTCCAAAAACAACAAATTTCTTGAAATCCATTGAATTGTTGATCGAGTGATGATCACAAACACTTTCCGAACACTTCTTCACAACCAATTCGGATCAAAACACCCATTTTCAACAAGAATTTCTCAAGAACACGAAGAACGGTTCATTTTCCAGAAATTTCAAAATCGATCACAATTCTTTAATTAAACAATCTTGAAATTGTTACAAGAAATTAATTCAGAAAGATTACACTATGAATTTCGAACCACTTGATCATAAAATCAGATCAAAACAACGACAATTCGCACAAATCACCGTTAATGCAGTCGACTTTTTCAAAAAACTCTAAGAACACTACTAAATCTTCAGGATCTCTTCAATTTGTTGTTGTAAATCTACTTATCAGGCTCTGATACCAATTGTTGTTGCAGATTCAAGCTCTAATGACAATATAAACACAAGATCAAGACCGTGAACTCAAGAACTCATATAACTATATTAGTGAGAATGTTTACAATGAGATCTCTAATTCTAGCACATTGTTCACGCTCAAAATGATCTAAGAGTTCTGAGAGAGTTTTCTCCCAATCTAACCAACACAAGCTATTTATACCATGGAGAAAATTACACTTTAGCCCCTAAATCTTGAATACAATTCATTTTGCTGCCAATAGTTGTAGTTGGGGTTTAATGTAGTAATATTGTTAGTGACAATGGTTTGAGAAGAAGGAGAGATCGAGCCATAAAGAAAACCATGCAAATCATGTCCAGTGAAAATGGATTCAATTTTCATTTTCCAAGATAAGTAGTTGGTGGAGCAAGCTTGATGGAGTTGGAAATGTGGACAGTGAAGGATTTAAAAGAGCTAGAGTTGATGGGAATAAGTGAGGCAGTTGGGTTGGCCATGGATGAGCAACGATGGGTAGAACCGTAGAATTACAGAAAAAAGAAAAAAAATTAGAAGAGGATCATGGAGTGCTCTGATACCATATAGGATCTTGAAGTAATTGATTTTATTAAGGAGATATACAACATATATATATACCAAGGATTTACGACTAAGCTGATTGTGAATCTTAAGAGAAACTTTAACTACCTAGCTAGATAGATACATGGAGATGATACGATGTCTAACAAACTTTATGGTTAGCTCTAACTTGAGCTAATCTTATCAGAAAGGGTATAGTGCATATTAAAATGCATGTCGAGATGGTTGGAACATTTGATTCCTGGTACGTTCTTGATTTATGAAGAAATTGAATTCTTTGTTTTTTCTTTGATAAGAAAGGGTAAGAATAGAGATGGACAACTTGTAATTAAAAAGGGTAATCAGGTGATAATTAAAGCAAAATCGCAACATGGTATACGTTTTCATGGTAAATTCAGTAATGGGAATAGTGACAACCTCTTAATTAGTTTTCAAGATTACATGCATGATACAGAATTACAGATTGTACAGAATTATGGTATCGCGCTTTAGTCATAAACTGATGCAACCCGTTGAGTGGGTTAAACTCCACAGAATAATTCAGAAAGGAGAGACAAGTTTGGGGCAATTTTTCTGATAATTTCTCCAAGCAAAATTACATTACTTAAATAGAAAATTAGAAGTAACCACTAACTATCTAAATGCCTTTATTCAAGCAACTACTGGAACGTGCAAACATGCATTGAAACTAAGCTTTTGACAACTTGAGAATGGGTCTTCCTTCCTAAAAAATCTGCTCCACTACTCTCGATCAACTAGTGGAACCTTGGGCTTGTTGACTAATTCCTTGTTGCCTTAGTGGACTGCATCGCGTAATCTTTAAAGTGGGCCGGATACTTATTCATTCTAACGGGCCTGGATGTCGATGGTTGGTGCCGAGTGTCGGGACACGTATCAATACCCCCTGTTGAGAAACAACCTTGTCCTCAAGGTTGGAGTTGTTGTGGTTCGCGACTGAGAAGGATGGAAATCGGTCCCGAAAGTGGGTTATCTCCTCCCACGTTGCCTCTATGATGTCCTTGTTCTGCCATTTAACAAGCAATTGATCCTCTTGCCGATCCATGATGTATTCCGGTTGGTCTTGGTTATTGGGTTCTTCAAAGAATTCCGGTATGGGTTCCGTTGCTGGAATGGCGTTGCCCCGACATGGTTTTAAAAGGGATACGTGAAAAACGGGGTGGATTTTGGATCCTGCTAGCAGGTGTAGTCTATACGCAACTGGTCCGATTCTTTCTGTGATCGTAAATAGACCATAAAAGCGTGGGCTTAGTTTCTTGGACATCCGTTTCTGAACAGTTTTTTGTCGATACTCCTGTAATCGTAAATATACCAAGTCTCCCACGTTAAACTCCTGGTCCAGCCGGTGTTTGTTAGCATGATCCACCATGCGTTGTCGAGTTTGGGACAAGGTTTGTTTGAGAAGCGATAAAACTCGTTGGTGTTCAAGTAGGGTAGCATCAATAGAGACATGTGATGACGTACCCGACATGTAGGATGGAACTGATGGTGGTGGGCGGCCATATAAAACTTGGAAGGGGGTCATGTTGATTGCACTATGGAAACTTGTGTTGTACCAATACTCTGCTAGGTATAAGTATTTGTTCCATTTACGGGGTTCAGTGCTAGCCAAACAACGAAGGTACGACTGAAGACAATGATTAACCACTTCCGTTTGCCCATCCGTTTGGGGGTGGTAAGCACTAGAATGCAAGAGTTTTGTGCCCAACCTGTCAAATAGTTCTTTCCAAACTGAGAAAAATTGGATCTCGATCAGATAACATCGTTTTAGGCAGGCCGTGTAGTCGGTAACGTGGTGGAGGAAAATGGTAGCTAAGGATGCAGCTGTGTAGTGTGTTGGTAAAGCAATGAAATGGGCGTATTTCGTCAGTCTATCAACGATAACCCAGACAGCCGTATGGTTACTGGAAGGTGGTAAGTTTGTGATGAAATCCATAGAGATTTCATCCCAAGCTAGGTTAGGTATGGGTAGTGGTTGTAGGAGACCATAGGGCTTGTGAGTTGGAGGTTTAGTACACTGACATACCTTGCATTCGTTGATGAACTTGGCAATGTATCGTCGTATGTGAGGCCAGTAGAAAGAAGCATTGAGACGTGCTATTGTTGTTGTGATTCCGGAGTGTCCCCCAAGTGGTGATGAGTGGAATTCTTGTAGAAGCAGGTTGCGTAGTGAAGAGATATCTGGAATGACCAACCTGTTGCGAAAATAAACAAGTCCGTCGTGAACATAGTGATCTGGGATGCCTTGGCTGACCACTTTGGAAAACCACGGTTGTCCTTTCGGAGACTCGTAATAGTCACGTAATGCCTGTAACCAGGGTTGGGTGGGTGTCGAAATCGCTAACAGCTGGGGATTTTCGACACGGCTTAAAGCGTCGGCGACACGGTTATCTTTGCCCGGCTTATAGTGGATCTCAAAATCGTAACCCAACAATTTTGTTGCCCACTTCTGTTGCTCCGGTGTCTGTATCACTTGTGTCATTAGGTGTTTGAGACTACGCTGATCTGTATAGATTTTGAAACGTCTTCCCAACAGGTATTGGCGCCATCGTTTGAGTGCTTCAGTAATTGCAAACAATTCTCGTACGTAGGTTGAAGCTGACTGCATTATTGGGCAAAGTTTTTTGCTAAAAAACGCAATTGGGTGGTCATTTTGAGAGAGCACTCCTCCTATGCCGATACCTGATGCGTCGGTGGTCAAGTCGAACGGTTGGGTGAAGTCGGGTAAGGCGAGTACCGGAAGCTTGGTCATGGCGTCTTTGAGAGTCTGGAAGGCAGCTTCGGCGGTGTTGTTCCACTCCAAGCGTGGTTTTTGCAGTAAATCGGTAAGTGGTGCAGCGATTTTGGCATAGAGGTGCACGCAACGCCGATAGTATCCCGTGAGGCCAAGGAAACCACGGAGACCCGTGAGCGTGGTGGGGGCCGGCCATGCTTGAATTGCTTGTATTTTTTCTGGGTCGACTACTACCCAGAATCAGAAATGATGTGGCCCAGGTATTGTACAGTAGCAACGCCAAAAGAGCATTTTGACAACTTTGCGTAGTACTGATGTGAAGATAGAACCTCGAAAACATTTTTGAGGTGGTGGTAATGGTCTTGTCGACTTTGGCTATAGACGAGTATGTCGTCGAAAAAAACGAGAACGTAGCGGCGTAACGCATCACGAAAGAGATCGTTCATAGCAGATTGAAAGGTTGATGGTGCGTTGGATAGGCCGAAGGGCATTACGAGAAATTCGTAGTGTCCGTCAACCGTGCGAAAGGCTGTTTTGTGAGTGTCTTCCGTGCCACTCAGATTTAGTGATAGCCCGCCCGTAAATCGATTTTGGAGAAAATCATTGCACCATGCAGCTCATCTAAGAGTTCGTCCACAGTTGGAATCGGGAAGCGGTCACGGATGGTGATGGCGTTGAGGGCGCGATAGTCGACACAAAAGCGCCAAGTTCCGTCTTTTTTTCGAACAAGTAATACCGGCGACGAATAGGGGCTTTGGCTCGGTTGTATTATGCCGTCTTGGAGCATCTCGGAGATAAGATCGGTCATAATTTTCTTTTGGTAGTGGGGATAACGGTAGGGCTTAACGTTTACCGGTGATGACGTGGGGTTGGTGAGGATGCGATGGTCATGGCTGCGTTGAGGGGGAAGGTGTTTGGGTGGTTGTAGGAAGAAAGTAAATGGTTGATGTGTGGGTCTGTTGATTGGGGCATGGGTTGGACATCTAGTGTATGGAAAATAATGGCATGCATGGAGGCAACCACATCTTTTCGTAATAAATGATGAAGTGAGGTTGAGGAAACCGTAGTAGCCGGTGGTTCTCCACGTAAGACAACCATTTGTTTATCATGTTGAAAGGAGATTTGCGAGATGGAGAAGTCTGCGTTAATGGGGCCCAATGAGCTAAGCCACGACATGCCGAGAATGATATCGGCCCCTTCTACCGGAAGAACAAAGAAGGGTAGCTGGAAGGTTGTGGTCTCAAGTTGAAGGTGGACATCGGGGCAAAACCCGCTGCAATGGAGGAACATGCCGTTCCCGATCATTACCGAAAAGGACGTGATTTGTTGAGTAGGTAGGTTAAGGAAGGAGACGACTCTTGGTTGGACGATGTTTTGGGTGCTTCCGGAGTCGACCAAGACTGTGACGGGATGGTTGTTAATGTGGCCAGTGATACGTAGAGCTTTCGGTGAGGCTACTCCGAGGAGTGCGGCGGTAGATAGGGATAAGAAGTGGGTGTTGGTGTCGTCGGGAAAGAAATCGTTAGGCTGTTGGGTTGATTCAAGGCTCAAGTTATCGAAAGAGGTGTTGAGGTTGTCTTGAAGTGGTGCATGGTTGATATCCTCGTTATCAACGACTAATAAGAATTGAGGCGAATTTCACTTGTGACCGGGATAGAACTTTTCTGGGCACCGAAAACAAAGGCCGGCGGCTCTGCGTTTTTGAAGTGCTTCCTGTGAAAGACGAGTGAATGGTAAGTTTTGAGGTGGCCGGTTCGGTGTTGGTAATAGAGCCGGTGGTTTAGTTGTAGTTGGACTTGGTGGGAGGGTTGCAGTTGGGGTTGTCGTAGTGACTGATGGTGCCGGGGACAGGAAACGAAAGGGCGTGTTTCTTGAGCGGTTTCGTTGATCGTTGATCTTGTCTTCGATCAATTTAGCGAGAGCTATTGCTTGGGTCAAGGTTTGTGGTCGTTGAATGGATAGTTCTTGCTGAATATCTTGACGTAAACCGGAGAGAAAACAATTGAGTAGAGCTTCCGGGGAAAGGCCGGTGATGCAATTGCTTATCTTTTCGAACTCGGTCTGATATAGGGCAACAGAGGATGTTTGGCGTAACTTAAAAAGGGTTGTTTGGTGGTTGTCGTAGGAAGAGGGGCCAAAACGGATTTGCAAGGCACGTGTGAATTCCGGCCACGTTGTGAGGAGATTGTTGTTAACGAGGTACTTGTACCAGCTTAACGCGTCCCCGGAAAGGTAGAAGGCCACCATGGTGGTGCGTTGGTTTTGTGGGATGTTGTACAACGTAAAGTATTGCTCGGCCTGAAATAACAAGTCTAGTGGGTTGGAACCGTCAAACGTGGGTAAGTTGATTTTTGGTGGGTGAATGGTTGGGGTGGGAGGAGGTGGAGGCGGAGGCGGCGGTTGCTGTATCGGTTCCTTGGTGTCCCGTTGGGCTAGGGTGGTAATGAGGGTATTGGTTTGCTCATATTGAGTCGTGAGTTGTTGAATGATAAGGTCGAGTTGGGTTCGGTGATCCTGAAGGGCTGCGGCTTGAGTGGAAATGATAGTGTGAGTGTTTTCGGTGGAAGAGTGGATGAGCTTTGAGATGTTTTCGACCATGGATGCCATGGACTCTTCGAGGGGTGGAGGCTCACATCTAGACGGCATGGCGGAAGGAATGAGAAGGCCAATGAAAGCACCAGTTGATGCAACCCGTTGAGTGGGTTAAACTCCACAGAATAATTCAGAAAGGAGAGACAAGTTTGGGGCAATTTTTCTGATAATTTCTCCAAGCAAAATTACAATACTTAAATAGAAAATTAGAAGTAACCACTAACTATCTAAATGCCTTTATTCAAGCAACTACTGGAACGTGCAAACATGCATTGAAACTAAGCTTTTGACAACTTGAGAATGGGTCTTCCTTCCTAAAAAATCTGCTCCACTACTCTCGATCAACCAGTGGAACCTTGGGCTTGTTGACTAATTCCTTGTTGCCTTAGTGGACTGCATCACGTAATCTTTAAAGTGGGCCGGATACTTATTCATTCTAATCGGCCTGGATGTCGATGGTTGGTGCCGAGTGTCGGGACACGTATCATAAACGACTTGGATCAGAGTACGTACCATGCAAACTGGGATTGTTAGATAAACAGAATTAGAAAAATTAGAAGTTTTTGTGAGACATCAGGACAGATAATGGTTTGGAAATCTGTAATCAAGCATTTGGATATAACCTGTTGATGATAACAATCAATCAATCAATATATATACACCGAAATGTCCAATTCAAGCTAATTAGACGACACTCGGTCAAAGAATGATATAAATAACCTCTTTAGAAAAATACTCATATATATATATATATATATCTGAACTTTTCATTTTGGTTCTGATACATTAATTAATTAATATTTTATTTTTGTTTCAAAATGCAGTACAGTCTATCATGTATCACTATCATATATAGTGTTGTGAATACTAACTAGTATTTTTGAGGAAAAATGCCATAAAAATGCTATCACCAACTTGAAGGAATATAAAGGCCAATATGTTTCTAAAAGCTTTAGGGAAACGTAGACATCCAAAATGTACTGTTACGGAGCATATGGATGAAGATGATGGATGATGCATTAGTTTAGGTTCTTGTTGGGAAATTTTCAAAATAGTATAAAAGTTTTGTTTACTTTGGGTTGAGTCATAGGAAGATGAGAAAATCTTCTTTTGGTAGTTTTCACTTTGTCCCACCACATAGGTGGAAGAGTGAAATATAAGTGGGTATATATATAAGCGAGACCATTTTCCATTTAACAGTTTAATAGATTGGAAATGGTGGGAAGCACTTAATGGTGATAATTTCTCTACATACGTTGCTTTACCCTATGTTCAATCGAACCGTGGAGGCGAAATTGCTTTAAGGATAGAGAGAACTTGCCTTGAAGCAATAAGTAGTAGGTTTCTTATTATTCTTTTCTTAGCCTGTCCAATTGAACTAGCTTGTAGCATGTAATAATAATCGAATTCGTTGAAACTTGAGTGTAAAGGTTTGGATTTGTGTTCTGGTGGATGTCATTACGTACACTTTGATTAGTTCCGAACAGAAATGGTAATTGATGATGGAAATTAGACATTTTAACATGCATGGTTGCTTGAGCTTGAATAGGTTCAATTTCTGAACTATATATAATGAGTCTATCATCTGTTCTCATGCATCTTGCCAAGCTGTGGCTTATAGCCATGCTTTTCAACTCATTTTGTAAACCGTGAGTGTTTTCAGTTTGCACCCAAAAAAAGAAAAGAAAAGAAAAGAAAAAGAAAACTCTAGATTTATTTGATTTGATTTATTGTTGGTTCTCACTTAATTAATTATGAAGGAGTTCAGTCAAAATTAACACTTGTATTTTATATGCATTGTGAAAGCAAAAGTGAAAGTCACTATAAGAAATGAGACATATGGAGAGACTAGGTCTTTGAATTGTATACATTCTCCTTCTATTGGAGTTGCTTTTAGAATTCTTTTAAAGCCACCGATCTGGATTCTCTGATAATATATTATTATATTCTTCTTAAAAAGTTAAATATTCTGTTTGCTATGAATACACATCAAACAGTATATGCACAACTTGGTTCAACTGTATAAATACTTTAAACATGCATGTCCAAATGCTCTTCAATTATATCACAAAAAGAATTCCGTTAATGTATTTTTTGATCATGGAATTTGGCTACTTATCTATCTCAACTCTTAAATTAAACAAGTGTTTATATTATTATTTTAGTTTATTCTAAAATAAATGTATATTTTCAAAAGTAAATGTGTAATTTCCCATTCTACCATCAATTATGAGATTGAGATACTTTCACTACCTAAAAATGTCACTTAGGAAACAAACAAAAAATGTTGCCTAAGGCTTAGGCAATAAGCCCACGTTGCCTAAGCGGTGTTGCATCCTCAATGTCGCATAAGAACCTAGGCAACGAAGAAAAACATAATAGGTTGCCTAAGCTGACTCCTTAGGCATGTGTTACGTTGCATATGGAAAAAAAACATATGTTGCATCAAACCAACTCTAAAGGCAACGTATAATAGCTTTTGTTGCCTAAGCTCATCTTAAGCAATATAGACAATCAACATTCATTGTCTATAATGGTTTTTTCTCTAAACCTTGTTTTAAAAAAAAAACTCTTGTTGTAGGGACCATTTTATAATGGTTTTTTCTCTAAACCTTTGTTTTATGTTGTAACGGTTTTTGCAACCGTAGATAAAAATTATATATATAGGGGTTAAATCATGTGAGAACCAAAAAAAGATTGAGAACCATGAGAACTGGCCTAAGTCGTAATTTGGCTTTGATCCTATGATTTTAATTAAAAGTTGTTTCACCACATGAAAAGGGCACAACCGTCAATTTAGTAATTGAGTTCACCATATGAAAACATACTATTTCACCTCATGAAATAAAAACAACATTTTCATATATATGTTATTTCACTACATGAAACTAGGGATGAGCATCGAGGACCGATTTCCCGAACCGAACCGGGACCATACCGGTACCATGTATTCGGTCCGGTTTTCGCTTCCATATAAACTTCAAATTCGGTATTTCGGTACCGGGATTTTCCCGAAAATACCGAAATCGAATCGGAATTTTAAAAGTCATTGTTTTTCTTTTTAAATTTAAGTATGCATATCATCTCCTAAATAAACTAAACTTATCTTTGCTAATCAAGATATATCATCTTCTAAACTAACCAATCCTTCTCCATAAACCCAAAAAATCGACCCCCCATACATAACCATCAAAAAATCGGTACCCTTACAAACACATCAAAACTCGACAAATTTGGGATTCGAGAATTGTTTCGAAACACATTTGAAACATTACGAAGATATTTTGGTTTGCGATTGGTTTTATACACATTCGATACATTTTTATATTTTCGGTCCTTAGTGGTCCTAGCACCGATTTTCCCGTCCCGAAACCGAAACCGAACCGGTACATACGGTTCGGTTTTCGGTACCACTTTTTAGTCCCAAAAAAATTCGGTACCAACCGGTTCGGTACCGGTCCGGTCCCGATCTCATCCCTACATGAAACCAAACACTATATGTTATTTCACCCAATGAAACCAAACATAATTTTCTTCACTTTGTTATTTCACCACATGAAACCAGAAACAAAAACCCCTAAATTATGTTATGTGTGTGAATCACGTTTCAAACAATGATTGTGAGGTGCAGATCGATGCTAGGAGTGAGAAATCGTAAAATCCACCAGATTTTGGTGTCGATTCGAAACGGGACCTGGAAACGGTGTTTTGATCTTTGCCGAAAATTCTTGCAGTCTCCATCGCAACCGCCATGGATTTACCTCTGAGTTTTTCCATCTCCATCTCCGCACCTTCGTCAGCAACGATCAGAGTTTCTTGGCTATCTCCATGACCATCGGTTGAACTTCTTTATTTAGATCTCCAATAAGTTTGCTTCGTCAACATACATGGGGATCTGGAATCGAGATCTGGAAACGAGATGATGAAAAATTGGGGAAACCTTACGGGAACTAAGGGGTTTGAGGGATCCGGAAAAGCGGGTGTAGGAGGATTCACAGGAGTAGCATATGACGAAGGAGTGGGAGTGGGGAGGAGAAGGGTCTGTCGGTGGCGTGCTTGTGGAGAGAATATTATAGAACCCATATCTTCAGAAAAGGTCAAATCTCTTTCTAGGGTTGTCACAACCGGAGATGAACAATCAAATGACGGGTTTCCATGGTGGTAATGCCATTTATGCCGTTATCTAAATCTTTCCCTACGCCTGCTCACTGTGTGTTAGAAGTTGCTCTACCGAGTTAACAAAGAAATGGTGGATTTCAGGGTGAAGGACAACGAACTTAGTGGTGGGCTTCCTCGGAAAAGTAGAGAGACAAAGTGGATAAGTTCACAAACACTTTCTAGGGACCCTCAAGGATTTGATGTTTTGAGATCTTAAATTACAACTTTACCCTTAAATTTTTAAAACTTTCACTAATATTACAAAAGTTGTCACCCTTCTTAATTACCTTTGATTAAAACCTTTGAATGATTGAGATTAGTCCTCACAGTTTTCAACCTTTTTATGGTTCTCATTTGATTACAGTCCTATATATAGGGGCAGGTTCAAATAAAAACCACACTTTCATCGTGAACATAAGGACCAATCTTGGCAATTGATCAAAATTTAGAAAGTAATCAATGGTTAAAACATAAAATAGTTTATTGAGAAGTGATTTGGGGCAAAATTGGAAGTTTAAATATTGTGATCCCAGAACAAGTTATCAATCCATGTATATGACACGGGGTTTTCACACCCCGCGAACCTTACCGCAAGTGTACGGGTCGAAGTCAAGTAATAGTACTTTAGAAGTACGAGTATCGAATCACGGTGAACTAGGAACTAAGTATCACAATTACTATAAGCTTTATTAACTAGACTGTCGAATTTGGAAGATGGGTTTTAAACTAAATTCTAGCAAATCACAACTTAAACGCAAACAAAGCAAAGAACAATTTAGGAACTTCGATAGAGAGAAAAGTTGAGGGTTGGAAATCCTCCGGTTCTACACATGCACACAAACAACTCAAACAATTACCAGTTTATCCCCTTAATGATTCCCAAATCTTTTAAAGTCACCGTTGTTCTCTTTCAAGCCACAACGGGTTTTATTTTGAAAAGGATAAGTTTAATCTCTCGATCTCACCTATGGATTTCAAAACACATTAAGTACTCGATTTATGTTAAATTGGCTAGATTTCATCTCTCGATATCAACCTAACGGTTTAATTGGGACTAAGACTTATTCAGTATATCTCTATCACTGATTTATCGTCTTAGGCATGCAATTCCTAGTTCTATTTAACAGTTAATTCTCTCGAACTCAACTGGAAATAATAAATCAAGTAAAAGCTAGCTAGACTTTCAAAGGCATTAAACACAAAATCACATGCTTCATTAATCAAGGAAAAACCAATAAAAGTTCAAATCATCTGGTTACATGCTTTATAAACCGAATTCATTCCAACCCCCAACACGAACCGGTTAGTTCATGTCGGTGGTGGTTTCAAACACAAGAGAGAAAGATGAAACTACGTATGTAAACATGGTAACGCGAAAGATTAAAAACATGAAAAATAACGTGATGAACTCCCTTCAATCGTGCTTGTATCTACGTTCCGTGATGATTGTCTCCGTGATCGGCCCTCTAACGTGACTCCAAAAACTCCGAAAAGTCGTCGGAAATCGCCCCAAAATCGCCCCTGGTCGTCTGCCGAAAGTTGGATCCCGAAAAAGTGACCTAAAATCGGATTTTGTAGCTGAAAAACGCGAAACAGTGAGTTACGCCACTTGCCACGCGACTTGCAAGTCGCGTGGTAAGTCGCGCGTGTCCAATTAGCTGCGTGGGTCGTTTTCTGGTTCGCGGTTCGGGTCCTGGTTCGGTCATGGGTTTTGGGCTTGGCTTTTGGGCTCCCGTTAGGCTTCGATTGGACTCGTTTTGGGCTCTTTTTAGCTTCTTTTTCCGAGGAATGACGCCTTTTATTTAACCTGCGTAAATTACTCAATAAACCGTCAAATACCCGCCTTTTTACTTGAATACAAGCCAATCTCGTTGGTTTGAGAACCGGAAATAACGCCAAAAAGTGGCGTTATCAACAACCCCAAACCGAGCGTTGCTTGTCCCCAAGCAAATTAGCGATAAAACAGAATTAAAGCACATATCAGTGAAAAAATAATAACTGCACAATTCCCAATCGGTACCAAGTGATGCATCGGTGATTTCCCATACTCGTGAATATCTATCTCACTCTCGCCTCATTCTTTATTTTGTCCGATCTATGACCTTCTATTGGGAGTTGAACTCGTGACTGTTCCGATTACGTTCGGGTTAAACTAAGTCCAGACATGCTAGGGAAAACATTTCGCCTCGACCCTACCTCACGGGATACTCTCTTTGCACTCGAACCTAGGTTATCGCTCGTGTTGTCATGTTTAAGGAGGTTATGTTCAAGAATACTCAAATTTCATGACAACTCTAAAGAAAGACGCACAAATGTCCAGAAGTTTGATCTCAGACGGAATCAAGTGGCAAGACAGGGAATATCAGTAAAGGTAGTCGTAAACCGTAATCACATTTTCCAAAAGATCATCCAGGTCTTTACACGGGTTGTAATGGGGCTAAGGTTAAGGCTAAGAAACGACGGGTAAAAAGGATCAACAATCCTCGGTGTGTCAATCATTGGCAATTCCTGAACTCTCGTTGCTTTACATTCGCTTACTTGGCCCTTTTCGTCACTATTGGAGTCGCTTTGACTCTCTTATTTTGCAGCTCTAACTATTATCTAAATAAATTTTTTTTTGGGACTTCATTGGTCCTCTTTTCTACTTCTCGGGTTACATTGACCCGTTTTATTCTCATGACTGACCGGAATTCTTTATTTTCTGCTTTATCTCTAGTAGTTCATTACTGCTTCCGATTGACACACTTTCGGATAAGGGTTGGCTAAGGCTTATGGTTAAGGGTGTAATGATGGGTTTAGAAACGAAAAGGTGAGTGTTTGGCTGCAAAGTGGTTAATGGATATACATGAAAGGGTGAAAAGGGAACGATAGCCAAACTGGGTTTAAACAGAAACAAAATGCCTGGAATCATGTCTTAAGGTCCACACGATATGGTCTACTGTACCCTTACCTAATATCCCGATGTTCGTCTTTGCTACTCAATGCAATAATGTAGCGAGATCATTCTACATTCACGACAAGGAATTCGAAAAGTGTATAAGAATTACGTGTATGAATCCCTCGAAATGAAAAACGTCTTATTAGGCTCAAAACTCACTATCGGGTGGTCTCCACTAATGTCCCTAGTCATGTCCTTTCCCGGTCTTTCCCTAACGGTCACGTCACTATCACAAGATTCTTCCCACAATGGTTGGTCTCAATCATTCAAAACAAAAAATTTAGCTACTTTGATCTCGACACTCAGAAGTGTAGGAATTCTACGTGCATAACTTGGGCCCGATTGGGAAACCCCAAACCTTACCCACACATTGTCCCCAATGTGCAAGTAGAGTCTTAGGTGATGCGACGCAGTCATTGTGCAGTTATTAAAAGAACAGGCAAGGCATTACGTATATAGCATAAAAAGACTACCCAAAATTTCTACAACTAGGCACCCCAAACCTAGGCCATGGCCTAGGTTTGCCAAATAAAAGCCAAATAGAAACCAACCCCAAACCTCGGTAAAACTGAGGTTTGCACAGGGTCAAAAGCATTGAGTGTGTAGATGCGAAAGATGAGGCACCCCAAACCTAAGTGAAACTTAGGTTTGTTGCCTCTCGTTAAACTACTAAGGAATAAACCTCATACACCACTCATTAAAAGCAAGGTTTAGAACGTACCTGTTTTGCCCGGCCGACTGAGATTCTCTTATAAGATTCGAGCA
Source organism: Saussurea involucrata (assembly GCA_033807775.1). NCBI lineage: Eukaryota > Viridiplantae > Streptophyta > Magnoliopsida > Asterales > Asteraceae > Saussurea > Saussurea involucrata. Next base: position 88,289,461 of record CM066318.1, read on the forward strand.
CTTAGAGGGGATGGAGGGAGCACACGCGCACACAACAGAAATAAAAGCAAAAGACAAAAATGCAAGAAAAATTGAAACACACAAATGCAAGAAAGCAACAAAGATTTGCACGAAAAACGAACGAGAGCCAACAGGGGACTCCCGCGGTTTAGCCCGCGACTTGCAAGTCGCGTGGCAAACCGCGTAACTCTCTGTCTCAGAAAACCAACAGAGTGCCCCGCGGCTTGCTGCGCGGTTTGCAAACCGCGTGGCAAGTCGCGTATGTCCCTGTTCGTTTTTCGCTTTTTTCGATTTTTCGATTTTTATGGCTTTTTCATTATTTAAACACACGCGTAAAACTAAAAATAAAGAACGGAAACTAACCTTGGTGGGTTGCCTCCCACCCAGCGCCGTATTTAAAGTCGTGGCACGACTGTGCGGTTTCAACTAGGCTCAGTATCCACGGAGTTGGATCGCCCACACCTGCGATTCTTCGCGGATTTCTCTTCTCCTTCTTCTCTTGCACCACTTCCTCTTTCCAGCAACTTGAATCTCACGTTCTCACCGCCAACTCGGAACGTGATCTCACCCTCTTCCATATCAATCAGAGCCCGACTCGTGGCCAAAAATGATCGTCCCAATATGAGTGGAACCTCTTCATCTTCGTCTATATCGATCACCACGAAGTCTACCGGGAAGTAGAACTTACCAACCTTGACGAGCACATCTTCTATCACTCCGTAAGGATATCTGATCGACCTATCCGCAAGCTTTAACGTCATGTACATTGGTTGCACTTCACCCAGTCTGAGTTTCCTAAAAACAGAAAGGGGCATCAGATTAATACTCGCCCCTAAATCACATAGAACCTTATTAAAATTAAAACTGCCAATTTGAATAGGAATCGAGAAACTCCCTGGATCTTTAAGCTTTTGGGGCAGCTTATTCTGGAAAATCGCGCTGCACTCTTCAGTGAGTGCAACGGTGGCCTGGTGATCAAGTGCCCTCTTTTTGGAAAGGATCTCTTTCATGAATTTCATGTAAGAGGGCATTTGGGTGAGAGCATCTGCGAAAGGAATATTAATCGTTAGCTTTTTAAACACCTCTATAAATTTAGAAAAATTAACCTGATCCTTATTTGCTTTCAGCCTGCTTGGGTAAGGCACTGTAGGTACCACCGGCTTGACCGGTGGTTGCTCTTGCTCCTTCACTTTGCTCTCGATCTCTTTCTCTCTCCTTGTACGCTCTTCATCAGCTTCACTCTCTTTATCAACTTCTAACTCACCCACATCTACCATCTCGGAATCTTCCTCGGCTCTCTTTGGGGAGGACTTGCTTACCGGGTTTCCAATCAACTCTTTGCCACTTCTCAGATGAATGGCATTGCAATGTTCTTGATTTCTCTTTTCAGCCATACTCGGGAAAGTACCAGCAGGTCGGGTTTGTAGGGCTTCAGAAATCTGCCCCACTTGCCTCTCGAGAATCTTTATTGCCGCGGTATTTTGTTTAGTTGCGGCTTTCACCGTATTCACCGTGCTCGCTAGCTCTCCGACCGTGTTGTCCATTTTTGACATGAACTTCATCATCATGTCTTCGAGGCCCGGCTTCTTCTCCCCGGATGGTCCTTCGTTTCTTTGCTGAAAACCTGGAGGACGGTATACATTATTAGCATTAGGAAAATTAGATGAGTTAGAAAAATTACCTGACTGTGGTTGCCCGGGCTGATTCCATGAAAGATTGGGATGCTTTTTCCACCCCTCGTTATACGTGTTCGAGAAAGGATCGTTTCTCGGTTGGTTCCGGTTTGCCACAAAATGGACTTGATCAGATTCTTGAATACTGCTTGCTTGCAAATGGCTCGTAATCGCTGCTAATTGGGTTTTGATCTCCTTCAGCTCATCCGATTCCCGAACACTCGCTACTCGTGCAATGGATGATCGTGGAGTGGAGTATCTATGTTCGGCGAGGTTCTCGATCAGCTCGACTGCTTCTTCATAGGTTTTGTTCATGAGTGCCCCACCCGCTGCAGCAGTGATGTCATTCTTGAATTGCGGGTGAAGGCCTCCAAAGAACGTTTGGATTATGACCCACCCATGAAGACCGTGATGTGGACATTTCTTCAGCATGTCCTTATACCTCTCCCATGCCTCGTATAGCGTCTCTTGGTCCCATTGCGCGAAGTGCGTGATATCGGCCATTAACTGCGCAGTTCTTCCCGGTGGGAAGAATTTCTGGAGGAACGCTGCCTTCAGTTGTGCCAAAGTGGTGATAAGGTCTGATGGAAGGCCCTCTATCCAAATTTCTGCTCTTCCTTTTAGAGAGAAGCTGAAAAGTCTTAGCTTGATCGCATTCTCTTCCATCCCGTTGATTTTGAAGGTGCTGCAAATCCTCTCTAATGCACGGAGATGTGCATGAGGATCTTCGGTCGGTGCTCCTCCAAACTGATTCTGTTGTACCATTACGATGGTACTCGGCTTGATTTCGAAATAATTAGCCGCGGTGGTGGGTGGTTGAATACCTATGCGGGCCGCTGCCACATTCGGGTCGGCAAACGACCGCATAGGCACCCTTTCTGGAGGTGGTCTCTCGTCGCCCATATTCAATTGCTTTCTAGCTTTCGACTCTTTACGTAGGCGACGAGCAGTTCTCTCTATTTCCGGATCGATTTCTTCAATTTCTTTCCCTCGGGCCGTCCTTGGCATAAACCAAGTGGTACCTGAAAAGAAAGAAAAACAAAGTCAGTAATCCAAAAAAACTGAAAGAGATGGAATAAAACACGAAATAAAAGAAAATGTCCAATCTAATAGTGCTTATAGATGGGAGTGCTATTAATTACAACTAGTTCCCCGGCAACGGCGCCAAAAACTTGACACGGGGTTTTCACACCCCGCGAACCTTACCGCAAGTGTACGGGTCGAAGTCAAGTAATAGTACTTTAGAAGTACGAGTATCGAATCACGGGGAACTAGGAACTAAGTATCACAATTACTATAAGCTTTATTAACTAGACTGTCGAATTTGGAAGATGGGTTTTAAACTAAATTCTAGCAAATCACAACTTAAACGCAAACAAAGCAAAGAACAATTTAGGAACTTCGATAGAGAGAAAAGTTGAGGGTTGGAAATCCTCCGGTTCTACACATGCACACAAACAACTCAAACAATTACCAGTTTATCCCCTTAATGATTCCCAAATCTTTTAAAGTCACCGTTGTTCTCTTTCAAGCCACAACGGGTTTTATTTTGAAAAGGATAAGTTTAATCTCTCGATCTCACCTATGGATTCCAAAACACATTAAGTACTCGATTTATGTTAAATTGGCTAGATTTCATCTCTCGATATCAACCTAACGGTTTAATTGGGACTAAGACATATTCAATATATCTCTATCACTGATTTATCGTCTTAGGCATGCAATTCCTAGTTCTATTTAACAGTTAATTCTCTCGAACTCAACTGGAAATAATAAATCAATTAAAAGCTAGCTAGACTTTCAAAGGCATTAAACACAAAATCACATGCTTCATTAATCAAGGAAAAACCAATAAAAGTTCAAATCATCTGGTTACATGCTTTATAAACCGAATTCATTCCAACCCCCAACACGAACCGGTTAGTTCATGTCGGTGGTGGATTCAAACACAAGAGAGAAAGATGAAACTACGTATGTAAACATGGTAACGCGAAAGATTAAAAACATGAAAAATAATGTGATGAACTCCCTTCAATCGTGCTTGTATCTACGTTCCGTGATGATTGTCTCCGTGATCGGCCCTCTAACGTGACTCCGAAAACTCCGAAAAGTCGCCGGAAATCGCCCCAAAATCGCCCCTGATCGTCTGCCGAAAGTTGGATCCCGAAAAAGTGACCTAAAATCGGATTTTATAGCTGAAAAATGCGAAACAGTGGGTTACGCCACTTGCCACACGACTTGCAAGTCGCGTGGTAAGTCGCGCGTGTCCAATTAGTTGCGTGGGTCGTTTTCTAGTTCGCGGTTCGGGTCCTGGTTCGGTCGTGGGTTTTGGGCTTGGCTTTTGGGCTCCCGTTAGGCTTCGTTTGTACTCGTTTTGGGCTCTTTTTAGCTTCTTTTTTCCGAGGAATGCCGCCTTTTATATAACCTGCGTAAATTACTCAATAAACCTTCAAATACCCTCCTTTTTACTTGAATACAAGCCAATCTCGTTGGTTTGAGAACCGGAAATAACGCCAAAAAGTGGCGTTATCAGTATAGCAATAAGATGGCCACCAATATATTCAATGAAGATCAATCACACCAAGTACAAATATGAATGTAGAGAGAATACTATGTATGTGTACTTGTGTGAAATAGAATTGGATGACCTTATGAGAATACAAGACATAGCAAACATTATATACTATGTAACTATAGCAATTACAATATTAGTTCCTCTACATAGTACAATCTAGAATATTAGGCACTAACATTCTCCCCCTTTGTACAATGTAGAGGCAAAGAGTTTAAGCGTCCACCGGAACCATGTACTTCTTCTGAATCCCGAAGATGATCTCAAACCTTCGTAGTGCATTCCGGTATTCCTTTCGGTTTGTTATAGCATCCAGTACTTGCTTTATCAGCTCCTTCTCCGTATCTTTCAGCTTTACTTCCCCACTTGCATCCAGACGCAATCTACTTTCAAGGTGAACCTCAATAATCTTGAAGGTTCAGTCACTGAACTTGTTGGCTTCAATAACTCTCATAAATCTCTTCTTTGAGTCTCTATCGAAGTAAATAACTCCAACTTCAATACAGTGTAGGATGGGACACCTTGAATATCTGACAGACGACGGTTCGGTGCTCTTAGGTTTACTCGGGCTTGGCGTGCTTCCAGAGCCATCTGAAAGTCTGTCAGATAAGAAAACTTCATAATGTTCCGCATGAATCTCTTTACACTTTGATACGCGGCAGACCATTCAACATCTTTATCTGGAAGGCAGGCTAGGGAATTATAGAGGCTTAGTAGATCGTCTAGCTTTAAGCTTTTGAAATCTGCCTCGGAGAAGACATATTCAGTACCATTGGATCTTCTTACTGTAAACACTGGGTACCAGACTTTGAAGAGCTTGTTGGACTCGACCTTCAGCACTTTCACAATCACGCTATCAGATCTTACGACATTTGTTTCTAGGTCTTTGTTGCCCATTACATGTAAGAACTCGATCTTTTGAAGTGAAGGCCAATCTTCAATTCCGTATACCTTCTCTAGGTCGATCCGTTGGGCATCTTTAACGAACAGGTCTCTCCTTATACTTTCTTGAAAGGGAATCAGAATCCGAACTCGTTCACCTGTAGCCACATACCTTGGCTCAGCGTCTATCACTTCCTGATAGATTTCAAATTCAGCTACGAGTACAGGATCCCTGATTCTGCCATCGGCTTGAACTTGAACTACTGGAGCAGCTTCTTGTACTACTGGAATAACTGGAGGTGCGGAAGTACTTGCACTTTGATCAATCAACAGTTGTGGTTGAGATGTATCATCTGGAGTTTCGTTGTCGGAATCGGAAGCAGCCATAATAACTCCGATGATGTCAAAAATATCTTCTATTTCCTCTTTGATATGGACCATTGTTTTCTCTGGTTCTTCCTCAGAATCAATGTCAATATAGTCGATAATCAAAGCATCCGCCATCCTTTCATCATCTGTTCTATTGTCAACAACTGAAGGCTTTTCAACCCCAGTTATGACATCAGCTAGAACTTCGGTTTCATCCACTTGGACCATGTCAGTATCCATTCCACCTGCCCCTGTCTCCCTTTCACCAGCTGACTGACCTAAACCCCCAACATCTGCAGTAGCTGTAGCACTGGATTCACCAACCCTTGCTCTCTTCTCCCCCTCATGAGAATCAGGATCATCCTGATCATCATGTCTTCGTTTCTGTGGAGCTTGAGCCTGAATCCCACACTTCTCTTCAACTACCTAAAGCCTGTTAGTGATGGAGGTGAATCCGTTCATCATAGCTTCCGTCATATCTTTCATAGAGTCGGTTAGACGCTGTAAGTCGTTGCTAGAAGGTGGTTGGTTTGAGGTTTGGGATTGAGGTTGGGTATGTTGACAGAGTAATCCAATTAGGTCAACTTCTTCAGCTGTACTAGTGTCACTTTTGGCTAGGAGTCGGGCTAACAACTCTGATTTGAGCTGGTCTTCTGGGATTTGGTGTAACGGAACTGGTGGTGGTGTTTGTGGGTCGGATTGTGCACTGGATGGTTGATTCTGAGGTGTTGAAGACGATTCAGCAATTGCTTTGCCCTTGATGGCTCTGCTCACTTCTTGTGTTAATCGCTCAATTGTACCTTGCATGGCCTGTCGGTGTTGCAAATAGGCAGTTTCAATTGCTCCTAAAGCAGACGCCAGTAATGGTAGCGTGATGTAATATGGACGCGGTCCAAGCATTTGTATAACCTGTTGAGGAGGAAAATTGGGAAACATGTGTCTAACATCCGGACCACTTAGGTTACCGGTTATAGTAGCGGTTGTAGCAACCGTACTGCCTATGTTCATGGCTGGCATAGTGTTGACCATGACAGGACTTCCACCCAGTCCTCGTAGGGCACCAACGAATGGCGGTCGTACTCGGGGTGTTCCGGTTGGAGCACGAAAGCTCACAACTTGTTGGGATTCCGACGCGTGTGGCCTAGGAAAAGATGTATGTCGAAATGACTCTAGACTCAACGTGCGTGGAATAAACGGTGGTGGTCGGGGCAGAAGCCTACCTGTTTCAATATCAGCAGACACCAAGTGTGTCGTCGATAGCAGTTGTGCTTGATCCCCTGAAGATGAAACGCCGGCAAATTGAGATGCCGACGAGTGACTTAGTGGGGTTGTGCTTTGCATGGCTGGGTCCACCATGGCTTGTTCAATACGCAACGGCGACGTACGCTCGTTGGTAGAAGATGTGGCTACCCGGCTTCGATCGGTGTGGGGAGAGTCAGTAGTTAAAACTTTATCTGACCCTGTCTCTTTCTCTCCCATTTCTTTTCTCGCCACATCACTGCTCACAGATATATTTTCTACTAAAGCTCCCTCATTCCACCTTATGTCACCAAAATCTTCGGAGGGTCCGACGTTCCAGGTGGAATCAGCATCGGAACCCTCAATATGTTGACTCCGACCAATGTGTCTCGGGATTAGATCCGCTTCAGGGTCATGGTCGGGATCGGAGTCAGAATCATCGTCAGCTTGAGGTTGGTCGGATGCTTCATCGTCGGAAGATGAAGCATCAGGGTCAAAATCAGAATCGTCCTCAGATTCCATCGGTGTGTCATCGAGGATAGGAATACGAATAGCTCCGGTAGAGGATGCCTGACCAGCATTCCTTGCCACCCCACCCACTATCTTTCTTAATGTTCTTCTCACCACTTCCCGTTCAGGAACCCCAAGTTCCTGAACCTGTTCAACATGTAAACCCTCGCCGCCTATGGGATAGCACCATGGGGAGGTCCGGACAGTTCTGGCTGGACCACTAGTGCGTTAGCTAATCTATACTGCCTAACTACCTCAGACTGCTGGTCGGCATAGGCAAGTACATGCTCAGGAATCACGACGATGTACAAAGTCAGCATGTGCCGGCATGTTCAAATAATGCATGTATTGTGTTGGTCCTTGTACCGCATTCGGGCGTCTAGGAATATCCTGGTTGCCCTCCATGATCTGGTGTATAAGAATCTGGAAGAATCGTTGATATGGTACGGAGTTTCGGTTCTTCTTCGGTCGTCTTTTGTCTTCGACTAGCTCTTGTAGCTCGTTCCAGAGTAGTATGGCATAGTCAATGTTACGGTTGAAGGCAAAGGCATGGAACATCCGAAGGGTAAGAAGGTTGCATTTGTCAAGCCCGGTATGCTTTGACGTCATGCATCGGTTGAATATGGAGCAAAGGGTGTACCATACGGGTGGTAGGTGCTTTCGTAAGAATTTGGAGGAGCCGACTAGTACAGGGTTTTTGGGTCTTTGTAGCCTAAGCTTTGGATATCTGCGTAAAGTTGGGCTTCGGGTACCATATCTTCAAAGTTTGGGTTAAAGGGAAGATCTAAGGCTAGACGGAGTCGTTTGAGGGTAATTCGAGCATCAAAATGATCGACTCGAGCAGTAAAGTGTGGACCCCGTCGGTTTGTAGGTGGATGAAATTGTAGTGTGTGCCAAAACTGTTGTAAGTAAATGAGGGGCACAGTGACTACCCTCATGAGCACTGTTCGGAGAGGACGGTCGCGGATGATCTCTATAATGATCTGGTGGTCGAACTCCACATCGAGGTCTAGATGGTGATTGTTGTCGTGAAGGGCAAGGTAGAGACTTCTCGGTAGAAGCTCCGCATCTAGATCACGAGCGTTCACCGACGGATGTGACGACTGGTGAGACGGCATGATGGTGTTCTCGTCGGATGAATGGCCGTCATTATGAGCCATGTGAACAGTGATCAAGTTTAGAACAGTGCCAAAAACTGGTTTTCTTCAAAAAAAAATTCCAAAAAATTGCTAAGTGTTGGAACTATCGCAACAGACATAAAAAGTTGTCGCAACCCACGACCTTATCGCAATGAAGAGCTTGCGAGGAATAGTTATCGCAACACACTAGTTGCGACAAGAAGTTATCGCAACTAATGGGTTGCGATAGTTATGAAGGAAAGAAGGTCGCGACAATTATAAATATGAAGAACATGATGGGTTGCGATAGTTATGAACTCAGGAACACTTAAGGCTGCGATAAACAAGAACCCTAAATATTTTCTAAGTGTTGAAAACTCAGAAACTATTTTCGCACAAAATCGAGTTTAAACCTATTACATAATGCTCGCAAACAACACAGAAACTAAACCCTTGCAGTTCAAACCACAAACAAGTATACAAGTGATGATTTCGAAGCAGAATACGAATGGGCAGATATGAGTTTCGCATAGAAAACCCTAAAATAGATTAAACTATACGACTTAATGGATGAAATCGAGTAACAGATTGAGAAATGTACCTCGATGATGATCTGAACAACCTGAAATCGATTTGAACGCGAAAACAACTTGTAGATTCGAACACAGATTGCAGGTCGTAGAAAGAAAGTTGAGAGAGTTTTTGAAAAACATGAAAGTTGAGACAAAAACTCCCAACACTCGTATATAAAGGATTGAGACAACATGACACGTGGCACAATGTGATTGGTCCAAAGGTTGACCGCCACAGTGTCAGGTTATCGCAAGTAAGAGGTTGCGATAACCCTCCTTGTTGTCGCAATGAACAGGTTGCGATAGAAGTTCAACCTTATCGCAACAGATGGTTGCGATAAGTTACTGTTCATTATGGCTTATCGCAACTGAGGGTTGCGATAAGTTACTGTTCAAAAGAGTATCGCAAGTAGATGGTTGCGATAACAGTAACACTTGGACATTTTTCAGATAAAATTTTAAAAGATTTTATCACATTGGAAGATGTCCAACTTCCAATTGATTCAACACTCAAGGTTTTAAACACAGTTTTTACTCCCCCTTGAATGATGCATAGATTTGAAAAATTGTTTTCATCATTTAAGAGTTAGTGTTTAAAACAAGTTAGAACACTTACCTTGGCTTCTCGGAAGCAACAATCACAATGTAACTACACTTACATGATCTGGCAGTTATGCACACTCCCCCTAAAATTGTGCATATAATTTGTTCTATAACTCCCCCTGAAACCAAGAACATACGTTTGTGCAGATACAGGTATCATAACAAATCATAGATAAGACAAATAAAAGAAGAGAAAGAAAGAACAGGTTGAAGAAATATATGTACTACAACTAAGATATGAAAATTTAAATAACAGATATTGAGAATAGAATATGATGAAAATTTAAGTGTATCAATCTAGATACGAAGTCTAGATTGAGATACAAATATTTCCATCTATTATATGATCAATATATGGAAGTTAAACTTTCATATTCAACATGCCGAGCTTGGATACTAGAAAATTGAAACGTTTTTCATCCAAGGCTTTGGTAAAGAGATCGGCAAGCTGATACTCAGTTGTAACAAAATACAATTCAACAGTTCCTTTCTCAACATGATCTTTTATGAAATGATACCTTATGTCAATGTGTTTGGTTTTGGTGTGCTGGACAGGATTAGCAGGTATAGCAATAGCACTCTTACTGTCGCAGTAAATGGGGATCTTCTCGTATTTATACCCATAGTCCATGAGTTGGGTCTTCATCCAAAGGACTTGTGAACAACAGCTCGCCGCGACAACATATTCTGCCTCCGCGGTTGATGTCGAAACACAATTCTGCTTCTTCGACGACCAACTTACAAGCTTGTCTCCTAAAAACTGGACGTGCCCAGAGGTGCTCTTTCTATCCAGCATGCTTCCTCCGTGATCAGCATCTGAATATGCAGTGAGTTCGAAGCCGGTTCCCTTGGGATACCACAGTCCGAGGTACGGAGTGCCTTTCAAGTACCAAAAGATTCTTTTGACGGCGCCGATATGTGACTCTTTGGGTTTGGCCTGAAATCGAGCACAGAGACAAGTCGAAAACATTATATCTGGACAACTAGCGGTTAGGTACATTAGAGACCCGATCATTCCTCTATAAAGCTTGACAACAACATCAAGGCCGTCTGGATCTGGACCTATCTTAGATCCAGGAGCCATAGGCGTACCGATCGACGTACAGTTTTCCATCTTGAATTTCTTCAAGATGTCAAACACATACTTCGACTGGTTGATGAAGATACCCGTAGAGAATTGTTTTACTTGTAATCCGAGAAAGAAATTAATCTCTCCCATCATACACATTTGAAATTGAGTCATCATAATGCCCAAAAACCAAGTACAAAGTCCAGGGTTAGTCGAACCAAAAATAATATCATCAACGTAAATCTGAACTAAAAGAATATCACCTTCCTCGCGTAGAGTAAACAGAGTTGTGTCGATTTTACCTTTCACAAAGCCAGCGTTTAGTAGAGAGGTAGATAATCTTTCATACCAAGCTCGGGGGGCTTGTTTGAGACCGTAGAGAGCTTTGTCGAGTATGTATACGTGATTTGGATAGTCTTTATCCACAAAGCCTTCCGGTTGTGACACATACACTTCCTCCTTAAGGACACCGTTCAAGAAAGCGGTCTTCACGTCCATTTGATAGACGGTGAAGTTCTTGAAAGCGGCATACGAAAGAAACATCTGAATTGCCTCAAGACGAGTAACCGGTGCGTATGTCTCGTCATAATCTATCCCCTCTTGTTGCCTATACCCTTTTGCTACCAATCGAGATTTGTTTCGCACAATTATTCTGTCTTCGTCTTTCTTGTTCTTTAGGACCCACTTGGTACCAATAACTGTCTTACCTTTGGGTCGCGGAACTAGTCTTCACACCTTCAAAGCTTCAAACTGATTCAGCTCTTCTTGTATCTCAACCAACCAGTCAGGGTCTTCTAAGGCTTGTTGAACTGTTGAGGGCTCAACTTGACTTAGGAATCGTGCATATAAAACTTCGTTTGCGGATGCAGATCTTATCTTCACTGGTTCAGAAACATCACCAATCACCTTATCAATTGGGTGAATGCGTGTCCACCTTGTGGAGTGTGGATGGAGAGATATAGCACCTTCATTGGGGTCTACAAGGGTAGGATCCTTATCAAAGTTCAACTCGATCGTCAGCGTCGGTTCCGGTTGTGAGGTGGGTTGCTTGTCAGAATTGACAATTGGCACAGCCTCAGGAACTGATTCGGTAGATTGTTCAGGAATGTTGTTATTACCCTGATCACCGACATTCGAAGATGTTCCAGATGAAGAAGCACCACTTGTAGATGCATGTTGTCGTGCTTGTGTAGATGCCATCGTTGTGTTCCTTGGAGAAGTTGCAGGAGTAGTTGCACCAGTATTTGATGAGGTCAGCACCGACGAAGGGCCTGACACAGTAGCTTGTACTGGTGGTGTTTCAACTTGTATCCTGTTATTGACAGATGCAGAATGTCTATCATTACCAAAATAGTCATCATAAATATGTTCAAACAATACATCAAGTTCATTAGGATTAGAATTAGAAGTGGAAGGTTGATCCTTGTTTGAAGATCTAGTCATCATTGGACGGATTTGTCCAGATGCTAGAATTCCGGAGATCGCGGGTTCTGTATTGTTTTGCACAGAAGCCATATCTTCATATTCGTCGAACTTGACATTTATGCTTTCCATGACAGTTCTGGATGACTTGAGGTAGACTTTGTATGCTTTAGATGTGAGCGAGTATCCGATAAAGAAGCCCTCGATACCCTTAGGACTGAATTTGTTCAGGTTGTCCTTATCGTTCAGCACAATACACCTGCATCCAAAGACACGAAAATAGTGTATTACAGGTTTTCTATTATTAACCAATTCATATGGAGTCTTGCCAAACCGTCGACGTATGATTGAACGGTTTTGTGTATAGCATGCCGTTGCAACAACTTCAGCCCACAGAAACAGAGGTAGATCAGCATAAGACAGCATCGTTCTGGCCGCTTCAACGAGTGTACGGTTTCGTCTTTCAACGACACCGTTCTGCTGAGGTGTTCTGGCCGCAGAATATTGATGAGTAATTCCTAATGACTTAAAGAAGTCATCAAGAGTTCTATTTTTAAACTCTGTCCCGTTATCTGATCTGACAGTCTGAACTGTTTGTTGACGATTCACTTGAAGCTGTTTGATTAAGGAGATGATCAAGTCAGGTGTTTCATCTTTTGAGCGTAGAAACTTGACCCGTATGTATCTCGAGTAATCATCGACGACAACTAACACGTAACGTTTGGCACTAATACTCAGAGTCTTCATCGGACCACAGAGATCCATATGAAGGATTTCCAAAGCTTTACTTGTGTTGGGCTCGGGTTTCGGTGGATGGGGAGCACGCTTCATCTTCCCCTTCTCACACGCGGTACAAAATTGTCTTTCTCAAACTTCAGAACTGATAGACCTATGACTAAATCACCCAACGTCAACTTTTGAATGTAACGGAAGTTGAGATGAGATAGTCGTTTATGCCATAACCAGCTTTTCTCCAAAGACATTTTCGACATCATACATACGTCATTCTTAGGCTTGAGCGTTGATAGGTCAATGGTGTACAAATTGGATTTCCTAGAACCAACAAGAAGCTCATCTCCTCCGTCGGTAAGAACTGCACAACGGGTCTTCTTGAAATGGACTTCTAGGTTTTTATCACAAAATTGACCTATACTAAACAAATTATGTCCTAAGCCCTCGACGTAATTGACTTTCGTAATTCTCACATTATCTTTTACAATATCTCCGTAACCCAAAATTGGAGAATATTGGTCGTTTCCAAACTTCACTCTGCCACAATCCTTTTCCACAAATTTAACAAGCAGCTCCATGTGTTTTGAGCAGCCTGAATCTAAGTACCAGACATGACTGGGCTGCAAAATGGAAATTAGACGGTTTTAGGTACCCATTGCCAAATGGGTCCTTTCTGATTAGTTTGTTTGGATTTGACATTATGATTTCTATAACTGGTTTTAAGATAATCATTTGAGTAAAACCAACGGTTATAGTCAGATTTGCAGATAAAATCATCCACACCACAAGAAGCGCAACAAATTTGATCACGTGCCAAATTAATCAGTTGTCGCATTGAATAAACCTTGTAGGGAACTACAAGTTTTCGTCTATTGGCAACATCATAATTAATAACATTTGAAACAAAATTGTCTTTCTTGGAATTTAAAATATTTAAAGTAACGTGGGATGATTTGATCTGGGCCACATCCTGTGTGGACTCCTTTATTCTCCACTCAAGGCGCGTGTTGTTTCTCAAATTACGATCTGAAAAACCAGACAAATAGGAGTCGTAAGCTTTTGAATTTTGAGCTTGAAAAGAATTAACATGCTTCTTTCTTTTTGTTTTTCTTTTCTTTTTCTGTAATGATTGTTTTGATTTAGATTTTGAGTAATAATCATTAGAAGAAATTTTCTCATCTGATTTTGAAGATTCTCCTTTCAAGATAATCTTTTCAGGTTCCTCTTCTTTTATTAGAAAGTTAGTATGATCTGAAAGTTTGGCACTAAAGTCAAATTGAACAGGCACTTCACATACAACTTTACCTTTGTCTTTACCAACATTCTCACTATCACAATCAGGCTGACTGTCCAATGAAGTGTGAAAAATACCACGAGACTTCGGATAAAGAAATGCATTTATTTCCTTTTCAATAGCTTTATCTTCTTCTGTATAAAAATGCATTTCAGGAGGATCTCTAACAAATTGACTATCCAAATCCCAAGATTCAAAATCATCTTTGTCGTCAACTGTCCAACTCCTGAACACAGTATTTCCCATGAAAGCTTTGCATGAGGAAACATCTGAATCTGAAGAATGTTTTTCTTTTGAAACTTTTTCTTCAGACATTTCCTCGAGTTTTGTTTTCATTTCTTTTAAACTTTCCGAAAACACTGTGATCATAACTTCCTTTTCGATCTCAAAAGCAAGCTTCTCGTCATTTCTGACTTCTTCAATAGTACTTTTGATCTTGCTTTCGAGGTCCATGAGTTTTTGTTCAAGAACCATTGGTGGAAAATACCTCTTACCTTCCAAAATTGGTTTTTCAGTATCATCCTTTTGTGTATTTTCCGTTTCCTCCGGTTCTTTAACAACATAGCTCTCAAAGTAATCATTTGGCAAGGTTCTTTCGTTATTTAATGCTTTTGCATTATCGGGACCATACCAAAAAGGAAGTTGCATTTTAACAGTGGTTTTTCTTTTTATTTCTTCCTCAGCCTCATAGTCTTCACCATCCATTTTAAGCCATTTAATCTGATAGTTAGAATATGTTGCAAGTTCAATCCATTCAAATTTATAAAGAGTGGGAGATTTTATTAAGGCATTGCTCAGGTACTGTGGATTGTCATACCCGATACCCCACTTTGAATTGAAATATCTGAACTTACTTGGCTTATGCATGTGAATTGTTTGTTCAGTTTGACCTGCTTTGTACAGTTTATTTTCCAGATCTTTGACATTTTCACACAACTCATCATTCCTATGTTTATAAGCATGTAAAAGATTTTCAAACTCACAATTCTTGGTTTCCGAACTCATTAATTTATCTGATAGTTCAGTTATTTTATCTTGAAAATACGCATGACCAATATCGAACTCAGACTTTTTTCTTTTTTAATTCTTTAATTTGACTGTCTTGTTCAATTAGTCTTTCCCTTAGAGTGGAAATTATTTCATCTGCTATGTTCTGGTCATTTGTTAGTTCTTCTAACCTCTTTGTTAAATACGCTTGTTGAATAAAGAATGGATTATAGAGATCGGGATGTACCTCATTTGAAGTAGACTCTGACCCTTCATCATCGGCGTTTCTAGTCATGAGGCACATCTTGTTTTGAGCCGGTTTCTCATCATCTGCTTCATCATCAGTCTGATCAAGCCAGTATTCTTCTTCGACCAACAGTGCAATTCCCGATTCCTTCTGTTCAGCAAGCATCAACTTGTTCTTGTAATAGCTGGAATCCCTCACTTTCGGCTTCCAACATTTTTTGGAGAAGTGACCAGTCTTCCCACAATTGTAGCACTTCGGTGCTTCGTCCTTCTTCTCAAAAACCTTCTTCTTATCTGGCCTCTTATACTCATCTTGCCTTTTATACTCAGCTCTCTTGTCATCAAACTTCTTGCTCGACTCAGCATGTGCTTTGTGCTCGAAGTTCTTAGAGCCAGACGCATACCTTTGACTGTTAGAACTGGGACTTTTCCCAAACTGTCTTTGAAAAGATCTGGTAAGGAGTATCATAGCTTGCTTCATACTTTCAACATCATCTATCACACCCGCTTCATTTTGTTCCTCATCAGACTGATTACCCACATTCTTTGAGTAATTCCTGTTAGACATTAAAGCAAGTGGATCTAACTCTTCTTCCTTAACCTCTCCTTTCTCTTCTTTCTTCTCTTTCTTCTTTTTCTTAGCTCTCTTTGCATCAGCATCATCTTCATCCTGCTTCAAGGTTTCGTACATCTCTTGTAGAGGAAAATTAGCTAACTTAGCATTCTGTTTCATTCGGTGAGCATACTTCTTCCATTCCGGTTGAAGAACACTCAGGAATTTCACATTATGCTCGATTATAGATTTGTTTATATTGTACCTATTCAGCTCATTCAAGATGGTAGTGAAACGGTCATAAGCAGAATCAAGTGCCTCTCCTTCCTTCTGTTTAAAATTTTCATACAAGTTGATAGCGTTAGAGATTCTCATCTGGTTCTCTATTTCAGATCCTTGATACAGCTTTGTCAGTTCATCAAACATGGCCTTCCCAGAATAATTTTTGCTATCCACCTTTCGATAAATATCGTTGGTTAAGGCTTGAATAACTAGAGACTTTGCCATTTTGTCTCCATATGCTTTGTTCTTTTTTTCAGGAGTATAATGTAATGGTAGAACCTCAACCAAGTCTGGAATTGGGTCACCATCAGTAATAAGTCCTCTTCTCATTTGTTTCTCCATGGGGCCATTCTTAAGAGAATTAGAAATAAATTCCCCGTTCTCTTGTCGCTCAACATAATCGATGAATCTGTCTTTCCATATCTTAAACTCCTTTGGAAAAAGAACAGGTGGTTTGTCCTTCAACCCAATAGTTAAGATGTCTCTCGCTGTCATAATGATTACTTGTTGATGATCGTTAAGTATTCCTTAGATTCGATTAATAACAATTAACTTTACATGGACTTGTCTCAATCCACTGTCTGTCTCAACCCACTACTTGTCGCAACCAAGGACTTGTCGCAATACAAAAACTTGTCGCAATTAACAAGTTGCGAAAGTTAGCCAAAACGTTGTCGCAGCTAACAGGTTGCGATACTATCCAACAAAAATTCTTATCACAACTGAGGATTGCGATAAGTACTGTTCAAAAACACGTAGGTTGCGATAGTTGAGACTTGTCGCAACAGATAGTTGCGATAGTATACTGTTCACTTCAAAATTTTCGATTACAACGGCTTATCGCAATTGAGGGTTGCGATAGTATATTGTTCACTTCTAGTAGACTACGATAGTTATGAATCACTGAATGTTGCGAAAGTTATGAATATTCAAAGGTTGCGAAAGTTATGAATATCCATGACTTGCGATAGTTTTGAATATCCCTATTTTCTTAAGTCGATTCTTAAAAAATGATCCAGTTGATCTAAAAATTGGTACGCAGGGTCGCAACAATATTCTGGACAACTTTAATTCTTCAAGTTTTGTCCAAAAACCACTAGAACAGTGATTTCCAAACCAAAACAGTAGGTTTTTCTCTAAAAGTCCGAAAAACGAATTTTGCACAAATTGAGACAGATCCTGGTGTAATTGCGGAATCAAAACACACAGGGAAGATAATCAAACACTCCTAGATCAATTCTAATCCATTTGAAGCACTCAAATGGCTAGAATCAATAAGAAATGGATGAAAAAAATGAAGAATACTCAAAATTGCAAAAACCCTCAAAATACTAATCTGATCTAAATGAAATACTATGCTATGATACCAATTGTGATCCCAGAACAAGTAATCAATCCATGTATAGCAATAAGATGGCCACCAATATATTCAATGAAGATCAATCATACCAAGTACAAAGATGAATGTAGAGAGAATACTATGTGTGTGTACTTGTGTGAAATAGAATTGGATGACCTTATGAGAATACAAGACATAGCAAACATTATATACTATGTAACTATAGCAATTACAATATTAGTCCCTCTACATAGTACAATCTAGAATATTAGGCACTAACAAATATAAGTCTACCTTATTTGACTTTTTATTTTATGTTTTAGTTTAAAAACTTTTACCCCCTTAATTTTTAAATTAAATTATCTTCAAATAACCAATATTTTAATAAAAAAATTACATCAAAAAATGAGCATTTCAATTTCTTCGATTTGACATCCATGTTGATATAGTTATTTTTTTTTATCATTTTCACGTGAAATGATATATCTTTGTAATATTCATCATGGATATTTATGCACGTTCATATGCATGTTGAAAACAACTCTTTAATATTCATACATTAGTATGATATTTATCATGAATATACAACATAGTTTAACTTTCATCATGAATAGTTATGTATTTTCACATGTATTCAACAAATCTTCAGTATTCGTACATCACTGTGACATACATCATTAATATACATTTTCATTATAACATTCATCATGAATATACATACTATTCATCATGAATATATATATATATATATCATTCATCATGAATATTTATATATGGTTACTTCTATACAATAAATTTTCAACATTCATACATCAGTATGATATTCGTTGTCAATATACATTTTCACTATAATATTTATCATGAATATACATTTTCATTATAACATTTATCATGAATATAAATACTATTCATCCTGAATATACATATTATTCATCATCAATATATAATATGTTCATGCGTATACAACAACTTTCAAAATTCATAGACCAGTGTGATATTCGTCATGAATATACATTTTTACTATAGTATTCATCATGAATATACACACTATTTATCATGAATATTTATGAATGATCAACAATAACTCTCTAGTATTTATATTAGTATGATATTTATCATAAATATTAATTTTCACCATAACATTCATCATGCATATATATGTATTATTCATCATGAATATACTACAGTTTCAACTCTACATACTCTAGTTTTTCTTTCTTTTTCTTTATTGGGTTCTCGATTGACCTCGATGGTTCCCGATTCGCCTCGATAGATTTCTCGATACATCTCGATAAAAGTTAAAATTTATAGGTTATGGTTTTACACAAACAAACACACAATAAATGAATCAATAGGTTCTTAATCGGTTTTGATGAAAAATGAAGGTGTTATGTTATGATTTTAACACACAACAACAACCCAAGTCAATGGATGGGTTTTTTATTAGTCTCAATTGGTCTCGATTAGTCCCTATTGGTTGTTAATCGATCTCGATGTGTTCTTGATTGGTCTCGATGAGTTCCTGATCCATCTTTATAAAAGCTTAAAGTGGTAGCCTATGGTTTTATACACACAAACATATATTAGATCAATCGATAGGTTCTCGGTGGAAATTGAAGGTGGTAGCTTATGATTTAATACACATAAACACACACCAAATCAATGAATGGATTCTCGACCTTTTATCGATAGGTTCTCGATGGGTTCTCGATCTGTCTAGACAGGTTTTCCCTCGATCTCGATGCGTTCTCAATTGGTCTCGATGGGTGTTGGGTTACGGTGATGAGGATCATGATACCTTACGATGTTGAAGAACTTGACTTGTCTAATCACTCCTTAGATGATTAAATACTATGTTAATCTTAGGCTTAGTGAAATATATCTAGTTGTTTCCATGTGTACTTATCTATTTGTCGTATTTATAATATATTTTTACAAAATGTTTGTGTCTGGCATATGCTATTTGGTGGAATCTAACATTGTGTTGTATACTTCAATTACTATTGTATCATTTATAACGTTGCTTTGTAGACAATGTTGCGTACTCCTTATTGTGGACAAGGTAGGGGCAGTAATCCTAGCCGAGTTACAGGAGGATCCTCTAGTAGCGGCTTGGCACAACCTAATAATGTCCCCTGTGGCAACACTACTCCAGAATAGCTCCCAACGCAAAGGATGTAGCTTTCACCTCGCGGTAAAAGGAGTAAATACATATCTAATAAGTTACTGATCAAATTAATTGTTCTTTGTATCAATATTAATTCAACTCATTATATAGATGGTCTGATATGACGTGGTCCAACGGGCCACCAAGATAAACCGGACCTTTATGATGGGGCCATGTCGTACTTGGTCCTAAATCCCTATTGAGGTGAGGCAGCAGATGTAGGACCGTTTTCAGGTTCGTAGTGTATATTTAACTATTTATATCTTTGGTAGTTTTATTTTAAACTTAAAACTAACAAAACTTTTATGTACAATTTTTCTACACATGGGATGAGGTTTTAGACGCCCAAATGTGAGAGATAAGGGAAAGAAAGTGTGCAAAAGAATACAATAACAATTTGAGTTCCTCTAGGAGTAGAGTCGTCGTTTTATCCAACCAGACTGTTGTTCCCTAGAACTAGAACGACCCTAGCCGAGATATGAGCATGTTGAAGAACCCCCCCTGATTAGATCTCTCCGAGGAACTAGAACACGATGAACGATCACCTGGAACAACAAGCATTGGAAGTGTGTTTCCATGGTGTCACGTGCGAACCGGAATACTGAGGTGGATAGAGATATATCCAAACACACCTACGGATCGATCTCGTTTAGAGAACACAGTGTTCGCTTGGTAGGACCTTAATATGTTATAGTTAACCCATTACTTCACTAACTTGATTTTTAATATATTATAATTAACACATGTTTGTAATATTTGACATTTGTAGACGAAAGCAAAACAAGGTGTTCCACCGACCGCTTTGAAGCTCTTCAATCATACCCACAAGAAAAAGGTAGAGTTCAGATATCTCCTCTTTGGATACCGGGGAGTACGTGACTTCGAGGTGTAGGCGGGTTGCGGTAAGCATTTTGCATAATTTTTATACCAGATATTGTCTGCTTTGTCCACACATCTGCACTCGCAGTTTTAAAACGCGAATGATAGAGGAAGTATCAAATCCCTTATAAGGAAACCTTCATTTCCTTCCTCAATCAATGTGAGATCTTACAATCTACCCCCTTAGGAACCCAACGTCCTCATTGGCACACCAGTCTGGTTCCCGACTCTGATTCCATCTGTAATATCCTAGATCAACCATACCAAATATCGTGTGCTTTGTCCATGCACCTGGAGTCATGATTTTAAATTGCGCCTGATAGAGAAGGTACAAGTCCCTTATAAGGCGACCTTCGTTCCTCTCCCCAACCAATGTGGGATCTTACAGGTAACTATTTATCTTAGTGTGTGTGTGTATATATATATATATCTAGTTTGAGTTGCCATTTGTTGGGAAAACATTAGGATTGTTTAACTTAGTTGATTTTCAAACGTTATGCTGTCGAAATTGACTTGTAGTGTTTTGTAAACCACAAGGTGAGTATGACACAAATCACCTAGTTGATATAGAGTTGTGGCATCAGGTTGTTAGGGGAACGAAGAAAGGTCGTTTACATGGCTTTGGGTACCACCAAGATCCCAATTTGGTCTTGAACAAGACAAACCTACAGGTGTGTCTTCTTCTTCTACCAAGGTGTGTACCACTTTTCATTTGATGATGTTTATTAATTTTATTTATAATTCATATTAAATATTCTAACGTCTTCTTTATTTTATAGGAAATTAACGCCTTAAGGTCACAAGCTCAAGATTTGTTGGAGCGAGATGAGAGACATCGGGAGGAAGAGGAGAGACGGGCAGAAGATGGAGGCGACAGAAACAATATGAGGAGAGGGCTAATCTCAGCAGTTTCCCCTCAACCGCCGCCAGACATTTCTGAATATCTGTTTGTTGTGGAACAATTTTAGTTGTTTTTGGAACATTTTATTTTTTGTTTGTAACAATTGTGTACTATTTCCGTCTGGACAATTGTATTGGGCATTAAATAAGTGTATAATATTTAGTAGTTTTTTTATGTTTTTAGTGGGCTTTTTCATATTAATAGGATTTACCAATTATTAAACAACAAAAAACAAACATTTTTTCTGGAACTACACATTTTTCCGGCGGATTACCGGCGGAGTAATCCGACGGAAACTTTAAAATAGTAAATTTATTTTTATTTTTGAATTAACTAAAATTGGTTGATTTATCGGCTAGAATAATCCGTCGGTAATTTAGTTTAATTATTTATATCATTTTCATAAAAAAATCAATTTGTTAAATTTCCCACTGGATTATCCGTCGGAAAAGTTGACCAAAATCAATAATTAATCTGATTAAGTTAAGAAAATAAATTTTTTGATAAATTCGTTTTGATAGATTTCCGGTGGCCAAAATCCGGCAGAAACGTCAGATTCGCCGGTAGCCGGAAGTTGACGTTTCGGTGACAGTTTTTCTAGCTACACCATCCGTTGAAAATCCTTGATTTCTGACGGATTTTGCCGTCGGACAAACTGTTGTTTTTAGTAGTGTATTATCGACGTCGGTGGAAATGAAAGGAGAGTGGCTTCTGGTTCTGTTCGTGACATTGATGTGGACACAAGGGGATGTGGATCTAGTTGAATTCTTGACATCCCCTGGGAAACAATATTTGGATTTTCTATCGGGAATTGAAGGGTGGGAAGGGACTGACGGCGTCCTGGTGGGCTTGAAGGGTGGTGGTGTGGTATCGGTGTGTTGGAGATTGGAGATTGGCGATTAGTGATTTTGTTAGTATACAAATGTATTCAAGATTTAGGCTAATTGTAATTAGTCAATATTTGTCAAAGTCAAAATAGGTATTGTGTTGGTCAAAGGTATAAATACCCTAATTGTAAGGGTTGTGAGGTGTAGCTAGGTGAGATTACACACAATAGAGAGAATACTGAAGGTGTGTGTGTGAAAGAGGCATGAACCTCTAGAGAGAGGATTAGGGCTAAAATCTCATCTTCTTCATTCCAATCTTATTGATTCACTCTCAATCTATTGAAGCTTAATGGTTTAATCTTGTTATCTGAAAACTCTCAATTGGTATCAGAGCCTAGCAGAGGTGAACTTGTGCATCATTCAGAAATTTTTATCAATTTTTGAGAAATTGATGGGTTTTTGAGATTTTATTGATATTTTTCAAAAACTTAGAAATCGTTTGTGTTTTTGGATTGATTTCTACTCATAAACTTGCTTTAATTGTGGTTT
The DNA here is from genome assembly GCA_033807775.1 of Saussurea involucrata. Classification (NCBI taxonomy): domain Eukaryota; kingdom Viridiplantae; phylum Streptophyta; class Magnoliopsida; order Asterales; family Asteraceae; genus Saussurea; species Saussurea involucrata. Next base: position 88,312,246 of record CM066318.1, read on the forward strand.
TGAATCATTCTAAAACACTGAGAATTCTTTAAAGCATAGAAATGGTGTTTTTGAAATTTTTAGAAATTGACAGTGGGTGTTCTTCATATTCATCGAAGGTTAAGATGATGATGATTGATTTCTATTCTTGTTAGTATTTTGTTTGATTTTTGCTTCACAGATCAATTTGTCTTTCAATCTCAAACAGTTTGCGATTTTTCAAATTCTAAAATCACTAAGGAATTTAGTAGTTTGAAACAGATCTGGGTGTCGGCGGTAAAAGTTTCTGATGTTCTTCGATGTTCATGTTGTTAGTGATCGATTTTGTATGTTGAATGTGTTTTGATTGATTACACTTCTGCAGATCTGTTCGATTTGAAATTTCGTGTTTACAACAATTTTCAGAATCGAAAAAGGATGCGAAATCAGTAAGATAAAGTCGTACGAAATCGTTCGCCGGAAAAACGAAACTCGTCGGAAACTGGGTTTACTTCACCGGAGTTCATTTTTATCGCAAGATTGGTGTTTATCGCATCAATTTTTTATCACAACTCTTATCGCAACTAGACTTATATCGCAACAGATCTCGTTATCGCAAAACCTCAGTTGTGAAAACCTTTATCGCAACCTGCCGGAAAATCGTGAAATCCACCGGAGTTCTAATCTCTTTTATCGCAACTCAACTTCCTCGCAACATCAAGTCTTATCATAAGTATTGTCGCAAGTGATTTCATTTCTTATCGCAACTGCTGCGATCAACTTTATCGCAACTCAAACTCGCCGGAAAACTTCACCATCGCCGAAAAACTGTGTTGCATCGACGAGACATATGTTTGTGTTGCATGATTCAATTTTTTGTTTGAAACCTCTCATTTGATGCTCCAACAACACAAAGGAATCGAATCAAATCGTTTTTATCGTAAGAAATCGAAGCATAGTGAAGTAGAAGCTTGGAGATCGTGATTTGAGGTGGTGATGAACAGTAACTAACAGACTTCTTGTAATCTAGTGCTTGCTAGTCTGGTTTTATTTATTCCCTTTTTGCCGTTCAAAAAAAAAACTAACAGACTCTCCGTTAGTACCATTAAATCTGTTACATTTTTCTCCGTTAACTTTGTTATAGTAATTTATTTTTCCGTTATTTTCGTTAATTTTGTTACATTTTAGGTCCTAAGTTAGTTTTAGTCAGTTAGTTTTGGTTAGTTAGTTTTAGTTAACGTTTCCGTTAAGTTTTCTGTTAAATTTCATACAAATTTGGTCCTTCGGTTAAGTGTCCGTTAAGTCCAAATAGCAAGTTTTAATTACTGTCACTTTTGGTCCCAGGACTTAAAGTTTCAGGGATTGACTTTTTGAGTCCCTGTAGTTTAGGTTTTAGTTTAAGTCATTTTTAGTCCCTCTAGTTTTAACTTTTAGTTTATTACATTTTTAGTCCCTAGACTTGTAAGTTTTAGATTCTTACATTTTTAGTCCTTTGAGTTTTATTTTTTTTAGGATTCTTCATTTTTAGTCCTTTGAGTCTTAATTTTAGAATTTCTGTCATTTTTAGTCCTTGTCTTTTATAAGTTTTAGTATTTTACACTTTTAGTCCTTGTTTTTCGTTTTAGTTTCATAAGTTGTCGTTTTAGTCCTTATTCTTCATTATTTTTCATTTTTCTTCGTTTTTATCAGTTTTTGCCTGCATTTAACCATAACTGATATATTTTTCTCGTGTTTTGCAGGTTTATCGATTTAAGGTCCAGTTTTCTGCATTAACTTTTCGGAATTAATTTTTGGGAGACAAATTTACAATTTGTTTTTCAAATTTTATTTTTGAAATATTTTTCTGACTTTAATCGATTTTTCTTTGATCATACAAGTCCACAAATTCTACTTCTCACGAAGTATCTGCTAACGATCCGACATTTTAAATTTTTAGGTAACGATGGATGATTATCTCGCGCTAGAATATATGGGTTGGAATGATTCATCAACAGACAAACCCAAGGCAAGCTCAAAGGAAACCACTACTCTCAACGACAAGGCGTCAACTCCCGAAGCAAAATTTGAATCACAGAGTTTTGAGTCCTTTACTATAAATGAATTTATGATTCAACAGGACTTACTAACCATGAAAGCAAATGATTTAACTGAAAAACTAAGAAAAGCTCATGAAACAATAGAATCACATAAACAACTAATCACTGAACGTAACAAGTTAAGTGTTGGGTTGAAAAAGAGCCAAGCTGAAATCGAGGAATCTCGAGTCTATTTTCGAACTAGAATGGATGAAATGGCAGAGAAACTAAGACTTTCAGAAAATAGGAAGATTGAGCTTGAACAATTGTTGAATTCTTACAAAGATATTAATACTGAGTTGACTGAGAAGGCTAGTTATCTGGAAGAAAAATTGTATAAAATTGGCCAGACTGAACAGACGATTCATCTTAACAAGCCGAAGAACTTTAGATACTACAACGACAAATGGGGCTTGGGATTTGATAATCCTCAGTACTTGGAAAATGCTTTGAAAAAGGCACCATGTCTTTACAAGTTTCAATGGCTTCACCTTCCGTCCTTGGAACCTAAATACAAAACCAACTGGCTTAATCAGGAAGAACAAGGGGTCGAGGAAGAGATTAAGAGAAATATCACTGTGAAAATTCAACTTCCTTTTGTCTACGACTGGGAAAATAGGAGGGCATTGGTTTGGAATTGGAAACAAACTTTGTCTAATGACTATTTCCAGAGCTATGCGGTTGAGAAACCAAAGGAGAATGAAACAAAACCTGTTTTTGAAGGAAAAATCTATTATCCTCCTTTGGTACTTGAACAAAAGCTCGTAGATCTCGAAAGCAAGATTCAAGACATTCGAGATGAAGACATAATTGCTTTTGAGATAGAAAAGGAAGTCATGCTAACTGTTCTTGTTAACAGTGAGTGAGAAAAATCTGAAAAGAAATTTTCTGATTTTTTGAAGAAATCAGTTGAGGAAAAGAAAGCTGTTGAACTTAAATGCATAAAACTTTCAAAACAAAACTCTGATTTTGAAAAAGTTTTATTTTTAGAAAAGGAAAAGCTTGAGAAAAAGATGTCTGAGTTTGACATTGAAAGAAAAGTCTTTGAATCAAAAAGTGTTGAGCTTTCAATGAAAATATCTAATTTGGAAAAAGAATTAGACATCGAAAGAAAAAAATATCTGAATCAAACAAAGAGTGTGAAAATGTCTATTCAAACGAAAGAAAGATTTTTCAGAATAAAATCAAGAAGCTCACAAAGAATTTATCTGGTTTATTTGCTGAAATTATGCAAGAGAAGAAGGTTAAATCTGAGATTCAAAGGAGATTTGATTTGTCATCCAAAGAGAGAAACATTTTGTCTAATTAACAAAGTTAAAGAACTTGAAGACATTATTTTTAAAGTTGAGGTTTCAAAACGAGCAAGTACTGACACGATTGTTCAGACTCCACTGGTTGACTCAACTGGTTCTGAATGTTCTTTCAAAACGGCTTCAAGTTCAATTAATACTGATGTTTCTTCAAATGGATTTGACAAATCAAAGGGTTTTTCAAAAGAACAGATGCGTTCTTCTAATCTCTTTTATAATCACTCTATTGATAATTCAGATGCTTCTATTTCAAAGCCTACAGAAAATCTTGTCTTCAAAAGAGTAAAGATGGTATGGAAAGTGAAGGGTTCAACTCCTGAAAAAGATGCGACGAAATCATTTGTTCCCAAACCAACTGCCAAGAAGAACAATGCTAAAAAAGGTAAGTCTTTTGTTAAACCTAATCTTGTTTATTCTGCAAATCATTTGATTAGGTTAGCACAAAAGCAAATCTGTTGTTCTTATTGTGGAACTCATGATTTTGTCAAGAAAGAAAATGTTCAGTACTGGTATGGTACTTATAATATTTCTTCATATCAAACTACACATAACAAGCCAGGACCCAAGTTCCATTGGGTACCAAAATCTACTTAATATGTTTTGCAGGTTTATCATGTGTGGTGCTGATTGTCATATTTATACCAAACACATGACTAGAAAACAGAAGAGAAATGTGAAATTTGAAGAAGAGTACATGTGCTGAAACCATATGCATAATTTCAGGGGGAGAAAATTTTAAACTTTTTGGTGTATATTTTGTCGCACCCCGCTAAAGCGGAAACACGGGATGTGCAGCTCAAGTTTCATAGCAAAAGTTACAAGATCACATCAACCATCAAAATACATTCAAAAGGTTAAAACCTTGTCTTTTACAATCGTTTTTACGAAAGGGAAATGAACATAAATAAAAGATAGAAAAGAAAGCTTCATCACGTGTAGCCTTCCTAAGTCCCAACCTTAAGGACGTTCACCTGAAAAGCATGTAAATGAGAGGTCAACTAATGCACTAGTTGGTGAGATCACAGGTTTAACCAGTTCAAAAATGTTGTCATAGAAAATAGTTCCAATCCGCACAAGGGATAAATCAACTGGATATAAAAACACTTGCTCAAGGTAATCGTATGTAAAATGTTTAAGTTATGAGCCCGTTACCCGACCTATACCGACAGAATTGCCCCACAGCATGTTCTATCGCCAACAATGCGTAAATACAAACAATAATTATGCACTCAAACAAGCGCTACTTGTGAGTGGGGTGTCAACCAAATAACGTTATCCATAATTACCAACGGCTCAATACATGAGTTAAACGGGTAACGTAAAAATAAACGGGGACTTTTGAACGATAGCAAAAGAAAACTCAAACTTACAACATTTGCGAAAACATAGATACCATAGAGCATAAACAAGTATAGCAAGTTTCGTATTTCCAAGAAAACGAGATAACCGGTGCGTAAAATAGTTGTAGTAACGACATGCTTTTCACCCCAAAATATGTAAAATATTGAAAAAGGGGCTGTGATAACTCACTTGATAAGCGATAGAATCCGGGAATCTCCCACAAGTACTTCGAGATGATCCTACTTCAAACCTATGAACGTAAGGTCGCTAGTGAGTTTTTAATTTCGAAGGTTCAGTACTAGCTATCCAAATCGTCATAAAATGCCTTTATTGTGATTTCATTATTATAACTCGTATGGAGTTATCAAAATTTGTAATTGTAACATATGTATACTTCGTTCTTGTTAGATTAAAGTTACCGCAATTTCGTCGTAATAAGTAACGAAAAGGGTTTAAAGAATGTATATATATAGTACATATATATATATAAACCGAAATTTTATCGTAAGAACGATAAATAGGGGTTTTGAATGAAAAGACGAAGTATTTAAAGTGCATAAATATAAATGTATAGTATATATATATATTCCACAATTTCATCATAAAATGATGAAATGGGATCAAGAATATATAAAATGCATAAGTATATATAGATATGTTATATATATATATGTATATTCCACAATTTCATCATAAAATGATGAAATGGGATCAAGAGTAAATAAAATGCATAAATATATAAATATAAGATATACATTTATATTCCACAATTTCATCATAAAATGATGAAATGGGATTAGAAGTTAGTCTTCAATTATAGTAAGACATTTGTCCTTTGCTGTCCAGATTTTGGTGTCACTTTGTGTCCACTTTTGGGTAACCTCCAGGTATATTTAGGTCAAGATATTTTATGTCCAAGTGGTTTAATGAGTTAGGAAACTCTTATTCCTTTTTGCATGCAATCCGATTTGACTCATCCCCATACAATTATTTTCAGTTCTAAAACTTGATTTTTAGCCATTTAAACTACATGCAAGTTACCCATCATCTCATCTTTTATAAAATCTTGAAAATGGTTCTTTTTGAAGAATGTTGGTGTTTATGCCAAGAACTTCATCATGCATCTTAAAATTGTGTATTTTTAGCTTATGCATGTTGGTTTAAACATGTTTTTAGTGGATTCAAAGACCTACTCATGAAACCTTTGAACCAAAAGATATGGATTTTCCAAGAAAACTACATGCATGTGTTTAAAAGTTCATCTTTGATCTTAACATGGGTTTGATTTTGTATTCACCACCTTTTTTGATAACAATCAAGTGTTATGGAGGTGAATCTACAAACATTAAGATATGTAAAGATGATTTTTGAGAATATTAAAGAAAGTATAGAAGAAGATGAAGAACATTCATAAGAAAAATGCAAGAAAATGAAAACTTGACAAAAGAGAGTGTGTGGATTTCATCCAACACACTTGTAATTACCTTGAACACTTTTATCTCTTGGAAGAGATGTGTTTAGGGGCTGGAGTTGTTGGATGAAGATGGTTGAAGATGGAGAGAGAAAGAGATGAGAGAATTCTAGTGAGAATTTAGAGAGAGAGAGAGAGAGAGAGAGTGAGATGTGTTGTAAGTGAATTGTAATAGCATAAAAGAAATACATAAGGAGTGTAGAGGGGGGGGTCTCCATGGGGGGGGGGGGATGGTGTGATGCAAAAATAAAAATGTCATTTCTTGTCTTTTTGATTTATTTTAAAACAAGATGTATTTTTCTTTTAAATTATAAATAACATAACAATTATATAAAGTAAGGTATTTATATAAAATTTAGTTGTAGATAATTAGTTGCTAATTATATATATACTTGTGATATAATTGTAGCTTAAGTTGGCATTTTACGAGATTTATGGATAATTTCCTAAGTTAGGGGTTTCTAGGCAAAATTTCTCAAATTTTCCTATTGTACCGAGTTTACTGCTAAAATTGCACTGTTCGAACTATGATATGAATAAATGAAATATCCAGTGCGGTTCTAACCTGAGGTGTAAATTTGACAGTTGTCATAGTCTCCCCCGGTTAAAAGAATTTTGTCCCGAAATTCAAGAGTTACTAGCTTTAACAGGTTTGCTAGCAAAGAGATGAGGATACTTATGCATCATGTAATCCTCTCGTTCCCAAGTGTACTCAGGCCCACGCCTTGTGTTCCAATGGACTTTTATTATCGGGATTTTGCTTCGCTTAAGACGCTTGACTTCCCTATCGAGTATCTCCATTGGTTCCTCTACTATGTGTAGCTTATCGTTGATCTGGACATCTTCTAAAGGCACGGTTACTGTTTCGTCGGCTAAACACTTCTTCAGGTTCGACACGTGAAACGTGTTGTGGATAGCACTTAACTCTATTGGCAACTCCAGCTTATAAGCTACTGGTCCAATTCTTTCCGTAACTTTGAATGGTCCAACATACCGTGGACTCAACTTTCCTCTTTTCCCAAATCGGACTGTTCCCTTCCAAGGGGATACTTTTAAAAAGACTCTGTCTCCAACCTGGAATTCTAAAGGCTTCCTTCTATTGTCCGCATAGCTCTTCTGACGATCTTGAGCTGCTTTAAGCCTATCTCTGATAACTGAAATCTTGTCGGTGGTTTCGTGTACGGTATCCGGACTAGATAGCTGACTATCTCCAATTTCCAACCAACAAAGAGGTGATCGACACTTGCGTCCATATAGAGCTTCATATGGCGCACACTTGATACTAGTGTGATAGCTATTGTTGTATGAAAATTCAACTAACGGCAAGTGGTTATCCCAACTTCCTCCAAAATCTAGCACGCATGCCCGAAGCATGTCCTCTAACGTTTGAATGGTTCGCTCACTCTGGCCATCCGTTTGAGGATGATAGGTCGTGCTCAAATTCAATTGCGTACCCAACGCTCTTTGAAGTGACTGCCAAAACCGAGATGTGAAGCGACTATCTCTATCTGAAATAATGGAAACTGGGACTCCATGACGCGTGACGATTTCCTTGATGTAGACCTGAGCAAGCTTCTCCATCTTATAATCTTCCCGAATAGGCAAGAAATGTGCCGACTTTGTAAATCGATCTACTATAACCCAAATCGAGTCGTGCCCTTTGGCAGTTCTCGGGAGTTTGGTTATAAAATCCATAGTGATTTGCTCCCACTTCCACTGGGGAATCTCCGGTTGTTGCAACAATCCTGATGGCTTTTGATAAACAACTTTGACTTTTGAGCAAGTTATGCATTTCCCTACATATATGGCAACATCCTTTTTCATTCCTGGCCACCAGTAGTACTCCCTTAAATCCTTGTACATCTTATCTGCTCCTGGGTGAATTGAGTACTTAGACTTATGAGCCTCCTCCAAAATCATTTCCCGCAGGTTCTCAGCCTTTGGGATCCATACTTTGCCTTTAAAGTAACGTACTCCATCAGTCTTAGTTTCCAAACTCGATTCTAAACCATGAAGGGTCTCGTCCTTCAGGTTTTTCAGACTTTATCGCTTCGTTTTGAGCTTCGAAAATCCTAGTTTTCAAACTTGTTTGAACCAGCGCTCCTAACGCTCGAACTCGTGAAGGTTTTACCCTTTCTTTCCTACTTAGGGCATCAGCTACCACATTGGCCTTACCTGGGTGGTAACGTATCTCACAATCGTAGTCGCTGAGTAGTTCTACCCATCTTCTTTGCCTCATATTAAGCATCTTTTGATCAAAGATATGTTGAAGACTCTTGTGATCTGTGAAAATGGTGCACTTGGTACCATATAGATAGTGCCTCCATATCTTTAGGGCGAATACCACAACTCCGAGTTCCAAATCGTGCGTGGTATAGTTCTTCTCATGAACTTTTAATTGTCTCGATGCGTATGCTATCACCTTATCATTTTGCATCAATACGCAACCTAATCCCTGATGTGATGCGTCACAATACACCACAAAGTTTTCCGTTCCTTCCGGTAAAGCTAAGATCGGTGCATTGCATAACTTCTTCTTCAAAAGTTGAAACGCTTCTTCTTGTGAAATTCCCCAAACGAATTCCCTATCCTTTTGGGTTAACATGGTGAGAGGTTTAGCGATCCTAGAGAAATTCTCGATAAAACGCCGATAATATCCTGCCAAACCTAGAAATTGGCGAATTTCCGTTGGGGTCCTTGGGGCTTCCCATTTCCTAATGGCTTCCACTTTAGCCGGGTCCACGTGAATCCCTTTTTCTCCAATCACGTGACCTAAGAAATGTATTTCCCGAATCCAAAATTCACACTTAGAGAATTTGGCATACAGTTTCTGCTCCTTGAGAAGTTCTAGAATCACTTTTAGATGCTGCTCGTGATCTTTCTTACTCTGAGAATAGATCAATATATCGTCGATGAATACAATCACAAACTTATCAAGGTATGGCCTACATACTCTATTCATCAGATCCATAAACACAGCTGGCGCGTTCGTCAATCCAAATGGCATAACTAAAAACTCGTAGTGTACATAGCGAGTTCTAAAAGCTGTTTTAGGAATGTCTTCCTCTCGGACTCTTAACTGATGATATCACGATCGAAGGTCAATCTTCGAGAAGTAAGTTGCACCCTGCAACTGGTCGAACAAATCGTCTATTCGAGGGAGAGGATATCGGTTCTTGATTGTTATCTTATTTAGTTCCCTATAATCGATGCACATTCGAAACGATCCATCCTTCTTCTTGACGAAGAGAATCGGGGCTCCCCAGGGTGATGAACTTGGTCGAATAAATCCTTTATCCAGAAGTTCCTGAAGTTGATTCGACAACTCCTGCATTTCGGCAGGTGCTAAACGATATGGGGCCTTGGCTACAGGCGCTGCTCCGGGTATGAGATCGATCTGAAATTCGACTTGTCTCGGCGGGGGAAGTCCAGGCAAATCTTCTAGAAACACCTCTGGGTGATCTTTCACCACAGGAATATCTTGGATTCGCCTCTCTTCGGACTTCTTCTCTATTACATGTGCCAAGAACGCAACGTACTTCTTCCTCAAATACTTATGGACCTTCATACAAGACACTATCCTCAAGTTTCTCCCAGTTCTATCTCCTTGGACAACAAGGGTCTGTCCGCCATGTAAGGGTAACCTGATAATCTTTTCAAAACAACTAACCTCTGCTCGGTTCTTAGATAACCAATCCATGCCTATTACTACGTCAAAACTCCCCAACTCAATTGGAATAAGATCAACGCTAAAAATCTTATCAGCTAAGTTCAAAGTACAGCCTAAGATTACATCCTTAGCCTCTAATTCAAATCCGTTAGCAACCTCAACAATATAAGCATTCGGCATTTTCTTAGATTCTAGATTGATCAAAGGCCTAAATTCTAACGAAACAAAGCTCTTATCGGCACCAGTGTCGAATAATACAGATGCATAATAATCGTTTAGGAGGAACGTACCTGTCACTACATTGGGGTCTCGGCGTGCTTCTTCTGCTCCTAAAACAAATGCCCGTCCTCGAGCTTGTCCTCCTTGGTTTTCCTGATTGGCTTGCCTTGCTTGATTCCCAGCGTTGTTACTGATTCGTCCCCTTTTTAGTCTTGGGCACACATTCCGGAAGTGATCCGGACTTCCGCACTCATAGCATACCCTTCCTTCATCCTTTACATTCTTCCCCACCTTGCAGTACCGGGCTAAATGACCCTTTTGCTTACATATGCCACAAATGAGACAGGCTCCGTCATGATGCGAATTGCATTGGTTGCACTTCGGGTGGGGTCCATTGTAACGTCCTACTTCCTTTGCATTCATCCCAAAATTTCGTACTACTTTCTTATTCCTACTTGAACTACTTCCAATCGCCTTTCCTGACTGACTCTCTGGCCTTCTCTTACTACCGACACCTTTATGAGTCAAAGTTCCTGCCCTGACCGCATTGTGGGTCAAACTAGTTGCTAATGCCACTGCGGCTTGGATCGTGGTTGGACTTGCTGACTTAACCATCCCTCGGATCTCCGGAGCTAATCCATACAAATATCGGTCAATCCTTTTGCTCTCTGGTGTAACCATGTGGGGTACTAACTTCGCAAGTTCGTGAAAACGAGCGGTGTATCGATCTATCCCCAAACCAAACATGGTAAGATCCCAAAGTTCAGCCTCCAATTTCTGAACTTCGCTCTTGGGACAGTATCCCTCAATGAGTAATTCCTTGAACTCAGTCCAGGATAACTTGTATGCATCCTCCCTTCCACGGGTTTGGACTTGAATGTTCCACCAGGTTAGAGCTCGCTTTTGCAACTGACAGGCCGCATACTCTACCATGCGATCCTCCGAGCACTTACTGATATGGAGTATCGACTCCATGCTATCAAACCATGAAAGTAATCCTATAGCACCCTCGGTTCCATGAAATTCCTTTGGTTTGCAAGTCATGAATGTTTTGTAGCTGCATCCTCCATTGTCTTGAATGTCATTGGGAGTTCCTCCTCCCGCATTGACATTCCTATGACTCTGATTGATGCCCGCAGTGACTTGAGTTACTATGTCGGGTATCGCCTCTTGGATACGTTGAGCTATGATCTGGGCAATATCGGGGTTTTGACCTTCAGGATTTTCTCCCGTGCGAACCCTCCCCGATACACTTCGATCAGAACCCACAACACCAACATCGTCAGTAGAATCACTACTACTATGCACACTATCTCGGCCCGTAAGGCTATCCTTTGAGCTATCCTTGCTTCACTTAGGGCGTCAGACGACATGTTGTTTAGGAGGTGACTTAACTCTACTAGTTCTGTCGTGACTTGACTCTGACGACTGACCCTCATCTGACATCCGTGCAAATCTGCTGTTACAGCCCTAAGATGCTGCTCTTCTGCCCAGGTCATTCCAGACGCAGGACCAATAGGCACTCCTTCGATCACTCGTGAGGGTTCTGGCGCCTCTTGCCGATCGGACCTCAAACTCACTCGTCTAGGTATAGGGACACTTTTCCTAGCCGTTAGCCTCGTACGCGACCCTCTAGAGTTAGGTTGTATTGCTATAGGAGTGGGTTGTGGTGGAACCGCGGTCGGTTGTATCCTCGGTCCATCATACGGGTCTCGTTCGCCTTCCGATGATTGCTCGCTCGACGGCGTGTAGGAGGGTTGAGAGCTTGATGATGACGATGATGACATAGTGGTACTGAAGTAAGAGTGTGATGATGATGATGACATAGTGGTACTGAAGTAAGAGTGTATAACATTACTATCGCGCAAATATAAAGGCTAAGCGTACTATACTATTGCATACTATAGGCAATAACTACGCTCATACTAGGCATACACGTGAAGCATCAAGTGCGAAAAACACACATATTCCTAGTATATCCATTTCCGGTCTCGCATTACTCTTTCTTTAATTAAACATAGGTGATCAGGCTTTGTTTAATTAAAGACCGATGATGCAATACCCGAATTAGTTATACTAGCAACATGTTTAGTAATTTAAGTGTTCTTTCCCGTTTTTGGTTATAGTTGCAGTTTTCCAAAGGAAAACCGGTATTCTCTATAACCTTTGGCTCTGATACCAAATATGTCGCACCCCGCTAAAGCGGAAACACGGGATGTGCAGCTCAAGTTTCATAGCAAAAGTTACAAGATCACATCAACCATCAAAATACATTCAAAAGGTTAAAACCTTGTCTTTTACAATCGTTTTTACGAAAGGGAAATGAACATAAATAAAAGATAGAAAAGAAAGCTTCATCACGTGTAGCCTTCCTAAGTCCCAACCTTAAGGACGTTCACCTGAAAAGCATGTAAATGAGAGGTCAACTAATGCACTAGTTGGTGAGATCACAGGTTTAACCAGTTCAAAAATGTTGTCATAGAAAATAGTTCCAATCCGCACAAGGGATAAATCAACCGGATATAAAAACACTTGCTCAAGGTAATCGTATGTAAAATGTTTAAGTTATGAGCCTGTTACCCGACCTATACCGACAGAATCGCCCCACCGCATGTTCTATCGCCAACAATGCGTAAATACAAACAATAATTATGCACTCAAACAAGCGCTACTTGTGAGTGCGGTGTCAACCAAATAACGTTATCCATAATTACCAACGGCTCAATATATGAGTTAAACGGGTAACGTAAAAATAAACGGGGACTTTTGAACGATATCAAAAGAAAACTCAAACTTACAACATTTGCGAAAACATAGATACCATAGAGCATAAACAAGTATAGCAAGTTTCGTATTTCCAAGAAAACGAGATAACCGGTGCGTAAAATAGTTGTAGTAACGACATGCTTTTCACCCCAAAATATGTAAAATATTGAAAAAGGGGTTGTGATAACTCACTTGATAAGCGATAGAATCCGGGAATCTCCCACAAGTACTTCGAGATGATCCTACTTCAAACCTATGAACGTAAGGTCACTAGTGAGTTTTTAATTTCGAAGGTTCGGTACTAACTATCCAAATCGTCATAAAATGCCTTTATTGTGATTTAATTATTATAACTCGTATGGAGTTATCAAAATTTGTAATTGTAACATATGTATACTTCGTTCTTGTGAGATTAAAGTTACCGCAATTTCGTCGTAATAAGTAACGAAAAGGGTTTAAAGAATGTATATATATAGTACATATATATATAAACCGAAATTTTATCGTAAGAACGATAAATAGGGGTTTTGAATGAAAAGACGAAGTATTTAAAGTGCATAAATATAAATGTATAGTATATATATATATATATATTTCACAATTTCATCATAAAATGATGAAATGGGATCAAGAATATATAAAATGCATAAGTATATATAGATATGTTATATATATGTATATTCCACAATTTCATCATAAAATGATGAAATGGGATCAAGAGTAAATAAAATGCATAAATATATAAATATAAGATATACATATATATTCCACAATTTCATCATAAAATGATGAAATGGGATTAGAAGTTAGTCTTCAATTATAGTAAGACATTTGTCCTTTGCTGTCCAGATTTTGGTGTCACTTTGTGTCCACTTTTGGGTAACCTCCAGGTATATTTAGGTCAAGATATTTTATGTCCAAGTGGTTTAATGAGTTAGGAAACTTTTGGCATAAGTTTCATAATTTTTAGAGGTGGTTAAGTACATGAAATAATACTTGACGTAAAACGCGACAGAAAACGTTGCTATTTGCGCACTGTTTTTGTGAAAACTGTTTGGTGCATGAAATCTTTGAGTTTTTGAGTGAAACCACTTGGGTTTGAATCCTAACACATAAAAATGATTTCCAGAAAAGGAATTACTCAATTTGGAGTTTTATTGAGTGAGATGTGACCCTTTGAAGAGGGGTGTGGAATCTGACAGAAAGCTATCAAATATGCATGTGCATTCTCTTGACTTTTTACCCAAAACTCTTATTCCTTTTTTGCATGCAATCCGATTTGACTCATCCCCATACAATTATTTTCAGTTCTAAAACTTGATTTTTAGCCATTTAAACTACATGCAAGTTACCCATCATCTCATTTTTTATAAAATCTTGAAAATGGTTATTTTTGAAGAATGTTGGTGTTTATGCCAAGAACTTCATCATGCATCTTAAAATTGTGTATTTTTAGCTTATGCATGTTGGTTTAAACATGTTTTTAGTGGATTCAAAGACCTACTCATGAAACCTTTGAACCAAAAGATATGGATTTTCCAAGAAAACTACATGCATGTGTTTAAAAGTTCATCTTTGATCTTAACATGGGTTTGATTTTGGATTCATCACTTTTTTTAATAACAATCAAGTGTTATGGAGGTGAATCTACAAACATTAAGATATGTAAAGAGAGTGAGATGTGTTGTAAGTGAATTGTAATAGCATAAAAGAAATACATAAGGAGTGTAGAGGGGGGGGGGTCTCCATGGGGGGGGGGGGGGGTGGTGTGATGCAAAAATAAAAATGTCATTTCTTGTCTTTTTGATTTATTTTAAAACAAGATGTATTTTTCTTTTAAATTATAAATAACATAACAATTATATAAAGTAAGGTATTTATATAAAATTTAGTTGTAGAAAATTAGTTGTTAATTATATATATACTTGTGATATAATTGTAGCTTAAGTTGGCATTTTATGAGATTTATGGATAATTTCCTAAGTTAGGGGTTTCTAGGCAAAATTTCTCAAATTTTCCTATTGTACCGAGTTTACTGCTAAAATTGCACTGTTCGAACTATGATATGAATAAATGAAATATCCAGTGCGGTTCTAACCTGAGGTGTAAATTTGACAGTTGTCACATATTTGTACTTATTGATATATCTTTCTAGATGTTTATGGTTTCTAAACACATCAGTTTAGAACCCGAATTTCAATGAGTTTATGGTTTCTGAATAAACCAGTTCAGAACCCGCACTTCAATGATGTTTATGGCTTCTAAACATTTCAGTTTAGAACCCGGGCATAAAAGATAATGGTTTCTAAACACCTCAGTTTAGAACCCTAGCATAAAAGATAAATGACTTCTGATCATTCCAGATCAGGACTCGTTCTTAATCTTAAATAAATAAATAAATAAAATTTAGACTTTGATTGTCACATCTACTAATTTTGTTTCGTTAAGATTCTTTGCAGATTTTGAGGCGGAGCTTATCTGCTTTTACATCAGTCTATCATGATTTGAGGGGGAGCTGATTATCTGACTGTAAGTATCTTCTAAACTCAATCTGAGATTGTTTGAAATAAGAACGACTTTCAAGCATGAAAAATGTATCCTTAAATGTTCAAACCACTTCTCTATTTCAAAAGGATTTCATAAATTTAGAAGTGTGTTTTTTTAAAAATGTTTTTCATGTATATCTCTGATTATTACATCATTATTTCTGACCATGTGTTTCCAAAGATTAATACTTGCGTATTATCTTGTCTATATACTTTCAAGTATTCATACACACCGGTTCAACTTCTTTTTGACTTTGTTATTACCATGTCTCAAAACGAAATAATGTTTCGATGGTAATACTCCCGTTTGTATTCCAATTTTGTTGAGCATCATATTCATTTCAGCGTAAGAGCATAACCGTTTCATTCAAGATTGTTTATATTTGTTCATATAAACAAATTTCAATTCTTTGATACCTTAAACCATACATGATTATCTTTCATATTTGATCTGATTGATACGTTGTCAGATTCTCAAACAAGTCTTTCGAATTCATTTCATTTCATTCTATATCCTTGTTTTGAGAAATCTTCAAAGTTCAAATGCTCAAACATTTTATGATATTATTGAGGAGCATACATTCTGATGACAATGTAATTAAAAAGCTGAGATTCTTATTTGTTCATGCTAAACTGTTGAACAACGCATCATTTTAGGACAAAATTTCATGGGAATCAGTGTGAGAGCTTAAAAGAACTTCTATGGATCCACGTTAACCAGCGTTTCCTACCCAAGAAGTTATCCTTGAGTGATTGAGGGGTGAGGGGTCGAAATCAAAGAGTGGGGGAGATAACGCATCCGGTTTAGTAATCTCATTGTGCTGAGGTAAAATGAAAAAAGAGAGTTTGGTTAGAAGTGAGCGAATGAAAAACACAAAGAGGGTGTGAGAACAGAGTTAAAAGAATAGGAGAACTCTGCACCAACTTTTTCTGAGCCGTGCAACCATATTACTGATTGGTCCACATTCTTTGGTGACCATCATTGAAACAGGCAACTAGCCCATGCCAACTCTTGCATTAAACCCCACTAGCTACTCATTTCTTTCTTAACAAAGAAATGTTTCAATTTTCTTGGGGATGCAGCATATTATCTATCTAATCTTCACTCGAAAGGTTTGGATATTGAAAAGAAGGAAGTTTGCCCCAGCTTCGCACTTTAATCATGCACATTGAGTCCGTGGAAAACTTGTTGCTGTCTCAACAATTTACATAATTTGAGCCTAACTATTAATCAAGCATAAGTTGCTTCAATCATTTCTACACTTGCACGTACACACAAGGAATAAGTTTTCTTGTCATAACGTTCATAGAAATTCCTTAGTGCTTTTCGATGATTGAATGGAAGCTCTGGAGGAGTGAACATCAAAAAGCTCCTTTCCAAAGTATATTCGTTGTACTAAGTGGCTTTGTGCAACTTACAGGCATTTTAACTGTCTCATTTGTTGATTCAGGGTTACAACTGTTATATTATCTGAATTTGAAAAGATTCGGATAAACATTTTTGGAATTGACGGTTACACAGATCAAAGGAGGAGATTGTTTCTAGTATTCAAACAGAATGCTGAAATTGAACAAGAATTTTGATGATCATGATGCTCACAATCATCAAAATGGGGAGAAATATCAAACAGAAGAAAAGAGGGAGATAATTCGAATATTTCCATTTCCGAGACTCAAAGAGACATTTGCCAAAGTCAAAAGAAGATAAGTTCAAGACAGTTTGTTCAAGATGATCAAATGTTTGAAGATACAAAGACAATTCATGCTTAAAGATTATTCAAGAATGTCTTTTAGCTCAAAGCTCGTTAAAACCTAAAATCCCTTTCATAATTCAAAGACTGAAGAAATTTGTCAAAAATCAAAGCTGCAAAGACCAATGATTCGAAGATATAAATATTTTGTTTTGAAGACATTGATCAACCTTACATAGATTTTGAAGTTCGTGTTTTCAAGACTTTGTGACTATTTGACTCTAAAGAGCCTAAATGAAGATTAAAGCCGCCAAAGTGGATTCTTGAAGATAAAGCTTCTCTGAAGATGAAAGAGCTGAAGACTATCGTCATAAATTTTTAAATCTTGAATCCATAGGGGGAGATTGTTAGTACACAAATGTATTCAAGATTTAGGCTAATTGTAATTAGTCAATATTTGTCAAAGTCAAAATAGGTATTGTGTTTGTCAAAGGTATAAATACCCTAATTGTAAGGGTTGTGAGGTGTAGCTAGGTGATAGTACACACAATAGAGAGAATACTGAAGGTGTGTGTGTGAAAGAGGCATGAACCTCTAGAGAGAGGATTAGGGCTAAAATCTCATCTTCTTCATTCCAATCTTATTGATTCTCTCTCAATCTATTGAAGCTTAATGGTTTAATCTTGTTATCTGAAAACTCTCAGATTTTGCCGGTAGATTCAAAGCATTTGTGGAAGCGCAGTTCGACTTCGGTTTCTTTCATAGTGTGTTCATGGCGGATGAATTTCTGGGCGTTAGTGTTGTTCCACAGTGAGAAGCGGATTTCAGTTGTCGGGCAGTGGTGGTGGAGCAAAAATTGTGAATTTTGTTATGGTTTTTTTATAAATGTACAATTATATATATGTTATATTATTTTTGTAAAAAACTCGTTTTTTAGTTTTAATATAAAATTCAAGAATTCATAAAATGGGCATAATACCCCTTATTTAATTGAATATAACAAAACATGTTAACAACCGTTAGGAGGAGAGACTAAAACCAAAGTAAAATAGCAAACGTGAGAGACCAAATCCAAGTTTTAGTTTAGAGACAATATCCATTAAAATTGACAAATTAAGGACCAAAAATGAAGTTTACTCTTTAATTTAAGTAAAATGCAAATACTTTAATACAGTGAACATGCACACAACATAAAATTTACATCAGGATAATTGATCTGAATTTTTTTGTGCAATAATTAATTTGGATACGATTTACCTCATTTTTATCTTATTAACAATATATATATATATATATATATATATATTTTACATTGAAATTCCAAAGACATATAGCTAGCAATTCTTGTTACACATGAGTATATTCCGCTGAATATACGTAATTTAGATTACTTTAACCTTTTTCTCCCAATTCTTGTTTTTATTATGTCATTGTCCTATGATGTTTAGATATATGATATGTTTCTGCCGCTTAAATCAAACATACATAAATTGTTAATTAAAGATAAATCTTAAAAGCTTAAGTTTAGAATATTGTTTAAATTTGGCAAAAACCACAAATTTAAAAGTACCAATTAACTCAGTCTAATAAGTAGCTTAATGGTCCCCCCAAAAATGTGAAATCATGCATCTAAAATAGTAGTCAATTGTCTACTTTTGTTATATTTGTTTCTTTATTTATTTATTTGGTGGTTAATTTAATACTTCATTTGATTTGTACATAATTAATAACACCCTTAATTGACAATTAAAACTAAATTTATTTTTGAGTTACAACAAGTTTTTGTTGTTGTTGAAATATATAATATTAATATATGGCAAATGCAACAACTAAACACACACACCCTCCTCACCTTTGGTGAGGTTTGAACCTCTGACCTCCTACTAGGACAAAGGCTCCCATACCGCTAGACCAAATGCCTTTTGGTAACAAGTTGTAATCATACAAACATGTATATCTAAAATATGATAATATATTTCAAAATGTCTTCTATATATAGTATTTTTATTCTATTAATTATTTGGGCTCAATGTTATATCTTGATTTTGTGTTTTTACCGATTGGATATTGATGTAGTTTACGGTAACTGAACCAAAGGTTAAACCTGTTGTTTATGTGAATACCTAGGAATCACCTCTTCTACAGCTTGTTGATTCAATAAAATGGCAGGATTTAGCTTCAAACTCGAATTTAATAGGAACCCGAAATTTGGATGAAAAATGAAGTTTCTATCAAATGACCGACCATACATATTACAAATTCAACATATAAATAAGGAGTTCAAAAAGAAACGGGACTGAAAAATAGATGATGGACCAAATATAAAAATCCAAACGGAAATTGAAAATATAGCAAAAACACAAAGTATCGGATAATACCCTAGCAAGAGTTATCGACGTTTTATGGGTCTTTAACAGAAAAGCGTAGCAATTTATGTGCATTTAAGCTGATATCCATTGTTCACCGAGTCATTCATCCGTTCCAAGAACAATAAAAAGGTCCGATCATCCAACATACGCATGTCATATATCATAATTCTATAGAGTTCATATCTAAAACTAAAACTTTAGAAAGTTATATGTATAAAATAAAAAGTTATAAACTTAAATCTAAAAATAAAATAAAAATAAAGTAAATATTGTATAATAGAGTCATATATTTTGTAAGGTATTCAAATTTAATATGTATTTTAACACTTATAATTATCAAAAAATTTAAAAAGTTTCGTTTTTTAGCCCTAACCTCGGAATAAAAATAATGGATTGGGTCTGCCGTCTGAGTATCTGGACGTTAACTTGACGACGAAGATCTACCATCATATTGGGATATACTTGGAGAATATTATTCAGATAAATAATAAAAATTTACAGATTTGGGTAATATTCTCATGTCAAACTCGACGTCGTTCTCTTTAATTGTTGTATGAAACGAATTGATCTTCTTTCAAAGTGGGTTATTTTTCTTTGGCCCTTTTACTTTTGCAAAATTGCTTTCTCTATCCTCACGACTTTTTATGCAAAACTATTGTATTTTCAACTAATGGGACTTTTGAAGTGACAATGATGTTTTCAAAGTTAAAATCTTTGGTTCGATCATTATATTGTAAATAGTACTTTTTCTTTCTTTTTTTTACTTTGTTTAAATAGTACATGGTTCTAGAATATATACCACATAACCCTAAGGAGTTGAAATAAAGTTATTCTAAAGTAGAAGGATCAAAATTGTACTTTCGGTTTCTTTATAAGAGCTGCCCAAACAAGCAATTGTTTAATGCACTACAACTAACAAGAAAAACAATGAGCCTTGAGAATTATGATCCTTATTTTCCTGACCAACCGGTGGTTGATCAATACCTCCCGGTCTGGGCTAACCTTCCCTCCTATCGGTCCAAGCCGGCTTTTATTTGGGCCGAAGATGGTTCTTCCGGTTTGCCAAAATGCTCGAGTCTCACTTATGAGGGGCTGAACCACTCGGTGCACTCGATCTCCTCCCAACTTGTACTATCCTTTCAAAGGGGTGACACAGTCGTCATCTTATGTTCCCCTGGGCTTGAGCTTGTCGAGATCCTATTCGGATGTCAACGGGCTGGACTTGTGGGAGTTCCAATCATCCCTCCAAATCCAACTTTTTCAAATGATAGTCACCATCACCTCACTCGTGTTTTGTCTCAAACACGACCAAAAGTGGCTATTGCCGACCACGGTTACATTGTGAAGGTCCAAGAATACATCAAACTTTCTCGTCCCGATAACCCCTTCGCTAATCTATTGCGAAATCTCGTGTGGATGTCTATGGAAAGTCTTAGGGAGAAAAATGTAAGCTCTGACAAGAGCTTACATTTATCTTATCAAGGTTGCAAGCCAGATGAGGTGTACTTGATTCAGTACACCTCTGGGGCAACTGGGATTCCCAAGCCTGTTTTGGTGACAGCAGGAGCAGCCGCTCATAACGTCAGAGTGGCTAGAAAATCCTACGATCTTCACCCAAACAGCATCATAACGTCGTGGCTACCCCAATACCATGATTGTGGGCTTATGTTTCTCTTGTTAACAATCGTTTCGGGTGCAACTTGTGTGTTAACCTCACCCAACGCGTTCATCAACCGGCCAAGGCTATGGCTCGAATTGATAACCCAGTTTAAGGCAACTTGCACTCCTGTACCCTCGTTCACATTGCCATTGGTCGTTAAACGAGGTCAAGCTTCTAACAAACAATGCCTTCCCGTGAACTTATCCACCATGAAAAACTTGATAATCATCAATGAACCAATATACCATGAAGCCATTAAGCAATTCGTGGACGTGTTCACCCCGTTTGGGCTAAAACCTTCCGCCATTTCCCCATCCTACGGGCTAGCTGAGAATTGCACCTTTGTCTCAACAGCATGGAGATCAAGACTGCAAGAAGTTGATCTCCCTATCCACAAGAAGCTATTACCAAGTGCAAGGCTTAGGTATGATGAAGATGATGATGAAGAAGAACAAATTAACATATATATCGTCAATGAGGAAACAAACGAGCTCGTGGAAGATGGCATTGAGGGTGAGATATGGATTGCCTCTTCTCCCAGCAATGCTTCCGGCTACTTGCACCATCCTTCTTTAACCCAAGAAATCTTTCAGAGTAGGTTGAAAGGAAGTTTCAGCCACCAACACTTTATTCGAACATGCGATAGAGGAATCATCAAAGGCGCTGAAAGATTCCTCTTTGTCACAGGTCGATGCTCCGACATAATAAAACAAGAAAAGGGATTCAAAACTCATGCTCATTATCTAGAAACTGCGGCATATGAATCGTGTATGAGGTTTCTACGAGGAGGGTGTATTGCAGCATTTGACGTTGGTGGGAGTAAGACAGTGATTGTTGCAGAGATGCAGAAGAGTGGTGAGGAAGAAGACGGAATGTTGAGGAGAATATGTGAAGGGATAAGAGGGTTTGTGATGAAAGAAGAGGGTATTCAGGTAGGGTTGATTGCCCTAGTAAAGAGTGGGAGTATTCCTAAAACGACATCGGGAAAGATACAACGATGGCTTGCAAAAGATAGATTCTTGAAGGGTAAAATGGATGTGGTAATGGAGATGAAGTTCAGTGAAGAAGATAACAGTTTCAAGAAATCTTTAGGGCAAAATCCGATGATAGATCAAAACGAAAACATAAAGAAGTATTTATACAGTAATTTATGAATATGTGAAAGCCAGCTCATAGAGGCGGACCCATAAAATTTCTCATTTTGTGGCACCATATAAGATAAAAAAATAATTATAAATAAAAAGTATTTATCGACGTGTCAACATTTTTTTCCGATGTTCAATATTGTTTGATATGCTTTTAGCCTAATTTCAATGTTTCGAGAGATTTTTAAAACTTTTTGCTTGATTTCAATGAATTTTTAAGTTTTTTTATTGATTTCGATGAATATTTTTCTGTTTTTAGTTAATTTCAAGAGTTTTTCCCGGTTTTTTGGATTGTTTTCAAAAGTTTTTTTTTTCGGTTTTTTGGTTAATTTAATGAGTTTTTTTTGTTTTTTTGGTTCATTACGAGGTAGCGTTGCATTTTCTTGAAGTTTCCAAAATAATACGATAGCACATTCCAAAACGATACGGTTGCACCTTTCACGAACCTAATTTTTTTTACCCTTCGTCGGAGAAATAATACGGTGGCACGTACCACCGTATTCATTGAACTAGGTCCGCCCATGCCAGCTCGCCAAGACAATCTTTATGATAACCAAAAGCTTTCATGGGTGTGCCCCTCGTATGCCCAATGATATGATTACCATGATGCATCAATAAAAGGACAGTAAAATTAAGTGTGAATATGGGATACAAAACTTAGATATCGAAGAGTTGATATGCTCATTTGCCATAACGATTGATGGCTCGGTGAAAGATCATTTACGAGAAAAATATTCAATAGCTCGTGTAAATTGGTTAATTTCTATATATATTTAAACACCAACCATTTAAGATGTATTATGCAAACTATTAAAAAAAAATAGAAGAATATTTTTGAGTGATGATGGTTAAATTACTACTATAAAAAGGGATTTTTACACGGTTGTAAAGGGTTTTTTACACGGTTTTGGAACCGTGTAAAAGACCACCATGTCAAAAGTGCGAGACATTTTTACACGGTTTTGGAACCGTGTATGTCCATTTTTATACGGTTCCAAGACCGTGTAAAAAGGTGACAAAAACCGTGTAAAAAAGACCCAATTTATACGGTTGTTAGACAAAACTGTGTAAAAAGATAGGTCTTTTTACACGGTTGTTTGGCAAAACCGTGTAAAAATGTCATCTTTTTTACACGGTTGCTAATAAAAACGTGTAAAAAGGTGACAACTTGGTGATGCTATCAGCGACGGATTAGCGATGGACTAGTATAAGCAACATATAAGGAATAGTAGTAGCGACGGATTAGTGAGGGCTCGCATTAGCAACGGATTAGCGAGGGTTGGTATTAGCGACAAATTGCGACATACCTCATCATTTTCCAGATTTCCATTGTTGATCCGTCGCTAATAGATTTTATTTAAATATTAATTTTATACTTATTTTTCTATACATCGTATGACACATATAAAATACATATTAAATAACAAAATAAAATTTTCAAAACTGCATTCGAACAAAAAAAATATTATAGAACTATTAAACTTTGTACAATTTTATAAACGGATCACTAACTAAAAACAACAAAAACTAAACAAATTAACATAACAACATTATGTCTACCAAACTAAACAAATCAACCGTAAAAATGTTCTCGTCCAATAGAACATGATAATGAGCTCGCCTGTGATTGAACTTCCATCTGGGAAAGTAGGTTTGTTTTGTTTTTGGAGTCTTTTGAATATTACTACTTATTGATTTCACCACCATTGGGGCCATTTGACCGATAACAGAGGCAACCCAGCCATAATTTCTACAGGCCGGAGAAAGTATTAGTCCCTAAGAACTACTGAACAAGTGTCAAGAGATCAAAAAAATAAAGGAAAATGATAAAAATAACTAGAGAAATAGGCAGGCCAAAACCAATCGATTACTTGGTGTTGGATCTTGTTTTGAAGGGTTATTTAGAAGGATAACCTTCTAATAGATTATTTTTAAATGCATGACTTTCTGGCATATTTAAGAGGGAAAAGTCCAATAAAACCCAATAAACTTTAGTATTATGAATGATTAAGTCCTTGGACAATTTTTTGGAACAAATAAACCATTGCACTTTTCATAACCTTTTAAATAAACCATTGGACTTTCTAAAACCTGTTACATACATCCTTATGACTTATAAAATTGGTTAATGTGTTAAAAATAATTGAAAAAAATATGAAAAAACCAAACAAACTTATATACTTTAAACTATTAAGTCCTTATATATTTTTTAAACGAAAAAAAAAATACAATTTATAAAACGAAACGAATATACCATTTTTCATTACTCTTCCCAAAACATATAAAAGTTGTATCCAAAGCATAAATAGATGCACATAAAAGTTAGACATAATTTACCAAAAATTGAACCAAAATATACCAAGAGTTGCACAAAGAAATGCCAACAGTTGCACCAAAAGGTCTACAGATAAACAATCAGACATATATTCACTTGAATTATCGCTTATAACATGGTTAAGATCATCACTGCAGTCAGATGCCATTTTGTGAATAGGAATAACGACTTCATCACGATTACAAATTAAAACAAAATGATATCACTAAATAAAAGCATTACTGTAAAGATGTAGTACCAATTCAAGATAAACGTTTTAAACAATTGTACGTATTATTTTTTTTTAATTTGTAGTTTACCTGCTATTCAAGCTGCGTACAATTTTAAACAATTGTAAGTATTATTTTTAATACTTGCACATTATACCCTATAATTACAGATTAATCTTATATTAATAAATAAATGACCTTAAAGGATATAAAGTGTAAGTATTACAAATAAATCGTACCTATTTATGATATAAGATTAAATAAAAAAATATCCAATATTTGGCTCATTTGAACGTATTAACGAGACAATTATAATGGTATGACTTGTAAAAAACTATTTTTTAATATATAAGAATGTGAAGTGTAATGTTTTTCAAAAAAAAATGTTTTCTAATTCATTTCTTTTTATAGCCAAAAACAATTCTTAAACAGGAAAAAAATATTTGAACACTTTTTTGGAACAAATAAATCCTTAGACATTCAAAAATTTATTAAATAAACCATTGGACTTTTGGAAACCTGTTAAATACATCCTTAAAATTGTAATAAGGATGTATTTAACTGGTTTCCAAAAGTCCAATGGTTTATTTAACAATTTTTGAAATGTTTAAGGGTTTTTTTTTGTTCCAAAACATTGTCCAATGACTTAATCACTCCAAACACTAAAGTCCATTGGGTTTTTTTAGATTTTTCCCTATTTAAGAATGTCTCTTTCTAGCATAATCAAGGTTCAAAATCTATGAAAAGGTCATGCATTTGTAAAAAAAATGAAAAGGTTATTCTCTTAAATAACCCTCAATTTCAAAATAAATGAGCTTAATGGGTTAATTCTTACCTTTGATGAAAAAAGGTTTATGGGTTCATTGTCTGTTGGGTCATTGACGAGCACCGGCTGCTACGCTATATGGAAATAAGCTGCGCCTTCTCCACCAGCAATTGCTTTTGGCGTAGTGGTAAACGCTTGGATCCTAACATTGTCATACAACATGACAAGAAATACAATGAATGGCATGGAGAGAAGTGTCATTTTTTATGAGAAGTACTTTTAAACCTTTTGATTTCTCATCCGCTTCATAACCATTTATCAAGCTTCTCACCAAATTTGTCACTTCTAACCCGAACCTAACCCTAGAACGAATTTGATGTAAATAATCCATTATGCTCAAGTATTGATATGAAATATAAATATAAGTAAGAGGTGAAAACTTAGTGAATAATCTCGATAACGTTGAAGATAATATGGGAACCATTTTGGAAAACAGGAAGTTTGGCGGTAGGATTCGTCCATGAAGAACCAAGGATCCATGTTCTGACCTGTAACAGGATTCACATGATACGAGGTGTAATCAACATTCCTTTCTTCCAAAGCCAACCTCACCTTCTAGCTCTCCAACGAAAATGGGTGATGATAAAGCTGTATCGAGCTTCCGGGTCAATACCAAAAGTCAAAATCTGAAAATCGAACAACATAAAACTGAAATCAATTAACATTTTTTTTAAACATAGCAACAAAACCTCAAATGCCCAAAAAATCCTAACCATATGGAGATGCCAAACAACGAGAAATCTGAAAATATGAAGTCATGAATGCAACAAAATGGAGGCCAATGGCAAGAAACATATGAAAATATCTGAAAATATGCGGCCGACGGCTACATGGAGGAGGACGAAAAATGAGAGGCAGAGGGAGGGAGGCGTGGTGTAACATCTGGTTAGGGTTTCATAGTTTAATATTGGGAGGGTGACGGTTAAGGAAAATAAATGCGGGAAATTTTGGAAAATTGAAATTTTAGGGAAAATTTAAACACTATATATATGTCTCTATGTATGTATATATATAAGTTATATGTAATTGTTTAAATAATATATATATTGTTTAGAATTGGAATTGTATTCACCCAATCCACATACATATTGGTTTTAATGTTTTTTGTTTTTTGAAATTTTATAATATGGTTTTGTATGATTTTGAGAAAGTGATAATATTTTTTTTATAAATTTTTTTAATTTAATTTTTATTATAATTAAATTGTATGCCTTATAAAGTTTGATTAGTTCAATAAAATTGATTAATGCCCAATACAAGTTCAATAAAATCGACTAAGAACCATTATAGTTCAATAAGACCATTAATGACTTATTAAGGCCAATAATGTCAATGTTGACTTACAACATGTTTGTATACATATATGTACCGCATATATGCATGTGGTTTGTATTAGGCTCGATAAGTAAACTAATATTCACTATAGCTTATTAAGAACTGATAAAGCTTATTAGAAACCACTAAAGCCTATTAGGAGCTCTTTCCCAAAGAAACATTTAACCATTATCCGATCTATGTCATATTAACCAATTCAGGATCATTATTGCCCAATAATACATTTTATGACTTGTTAAGGCCCAATAACACCAATGCTTACTTATATATTACGTGTTTGTATGTATGTCGTGTGTATTGGGCTTGATGGGTGTTGGGTTACGGTGACGAAGAACGTGGTGCCTTGCGACGTTGAATAAAATGTTGAAGAATGTGATATTGAGTTACGAACTTACGGTGACGATCTATTGTACACACTTGAATGTACATATAAATTCATAATAAATATAACACATATAGCATTTAACGTAAAAAACGATTAAAACAAATAAAACAAATAAAAAAATTATATCAATATGGACGTCATATCGAAGAGCACAAAATTCTCATTTTTTGATGCAGTTTGTTTAATTAATATATTAGTAGTTTTTAAGATAGTTTATTTTAAACTTTAAAGGATTAAAGTTTCTAATAAAAAAAAATCAAACAAGGTAGATGTGGGGTTGAAATTAAATAGAGAAATTATACGAAATGCCCTAACTTCACCAATGCTTTCATCCATTTGTCCTATCTCCCTCCCAATTTACCAAAATACCCTGAAAATCCGTGGGCTAACCTGTGGCCCACGGATTTTGTGTCGAAATGCTCTCCCACGGATTTTTTGTGCTTGCCCACGGATTTTTTGTCCTCTACCCACGGATCTTTTGTCCTCTGCCCACGAATTTTCTGCATGCCCACAGATTTTTTAAGCTTGCTCACAGATTTTTTGAGTGGTGGCCACGGATTTTCAGGGTAGTCCGTGGGCCACGGGTAAGCCCACGGATTTTCAGGGTTTTTTGGTAAATTAGGAGAGAGATAGCGCAAATGGATGAAAGGGGTGGTGAACTAAGGGCATTTCAATGAAACTCTTAACTTAATTTTTTACCCATGATCACCTTAATAATTTTAATTAAAAATTCTATTTAATGTGAGTTGTGAGACCAATAGAGATGGGCGATTAAGATCAGTCCTCATGTTCACAATGAAAATTGAAGTTGCCATTGAACTCCTCCCTCCCTCCCCATCTCTCTCTCTCTCTCTCTCTCTCTCTCTATATATATATATATATATATATATATATATATATATATATATATATATCACTACAAAAAAAATTCAAATTTCCGACGGCCAAATCCGTCGGTAATCCATCGGTAAACGGCTAAATCCGTCGGTAATCCGTCGGTAATCGTCGTCAGAAATAACCTGGTCGGTAATTGATTTACCGACGGATTACCGACGGCCCTCTTTACCGACGGATTACCGACGGATCACCGACGACGCCATATACCGACGGATTACCGACGGCGATATTTACCGACGGATTACCGACGGCCATCTTTACCGACGGATTACCGACGGCGATATTTACCGACGGATTACCGACGGCCACCTTTACCGATGGATTACCGATGGCGATATTTACCGACGGATTACCGACGGCCACCTTTACCGACGGATTACCGACGGATTTGCCGTCGGTAAAACTATATAAATTAAATTAAATCTAAATCAATTTAATTATTAAATTATATTATTAAAAATTACCGACGGCAAATCCGTCGGTAATCCGTCGGTAATGTTTATTTTAATTAAAAAAAAATTAAAAATACAGAATAAACTGTACAAAAAACCTGTATTTAATTCCTGGACAAAAACTATTACAAAATACTATTCTATTTAATAAATATCATATCCGTAAACAAATTACAATTTTATCCCAAATACAAAACAAACTAAACTGAGGGGGGAGCGAAGGAACTTCCAAACTTCTTCATAAAGGCATCAAACTCTTTCACTTTCTCCTCCGATGCTTTCATTTTCTCCTCCAATACTTTCCTTGCTTCTCGATCTTCTCTCGCTTTCTCCTCCAATACTTTCCTTGCTTCTCGGTCTTCTATCGCTTCCTCCTCCATTTTGAGTCTCGCTTCTTTTTCTCTTCGTACCTCCTCTCTAAGTGCATCCCACTAAAATTCAACATTTGATAAACATAAAACAAATGTTAGACGCCATTTGACAAACGTATAACTATTACACATTTGACAAGCATACATACCTCCTCGTCGCGATGAGAGCTCCCACTCGTAGCGGCACCTGAATTACCGGACATAGCATATTCGGGATCCTGAGTCCCGAATCCAAAATAGCGGCCCTTACGTCGTCCCTTGACACTACGCTTCCACAAGTCTGAGTCATTGGGTGGAACGGCGTCGGGAGGTAAATCGGGGTACTCCTCCGCTCTAATATGTCCGTAGGTATCCTATGGTTTTACAAAAACAATGTGTTAACATATATAGAAAATTCGGCAGCATTTCGACTGTAATTTGAACATATCCATTATATGTGTAGTATCAAAACAATCCTATCGTCCGCCCAACAATGGTAGCCCAAACTAAATGAATCAAATTACACAACTCTATAACAAAGTTTGCTATCTCTTCTATCTATCTTGTAAAACAAAAACAAATATATATACATAAGCAATACATGTACAGACATACAAACATTCATACGTATATAGACATGTACGCATACACATACTCTTATAGGTAATTGCCGATACATATGCCACTTATATACACGTATACATATATAGAAAAACAATCTACCACTATAATGGAACTTACCGCAACGTCAGCTGCTTTTGGGTATGAGTAGATCGGAGGATCCGTGGACGGACCGGTCGCACCCGGTATAAGCTTCCGGTTAGTGCAGTGCAACCTCTCATAGACCTCCCCACCAGTAGGCTCACGGCCCCAAGCCTCTTTCTACAATAGACAACTTCAAATGTCAGTAGATAACAAAGTCATGTATATATACATATATAGGTTTATATTCATCAACTATATACATTTAGTGTAGTGGATAATAAATTACCATGTGGTCCCGATGCATAGCAGTAGTAATAGATCCGCCACAGTGACTCGATGTCTTCCCTCGATACTTGGTATTACGATTGGACGTATTAGCCTTACTTGAACGCCTGAACTCGTCCTTGTTCCATGCCTGTTAAAAAGTAGACATAAATCAAATTGTACAACCAGATTAAAATATTCAACAACGCTAATATTCAACAACGCTTACCCGGTCAATCATTTGGACCCAATACTCGTTCATCATCCACTCAGGGGGGTATGGGATAAGTTTTCGATAGTCATAATTATCGAACTCTATACGCTCGATAGCTCTTAGTTGATCGGCGGCATACTGACGGGCATCAGACATCGTATCTAAATACCAGCTCCTCACATAACGTCGTATGGCAAGTAGAATGTCGACGTCCATATGAGGCGGCCAACTATAAAGCAACTGCATACACATTGTTTGGATTAAGTAAAATAAATTAAAACAAGTAGTTTAATGGACTAAAATACAAACCCGGACACGATCCAACATCATCGTGAAGTGTGAATCAGGGACATCCTTATAGTGAGCCCATGGACCGGCGAACGTGGTCCGAAAGATTTTCATAACATCCCGACGAACCTCCGTTTTCTTAAACCTTCACAATTGCAAAATATACAATACAAAATACATTAGAACCGGTTTATTATGTACTAGGATTAAACATATACCAAATCTACTTACACGTCGTCTGTAGTCAACTCGATCGGCGGTCTCGTACCCTGAGACCGAGGCGTCTCGGATGAAATACTGATGCCTCTAACCCTCGAATGAGATCCAGGTGACGGCGTCGCAACCACGTCATCCGCAACCTGGTCTAGTCCGTCGGTACCTACCACGGACTCGGAATTGTCCATCGACATGTCACCACGCCCTGCGGAGTTGGTACTCCCCACTCTACTTCTACCCCCTTTACCTCGAGTAGGGCGTGCCGACATCTAAATATATAAGAATGGTTCGAACACACTAGCTGTCAATGTTAGAATTTGGAGACACGAAGATGTAATACATAAATCATAAAACACACTAGTCATCGAACGAATTTGCAAACACAAAGGATACAAGCGTACAACTTATAAAGATATAATTATTATGAAATAATGTCTAAATAACTAAGACATGCTAGTCATCAGACGAGTGATCAGATAACATAGGTTCGTTTTCGCTATCTGAATCGTCGTCCACATCTTCAAATTCTTCTTCGTCGTCGCTAGCTTCGTGACCGGGTGCATCTTCGTCGTCGCTAGATTCGTGATCGGGTGCATCTTCGTTATGTGTGTCGACTACGGTGACCTCCCCTGTGACAAGACGGACAGAATCGAAGTCCTCATTTACCTCTGTGTTTGTATTATGAGTTACCCGTTCATTGATTTGAAAGAATGGTTCTTCGTCCGCGTTATCATCATCGAAGACATCAATAGCCCTTTCTGCAACTTCATATATTGCACGAGCTTTGGTCTTCACAACAGCCCACCAGTCCTTTAAATCCTTAGTGTCTGAAGGATACGGTGTGTAGTACACTTGTTCCGCCTGTGATGCTAGAACGTAATAGTCGTCACCTCCGAGTCTGGACTTGTATTTGATATCAATCAACCCATGTTTAGGATCGACTCTAACCCCCCTTGGGCTATCAAACCAGGTACACTTAAACATAACTACAACGCAATGGCCTACACCGTAATATTCCACCTCTAACACTTCGTCCAACAATCCGTAATAGTCGGTCTCAGAGTCGTCATAACAAGATCCTCTAACACATACACCACTATTATGTGTCACACGCCCAGCAGCATGTGTTACCGTATGGAACTTGTATCCATTGACGAAGTATCCCTTATGCGACAAAGCATATCGGCCCGGTCCACGTGCTAGGGATTTCAAATGATCGGTGAAGTTGGTTGATCCGAACATGACCTATAAATAACAAATAAGATATTAAAAACACATGTATAACATTACATGCGTAAATTTCATATTTGTATACTCACGTGTTGTTTAAACCATGTAGAAAACCTTTCATCTCGAGCTTTAACTCGTGCAGCTTCATCAAGATGAGGTTCTGTTTGTCGTATCCATGCATCAAAGGTCCACTGGAAAGGCTCAACTTCTTTGCAATTCAACAACACATACGTGTGGATCTTGTGAATTTCGGCGGTAGTCAAAACGGCCTTTTTTCCGCCCTTCTCGAATAATCTACGGGAAGGAACCTTGAATATGCTCAATCGATTGTCTACTTCGGAAGAAGTAGGAATATCGGGGGCAAAGTTTCTTGACTCTCGATTATGTCGAGTTTCTATCTGCGGATCAAAATACAGAGAGCAGTAGGTGGAGAGTTCATTTACTAGATAGGACTCAACGATAGACCCCTCCACCCTTGCTTTGTTTCTAACGGTTCTCTTCAACGACCCAAGCTTCCTAAACAACGATTGAAAATACATGTTAGTAAATAAATGAGTGATAACCAAAATTTAATGAAAAGTGTTTGAATGAAAGGTTCATCTACCTCTCATAAAGATACATCCACCTATATTGGACCGGCCCACCATTTATGGCCTCTCGTGTCAGATGTATCACTAAATGTTCCATAGAATCAAAGAATCCGGGCGGGAAGACTTTTTCCAACTTACAAATTGTTTGAACGATACTCGTTTGCAATGGAATCAAGTCTTCTAAGTGTAACACCTTTGAGCATATTGCACGAAAGAATGTGCACAACTCCGTTATCGCATCCCATATCGGAGTCGGTATCATCCCTCGTAAAGCAATAGGGAGCAATCGTTGGATAAACACATGACAATCATGACTCTTGAAGCTATAAAAGCTATAGTCTGCAATGTTTACACACCCCCCAATATTTGAAGCATACCCGTCCGGAAACTTCAGCGTCTTCAACCATTTACATACTTTTATTACCAGATGTTTGCTCAAAGTGTACGATGCCTTCGGTTTCACTACTTTATTGCCTGACGTGGCAATGCGCAAATCCGGTCGATTGCAATAAATCTCTACATCCCTCCTTGCTTTTATATTGTCTTTTGTTTTCGACGTGTCCATGAGAGTGTTAAAGAGATTCTCAAAAACGTTCTTCTCAATGTGCATGACATCCAGGTTGTGTCGAATTAACAATGTCTTCCAATATGGCAACTCCCAAAAAATGCTTCTCTTCACCCAATTATGAGTGATTCCGAAGCCGCTAATTTTTCTATTGGTCGATCGGAACGGGGAGCCCTCATAAACAATTGGAAGATGACGAACCTGTTCCCATATTTCTTGACCGGTTAACTCGAGTGGTGGACCGGCTAACACCGTAGATCCGTCCTTGAATCCTTTTCGATCACGTCGGAAGGGGTGCGTAGTAGGTAACCATCTTCGATGACAGTCAAACCAACATGATTTTCCTCCATTTTTTAACTGAAACGAATCGACTACGCCCATGCAGTACGGGCACGCTAACTTGCCATGTGTGCTCCAACCCGACAACATTGCATAGGCAGGGAAGTCGCTGACGGTCCATAGTAGTATAGCCCTCATCTCAAAATTATTCTTACGATGAGCATCATACGTAAGAGCGCCCTCGATATACAACATCTTAAGATCATCTATTAGCGGCCTAAGAAACACATCTAAATTCTGGCCAGTGCTCTTTCTACCAGGAATGACCAAAGCAAGTTTAACATATGCATCTTTCAAACTCATCCACGGAGGTAAATTGTAGATGGTAAGAAAGACCGGCCATAGTGAATACGAATTCGAATTAGAATTATTCGGGTTGAAACCGTCGGTGCATAAGCCAAGACGCACATTACGGGGCTCAGAAGCAAAATCAGGATCCACCATGTCAAAATGTTTCCAAGCCGCACCATCACTGGGATGTACCATCACATTCGGTTTTGTCTGATGATCCTTGTGCCAAGTCATCTCTTTAGACGTCTTCTTTGACATGTACAATCTTTGAAGTCTAGGAACAATAGGCAAGTACGTCAACACCAAGTTTGGGACCTTGCTTCGTCCACTAATCTTGTAACGGCTTTCATTGCAATACAGACAATGGGTCAACTCAGAATCAAGCTTGTAAAATAGCATGCAATGGTTTTTGCAAGCGTCGATCTTTACTTTTGGTAGAGCAAGCTTTTTCAAACTCTTCTTCGTCTCGTAGAAGTTACCGGGTAGTTTGTCACCCTCGGGTAGCATCTCTTTAATTATGGGAACAACTCGGTTATAAGTCGTCTCGGGTACATTACATTCTGCCTTCCAATTCAACAATCTCGTCGCAGCTCCTAATTTCGAGTAATTTGGACACCCATCCCATAAAGGTTCGTCAGCAGCTTGTAACATGTTAAAAAACCCTTGTGCAGACGGATTAGGGGTTTCTTCTTCCCATGTCATGCCATCATGTATCATGTGATCGTTCACCATTTCAACATAACCTTCATTGTGATCTACCACAGGGGCAGTAGATGATTGACCCACGTCTTGATCAGGTGCATAGTAAAAGGTTTCACCATGTCCCCACCATATGGTATAATCAGGCATGAAACCGTGCTTCATCAAATGCAACCTCACCTCATCTCTTTCTTTAAAGCGTGAGTTTTCACACTTCCTACAAGGGCATCTGATACGAAGCACTATCCCATTACGCGTAGGTTTCTTGTCAACCGTCCCTACATTGGCGTAGGCATAGTCCAAAAAACTGTCCATCGCAACAATAAAATCGACCCTAAGAAACCCCTGACGGTCATTCTTTTTATACATCCATCCTCTATTTGTTGACATATTCAATAACTACAACAAGGAAAGAAGTAGTTAGTCGACATAATCAGTACAAGTGGTGTAGAGGAGTTTTGGATTACTTTAAAACCCTACGTGTAATGATTTGACTATTGGAAAGTCAAACCGTAGGTGTCAATGAAGTTATAAGTCTATTGAATGACTTGAAAGCACGACATGTAATAGTTTGCCTACTTGAAAGTCAAACCGTAGGTCTAGAAGAGTTTTGGATGACTTTAAAACCCTACGTGTAATGATTTGACTATTGGAAAGTCAAACCGTAGGTGTCAACGAAGTTAGAAGTCTATTGAATGACTTGAAAGCACTAATGTAATGGTTTGACTATTTGGAAGTCAAACCGTAGGTCTAAAAGAGTTTTGGATGACACGTCTATTGAATATATATACCAAGGTTCTAAATGGCGTGTGGCGTGGCGTGGCGGCGAGATCAAGCCTCAAGCCTTACGAGTTACGATGGGGTTGTTTGATATATTAAGTTTTTGGTTTTATAATAATGCAAGGTAATAATAATCAACAAAGCTATAGAAAACACCCGTTGATATATTAAGTCTTATAAAACAGTATAAAAAACATGACCGTTTTCTCAATTGTATAATACTAATCGAATGTAAAGTTGTAAGCCAGTGTGAGTGTGTAAGTTTAACACAGTAACATTAATCCACATATGTAAACTGTAAACACAAAGCAAATTACTGAAAAAAAAATCCACAACAGTTCAACATATACTTTGAAAATTCGAACTAGAAAAAACCTGAAAACAATAACAATAACCATAATCGAACTTGATTTCACACCATACTTTCATATAATTATAAATAATCAACACAATGTCGAAGTGCAGGTTTCCGGCATATTCAAAATACTCAAAATGAAAAATACATGACACAATGTCGATTTCACATACCGTGATTTCACCAAATTTCAAGTGGCCTGAACTGATTTAGGTTTTCGATTGAGAGTGGCCTGAGCTGTGATTTGACTATACAGCAAGCAAAAAACAGCAAAAAACTTCAAAAACAACAAAAACAGCAAGCAAAAACAACAAGTATATCCAGCGGATTAATGTAGCAATTTTTATTTGGAATTATGTGGACAGTATTCACTTGTGCATACAATTAAATTAACTTGTTCCAGGACAAGTAACTACAAGTATGAAGTTCAAATCTTTAATCAGACTTGCATCCTTTACTTCATAAACTAAACTACCAGACCTCCATCTAATTTCAGGAACATATAAGTGGCTAGTTTCCCTAACTTTAGATAGATCAAAATGATAAGAATAGGAACAAGTTAATCGAAGATATACAATGTTTCAAAATAAGTTAAATCGAAAATAAATAAAAGAACCAACAACAACATGCAAGGAAAACAAAATGCCCTTCTCTAAACATCGACAATTTTGTATTTTTAGCACAAATACATACTACTCCCTCTGTCTCATAGAAGTTTCAACTATTTAATCATAACACGAGAAGTGGTTGAACTTTTATCAGGTGCTTAAGATACCCTTCAATATGATATAAGAAATAAATCCTTTGGACTAAATCATAGAAGAAAAATAATGAAACTGAAAAACAATGAATGAAAAAGTAAATCATAGAAGAAAAATAATGAAACTGAAAGAACAAATTTCAGATTCTACAAATTACATATTTACATGGGTCAAATGGCATGTCTGGTGCTGGTTAAAATAATCTTAAACATCATAAAAAATGGACTACAAATGTTTCAGGTCCATGATGGCCATATTGGAGCATAAATCCTTTTATAGGCACTACTAGTTTTAATTGGGTTACCAGTGGTTGTTTTCACATGTGCAGTTGGGTGTTTCCTTGTGTTTTTGTTGGGCATGCCAGTGTTTGTAATATAGTGGCTTCTAGATATTATATATATTACCCTCTTCTATGTATATCTTTTGAAATTATCCCCAAAAATGGAAAAAATCACACCAATCCTGCTTCATTAGTGGATTCAGTATTTCAGTGATCAGTTAATGACATAACTAACTTGATCAATTTATAGAGAACAATAACACTACATGAAAAAAGCAGTAAGGATCACGAACTTAACGGTAATTCCGCAGAATAGTTAACTCATAGACAAGCATGAACGTAGTCTAACAATAACTAATGAAAATCCTCAACAAAAAATTACGAAACAAAAAATGATCGAGTAAGATGCCTAAATCCACAAGGTTATTAGTTATTAGTTATTAGTTATGAAGAAAAATAATCAAATTGGAAAAAATCGAGAACAACAAGTTGAGAACATACCTTACAGCGGACGGTGGTTGTGTGCGAGCGGACGACGGCTGTGTGCGAGCGGACGGCGGCTGTGTGCGCACGAACGGACGGACGGTGGCTGTGTGCGCACGGACGGTGGCCGGCGGACGGTGGCCGGCGGCTGAGTTACCTTCTTGAATCGTGACTTTGTGTTCGTGAGGTCTGTGTGTTCATGTGTTGTGTGCGGCAGTAATGGAAATGTGAAATGTGAATGGAACGTAAACCCTAAAAGGACATTTTGTTACTTTATTAATTTTTATTATTTAGATTAAATATTTATATATATATATAATATATATGTAATAAAATATTAGATAATTTCTATTAACATGTACCGGGTACCCGGTCCCGGAACCGGTTCCGGCGGGTACCCAGCGGGTAGCGGTTCTAAAAAAATGAGAACCAGAACCGGACCCAGTCACATCGGTTCCGTTATTTTAGGAACCGGAACCAGAACCAGTCACATCGGTTCCGGTTCCGGAACCGGCAGTTCCGGAGCGGTTCCGGTTCCAAAGGCGGGTACCCAGTTCCGCTGCTCACCCTTAATACATACCTATATACATACCCACAAATTCCGTCGGTGATTACCGACGGATTACCGACGGTTCCCGTATTTTTTAAATAAAAATAATTTTTAATTCAAAATATTAAATAATAATTATTTATAATTATTAAATAAACTAATATATAATATTTGACATTAAAATTATTAAATAAGTTATTATATAACATTTAATATTAAAATTATTAACTAGACTTAACGGAAGAAGTTAACGGCCGTTAACTTTTTCCATTAAGTCCAGTTAGATCACGGGTATTTTAGTCATTTGTGCATTTTTGTTGGGTTAATTTTTGCCACCACATGGCTAAATATGAATTTTTAATTCGTTGGACCTAGATTTACGATGACTAAATGCCCTGTATATTAACTGACTTAACGAAAAAAGTTAACGGTTGTTAGAAAAATGCACCAAAACTACTGAATAATGACGTACGTTAAACAATACATGTACATATGTACCTATACATATATACACACACATATGTATATACATACATACAAACATTCATACATATACATGTATACACACATACATACATATATATACACATATACAAATATACATACACATATAGACATGTATACACATATAGACATACATATGACATATATACAAACTTACATACACATATAGCTAGACATGTATGAGATATACAAACATATGTATGTATAGTATGTACTGTATACATATAAGCAACTACATGTGTATATACACAT
Source organism: Saussurea involucrata (assembly GCA_033807775.1). Taxonomy (NCBI): domain Eukaryota; kingdom Viridiplantae; phylum Streptophyta; class Magnoliopsida; order Asterales; family Asteraceae; genus Saussurea; species Saussurea involucrata. Next base: position 88,350,622 of record CM066318.1, read on the forward strand.
ACATACATGCATGTATATACATACAAACACTCAAACATATACTATCATATATACATGTACATATACATACACACATATACATCCACATATACATGTATATACATACAAACATTCATACATATATACAAACATACATAAACATATAGATAGTACACATGACACACAAACATATATGTACTGTATATACATATGTACACATATACTATCATCCACCTGTACATACACACATACATGTATATACATACAAACATTCATACATATCTACACATATACAAACATACATAAACATATAGATAGTACACCATGCATGACACACAAACATATATGTACTATATATACATGCATACGTGTACATATACTATCATACACATATACATATATGTACCGTATATACAAACATATCGATAGTACACCATGACACACAAACATATATGTATTGTATATGCATACGTGTATATATACTATCATACACATATACTACTATCACACGTAAACTATCATCCACATGTACATACACACATACATGTATATACATACAAACATTCATACATATATACACATATACAAACATACAAAAATATATAGATAGTACACATGACACACAAAACATATATGTACTGTATATACATACGTGTACATATTCTATCATACATATATACATACACACATACATGTATATACATACAAACATTCATACTGTATGGCCCTTTATGGGCTTGAGTGACTCTTAATGAACTTGATCGGGCCTTGATGGATTCCAAGTACTCTTTATGAACTATAATGGTCCTTGACGAATCATATTTGATTTAGTGGATGTTAATGCAGTGTATAGACCTTTATGGACTTCAGTGACATTTAATGAACTTGATCGGGCCTTGACGAATCATATTTTAACATATGTTTGTGTTTAAGTCGTGAAAAAAATATATATTTTAAGATATTTAAAAATATATAAAAAATACTTTAATTTTTTAAAAATAAAACAAAAATTAAATAATCCGTCGGTAATTACCGACGGATTATTTAATTTTTAATTTTCATTTTTTTAATTAAATAATCCGTCGGTAATCCGTCGGTAATTACCGACGGATTATTTATTTTTTATTTTTTATTTTTTTAATTAAATAATCCGTCGGTAATTACCGACGGATTACAGACGGATTATTTAATTTCTAATTTTTATTTATTTAATTAAATAATCCGTCGGTAATCCGTCGGTAATTACCGACGGATTACCGACGGATTATTTAATTTTATTTTTTATTTTTTTAATTAAATAATCCGTCGGTAATTACCGACGGATATTTATTTATTTATTTTTTTAATTTTTTTAAATGAAATCCGTCGGTAATCCGTCGGTAATTACCGACGGTTTGTATCCGTCGGTAATTTTCGTCGAAAATTTGAGTTTTTCTAGTAGTGTATATATATATATATATATTTATTCATATATCACACAGACCACGATACATATAACACTATAAATGAGAAAAAAACTCAATCTCTCACTAATCCCTCACTAATTAAGTATTATTATTGTTGTTGTTGTTATTATTATTATTATTATTATTATTATCACAATATTGAGAAATTGAGGAGTGGAATTTAAATTATTTTTATTATTACAATGTGGAGAAATTAAAGAGTGAAATCTAAAATTATTATTATTACACCATATACTTTTTCTAATTGTATTTATTTTTAACCATTTTAAAAATAATTATATATACTCTTTTAGAAAATGATAATCATATATACCCTTTCAAAAAAAATCGTACATAATATCAAGTATATGGAAAAAAAATTATATAAGCAGATAAAATGGTTTTTTACACGGTTTTAAAAAACCAACGATGTAAAAAGACTCTCAGCCTTTTTGCACGATTCATCTTCAAAAACCGTGTAAAAATGTATGTGTTTTTTATACGGTTATTTTAAAAAACCGTGTAAAAATGTTTCGAGACATTTTCAAACGGTTTTTCTTATATAACCGTGTAAAATGCTTATATATTTTTACACGGTTTTGGAAACAACCGTGTAAAAAAGTATTCGAATCTTTTTACACGGTTCTCTTATCAAAAAAACGTGTAAAAAAGTTATTAAAAAACGCGGGTACATTTTTACACGGTTTTTTTAAAAACCGTGAAAAAATGGAAGTGTAATAAAACCATTTTTATAGTAGTGAATAATACTATACGCATGCACAACATATATCATTTTATTGGAACATTAATTATACGGAACATGTTATGATGTTATGCACATACTAAATGTTGTTGAAACATATATATATACAGTGATTAGTATTTGATTGAGTATGTCTAATACATATGTGTAGATCGATGTTCATATTAATTAGCACCAGTCCAATGGTACTTCTTAATTAATCAGTTCCAAAAATCTATGGTGAGTCTTCATTGACTTGATTTACATTATGAAATACATGATATAACAGCGATTTTGAGAATTTATTCATGTTATGCATGTTGGGTTTTCTTATGGTTTTTTTGGCCCATGAGGAAGGCCCAAGTGTTTTGGCCTTCATATATATATTTCTTATTCAACACTATTTTGATTAGGGTGTGTATTTTTCAAATTAGCAGCCACATAGAGAGAGAAACAAGAAAAAGGAGAGAGAGCTCCATTTTCGTCTTTCTTAACCCAGCTGCAGAAAACTTCTGTTTCCCGGAGATTGAACGGTCGGATCGTCGTGATTTTTGGTCAGAAGCTTCACGACATCTTCATAAACATTCTGGACGGTGGGATCGTGTTTTTGAGGTCCGGATGTCAGGTTTTCTCGGGGTTCTGCACAGCAGCAATTTGTGGTGATATTTTCTCCATCCTTGCTATATTTTGGTTCCATACATCTTGATGTGCTTATTTCCAAGTGTATGATGGTTTTGTATGCCTCTAGTATAATCTAGAGAAGACTTTGTATTGCTCTAATATTGGTGGTAGTGGATTTGAAGCGGCTCTAGTAGTCCCGTGGTTTTTACTCTCGATTTCGAGGGGTTTTCCACGCTAAAATTTTGGTGTCTCATTGTGGTTGCTGATTTTATGTTTTGGAGTTATTTTTACTTGCATTTAGAATACTCTATTTGTTTGCATCCTCAAAGGTTCATTCGGGTCGGGAAAGTTAAGCCTAACGAAGATTAATTCCACATTTGTTGTTACCGTTAGTGGCCGTTTTTCCCATCAAATTGGTATCAGAGCTTTTGGTTATCGTTTTGAGTTTAATTTGTTTGAACGATGGAAGCTAATACAAGTAGGATGATAAGTTTAAATGGTTCTAATTATCATGTTTGGAAAGGGAAGATGGAAGACCTTCTTTATGTGAAGGATTTTTACTTGCCTGTTTTTTCGACCGACAAACCTGAGAATAAAACAGATGCAGAATGAAATATTTTGCATAGACAAGTTTGTGGGTATATTCGGCAATGGGTTGATGATAATGTTTTGAACCATATTAGTGGGGAGACTCATGCTCGTACTCTATGGAACAAGCTCGAGCAGGTATATGCTCGAAAGACTGGAAATAATAAGTTGTTCTTGATTAAAAAGTTGATCCAACTTAAGTACCATGATGGAACTCCTATCACTGATCATTTGAATGCATTTCAGGGAATTATTAATCAGCTTGCAGGAATGGGTATCAAGTTTGAAGATGAAATCCAAGGCTTATGGATCCTTGGTACTCTACCGGATTCATGGGAGACTTTTAGGACATCATTGTCCAACTCCGCACCCGATGGTGTTATTTCCATGGAATTGGCTAAAGACAGTATTTTAAATGAAGAGATGAGAAGAAAGTCACAGGGTTCCTTTTCACAATCAGATGTCTTGGTCACAGAAAGGCGGGGGAGAAGTCAGAGTAGAGGTCCGGGTAACAGAGGAAATCATCGGGCAAATTCGAAAGGAAATTCTGTTGATTTTGAGTGCTACCATTGTGGTAGGAAAGGGCACACGGTACGATTCTGCAGACAGTTGAAGAAGGAGAACAAAAGAGGCATCCACAACAATCAAAAGAACAATCATAAGAAAGATGATGGTGGTAATGACAATGCTGAAATCAATACCACTGTTGAGGAGTTCTTTCTTTGTTGTGATGATGATATGGTGAACCTTGCACATGATGATTCGAGTTGGGTTATTGACACTGGTGCTACGTGTCATGTTACATCACGAAGAGACTACTTTACATCTTACACTACAGGTGATTATGGCACTGTTAAGATGGGTAATAGTAATCTATCAAAGGTTGTTGGAATTGCCAATGTCTGTTTGAAGTTTGACACTGGGATGGAATTGGTTTTACGGAATGTAAAACATGTCCCAGATATGAGACTTAATGTGATTTCTACAGGCTTACTTGATGATGATGGCTACAACAACAACTTTGGTAATGGTATATGGAAACTCACTCGTGGTTCATTAATCGTGGCAAGAGGTAAGAAATGCCCATTGTTATGTGACACATCCGAAGATCTCCAACAACATTGTTAACGCTGTGGAGAATATTGATATGACTGATTTGTGGCATAAGAGACTCGGTCATATGAGTGAAAAGGGGATGTCTTTACTATTGAAGAAAAATGTTTTAACCGGTGTGCATGATGTTCATCTGAAGAAGTGTTCTCATTGTCTGGCAGGTAAGCAGAACAGAGTTTCATTTAAGAGTCATCCTCCTTCTAGGAAGGAGAACATACTTGATTTGGTACATTCCGATATTTGTGGTCCTATGAAGACTAGGACACTTGGTGGTTGCTCTTATTTTGTCACATTCATCGATGATCATTCGAGAAAGGTATGGGTATATACCTTAAAATCTAAAGATCAAGTATTTGATGTGTTTAAACAATTTCATGCCTCGGTTGAGAGACAGACTGGGAGGAAGCTTAAGTGTATTTGGACAGATAATAGAGGTGAATACATTGGGCCATTTGATGCTTATTGTAGAGAACATGGTATTCGGCATTAAAAGAGTCCTCCCAAGACACCGCAATTGAATGGATTAGCAGAGCGGATGAATAGAACATTGGCCGAGCGTGTCAAATGTTTGCTGTCACATGCAGGGTTGCCGAAATCCTTTTGGGGAGAAGCTTTGAATACGGCGGTACATGTTATTAATCTAACTCCTTGTGTTCCTTTGTCTTTTGATGTTCCTGACAGGGTTTGGAGCGGCAAAGATGTTTCGTACCGTCACTTACGGGTCTTTGGATGCAAGGCTTTTGTGCATATTCCCAAAGATGAAAGATCAAAGCTTGATGTGAAGACTAAGCCATGTGTGTTCCTTGGTTATGGCCAAGATGAGTTCGGTTACAGATTATATGATCCGGTTCAAAAGAAACTTATTCGAAGCCGAGATGTTATTTTCATGGAAGATCAGACTTTGAAAGATGTTGAGAAGGAAGACACTATTCCTCGACATAATGATGATCTTACTGATTTGGATCCAGCTCCTCCTAAGCATGTTGAGACACGTGATGGAGATGGTGTTCTAAATGACGAACAAGATGGCACTGATGATGTTGATGTTCCAGAGGAAATTGAGATGGATGCAGAAGTCCATCCAGAGTTACCAGTTCCAGGTATGCCATCATTTATCCCACTTAGGCGGTCTATGAGAGATCGTCATCCTTCTACACGATACTCTGCTGATGAGTATGTCTTACTCACTGATGGGGGAGAGCCGGAGTGTTATGAAGAGGACATGGAAGATGAGCACAAGAAAGAGTGGGTTGAAGCCATGCAAGACGAGATGACTTCCTTGTATGAGAACAATACTTTTGAGTTGGTGAAGTTGCCTAAAGGAAAAAGAGCTTTGAAGAACAAGTGGGTCTACAAAGTGAAGACAGAAGAACATACTTCACGGCCCAGGTACACAGCTAGATTGGTGGTTAAAGGCTTCAGTCAAAGAAAAGGTATTGACTTTGATGAGATTTTCTCACCGGTCGTGAAGATGGGATCTATCCGAGTGGTTCTTGGTTTAGCTGCTAGCCTTGATCTTGAGGTTGAGCAGATGGATGTGAAGACAGCTTTCCTTCACGGTGACTTGGACAAGGAAATCTACATGGAGCAACCTGAAGGTTTTCAGGTTAAGGGCAAAGAAGACTATGTGTGTAGACTTCAGAAAAGTCTTTATGGTTTGAAGCAAGCACCAAGACAGTGGTACAAGAAATTTGAGTCAGTCATGGGTAAGCAAGGCTACCGGAAGACTACTTCAGATCACTGTGTTTTCTTCCAGAGGTTTGGTAATGATGATTTCATTATCTTATTACTATATGTTGATGACATGTTGATTGTTGGCAAGAATGTAGAAAGAATTACCCAGCTGAAGTCAGAATTGAGCAAGTCTTTTGCTATGAAAGACTTGGGGCCAGCAAAATAGATTCTTGGCATTCGGATTACACGAGATAGAGCTTCCAAGAAGTTGCACATGTCACAAGAGCAATACATCGAGAAGGTGCTTCGCAGATTCAACATGGATAAAGCTAAAGTAGTTAGTTCACCTCTAACTACCAACTTTAAGCTAACTGATAAAGATTGTCCCTCTTCAAAGAAGGAGATTGAAGAGATGGATCGAATTCCGTATGCATCGGCTGTTGGGAGTCTGATGTGTGCGATGGTATGCACACGACCTGATATTACTATATGTTGATGACATGTTGATTGTTGGCAAGAATGTAGAAAGAATTACCCAGCTGAAGTCAGAATTGAGCAAGTCTTTTGCTATGAAAGACTTGGGGCCAACAAAATAGATTCTTGGCATTCGGATTACACGAGATAGAGCTTCCAAGAAGTTGCACATGTCACAAGAGCAATACATCGAGATGGTGCTTCGCAGATTCAACATGGATAAAGCTAAAGTGGTTAGTTCACCTCTAACTACCAACTTTAAGCTAACTGATAAAGATTGTCCCTCTTCAAAGAAGGAGATTGAAGAGATGGATCGAATTCCGTATGCATCGGCTGTTGGGAGTCTGATGTATGCGATGGTATGCACACGACCTGATATTGCCTATGTAGTAGGTGTTGTTAGTCGTTTTCTGTCGAACCTAGGTAATAAGCATTGGGAAGCAGTTAAGTGGATTCTCAGATATCTACGTGGTACTTCCAAATTGGGTATAACTTTTGGAAATGGGGAGCCAATGCTTGTTGGGTACACTGATTCTGATATGGTAGGAAATAAGGACAACATGAAATCCACTTCTGGATATTTGATGACCTTTGCAGGGGGAGCTGTGTCATGGCAATCAAGGTTGCAAAAGTGTGTTGCTTTGTCTACCACTGAGGCTGAGTATATGGCGGCAACAGAAGCGTGCAATCACCCATGCAACCTCCTTCACATGCGTCTGAGCGTTTATATTTTGAGTCACTGTCCATATATCACGCACCGAATCTGCAGCTATGGGCCACTCATTCTATGTAAAATTATGTTCCACTTTCAAAACAAAAACCATGTAAGAAGGCATTACAATCCTAAAGGTTACCTCATGGACGTACCTTACCTTGTGCACATGGTGCCACGTGCCACCGTATTATTTCTCTGGCGAAGGGTAAAAAAATTTGGTTCCGTGAAAGGTCCAACTGTATCGTTTTAGGAAGTGCTATCGTATTCTTTTGAAAACTACAAGGGGTGCACCTAAACTTAAAAATTGAAAAAAAAGACCCAAAAATCTAATAGCATTTAACTTTAACCCTGGGCCCAAATCTGATACCATTTAACTAATTGTTCATACTAACTACTAAGGCCAAAAAATCTGATTGTCTATACTATTGATGCTGCCGAGTCTAACCGTTTTTGGTTAGATCTCGGCCGTTTAAACTAATCCCAACTTTTAATCTTGACCCTTTAAACCCATTAAGTCATTCATTCAGTCACGGTTACTAGCTAAGCTCCTCCCTTTCCACGCTTCTACAAACCGCCCTAATTCTCTCCCTCTCCCCCACGTTCTGCAAATCGCCACAAAATCGATCACCACCATCTTATAACTATCCGGCCCACTCCTTAATGAACGGTTGCGATCCCCTTCACGCCTTTCTCTCACACGAACTCTCCCCTAAACGTTAATGGAACTGCCCCACTTCTCCCCTTCAATCGGACGATCACGTCCGGTTTGCTTCAGAAACTGCCCTGAATTTTCTCCCCACTCCCCCACGATCCATATGATGGCAGCTATAAATCGTGATGTAGTTTTCTTCGAGTTTCGTTTTTTGTTGTTGAAATTATAATCGTGAAATTGATTTTTCTCAGGTTCTTGAATTGATTTTTCTCAAGTTTTTGATTAGTTTGCAGGATATGCCTCTGTTGTGACCCGATATGGCTTTTGATTTTCCAAGGACCACACCCTTCTAATCTATAGGTTCGATCCTCTTTCAATTTGTCCCTCTCTTTGCTCATTTTGTGATCATTTGTCCTCCTCTTACCGATCTATACAAGTCTCCCCATCCATTCTTCATCTCTCCTGGTAAGGTTTTTTTAATTTCATATCTCCTCCTTGTACCAATCTATAGGTTGTGTTTTTCTTCACTTTCTTTGTTATATCAACCCTAAAAGAGTAAAAAAGAACGAAGATAAACATGTGGTTTAGGTCTTTCTTTCCAAGGTTTGATCTTCATTCAAGTTCGCACTTATCTGGTTTGTTTTTGTTTTGATTGTTTCAAATGGTCTAATTTGTGAACACATTTTTATATTCTACCAATATAAAAGCATGCAAGTTAAATTCTGCATTCAATTAGTAGACTTGGCTTGAAGTTAAGATTAGGTTGGAGTTTTTTTAGAGGGCAAATAACAAAATAAAACACATAGCTTTCGTTATTTTGTGGTTCTTTGTCTCTCAGATATGAAAGGTTGATTTCATACAATGTAGTCGCCACTAAAACTTGGTTCTTACTCAGGTTTATGGCTGCTCAAGATTCATATGCAACTTATAATTCTTGGCTTAAATTATTTTGTAGACATATATTGGTGCATAATACAGTCGATACATCCTGCATGTGTATCCAAATATGTTCTTTGACATTTTAAAGATCTTCAATATTGCATCCCAATGGAATTTAAATCATAATTTGATCATGTGATAAAGATTGAAAAACATTCTTATACCGTTAATTAACGCTTTTTATGGTTTTCTTTTCCAGTTTTATAAAATCAACAAGTCGATTTTGATCAATTAAGATGCATATTTCATTATAAGAACATTGGATCTTTGAATTTTCCTTGGCTTCTTTGCTCTTATCGGGCAATGCAGTGGGTTATTGGAGGAGATAAGAACGGTGATTTCCCCACTACGGAAACAAAAACCGTCATCATATTCATATCTCCATGACGGCGTTTAACACCATCAACGCCTTTCTTAACATCAAAATTCAACACCGAACCTTCATCGTCATCTTCTTCATCTTTTTCAAGTAGGTTTATTATTTTCTATATCATATTTTTTTGTTTTCATTCTCTATTGCTTATACTTCTTGTGAACACCCTCTAATCTCAGATTGTGATTAATGTATTAATTGTAGGTTTTAATGTTAAGGGTGTTAATGAAGCAACAATTATCAAATGCATGTTCGACGAAATAAGTTTCATTTGCAGCAATGCGTGATTTCAATTTTAAGTTTTGCCGTGTCAAGGATTCATTTCAGTTTGAAATGAATGCAGGTAATTCCGGCAGCGCATTTTGAATGAAATGTGTTGCATTGTTATTTCATTGTCTGTGGTTGGTTGCATCAACATGTGATTCAAAAATGTGATTTCAGTGATAATTTTTGTTGTGGCTAGGATTCATTAGTATTACTCCAGATAAGCATACACTTTTGGGTGCAATCGGCAATGAATACAAAATGAGATGAACCAAATAATGAAATTGTTACAGTAATGAAGGCCAGAGTTAGCAAATGTATGATTATATCTACATTTATAGCCGGAAATCTCCTAATTGATATCGGAAGGCCAGAGTTAGCAAATGTTTTATGTCTGTGACATGTTTCATGATGGTCTCTGCGGTTAAATTATGTTTAATAACTCAAAGGTTCATATAAACGTTTTATTAACACTGCCAAATTTTCTGGTTTTAGAACTTACTTGATTTGGGTTTTGAACTTGCAGCACAAAAAAGATCAGTCACACATGAATTTAGGTCTAAAATAAAAAATTTGGGATGGCAGTGTAGGTCCTTTGGGTTATAAACCGAAGCACTCTGATAGTCTGATACTCTGATTAATGTTTTTGAGATTTAAAGTCTTTTATTTGAGTTATTACATCCTTTTTACAAAATAGTAATATTTCCCCTCATGTTGCTTGCTGAATTCCAGGTGATTTGCTTGATGTTATGCTATAATGTGTTGAATAAGTTATTGGACAAATTTATGAATCTTATATCAGGTAATTTATTTATCTTCTTTATTTTGATCGATTTTGAACCATGTTTGCAGTAAATTTGCTTGCTGTGTGTTTCCTTCACTCAAAACCGTAAAGAAAAATGGCTAACGGAGAGGACATAAAAGTCTCTTATGAAATTATACTGATGGTAAGGCTTTTGAGCTATATCCCATTTGATTTTTATTTGCATTCAATTGCTCATAACTGATGTAGAACTTTAGGTTTCTTAGATCGATGCTTTCGTATCTTTAGCAAATAATCTTGTGGGGCCTTTGGTTTGACATAATGCTTTTGGGGGTTTATGGTGGGGGTAAATTTTATGGCTTAAAATTGAATTATGATCAAAATCATGTTTTAATTAGTACCGATATGGAGATTGAATAATAGACTTTTATTGGGTTTATGCATATGTTATGTTGATCTTTTCCATCCTCCAAAGTTGTGATAAATCCTTAAGATCTGAACAGATTAATTCTAAGAGCGACTTATGTCACACCTCGAATTTTTCATTATGTAATATTTGGATGTAAAGGGGTTGAAAGAGAAATTAGTCAAAGTTTTGGGCTAATTGTAAACTTGAACTTCAGGGTGAATTTGGTCATTAATGGATAGTTGATTGATACTTAATATTTGATTCGGCTGGGTTTCTGAGTAATATCTCAATTGGTTTTCAGGAGTCGGTGTCCATCAGAGAAGGAAAGAAAGAAGAAGAAACAAAATCGAAATCGTTGGGTGAGTTCTTGTGATTTTCTTGAATCCAACCTGAAATCGATTCATGTTGGTGTTTTGATTTGGAAGGTTTATTGATTATTTGATGAATAGGATTGAAGTCGAGTTAGAAAATCAAGTTCTGTACTGTCTCAAGAATTGCCAGGTGAGTTCATCCTTCCCTTTAAATCGATGTTTTCTTTCAAATTAAGCAGTAAATTGGTATTGTTATGAGTATTGGAAATGAAGGGCTAGTTGTAAAATAAGTTGGGTGGAACAGATATCGATCTGGGTTGAAATCTAGTGTGCAGGTCGAAGTTACCGGAAGATTTTGATTGTGTCCGGTAGTGAAAACATCCGGTAAGTACCTGAGTTTTCGGATAACTAGTTATCGGATGGCGGATTACTTTGGTTTTCGGATGTCATCCGGATTGTATGTATTCCCGGTAACATCCGGATAAGTTTAGTGTCCGGTAAGCTGTGATGATCGGACAATTTAGTGTCCGATAAGCTGTGATGATCAGACAGTGTAGTGTCCGGTAAATTATGATGTCCGGATAGTTCTGTATTTTCGGTAACTTTTGACAGGGAATGTTTTATGTACTTGTAGTTCAATCCTAGCAGAATGAACATACCTATAATTTGATTTTAGGTATATTTTGATTTGATGTATGACTTGGTTTGATACCATGCGCATATGCTAGGAAGTGTAATGGATCCATAGGCACTGGCATTAATTGAAACGTGGAATAGGCATAAAGTAAATTGTAATTCCCGTTGACCTGAAATGAGGAATAGGCGTAAAGTAAATTGTAATTCCCATTTCGTATGGTGATATGAAACGTGGAATAGACATAAAGTAAATTGTAATTCCCGTTGACGTGAAATGAAGAATAGGCATAAAGTAAATTGTAATTCCCATTTCGTATTGTGATGAGAAATCTAGGAACAGGCGAGAGTTAATCGTAATTCCTGATTTCTATGGGAAGGTAAGAGATAGGCATAAAGTAAATTGTAATATCTACTTCCACTCTAAGAAATATGCATAAAGTAAATTGTAATTTCTTGGACATGAGCAATGATCTAGAATCTGTGATGATTCGTAGTAGGCTCTCGAACGTGATGATATGACTTACTGAGTGTTAGTCGTATTCATGGAATCGGGTATGTTTCCGTCATCGCAAGATGTTTATATGTACGGTAAGAATGATGGAAAATCAGGTTTGTTTATACGCTTTGTTTACATTGGTTTCCAAAGCTTATAAAGTTTTAATTTGAAAATGGATGTTCTCACTAGGCGTAAGCCTAATCGTTTCAAATTAAATTTTCTTATCAGGTACGAGCTCGGGGAAGTAATAGCGGGATGAGGGACGAGTGATTTCTGATACTCAAGTTTTGGTGATGAATGGAGAAGTTAGCATATACAAGGAGGTTTAGATGAATGGTCTAAACAACTAATATAATCTGATCTTAATGTTTAGGATTAGATTAGTAGGTTGTTTTGATAAGTTCAATTTGTGTATGTGAACCCTCATTACTAATTCTCCATTTATGTATAAAAGTTGGATGTATAAAAGTTGGATGAAATTATGGTTAACTTTATGGAATTTTAAGGTTTAAATTTGTCCTGGTTTTTGGACGTTTCAGTATGGTATCAGAGCTGTAGTTTAAGTGAACTAGGTATGATTGTGAGATACCTAGACTTAAGCTGAGATGAATTAAGTTATGATTTGTGAGATTTGGGTAGAAGCACTATGACGGGATAGTCTTAGAGTCGACGAAAATACGTGAATTAAGCACTGTAACGATGGTAATGAGGATTCTTATGAACAATATGTTCACAATTTCAATTAGCTACTATTATTATGAATATATTGTTACGCAAGCATACTTGTTTCTATATTGTTATAGTGACTAATGAACGTTAAAGTACATTTCTTGTGTTTTGGATACGCGTAACCATTTCTTATGGTTATCTTTTTGTGCTAAATCTCAGAACGATGGTGAATACACCAACCAGATCCCCTAATTCTTCGAAAGATAGGGCAGTAAATGATTGGGTGGTGGAGAAGCAACCTGAAATGGGTGGAACTTACGAATGTCCACCGAGGCCACCTATAATAGGAGGAGGAGAAAGTCAAACATGAAGGACGACTGCTGGTACCTCTAATCCGGCGACGACCGAATCTACAATGGAATCTCTCATGATGGAAAATATGATGCGAGCAATGAATGCGACACTGGCACAACAATCAGAAATGTTTATGAAAGTGTTAAACGACAGAAGTGCTGAGCCACGAAGACCGGAGACGGGTATTGGTGTTGTAACTCCACCTATTATTCCGGTGGTAAACGTTAACAGGAGAGTGGAGAGCGTTTGCTCTTATAAAACGTTTCTGAGCTGCAAGCCATCGGAGTTTGCTGGAGCAGATAATCCGATAGCATGCATGAACTGGATTAGGGAGATGGAACAAGCTTTTCGAGCTTGTGAATGCGACGAGGAATCAAAGGTCAGGTTCGGTTCTCAAATGTTACGAGGCAATGCTTTAACCTAGTGGAATATCGTAACGTCGACGGTGACGGCTCCAGTCTTGGCTGCTATGACATGGGAGTCATTTAAAAGAAAGATTTTAGAAGAGTATTGTAACGAGAATGAAATGAACATGATTGAAGAAGAGTTTCAGACTCTTAAGAAGGGAAACTTTCCAGTAAGGGAATATACACGTATATTCTTGGAAAAACTAAATCTAGTGGGGCATGTGGCTCCAACTGAGAAGGAAAAGATTAAAGCCTATCTGAAGGGCTTACCGGCTGACATGATGTCCCGGGTACGTAATTCTAAAGCCTTGACGTTGAGGGAAACGATAGAAGAAGCTAAAATAATAGAAGAGGTATATGCTCGAGATAAGGAAGAAAAGACGCAAGGGGGAGAGAAATGAAAACGGGAAGGTCGGTCGGAATCTTCTCATAAATCTAAATCGTTCAGCAAGAATGTTCATTTCGAGTCTCGTCGGGAACTGAACTTGTGCCAGAAGTGCCAGAAGTGCCGAAGTAAACATTTTGGCATGTGCCGAGTGGTAGGAAGTGAATGTTTTAAATGTGGGAAGCCTGGTCATCAAGCTGCAAGCTGTCCTGTTCAAGGGTTGACCTGTTTTGAGTGTAAACAACCCGGTCACTTCAGAAGAGACTACCCAAAGCTAAGGAAGCGTGGAGATCAGGGAAGGAAACCAAATACTCCTAAGCCAACGGGTCGGGCATTTCATATGACGGCTGATGAGGCTAAGGAATCTAAAGATGTTGTTTCTGGTACATTTCTCGTTAATTCTATTCCCGTACGAACATTATTTGATTGTGGCGCCAATCTGTCGTTTGTATCAAAGTCATTCTATCAAAAGTTAGCTATGCCTGTCACTACATTGGAAGATGCCTTAGTAGTTGAGATAGCTAACGGGGGTCAAGTCTTAGTTCGTGAAAGACTTGAGGGTTGTCTGATTTTGATAGAGGAAAAGAAATTTCCGATTGACTTGATGTTGATGGAAATTGGGGGGTTTGATTTAGTTGTGGGTATGGATTGACTGACAATCAATCAGGCAGAAATTCTATGTGCTAAGAAATTAATTCGGATTCGTATGCCTGACAATGATGATGTATTCATCTTCGGGGAAAAGAGAAAAGGGGAAGTCCCGCTAATTTCTGTTGCAAAGGCGCGTAAATGTCTGGTAAAAGGATGTTCATCCTACTTAGCATATATTCTGGATGTTAAGGCAGAAAAGAAACAAGTGGAATACATAAGGGTAGTACGTGAATTCCCAGATGTATTCCTTGATGATCTTCCAGGTTTACCAACAGAACGACAAGTAGAGTTTCGAATTGATTTTATCCCTAGAGTGGCACCGATAGCGCGTGCACCGTACCGTTTAGCGCCAACTGAAATGAAAGAGATGATGTCTCAGTTACAAGAACTGCTTGATAAGGGATTTATTAGGCCAAATTCTTCATCTTGGGGAGCTCTGGTACTATTTGTTAAGAAAAAGGATGGCGCTATGAGAATGTGCATCGACTATACGGAGCTGAATAAGGTGACTATTAAGAATAAGTATCCGCTTCCAAGGATTGATGATTTGTTTGATCAACTCCAAGGTGTGGGATGCTTTTCAAAGATTGATCTGAGGTCGGGCTATCATCAAGTACGAGTAAGGGATGAAGATGTTCCCAAGACGGCGTTCAGAACGAGGTATGGGCATTATGAATTTCTAGTGATGTCATTCGGGTTGACAAACGCTCCTGCTGTGTTCATGGATTTGATGAACAGAGTGTGTCGACCATTTCTAGACAAGTATGTCATTGTATTCATTGATGACATACTTGTTTATTCAAAGAATGAAGTCGAACATGAATGTCACCTTCATGAAGTCTTGGATGTTCTGAGAAAGGAGAAATTGTACGCAAAATTCTCCAAGTCTGAATTTTGGTTATAAGAAGTACAATTTCTTGGTCATGTGATTACTTCTGAAGGGGTCAAAGTAGATCCGGCGAAGATAGATGCAATGATGAACTGGGACACACCAAAGAGCGCATCAGAGATAAGGAGTTTATTGGGTCTGGCAGGCTATTATCGGAGGTTTATAAAAGATTTCTCAAAGATCGCTTATGCCTTGACCATTCTAACTCGGAAGAATGTGAAGTTTGTATGGACTGAAAAGAAAGAATCAACTTTCAGGACATTACGACAGAAGCTGTGTAAAGCTTCTATTCTTGCACTACCGGAAGGAACGGAAGATTTAGTCGTGTATAGTGATGCGCCAAAGATGGGTTTGGGGTGTGTGTTGATGCAACGCGGCAAGGTGATTGCTTACGCATCAAGACAACTCAAAGAACATGAGAAGAATTACCCTACCCATGATTTAGAACTTGCAGCGGTAGTATTTGCATTGAAATTGTGGTGACATTATCTGTATGGAACGAAGTACACTCTCTTCACTGATCATAAGAGCTTGAAGCATGTCTTTGATCAGAAAGAGTTGAATATGAGGCATCGGCGTTGGTTAGAACTACTTAAAGACTATGATTGTGAATTGCATTACCATCCCGGTAAAGCAAATGTTGTGGCTGATGCTTTAAGTAGAAAGGAATATAGTAGGTGCTTGAAACCAACTAACGCCAAAATTGATGTGACGTCGAGTCTGATTGAAAGAATAAAAGCGGCACAAGCGGAAGCCTTATTGGAAGAAAATTTGAAAGAGGAAGTCATGATCAAACAACGTCTTCAACTGACTAAAGATAGTCATGGGGTCAAACTGTTCCAAGGCCGCGTTTGGGTGCCAAAAGTGGGAGGAAATCGAGAGTTAATTCTCGAAGACGCCCACAAGTCTAAGTATTCTATACATCTTGGAAGTACTAAGATGTATAGGGATCTGAAGCTACATTATTGGTGGCCAGCTATGAAGCTAGATGTGGTACAATGTGTAGAAAAGTGTGTGATGTGCTTATTAGTGAAGGTTGAACATCAACGACCTTACGAAAGTCTACAATCTTTGGAGATTCCGGAATGGAACTGGGATAAGATTACCATGGATTTTGTGACAAAGTTACCAAGAATGCTAAAGGGTAACGATACTATATGGGTAATCGTAGATCGGTTGACCAAAAGTGCTCAATTCTTGGCAATGAAAGAAGCTACACCAATTGATAAGTTAGCCAAACTTTATATTGATGAAGTAGTGTCAAGACATGGTATACATGTGTCTATAGTTTCGGACCGTGACAACCGATTTACTTCGAGGTTTTGGCAGTCACTACAAGAAGAACTGGGTACAAGAGTGAATTTAAGCACTGCTTACCATCCACAAACGAACGGGCAAAGTAAAAGAACCATTCAGACTTTGGAAGATATGCTCAGGTCATGTGTGTTAGACTTTGGAGGTAAATGGGATACGCATTTACCCTTAGTGGAGTTTGCATATAACAATAGTTATCATTCCAGTATTGGAAGAGCACATTTTGAAGCCTTGTATGGACGGAAGTGCAGAACTCCAGTATGTTGGTTAGAAGCTGGAGAAAAACAATTTGCCGGTCCTGAAATTGTACAACAAACGGCCGATAAAGTGAAAGAGATTCGGAAGAACATGAAGGCGGCTCAAGATCGACAAAAGAGTTACGCCGATCCGAAAAGAAGGCCGAAAGAATTCCAAGTTGGGGAGCGTGTGATGCTTAAGGTATCCCTATGGAAAGGTGTCATAAGATTTGGAAAACGTGGAAAGTTGAGTCCTCGTTTTCTTGGACCTTTCACTATAACTAAGAGAGTTGGACTTCAAGCTTATCAGTTGGATCTTCCACCTGAATTGGAAGGAATTCATAGTACTTTCCATGTCTGTTATCTTCGAAAATGTTTAGCCAAAAGGGACGATGCTATACCACTTTCTGATATAAGAGTGGATGAGAAGAGTCATTGTGTGGAGGAACCGGAAGCAATTTTAGAAAGAACGACTAAGAAGCTATGACATAAGGAAGTGATTATGGTGAAAGTACAATGGAAGCATCACAGAGGTGCTAACGTGACGTGGGAAGCTGAAGAGGATATGAAGAATAGATATCCTCATCTATTTACGTAACTTTGATTTCGAGGACGAAATCATTTTCAAGTTGGGGAGATTTGTAACACCTCGAATTTCCCATTATGTAATATTTGGATGTAAAGGGGTTGAAAGAGAAATTACTCAAAGTTTTGGGCTAATTGTAAACTTGAACTTCAGGGTGAATTTGGTCATTAGTGGATAGTTGATTGATATTTAATATTTGAGTCGGCTGGGTTTCTGAGTAATATCTCAATTGGTTTTCACTGGAGTCGGTGTCCATCAGAGAAGGAAAGAAAGAAGTAGAAACAAAATCGAAATCGTTGGGTGAGTTCTTGTGATTTTCTTGAATCCAACCTGAAATCGTTTCATGTTGGTGTTTTGATTTGGAAGGTTGATTGATTATTTGATGAATAGGATTGAAGTCGAGTTGGAAAATCAAGTTCTGTACTGTCTCAAGAATTGCCAGGTGGGTTCGTCCTTCCTTTTAAATCGATGTTTTCTTTCAAATTAAGCAGTAAATTGGTATTGTTATGAGTATTGGAAATGAAGGGCTAGTTGTAAAATAAGTTGGGTGGAACAGATATCGATATGGGTTAAAATCTGGTGTGCAGGTCAAAGTTACCGAATGATTTTGATTGTGTCCGGTAATTCCATTTCAGTGGTGTCCGGTAGTGAAAACATCCGGTAAGTACCTGAGTTTCTGGATAACTAGTTACCGGATGGTATCCGGATTACTTTGGTTTCCAGATGTCATCCGGATTGTATGTATTCTCGGTAACATCCAGATAAGTTTAGTGTCCGGTAAGCTGTGATGATCGGACAGTTTAGTGTCCGGTAAGCTGTGATGATTGGACAGTTTAGTGTCCGGTAAGCTTTGATGATCAGACAGGTAGAGTCTGGTAAATTGTGATGTCCGGATAGTTCTGTATTTCCGGTAAATTTTGACAGGGAATGTTTTATGTACTTGTAATTCAATCCTAGCAGCATGAACATACCTATAATTTGATTTTAGGTATATTTTGATTTGATGTATGACTTGGTTTGATACCATGCACATATGCTAGGAAGTGTAATGAATCCATAGACACTGACATTAATTGAAACGTGGAATAGGCATAAAGTAAATTGTAATTCCCGTTGACCTGAAATGAGGAATAGACATAAAGTAAATTGTAATTCCCATTTCGTATGGTGATATGAAACGTGGAATAGGCATAAAGTAAATTGTAATTCCCGTTGACGTGAAATGAGGAATAGGCATAAAGTAAATTGTAATTCCCATTTCGTATTGTGATGAGAAATCTAGGAATAGGGGAGAGTTAGTCGTAATTCCTGATTTCTATGGGAAGGTAAGAGATAGGCATAAAGTAAATTGTAATCTCTACTTCCACTCCAAGAAATATGCATAAAGTAAATTGTAATTTCTTGGACATGAGCAATGATCTAGAATCTGTGATGATTCGTAGTAGGCTCTCGAACGTGATGATATGACTTACTGAGTGTTAGTCATATTCATGGAATCGGGTATGTTCCCGTTATCGCAAGATGTTTATATGTACGATATGAATGATGGCAAACCAGGTTTGTTTATACGCTTTGTTTACATTGGTTTCCAAAGCTTATAAAGTTTTAATTTGAAAAGGGATGTTCTCACTAGGCGTAAGCCTAATCGTTTCAAATTAAATTTTCTTACCAGGTACGATCTCGGGGAAGTAATAGCGGGATGAGGGACGAGTGATTTCTGATACTCAACTTTTGGTGATGAATGGAGAAGTTAACATATACAAGGAGGGTTTTGTGAATGGTCTAAACAACAAATATAATCTGATCTTAATGTTTAGGATTAGATTAGCAGTTTGTTTTGATAAGTTCAATTTGTGTATGTGAACCCTCATTACTAATTCTCCATTTATGTATAAAAGTTGGATAAAATTATGGTTAACTTTGTGGAATTTTAAGGTTTAAATTTGTCCTGGGTTTTGGACATTTCAATTTACCCCCTTGATCCACCTCAAGTGAGTAAAGAGCCTGGTCCTGTAGGAAAGAAGTGATATTCTTTTCTTTGGGCCTCCTATTTAAAGAATTCTGAGTTGAGTCAGAGTAGAGGCCCGAACGAATTAGTGGTGATGGGTAGCTGGGGATGTGAACAATAATCCATAGTTTAGTGGATAACCTGGACGTGGACGTGTTTGGTAGTCCCAACTAACATGAAGATTTAATGCTAGATATTGTTTGGGAGAAGTGAATTGGAGCTCTTATGAAACCTTTTGATATACCAAATCAGTCTGTTATGTCCACCTATTTCTCTCTAATTTCTGATTTTTAGAACTTTCTAATCATATTCGTATGCAACAATTTATCTGGTAAGCGCTAACCGTGGTAAGAGTCATCGCACTCACTTACCAGGTAAGACCCTCGGTCCTTGCATTCATTCTTACCGGGTTTGAAAGGTTATTATGAGGGAAATTATCTCTAATTTGTATTTATGTAAGGTAATTCATTAACTCCTAAAACTTACCAAAAAACTATATTTCGTTCAGACATAAAGTATATATAAGGTTAAAACGGTAATATCAAATAACTGAATATAGATTTTTGTCATGTCGTATACCCGACCAACGGACGGGTATAATGCTAGTTCTTCTTGGTCCGTTAATGCCTTACGCATCACGATTCACGACTCAGGAGGAAAATCCAAAATTTGAAACCCTCGCTCCCTGCCTCGGTCAGTTCGCTCGACCGATTCGAATCGATCAACTCAGAAACGGAAATTGCTCCACAACTCACTTGTCTCTCACCCGACTCACTCAGACTCGACTCACTATGTTTTCTGATTTCTCAATTCTCGTCATCTCATGAGGTATTTACTCATTTTACTGATATACATTTTGATTTTAGTATACAGAATACATATACATTCATGATTCATATGTCATAGTTCTGATTCATATGTCATAGTTCTGATACATTGCTTGATATTTGATAATTAGAATTTATAATTATATGATATTATGATTAATGATTACAAATTACTTGGTATTTTTATTTTTGCCATTTTGTGTTTATTTGTGTGGTATAAATTGTTTGATTAATTGATTACAATTAGATATTTAGAATTTGATTTTGGTTTGGTCTGTCAATCGCTGATTTGTTCTCTGTTTATTCATTTTCATTTTTTACAGTTCATTGGTTAATAGTAAATGTTGATAACTTGATATGGAAAAATATTTGAAACGAAAAAGCTCCATAAACCAGTAATGCATCCAACAATACGATAGATATTAAAAATATTCCTTGAGATCCTTCAGAGAGGCCCAAAATTATAACCTATAACCCAAATCAAAGAGACGAAGTTTGACAAAACTACTTGGTTAGGGGGCCTTGTCAACCACAAGGTCAGTTTCCAACCAAAGTTAAAGGGGCTAAAGCCAGACGTTTGTTGTTAATTGGTTTGATCAATTTCAATGGTTGGAATATAGTGTGAAAGTAGATAGACCATATTGTTTGCCTTGTTACTTGTTTAAAGAGCAAGGTGGGAATCATGGGACGGATGCATTTGTGACAGATGGATTCAATAGTTGGAGTAAAAAGGACAAACTTACAATTCATGAGGATGAAGTTAATAGTTTTACCATAAAGCACTTAAAATGTGAAGATTTGCTTAACTAAAACCAATCAATTATTTCTTCCCTTCATAAGCAAACAGAACTCATGAAGACCGAGTATCACATGCGGTTGATTGCTTCAGTTGAAGTTTGTAGATACTTGTTGGAGAATGCTTTACCATTTCGTGGCAACAATGAGTCCGAAAGTTCTCTATATAAAGGGATTTTCTTGGGGACTGTAAAGTTAATCGGAAGAACAAATGATGAACTTGAAAAGGTTATTTACAAAATGCGCCGAAGAACAATAAAATGACATCTCCAAAGAATCAAAAAGATATTGTTACATGCTTTGTGGAAGAAGTGTGGAAAGCCATCATGGGGGAAATTGGTGATGATGTGTTTCCTTATTGGTGGATGAGTACAAATTGGGGTTGAAATGCTTTCATCCAAGTACCCTCGAACTCCAACCGGTAGCAAGCGTTGCATAAGAATGTGATAGTCATGTGACTTCAACCCAATAATGTTGCTATCATCATCGGTCACTTTTTGTTTAAAGTTCGTTCCAAATCCATCAGGTAGTTTAATCCCCTTTATGAATTGACAAAAGCGTCGCCTATCGTCAGTTGTGAACGAGTACTTTGGATGCGGCTTTACGATTTTGTTGTCTTTCTCCTGAAGCCACAACTCTTTTCGAATACCCCACTCTTTCAAGTCGACTCTGGCATTGACAGTGTCTTTAGATTTATCATTCATCAATCAAGTACCCAACAAACTTTCGCAAACATTTTTCTCGACATGCATCACATCCAAATTATGTTTTAGCTCAAGAGAAGACCACTACTCAAGCTCGAAGAAAATACTCCGTTTTGTCTAATTCAATTCCTTTGGATCGCGTTTTCTCTTCACACCTCCAAAGCTTGGATGTTTTCCTGCAATACGAATCGGCAAACAATCTAGTTGTTGTAGAATAGCCGCACTACTAAATCGTCTAGGAGGATTTCTTTTCTCATTCTTACCATCAAATAGTTTACTCTTTCGCCAACGATGATTAGATGGTAAGAATCTTCTGTGACCAACATACGATGTCTTCCCAATTACACGACATGAAGGAGTGTCTTCGTTACAAGTAGGGCATGCTTTATATCCTTGACCACTCCAACCTGACAAACTACTACGAGCAGGAAAGTCATTGATAGTCCACAATAAAGTTTCACACATTGTAAACACGATATTTGTTGAGGAATCTCTCGTTTGAACTCCTTCACCCCATAACATTTTTAATTCATCTACTAAAGGCCTCAAGAAAACATCGATGTCCTTCCCTGGTGATTTAGGGCCAGGTATTAACAACGTCAACATGAAAGAAGACTCTTTCGTACATAACCATGGAGGGGTGTTAGACTCGTGTTACCAAATGGATTAAAACCATCAGCAGCCAACCCTAAGCGGACATTCCTAGGTTCTTTGGCAAAATCCGGATATCTCATATCAAAATCTTTCCATGCACTCCCATCAACCGGGTGATGCATCGTACCATCTTCTGTTGATCGTCCAGTAGTATGCCAAGTCATATCTTTTGCAATATGTCTGGAATTGTACATACGTTTTAACCTAGGAGTCAAAGGAAAGTAACGCAATACTTTCTGAGCAACTTTTGTTCCTTTTGTATTTTTGTCGATCCATCTACTTTCACCACAAATTGGACAGTTATGCATCGATTCATTATCCTTCCAAAAAAGACAACAATCATTCTTACAAACATGGATCGGTTGATACCCTAACCCTATCTTTCTCATTTTATTCTTAGCTTCATAGTATGAAGTTGGAATCCTATTTTCTTATGGGAAGGCAAACTTCATAAACTCTAGTAGTTGGTCAAATTAACTATCTGTCCATTTATTCATAACCTTCATGTGCAACATTTTTGCTAAAAAGCTTAAGGAAGACAACCAAGTTCAAGTACAACCTGGGTATAACTCTGCTTCGACCTCTTGAAACAATTCAGCAAATTCGGCGTCTGTTCCACTTACTCCTCTCTCCCATATTCCTTCATCTAAGTCTTCTTCATTATTATTTCTCTCCCCAATGATGTCAGTGATGACATCAAACGTCTCATCTGTCCTTAGAGCTCCATCGTTTACATCTGAAGAAGGATCTGCTTTACCGTGATAAATCCATTTTTGATAATCGACGTCAAACCCATAACTATGTATGTGAGCCTCAATCACATTCAACTGCTGATTTAAAAAGTTCACACACTTGTTGCACGGACATTTCACTTTTCCATCACAATCGACGTATTCCTTTGCCATCGCCAAAAATGCTTGAAGACCATTCCAAAACTCATTAGAGCTACATCTTCTACACGTAATCCAACTCTTATCAATCGCCATAAGTGTTTAAGATAGGTAAGAGATAAAACCAAGGTGAACTCCTTGAGGACTTCAGTTTGGTAATTCTTATTATGTTTTTAGCACTTTAAATTATAATAAAATGGTATGATGTTCCAATATGGGAAGGTTATGCTTTCTTGCACCTACGTGGATGGTTTATTTTCCCAACATCTAAGCCTAAAAAGCATAATCTACTGGTTCGATTGTCCTATTTTTAATAGAAGCATTATATGGTTTCATTTCAATATAATTATGGAACAAGAAACTGTTCCACTAAGGATGCTTGAAAGCAGTAAGCAAAACTATGAAAAACATATGAAGAAAGTTAAAGAAACAACAGACAAAATTAGATAAAAGGATGTATACAAGCCGACTAAAATACGAAAGAAAAAGAATAGTGATCACATCAAAACAACCAAGAACAAGAACCAGCAACTCTTGATCAAATATGATGAAATTAGCCTACATTAGAGGGGTTTTAAGGGGCTGTTAAGGGGCTTTTAACGGGTTTTAAGGGGCTGTTAAAAGGTTATTAGGGAGTTTAAAGGGGCTGTTAAGGGCTTTTAACGGGTTGTTAAGAGACTTTTAAGGGGCTGTTAAGGGTTTTTAGGAGCTGTTAAGGGGCTGTAAGGGGTATTAAGGGGTTTTAAGGGGCTGTTAAGGGGTATTAAGGGGTTGTTAAGGGGCTGTTGAGGGGTATTAAGGGGTTGTTAAGGGGTATTAAGGGGCTGTTAAGGGGCTGTTGAGGGGTATTAAGGGGTTGTTAAGGGGTTTTAAGGGGCTGTGTTAAGGAGGTGTAATGTGATTATGAATCTCTTTCCACAAAGAAAGAGTTATACAATCATCAGAAAGCAGCTTTAAAATTAAGTCATGTTGGTTTAGCTTGTTTTCCTCCAGTTTGTAGATTTATATTCTTGAAGGCGTTCTTTTAAAGCTTGTTCCAAAACAGTTCTCATATCATGCGAGGCAGGTGGTGATCATGAACAATGAACGTTCAAACAATATGAATAGTCAAACAGATAAGAGAAAAGAAGAGAACTGTCGGAAACTAACACATAAAGCATGGCTTATATATCCTTTTTCATCTTCATTGTTGCTACAATACTTAATTCCTCTCAATTCTTTCAAAGCCTATAACAGGTATACAACTGTACAACGATTTATGTACGTTTCATAGTGACTTCAAGCAAACACCTAAATCAAAGATTTCAAAAGGGTATTAACCACTTGATTTTGACAATGCTGAGTGATTTCTTATGAGATTATAGAAGTGGCACAAATTTTGCTAGATTCAATTTAGGTTTTCATTATACCACAAACAGAAGCAAATAACCCTTTTGAAATATTTGATTTAGAAGCAAAAACAGAGCATAAATTGTATGAGAAGGACAACTATTGGAGCAAAACAAAGCAGAAATTGGGGGATGTGGCAACAAGAATAGCGTTGATTATGGAACAAAACTCAACAAAAATAGATCACAGAAGAAGATCAACAAAATCTCAACAAAAATAGATGCACAAAAGAAGAGCAAACGTGTTTTAGAAGTAGCAAACGCTCAACAATGACGGCGGGAAGAGGCGGCTGCAATTTTCTCCAATTTTAATCAACTTTCTTATGACCTATTTGATTCGTCTTCATTGGTTTTTGTTAAGAGAAGAAGATTTTTTTGATGAATAGCTTCACCAATTTTCTCTCCAGGTTTCTCTCCAAGTCTCCAACGTGATGATATCTGGAGAATCTCAAAAGATTTTAGGTTGAATCATTTAATAAATGATAACAACTAAATATTATTAATTTAAAAAGTAAAAATTCCAATGTTTCCAAAAAGCCGCCGCCAATTTCTCCTTAGTCTTCTTTATATGAAAGTGGGAGGCTAACGGCAGAGAAGAAAAAAAAAAAAAAAAAAAAAAAGTCTAAATGCACCAAAAAAATATAAAAAAGAAGAGTGATTATTACATTGTTTTCATAACCAATCATTTTTTAATTTAAATATATATATATATATATATAATATATTTATATAATATATATATATATAATATTTATATAATATATATATATATTATTTGATATATATATATATATATTATTTATTTGTTATATATATATATATATATTAGAAATATAGAAATATATATATATTAGAAATATATATATATATATTATTCTTTTTGTTTATATATATAAGGGTGTCAATTATATAATTATAAAAATAAAACATAAACATTGCGATTTAACATATAAATAGAACATAAAATAATCTATATTACATTCGATTATTCTAAAATAACATTATCCGTAGTACAATTAACACGTAAAAGTTGCTGGTACTTCTGTATTCGATCTGAATACGGGGTAGCCCATCCTGCAGCACACGGATAACGGAAGTGGATAAAATGTTGAGCTATAGTAGGGAACGGGTATCCTTCTGCCATATCTAATTTCACATAATGGTTACCATTAACGTATCCAATTGTAAAAGCAACATGTTGATACCACGCTGGCGGAGTGGACCTAAGCGGCAAGTACGTCACACAGCCTACCATATTTATAACGTGTAATATCACATTATACTTTGAAGCAATCAAGACACCTATTTCAGGCATTGTCATCCAGTGTTCAACCGGTGCACCTCCATCTGATTGAAAGAAGTTTAAAGTGTTGTAAACAATATTCCAATATTGACCTCCAAAAGCGTTCCAGTATTCTGTCTTGTGTGTATCTAACTCTTCCATCAAGTTAGACCGAACGTATTTTTTTAACGTATTTTAGTTAATAAACGATTATATGTGTTAAATGTAAAATTTAAATTATGAAAGTAAAAGGTATAAAGTAAAGTAAGTAAATAAGTATAGGGGTTGAAAGTGTAAATATCAAATCAAAATCACAATCTAAGGCCTATAAAGGCCTAGCTATGTAAGCTATGTATCACGGGTGTTATTAGTTTTCTTGACTCGGTCTTACTTTATACATGAAAAGAAATAAAAAAGAATGATTATAATATGAACGATGCATATAGGAGTCTAGCAGGTTTTAAATACAAGTAATATTATTCATATAAATCAATTAAATAAGATGTTTTGGAAATATTGAAGATCCATTTATTATAACTAGAAGTCTACTCGCGCAATGCAGCGTGATATATCTTGATTTTAACCTTCTAATTTATTTTAATGTGTGATTTTGAGAAAACGGTCAATTTTTTTTTAATAATTTTGTTTAAAAAATGACGTTTTTGAGAAGTTCATTGATTTGAGGATTTGAAAGTGGGTAAAGATAATGATTAATTAATAAGAGTACACGATTTAAGAATTTGAAGGTTGATAGAGATAAGTATTAATCAAATAATTAACATTAAAAGCGGTACATAAAGCTTCATTAGTTGTTTTTGAACCCCTCTGTGGCTCTCATACTACGTACCAACCAAGTTTAAATAGTTGGTACGATATACCAACCAATTAGGTCGGTACAAACTAAATAGTTGGTTTGTCTCGGTATGAAATTGACACCCATATATATATAAACAAAAAGAATAATAATATATATTTCTATATTTCTAATATATATATATAATAAATAAATAATATATATATATATGTCAAATAATATATATATTATATATATATATATTTAAATCAAAAAATATTGTTTATGAAAACAATACAATCCCTTTTGGTGCCATTAGCACCTTTTTGGTGCAAATAGCACACCCCTATATGAAAACACACTTCTCTTATATTATTAAATATATATATTTGCCACCAATTTTTTTAGCGAAAAGTTGATATATAGCAAGGATACATTGTTGCTATAAACTACCGGTTTATTAGCTAGTTTTTTTTAAAAAAAATTATATAATATTTACAGCGACGATATTTTGTCTCTAGGAGATAGTAGTTTATAAATTGTTCTTTAATTAGAAAATTAACCAAAAATTAACCAAAAATTAAATTTCAGACTAAACTATTAAATACCTATAGCGACGACTTGTCGTCACTATAACCCCAAAAAAATTTGTTAGGGCTAAATTATGTTGAATAGAAGTTAAAGGGTTTATTTTGTAAATATTGCTATATGGGCTTAATCATGTAAATGGGCCATGGGCTTGAAATGTTTAGGCCTAGATATATATAGTGATATTAGCCTTAGAATCAAGGTTAATCGTCTAAGCTAGATTTATCATTCATATTGTAAACACTCTGAAGCTTAATGCAATATATGGATGACCAGTTGAAATCATATTGACTTGATCTTTATTCTATTGATTTCTATTGTTTATGCACTAATCTGGAACTCACAATTGGTATCAGAGCATACGGACGATTCGATTCAAGGTGATTCAAAAAGTTTATGGTAAGATTTATCAAATTGTAGTCGACTGTGTTCTTGACTCTCAAAAACCCATATTTTGATTCGGATAAAATTGCCTGATTTTGCGTATTGCATTCGATTAGCATTGTCATTATAAGCGTTTCTGCAACTTTTCTAATCCTAATTCGACAGTTTGATTGTGTTTTTGGCAAAATCAAGTTCTTTGGTTTTTGGTCTTTGTTCATGCTAAAAATCCAATTTTTATCAAAATCGTGTTAGTTTGCTTCAAAATCGATTAGGGTATTGTTAGTTTTGTGTTTTGTTAGGTTTCTAATCTTTCAGGAACGATTTTAGCAACCCTAGTCGCATATCTATCGATTTTGCACCTCGCAACTAGGCATGACAATTTGACCCGACCCGGTAGGGAACCCGGTTCACCCGACCCGACCCGGTGGGGAACCCGGTTCACCCGACCCGACCGGGGCCGGGGATTCCCCGCCAAACCGGGTACCGGGGCCGGGGAAACCCCTTAGTTGAAAACCGGGGACGGGGCTGGGGCCGGGTTGACCACCCCCGACCCGCCCCGGACCCGGTATATATATATATTTTTTAATTTTATATATTTATTAAATATATTATATATTTAAAAATGTTTTTGTTTTGTGTTATGTCATATGTGTACTGTCATTCTGTCAATTTGATAACACTGAAGTGATTACCTCCAATTCCAAAAGTCAAAACTAAAAAAAACCCTAGCTTGATTCTTGAAGCTTCCATCGACGAGACGAGAATAGTGAAGACCATCCTCCACACCGGCCACCGGCCACCGCCACAGTCCACACGACCACCTCTGCCTGCGACGTCCGACCTCCGCCTGCGACGCCGCTTCACTCCTCCACACCTCCGCCGGCTGCCGCACTCCGCTGCAGTCCTACACAGTCCGTCGGTCGCCGCACTCAGGTCTCCTTCTCTTTTAATTCTTTACTCTTCAGTCTTCAGTACTCAGGTTGGGGAACCGGGTAAAAAACAGGTAACGGGGACCGGGTGTTGACCGAAAGTTGACCGGGGACGGGTTTGGAATCCCTGCACCCGCCCGGGGCCGGGGACGGGGGACGTGTTCAGAAACCGAGGCCGGGGATGGGGAACCCCGCCCCATACCCGCCCCGTTGCCATGCCTACTCGCAACCGCTGTTTCTGGATACCATAGCAACATTTTTCGGAACTTCGCATAAACTTCCTGTTGGTCCCGAAGGGCTATACAAGTTTGTAGAAGGGGGGGGGGTCGAATACAAACACACGTTTTTACTTTTCTAAATTGTTTATTGATAAATCAAGACAATTTACAACTTGTTGCGGAACAAGATTAAGGATAAACCTAATCTTAACAAGTCTTGAGAAACACTAAGTTTCTTGCACTAGAAAGAGTTAAAGAAATTACGAATAATAACTTAACAATAAGAGAGAAATAAGAAGATGGTTCGGGCACACTTCAAAACTGAAGTAAGGTTCTTCTTATATAATGCATGCATTTAATGCATTGCAGTATGTCTTTACACGTGGCAGCAGCTGAGTGGTTGCATGTCATTGACCTTTGTAGACAACCTTAGTAGCCGCATGGTGCACAGTGTAGAATCAGAGTTGTTGTACGATTACAGACAAAAGGGATGTCCGTTCTGACAGTTCGTACGGAGACGTGCAAGGGAGGTAAGACATTAGTAACATGCAGGGAGACTTCATGATCAGCTTTCGTTGAGTCAGATCTTTATCAGCGAATGATAAAGTTCAGCGATTGCTGAAGTCTTCTACTTGATACTTCACGTTGAATGGACAGGTTTTGCTTCGCTGATATCCGCATCAGTTCATGAGTAGACCTGTCGCTGGTTCTTGAGCTTGATCTTCGACTTCAGCGTAGAACATATGTTGACGTGAAACTTGTCTTCAAGGATCATATGTAAACAACTAACTTATCAGCGATCATCTCATAGACTGAACAGGCTCAGAGCTATAAGATGATGAACAGTGTTCGCTGAATATCTAATCTAAAGAGTGAGAGTTCCTATCAGCGGTACTGTAAAGTCTTAGTACTTATCAGCGATAGTGAAACTCTAATACATATTGTTTACTTACAATTTTCACTAAGTGTTTAAGAGAGGGTCATTATCAAATCACTGAGGGTTTGGATCAACAATCTCCCCCTATTTGATTATGACATAGCAACAGAGAAAATTGCTATTTAATGAAAACATAAGGATAAAAAGAACTCATAAAATATTTGTCCCTTTTACTGTTTTCTGGGATCTTTTCAGTACTGATGGAGTAAAGTACATTCGCTGAAAATTTTCTTTAAACTTCGTAAAGATTACATAGGGAAGTGGAAAAATTACAAGTAGAACAAATAAAAATACAAGTACAGAAGATGTAGACAGATAAGGATAGAAATAATTACAAGGCGATCCTATCCGTCAAAAGGTTCTTCCTTGATGAGAAGTTCATCGAGGGTCTTTGATGTGGGAATCATCCAGTCAGGGACAGTGACACCTTGATTCTTTTTGTTCTTTGCTTCTTCAAAGACCAGGGGCTTGATATGACGAGCTTGAATGTCGCGTCTGACTTCACCCTAGTATATGAGATCTCTGAGCTGTTCGATGGGAGTGATTGGAAGCTCAGAAATGCGTTGAAAGTGTTGGTTTCCATGGCAGTCTAGAAAGAATATACCATAGGGATCACTTACGACTTTGCCAGGAATGAAAGTTTCACCAGGTGGTAGGGAGGTGTCAAGCACTGAGAGATCAGCATCAGGGCCAAGAACTTCAGCACGAGAGAAACCAATACCCGTTTCATTCCGTATAGGAGGACCCGAGTCTGAGGCTTTCTTTTCCTTTGCAGAGACTCTTCTTTGTTGAGGAGGAAGAAGAGTGGAAGGAGGAATATCCACATCAGAAGAAACCAAGTCGATCTGAGTATTTAAAATTTTCTCGACATGGCTCTTGAACTTTGAGCGCGATTGCTGAATGGCTAATTTCACTTCCAACCATTCAGAGAAACCAAACTTATCTAAAGTAGCAGCATAGAAGGTTTGCTTGGTTTTGTCTTCTCTGAATACGTCAACTTCAACAACAGGAACGTCTACGAACAGTCTTTCTCTGATATTTACCTTGACGATTTTGGATGGTCGAGATCGATAGTTCAACATTTCTTTACACCATTCCAAAGTCGTATCAGATACCTTAGTCTTTTCTTCAACGATCCTTTGGGCATCATCCCATAGCTGACGTTGGACATCAATGGGAGTTCTTTTCAGCGCGGGGTCTTCCACCGATTGTTGGACAAGCTGGATGGCGAGAGCGTTATCTTTTTCTTCAGCTTCCTTCTTTTCGGCGAGTAATCTTTCAGCTCTAAGATGATCCTCGTATTCTTTCCTTGAGATCCTGAACTTTGTGGGAGCAGGGATTTTGTCACGAGGAAGAATGATTCGCTGATCTTCAAGCTGTTTGATCATTGCATCTCTCTTTTCTTGATCCTCTTCACTTAGCTTTTGAGGAGACAAGGAAGGTGTGTTTTTGTGAGAGAGCAGCTGTTCTTCAGGTTCATCAGTCTCAGTGGTTAAATCCAAGACTGGGATTATTTCTTCAGCTCTTGTGGTTGGGATTATTCCTGGTGTAGTCGAAGGAGCTTCAGCGGGATCCTCAAACAGGGGAGAGGACTAGCTGAAACACAACGATTATTTAAGTAAGAAAAGTTGGGAAGAAAGAGATAGAGAAAAGAATGTGGTTAAGTGTATAGAGGTTTTAAGGATAGAAGGATTGAGATTGAGAAGGGATAGAGGAGGGATGCAGTGTAAAGGAATAGAAGGTAGTGTACCTGACAAACTGGCTTTTGAAGCAAGATCATCATATTGTCTTCTTCAGCGAGGCCTTTGTTTTTGCCTTTGTCAGCTTCAGACGCTGCAGGCTTTGTCTTGGTCCGCTCCCCTGACGGTTCATTTATCTTGATCCCTTTTTGAGCAGGGGCTTTTGCAACAGGCTGGACGTAGAAGAAGTCGTCATCATCATCGTCATCATCATCTTCTTTGGGGGATGATGATGGTTCTTCATTAGAGATGTCGACAGGTTCATCATCTTCCGTTTCTTCTTCAGACTCGACCTCTTCAGCATAAGGTTCGGTCACGTCAGCAGCAGCTTCCTTAAGTTGCTCATCGAGTTGCTCCCCTTCAGATACAGAGGAAGGTTTCTCGGTTTCCTCAGGGTTTTCAACTCCCTGAAATCGTGAAGTAGAAGTACCAGCAACAACAGTTTCAATACCCTCCCCCTCAGCATTATGGGGAAGGTCTTCTTTAGTCTTCTACCCCTCTTCCACATCATGGTTGGGGGAGGTAACAGATTATTTAGCAGTGGCAGTGTGTATTTGGTCTCTGTCTTCTAGGCCAGAGATCCCAACACAGTTCTCAATCTTTGCTAATCTGTCTTCCAGGCCAGTTATAGCAGGATTGATCTTTTCAAGAGCTTCGCGATCGACCTGAGTAAAATTTGAAGTTGGGGCGTTCAGGCGATCGAGCACTTTCTGAACAATTGTTTTGACGGCGGAGACGTCAGCCTTGATCGTGGAAACTTCACCCTTAAGAGAACCAACCTCTGTCTTCAATGGTGTGACTTCATTGGACAGAGAGGTGAAGTTTGTTGAAAGAGAGGTGGTGGCGGTTGAATTGTCAGCGAGGGTGGTAGCAAATTGAGCGATGCTACCTCCACCCTCTCCAGATCAGTTTTGGAGGCTTTTGTATCGAAGATCTCGGTCAGCTTTTTGAGTTTCTCTCCAGCGTCTGTAACCGCTGAAGACTTTGTGGAGAGAATGGTGTTGTAATTTTCCACCTTTGTTTCCAGGGCCTTTAGGGAGGTGTTGATATCCCCCAAATTAGGACCTGAAACAGTTTTTAACTTATGAACAGAGGAAAGCTCAGAAGTTTGGGGTAGAGAGAGAGGAGTGTTTTGGATTGTGTTTATACCTGTAGGCGGGTTGGCGAAGTTGTCGAACCCTTTGTGTCCTGAATGATATTCCATGACGCCTTCAAGAGTACCTTGGCGCATGGAGGTGCCTGCAGATCCTAAGTTTGCATCCATCATCGTATTTAGAGTGTCTGCAACTGAGTCATGTACGATGAAGGGTGTCCCTGAGAAAGTTGGGAAAATTGATGGAGAGACCAAAGATTGAGTAGGAGGAATGAGGGATGAGAATGATGGTTGGGTGCGTGGTTCAGCGTTGGATCCGCTGTCAATCACTTCAGTCTGTAGAGAGGCTGAAGGAGGTGGGTTCATTTCCAAGTTTATAACTTCAACATTTAGAGACGCTGAAGCTGGGATGGAAGGTGTGGCTTGATCAGCTGTGGCAGAGCGTACCACTAAACTTTCCATCAGCTCTTCAAGATGAGCTGAGGAGTCTTCAACATGTAAATGCTGGGGGGGTTGCTCCTTGGTTTTCTTGATTCTTTTGGAACCAAGTTGGGAAGTTGAGTGTTTCCTTTTTCGAGAAGGAGTGGAAGGTGCAGCGTGGGTATCAGCGGTGGGGATTTCCACTGAATGAGCTGCAGAAGTAGAAGAAGGAGGATTGAGAAAAGATAAGAGAGTAGAAAGACGTACCTCGTTTTCCAGCGGCTTGAAGTCGAGTACCTTAGGGCCAACCTGAGAGAGTCTCAGATCACCCTCTGTTGGGTACCTTTCGCCAAGTCCAAGTTGAAAGACGGCGCTGATGAATCTGGGATAAGGAACCCATGCAGATCTTTCAGCCATATCTACTCTGAACGCAAGGTCGTCGTAGATGATAGAGGCCCAGTCAACATTTAGACCTTTCAGGAATGCATAGCCCATTGCTTGCTGAGGTTGAGCAGCTTGATCAGAGGAGCCAGTTTTCGCTGTCATGCAGCTTATCAGATGTGCGAAGATGAAGTTCATCTCGCAGGGCATTTTGGACTTCTTGATCAAGGTCAGTTTCTTCTCAGGCTTATTGTCCCTTCCAGTGTCCCATGCATAACCCATTGCATCGAAGAATGCAATGATGGCTTTCCTATCATCATGGTTTTTGTGGTTTGGGAGAGGGACAAAGCGGTTTTCTTTGGTAGAGGTAGGAAGGGTCAGTGTTTTCCTAATTATGGCAGGGTTGATTTTGGTGGTCCCAAACTTTGTGTCACACAGAATAGAGTCAACGATCTTCGTTGGGTCTTTGGCATGGGGTACCTGAGCTCTTCTGGCAGTATACCAGAACTAAGAAAGTAGGAATTGATGAGCAGGGGGTGTAATGGTCAGGGCTGTGGATAAGCAACATGTTTTGAGATAGTTCACAACATCATCCAGATGTGTGACTTGCTTTCGAGGAGGAAACTCGAAAAGCGCATGAAGGTTGTTCGATTTTGAAAAATTGATTTCCTCAAGCTTGAACTTGACTTGAGGAGCTTTGACGAGAGTCAGTTTCTTTGCTGCCTTGGATTACTCAGCAGTAGGAGCAGGAGTAGAAGATGCCATTTTCTGTTTAACATATCAACCATGAACATAGATAAAGAATAGTCTTAATGTGAAAGATTTTCCAATAAGATGTTTTCCGATTTTTGTCCATTTCATTCAGACAGAAATGTCTTAATGAAGATTAGGGTTTTCTTGTTTTGAAAGAGAAAAACAAACCCAGTAAAAGTCTTGTTTTCCATTTTCCTTTAGATAAGGATTCTGGAAAAACGAATGAAGAACAAGTTTAAGATTTTGAGTTTTAAACTTGAAGAACAACCATGAAAAGGTTGTGTTCATAAAACCATGAAAGAAATGATTTCATTTTAGAAAATGTTTCTTTTGTTTAATCTGTTAAAAGCAATAAGAAGATCAAAAACAAGTTATGCAGGTAAATAATAAGAATATTAACCTGGTAATCGAAGAAGGAGATGAACAGATTTCTTGAAATAAGCAACAGTAAATCTTTTCTTGCTTGGAGAAGAAGTTCACGTAAAGAAAAAAAATATAAACCCGAAATAGTTTATATAGAGAGATTTTAGAGAGAGAAAAACTCGAGCGGGAAAGTTTTTCATCATGACACGGACACGTGTTTGCATTTGATTGGAAGGTAAACGAAACGTGTAAACGTGTGTCAGAAAAAGAACGTGCCAGGGTTTATCCGTTGTGATGATGTCACGAATGTCCTTTCATATTTTAGGATGTCTCTGAGGTTTTGAAAGCTCAGGGACTATTTTGAAAAACATGAAGCACTGAATAGAAATATCAGTGTTAGTTTAAGAAATTTCAAAGTATCGCTGTTAAGGAAGAGATATTCAGCGATGCAATTTGTTTTGAAATCTTACATTCATATGCGAACGTCAGCAAGCAAGAGAGAAAACATACCTTGATATCAGCGAATCAATTATGTTCATAGAGAGAATGATAGAATGGGTTATATAATTGTTTTATCCTATCGCTGATCAAATGTGAACCACTAAAGATCTTACTCTTCAAAGTTCAGCATTCCAAGCTCGCTGATGAGAAAGTTGAATCTTGTCTCATCAAGAGGTTTGGTGAACAGATCAGCTAACTGATAGTCTGTTGGGATAAAATGAAGTTCTATATCACCATTCATCACATGATCTCTGATAAAATGATACCTGATTTCGATATGTTTGGTCTTTGAGTGTAGCACTGGATTGTTGGCTATAGCGATGGCACTTGTGCTGTCGCAATAGATTGGAATTTTCGAGAGCTGAAGGTCATAGTCTAGTAGTTGATTTCTCATCCACAAGACCTGAGAACAACAGCTTCCAGCGGCTACATACTCAGCTTCAGCAGTTGAGGTGGACACTGAGTTTTGCTTTTTACTTGTCCAACTCACCAGCTTTCCACCCAGGAGATGACAGCCTCCTGTGGTGCTTTTCCTATCCAATTTGCAACCTGTAAAATCACTATCTGAATAGGCAATTAGATCAAACCCCGAGTCTTTGGGATACCAAAGACCTAGGTTCATAGTACCCTTAAGGTAACGAAAGATTCGCTTTACAACGATCATATGAGATTCCTTAGGTTCAGCTTGATATCGTGCACACAAACAGGTTGCGTACATAATATCGGGTCGGCTAGCTGTAAGATACAAGAGAGATCCGATCATCCCACGGTACAACGTGACATTAACAGGTATTCCATTTGAATCCTTGTTTAGTGTCAGCGGTGGTGCCATAGGGGTTTTCATAGCTGAACTCTGAGTTAAATCGAATTTCTTCAGCACATCTTTAATATACTTTCCCTGATTAATGAAAGTTCCTTTTTCATTTTGTTTTATCTAAAGACCAAGGAAGTATGTTAGCCCACCCATCATGCTCATTTTATACTCTTCTTTCATTCTATCAGAGAAACGAGTACATAGATCAGGGTTAGTAGAACCAAATATAATGTCATCAACATATATCTGAACAAGAATGATATGACCTTTCACTATTCTAAAAAATAGAGTTTTGTCGATTTTACCTTGCTCAAAATTTTCAATTAGGAGATAAGAGGATAGAGTGTCATACCATGCACGTGGAGCTTGCTTTAAGCCATAAAGTGCCTTATCCAGTTTATAAACATAACCTGGACGCTTAGGATCTGAGAATCCTGGAGGTTGTTCCACATAGACTTCTTCATTCAACTTTCCATTGAGAAATGCTGACTTAACATCCATTTGATATACTTTGAAGTCTTTGTGTACAACGTATTCTAAGAATAGACGAATAGATTCTAGTCTTGCTACTGGAGCAAATGTTTCGTCGTAATCTATGCCTTCCTCTTGTCTGTATCCCTGAGCAATAAGACGAGCCTTGTTGCGGGTTACAGTTCCATGTTCGTCCAACTTGTTTCGATAGACCCATTTAGTGCCTATCACTGTCTTGTCAGTTGGTCTTCGAACAAGTTTCGAAACTTTGTTTCTTTCGAATTCAGTCAGCTCTTCTTGCATGGCGCTGACCCAGTTTGGATCTTTGAGGGCATCATCTATTTTCTTTGGTTCAATCAGAGAAATAAAGTTAACAAATAAACAAATATTACCAGCACTTCGTCGAGTCTGAACACCAGCGTTTGGATCACCAAGGATTTGATCAATTGGGTGATTTACAGTCCATCGCTGAGCCGGAGCATAAGTTGCTGACTCAAAATGAACTGGAGGAGCTGAAGATGAGGCTTCAACAACTTCTGGAATATCAGCCAAGAGAGGAGTAGGTGCAGATGTCATCTCATTCACTGATTGCTGAGAAGTAGATGGAATGTCTGAGACATTTGGTTCAGAAGCATGTATAGTGTTTAAAGGAACAGCTGAGACCCATGATGTTTCAGCTTCACTATTCTGCATGTTTGGGATGCTAGTAGGACTATCATCTTCAACGGTATGAGTATGAGGAGTGGGAATATCTTCTGAATCACCAAGATGAGAAAACATCTATTGATTCAGTTCTTCAGTATCAGCAGAAGGTCGAGAATTCGCTGAACGGGATTCGTCAAAAGTGACGTGAATAGTTTCTTCAACAGTTTGTCTTCTTCAATTGAAGACTCTGAAGGCTTTGGAGATTGAAGAGTATCCAAGAAAGATTCCGTCATCAGCCTTAGGATCAAACTTTCCAAGGGCATCTCTGTTGTTCAGTATGAAACACTGACATCCAAAGATGTGAAGAAAGCTAATTGAAGGCTTTTTCCCATGAAAAAGTTCATAGGCTGTTTTATTAAATCTTTTGACTATCAGCGACCTGTTTTGCGTAAAACAGGCAGTGTTGACAGCTTCTGCCCAAAACTGAGTAGGCAGGTGAGAATCGTTGAGTATTGAACGTGCAGCTTCAATAATAGTTCTATTTCTTCTTTCAGCGACTCCGTTTTGTTGCGGTGT
This sequence comes from Saussurea involucrata, assembly GCA_033807775.1. NCBI lineage: Eukaryota > Viridiplantae > Streptophyta > Magnoliopsida > Asterales > Asteraceae > Saussurea > Saussurea involucrata. Next base: position 88,388,460 of record CM066318.1, read on the forward strand.
TCTCACTGAAGAAAAGTTGTGAGAAATACCCTTACTCTCAAAGAAGGAATCAAGAGAATTGTTTTTGAATTCAGTCCCATGATCACTCCTTATTGAGCGAACGGTCAAGTTGTTCAGGGTTTCCATTTTCCGAACAAAGGTGATGAGTTCTTCAGGGGTGTCACTCTTAGAACGGAGAAACATAACCCATGTATATCGAGAGAATTCATCAACTATGACCAGTGTATATTTCTTTCCAGTGATGGATTGTTTGTTAACAGGGCCAAACAAATCCATATGGAGAAGTTGTAGAGGAGATGACACTAAGGAAACTTGCTTTGACTTAAAGCTTGCTTTGGTCTGCTTGCCTTTCTCATACGCTGAACATAAGGACTCTTTGGCGTATGAGTGCTGAGGTAGACCAGTGACTAACTCTTTTGAAGAAAGAGTGTTCAGTGTCTTGAAGTTGAGATGAGAGAGCCTCTAATGCCATAGCCAGTTGACATCAAATGAGGCTTTTGAGAAGAAACAGGAGTTCTCAGTGGTTGTTGAGTCCATGTTTATTACATAAACATTTTCCAAACGATAACCGCTAAGAGCTATCTTCTCCTTTTTGTCAGCGACAAAGCAGGATTCCTTAGTAAAGATTACTTTGTTATCCTTGTCGCAAAGCTGACTGATGCTTAGAAGATTATGCTTCAGCCCTTCAACATATGCGACTCTTCTGAAGGTTGTTGTACCATTAGAGAGTACACCAAACCCTCGGGTATGTCCTTTTCCATTTCTACCAAAAGTTACAGAGGGACCCTTCTCTTCTTTGTACTCAGTGAGCAGGCTCTTCATACTAGTCATGTGTCTAGAGCATCCGCTATCGAGATACCAGATACCCTTCTTAACCTGCATTATAAAAGAAGATTAGTTTTTCTTGGGTACCCACTTAACCATGTGTACACAGTTGTCAGTGGGGGTAGAAGAGGAGGTGGAAGGTTCAGCAGTCTTCGCAGCATTTGAAGATTCAACTTTGTCAGTCTTCACTTTGGTTAATTTCTTAACCTCAGTGGTCTTCTTTGCCTTGGGGGCAATGATCTTCACCTTAGCTATCTTTTCAGCTTGGGTGGCTGTGGGGCACTTACTAGAAATATGATTGGTAAGTCCACAATGATAACATTTCCTATAACTAAAAGTAGTTCTAGGACCATTTGCATGCTGAGCTTTTGATTTTGAATTAGAAGGACCAGCACCAAGTAAGTTATTGGCTTTTGAAATGGGAGGAACATTCAGTTCTTCGGATTTCTTACCAATAATTTCCACTTTGATTCTAGGAGTAGATCGCTGAATAGATCCACGCTGAATGAATCCAGGGATCTTATTCTTTGAATCAGAGGGATAAGTCACTGAAGCTTTAGAAGCGTTCAACTTTGGTACAGAGGTACCCTTATGAGGATTTTGGTTAAAAGCAATTCCTTTACCTTTGTTTTTAAAGACTGAGGTAGGTTTTGGATAAACAACTTTTTCGTTACCTTTAGAAGTTAAGGTAGAGATTTCCTCAGGGATAGGCGGTTCAGAAGAGGAACACTGAGATGAGAAAGTGTCAGGGATAGAGGATACGAACAATCCAAACTTAAGCATGGAACGGTCAGTGATTGGTTCTATAGTATCAGCTTTGTAACCAAGACTACGTTTATCACTCAGTGGAATCTGAGACTTAATTATCTCAGTGATCTTTGTTGAGGAATTATACCATCCATCAACAGTAGCTTTTTCAGCTTTTAATGCAGCGATAGCTTCTTCGCGCCCGATTTTGACTAGCTGATTTAAGTGAACTTGATCTTTAAAATCTTCTTCAATTTTAGAAAGATTTTCTATTTGAAGGTGACAGTTTTTAAGCTGTTCAGCGAGATCAAGGTTTTGATTTTCAACCACAGTTTTGCCATTCATGGCTTCATATAAACTTCTAGTCAAGAGATCAATCTTTTGAAGACTATCAGCTTCATTAATATTTAAAATATTGGTAAAGAAGGAAGGTGATACCTTAGTAGCAGAGGTTAAAGTAGAGGGAATGTCAGAATTTTCTTCCTCATCTTCAAGTTTGGCCATGAGACATAGATTGGCTTCATCATCATCTTCAGAGTCAGATGATTCTTCTTCGTCAGAGGCAACCCAATCATAGTCAGCTATAAGGCCTTTGCCTTTCTTCTTAAAGGTTTTCAGCTTTGAATACCTTTCTTTCATCTTTTTGTATTTTTCATCTCTAGTCATGTGAGTAAAGTTTTTCTTGGGAAAAGCTGAGGGTCTAGAGACTTTCTTTGACCTGCACTCGCTAGCAAAATGTCCTATCTTTTCACAGTTATAGCAAGTAGCAGCAGCCTTATCAACAGGGGTTGATGATCTTGGCTTGTCAGTAATAGCAAGAGGTTTGTTCTTCTTGAAATTACTCTTTCAAGCAAATCTCCTGAACTTATTAGCCAGGAATGCCAGAGTTTCATCATTATCTGAAACGTCAGAGTCTGATGATCTTTCAGAGTTAGTTTTCAACTCAGTGACAGTGATAGTAGATCGCTGAGTGGAAGGTGACTCTGAGATTAAAGCAACATGGGTGCTTTTGGAATCTTTTACAAGATTCTTCTTAAGATGACTCGATTGCTCATGATTCAGCATCGTGCCATATAAGGTAGAAAGGGTCATTGATTTTAGATCCTTTGACAGCTTGAGACACATAGAATAACTGTCCCAGCTTTCAGGTTAACATTCTAAGAACTTTGTCAGTACTTCAAAGTTAGAATATTCCTTACCAACAGTTTTCAGATCTATTATTAAGCAGTTAAAACGTTGGTGTACTTCAGAGAGAGTTTCATTCTTACCACAAATGAAGCTTTCATACTGTTTTACGAGGTTGATCTTTCGAGAGTCCTGGACTTCAGACGTACCTTCATACTGAACACAGATTGTGTCCCACATAGCTTTTGAGGTTTTCAGGTTCATGACGGAATGGTAGACTTCGTCAGGAAGAGCCATGGTGAGTATGGATCTGGCTTTGGTGTCGATAGCCACTTTCTTCTTATCTTCATCAGTCCACATATGAATTTACTTGGGAATCAGCCTTTCTGGAATAGCAGGTCTATTCTCAGCGGCTGGAACTCCAGCATCAATTCTTATAGGAATATATGGGCCGTTTTCAAGATAATAAGGCATAGTAGGGTCTACACCTTCTAAAAAGAGAATCATCCTATTTTTCCATAGATTAAAATTATCTCTGGAGAAACTAGGGGGTTTTGCAAGAGAACCGTTGTCAATATAGTTTGTGTTTGTGTTGGTAGGCATTTTAGAAAATAGCAAGGAAGAGAAATCTTAGTATAGATCAGATATTGTTTATGAGATTAAACAAATCTGCTCTGATACCACTTGTTGGTCCCGAAGGGCTATACAAGTTTGTAGAAGGGGGGGGCGGTTGAATACAAACACACGTTTTTACTTTTCTAAATTATTTATTGATAAATCAAGACAATTTACAACTTGTTGCGGAACAAGATTAAGGATAAACCTAATCTTAACAAGTCTTGAGAAACACTAAGTTTCTTGCAATAGAAAAAGTTAAAGAAATTACGAATAATAACTTAACAATAAGAGAGAAATAAGAAGATGGTCCGAGCACACTTCAAAACTGAAGTAAGGTTCTTCTTATATACTGCATGCATTTAATGCATTGCAGTATGGCTTTACACGTGGCAGCAGCTGAGTGGTTGCATGTCATTGACCTTTGTAGACAACCTTAGTAGCCGCTTGGTGCACAATGTAGAATCAGAGTTGTTGTACGATTACAGACAAAAGGGATGTCCGTTCTGACAGTTCGTACGGAGACGTGCATGGGAGGTAAGACAATAGTAACATGCAGGGAGACTTCATGATCAGCTTTCGTTGAGTCAGATCTTTATCAGCGAATGATAAAGTTCAGCGATTGCTGAAGTCTTCTACTTGATACTTCACGTTGAATGGACAGGTCTTGCTTTGCTGATATCCGCATCAGTTCATGAGTAGACTTGTCGCTGGTTCTTGAGCTTGATCTTCGACTTCAGCGTAGAACATATGTTGACGTGAAACTTGTCTTTAGGGATCATAAGTAAACAACTAACTTATCAGCGATCATCTCATAGACTGAACAGGCTCAGAGCTATAAGATGATGAACAGTGTTCGCTGAATATCTAATCTAAAGAGTGAGAGTTCCTATCAGCGGTACTGTAAAGTCTTAGTACTTATCAGCGATAGTGAAACTCTAATACATATTGTTTACTTACAAATTTCACTAAGTGTTTAAGAGAGGGTCATTATCAAATCACTGAGGGTTTGGATCAACACTTCCCGAGTAAGTTCTCTTTTCTCTCTACTTTCCGGACAAAATTGATCCGGTAACCAAAAGTTCCCGGTAAATCTGATTTATCCGGGTAACTCAAAGTTTCCGGTTGATTTTTCTTTCCAGACACAATTATATCCGGTAATCTAATCCCTCCGGACACATCATTCGGACACTCTGCTATCCGGTAAGTACAATCATCCGGTAAGTTTTCCAAATTCATTCGGTAAGTTTTTGTTCTTATCTTACCCAGTAACAAAGTTGTCCGGTATCTAATTTCTATCCGGTAAACTCAGTTTATCCGGTAACCGTGTGTTATCCGGTAACTTCAGTTTACCCGGACACTTCTGCTATCTGAACAACTCACACACATCTGATCCGGACACTTCCAAGACCAGACACTATTTCATCCGGATTCCTATCCGGTAAGTTCTGTTTAGCTAGTTTCTTACCAGTTTTAGTCTACATCACTATTAGAACCTGCGTTAGGACTTCCACTCATAGTGCCTTGCGTTAGGATTCCACTTTGAATCGAACAAACGTCTGACGATCACATTAGTGCAATCACCAAAAATGTCTTGCGACGCTCTTGCTATCGGCACCGATTCCAAGCCACCGACCCTCTACCAGGGAGAATACAAGCAATGGCGGGACAGGTTCCTCATATTCATCGAGTCGAAGGATAACTACGAGTACATCTGGCGAGCTCTAACTGATGGCCCATAAGCTGAACCCATGAATGTCATTCCAGCACAAGAAGAAGGTGGTCAAGCTCGATATGAGCCCAAGAAATACTTGGAGATGAGCGAGGACGAAAAGGGCATGTTTGATGGAGAAAAGCATGCCAAAAGATATCTGGTTCAGGCTCTACCAAATTCGATCTACACAGCCATTGACAGCTACAAGCACACCTCACAGGGCATGTGGGATCAGGTAGAAAAGATGATGAATGGGAGCAAAGTCGGCAACCAACTGAAGATCAACAACTGGATTACCAAGTTTGATGGCTTTAAGAAGCACTCCGGCGAATCACTCTCCCAGACTTATGAACGATTTTGCCTCCTACTGAATGAGTTCCACAAGAACAAGATCAATCGCTTAAGCACGGAGAATGCGCTCAAGTTTTTGTACAACCTCCTACCTGAATGGAAAGTGTTCGCTTCTCACATCAAACACAACCATCTGATGGAGAATGTTGCAATCCATGAGCTCTACGAGATGCTTCTACAGGACGAGGATGAAGTCATGGAAATACTGAGCAACCAGAAGTCTGCCCCCAAGTCCCAAGCTGACCCACTCGCTCTTGTTTCTTCAAAACGAGGCAAATCTTCAGGATGTCGATCCAAACGAGCCCAAGAGTCGAGTGAATCCGAACCAGAATCCGAAGAAGAAGATAAAGAAAACGATTCTGATCCTGAACTGACTGCTGTAAAGAAAGCAATGGCCCTGCTCTCCAGATCTTTCCAGCAAAAGAAGTTCTTCAAGAAACCTTCATCCAATAATCAACGCTATTCCACTTCTTCCAACAAGCGCCATGATTATCAGGATAAATATGATGGAAAGAAAAAGGCAGATGAGCATAAGCAACCTGACAAGAAGGAGAAGAATGAGAAGGAAGATCGCAAGCCCGAGACAAAGAAGAAGGACGAACCCGTCACTTGCTACAACTGCAGGAAATTGGGTCATTTTGCCAAGGATTGTAGAAGGCCTATCGTGAAAAACTCCCACTACTACAAGGCCAAACTTCTTCTAGCAGAACAAAAAGAGGCAGGAGAAGCTCTATTTGTTGAAGATGACCACTGGCTAGCTCGTTCTGATAGTGAAAGCGATTCTGAAGATGCTGATGCTTTCATGGGCTACCACTCTCTACATCAGAAAAGGCGAATCTGTGTCAGGTATGTGAACCTATTCATCAAAGCTTAATCGAACAAATGCAACCACTTGTTGAACGAATAGATTCTTTTAAGGCCACCACTAATGAACAACTGCTTAAAATTAACTCGTTAACTGAAAAGCTAGATGCTCAAAAGCGAATAACTAAAAAATACAAGTCCGAAAATGCTAATCTAAAAGAAAATTGTACAAATCTTTCAATAGCACCTAAGGACTTAAGGGCCAAGATATCTGAACCGACCTTAAAGATTGATTAGTGTGAGAATGAGAAAGTAGAGATTGTTTATCAATTCTCCTCTCTTCAAATTCAGCACAAAGAAATGGTTTCTAAAATAACTGATCTTGAAACCAAACTCCACAAAAGAGGTCAAACAGATCAGACCATTCACATGAACAAACCTAAGGAATTCACATACTTTAACAAGGAATGGGGAATCAGATACGATAACCCTCAGTACTTGAAAAAGATTTTAACCAAAAGACCGACTCTTTATCACTTTGGTTTTCTCGGTCTGAACAAAAAGTACCCTGAATAGAAAATCAAATGGACCAGTCCTCTTGAAAAAGAGAAAGAAGAGGAAACTGAGGAATACAAGCACGCACACACCACGAAAATGCAACTACCTTTTGTGTATGAGCCTATGAACTACTCGTACAAGAAAAATCCAAAGAAATACCTCTCGAATGGCTACTTTGACGGATATAAGGTTGCAACGCCCAAGGATTCCTCCAAAAAGGATGAGGTCCAAGCACCTGAACTCAAAACTGAGACAGACGAGTTTAAACTCTATGTCCCTCCTATCGTTTTGGAAGAAAAAATAGTCGAATTAGAGGAGACACTCGAGAAGGAAAGATCATGTTTTCAAAAGGAAAAGCAAGCGCTTATAACAGAACTTGAGAATCTCCAATCCGTAAAAACCAAATCTGTGTCGGATGAGGGACAGGAAATCCTTCAGAACGAAATCAATTGGCTCACATCAAAACTGTCTGCTTTGGCAACATAAGCGATGAAAGAGCACGTGAGAAACGGTCAACTCCAAGAGAAGGTTGACCTACTCCAAGACGAAAAGATGATTGCCCCTGAACTTTCCTCGGACTCGTCTGATACATCTTCGTGTAAAGATTTCATTGGAAAAACTTTTCACGAAACGGTAAAGAGTCTCAAGATGAGTGTGTTATACAGAATCTCAACTCTGATTTTTTTCTTAGCTTCCGCACCAGATTCTTCTGATAACACAGACACAAAGTGTTCCTCACCTCCCTCGACCAATCCTAGTCCATCAATTCCCGATGTTGAATTTTCTAAATTCATGAATTTTGAGGGTAGTTCAGATGAAGAGTTTGAATCGTTTCCATTTGACAAACCTCTTCCGAGTCACACTGACTTTCTTTCAAAAGCGGTCAATCGCCCGTTCAATTTTCAAAAAGGCGAATGTTCTTCAAAACCAAAGACCCCGGCTGTGAACAAGGTTTCTAAAACTGATTTTCATTCTCAAAATCAATTACAGCCGCGACAAAAGACCGGTCGCTCAACTGATAAAAATCCTGTCTACTCAAACTCTGCTGACCATGCCGTTAATGATGTTTCAGATAAAATTGGTCGGGCTAAACAAGACAAACAAAAGTGGGTAGCCAAGGAATCTATCGAGAACAAGTCAGCGTCAAAGTCATTTAATACTGTTTTTTATCCTAGGATGAACATTAATGATTGTGCTCTGAATCACAAGAATGATTTTGTTGAACAAAGTGTTAATTTTTCGATTAAACTTTATTTAATTCAACAGTTGATTCAATTATCCCATGATTGTTTATGTTGTTCTAATTGTGGATTGAATAACTTTGACGATATTAGAAATGCAACCGATTGGTTTGGTTCTTATCATGTTTATCATTCTAAACCTAAACGCAAATCCGGTAAGACCAAAAGGCAACCCAGTTCAAAACGGGTTCTGCAATCAGAGGATAAACCTAAACACGAAAGGAAACCCATTTCAAAACGGGTTCCCCAATCAGAGGTTAAACCTAAACCCGAAAGGAACCCCATTTCAAAACGGGTTCCTCAGCCAGGTGTTAAACCTAACCCTCCAGGAACCATTTTCAAATGGGTACCTAAAATCCGTTAACCTTATTTTTGCATGACGGTCATGTGTGGTACTTAGACTCAGGATGCTCCAAATACATGACCGGAAGAAGGGAGCTGCTCACGAACTACACCGAGAAATACTGTCGAGACGTGAGATTTGGGAATGATGACAAGGTGCCGATTTTGGGCTACGACGACATTGTCCAAGACAAGATCACCATCAAGAAGGTATCATACGTTGCGGGATTGGGACACAATCTGTTCAGCATCGGCCAATTTTGCGATAAAGATCTAGAGGTTCAGATTCAAATCTAAACGGTGTAGCGTCCGCACTGACAACAGAACGGAGCTACTGGTTGGAACGCGAAAGACCAACCTCTACACCATCGACCTCTCTGCCCCGAAGACCGATGATTCAGTCTTCCTAATGTCAAAGGCCAACTCACAGCAAGCGTGGATTTGGCATCGATGTCTCTCGCACCTCAACTTCAAGAATATCAACAAGTTGGTGCTAGGCGGACACGTAAAAGGCATGCCCGAGCTCCAATTCGTGAAGGACAAACTCTGTGGGGCATGCGAGATGGGGAAACTGAAGCGAGCGACACACAAGCCGAAGGCCGTTCCAAGCACGTCCCGGTCCCTCGAACTCATCCATATGGATTTGTGCGGACCGATGCGTGTTCAAAGCATCAACAAACAGAAGTATGTCCTGGTGATGGTTGACGACTTCTCACGCTACACTTGGGTAAAGTTTATGCACTCGAAGGACGAAACCCCATAACTGATAATCAACCATATAAAGACTATTCAACTGAACCTTCGACAGCAAGTTCAGACTATCAGGACAAACAACGGGACGGAGTTTAAGAACCAAACAGTAAACGAATACTTGACATCCGTCGTTATCTCGCAAACCTTTTCTGCCGCATGCACTCCTCAGCAAAACGGAGTGGTGGAAAGACGCAACCGTACCCTTGTCGAAGCTGCTCGCACCATGCTGTCACAGTCAAAACTGCCATTATTTCTCTGGACTGAAGCGGTTGCAACTGCTTGCTACACGCAAAACCGCTCCATCCTCAACAAGCGGTTCAACAAGACGCCGTACGAGATCATCAACAACCGTATTCCGAACATCAAATACTTCCACGTGTTCGGATGCACATGCTACGTCTTAAACGACAAGGATGATCTCGGGAAATTCAGTCCGAAGGCAGACGAAGGAGTATTCATCGGATACTCCATGCAGGCTAAGGCCTATCGCGTTTACAACAAACGGACAAAATCCGTTATCGAAACCGTAAACGTGACATTTGACGAAGCCACAGATTTGGCTTCTGAACAATTCAGTTCAGAACCCGGTTTAACTGGCGTGCTAGCTTTCGAACTTTCACGTTCGGGATCTACACAAACCACAGTAAATCCAAATCATGCATCTACGTCAAATGCTCATCTTTCTGATTTAGATTTATTGTTTCAACATTTTTATGATGAATTATTTAACTTACCTAACCCTCAGGTAATTGTGCAACCCAGATTTGAAGCTGCTCAGATCGAGAACTCGGCGAATCTTTCTGGTCCGCCGCCTTAGACTAGCACTCCAGCAATCACTCTGGAGTCCCCTCAGACCTAAAAAGACACATCAAAGACTGATACGACTATTCCTCCGGAGGAACCTGTACCTAACCCGGAGATCACTCCTAAAGATTCGTCCTCGACAACACTTAATGACCAACCTCTGAATTCCCCGGAACCAGAAGTTGTTCAACCTTCGACGACTCCTGCTATCCTTCCTCCAAGAAACCAACCAGCAACACTTGAAGCTGTTCAAGACCTTCAAACCGGTGGCTATGTGGATCCGGACACCTCACACTCGACTAAACTGCAGCTTCCACACACCACCAAATGGACCAAGGCTCATCCCCTACACCAGATAATCGGCGATCCTTCTACTCCGGTTCGAACGCGAGGCGCATCGGCCAACTTTTGTCTATTCTACGGATTTCTCAGCAAGATCGAGCCAACAACCGTCTCCAAAGCACTCAAAGATCCGGACTGGGTCATGGCCATGCAAGAGGAACTCAATCAATTTGAGGCCCTCAAAGTATGGCGACTTGTCCCATGTCCATCTCACAAGACGGTCATCGGCACGAAGTGGATCTTCAAGAATAAGAAAGATGAAGATGGCATCGTCATTCGGAACAAGGCGCGTCTCATGGACAAAGGATACCGCCAACAATAGGGGATTGACTACGACGAGACATACGCTCCGGTTGCCAGAATCGAAGCAATCCGTATGTTCCTTGCCTACGCCGCGCATAAGAACTTCACGGTCTTCCAAATGGATGTGAAGACCGCATTTCTCAACGACAAAATCAATGAAGAGGTGTACGTATCGCAACCGGACGGGTTCGTGGACGACAAGAAGCCTAATCATGTCTACTTCGTGGACAAGGCTTTATATGGTTTGAAGCAAGCTCCACGGGCCTGGTATGACGCTTTGTGTAAGTTTTTAATAAAATCAGGATTTTCTAAAGGTAAAATCGATACAACCCTGTTTATTAAAAATAAAGATGGTCACATTGTATTAGTTCAAGTGTATGTTGATGACATAATTTTCGGTTCAACGAACCCACAGTATTGTAAGAACTTTGCCAAATTAATGGGACAATATTTTCAAATGAGTATGTTGTGTGAGATGAATTTTTTCCTTGGTCTTCAAGTTAAACAACTGTCGACCGGGATATTCATAAATCAGGCTAAGTACATCCGGGACATTCTTCGGAAGTACCAGATGGAACAGTCCTCACCAATGAAAACTCCCATGGCACCCGGTACAAAGTTACACGCCGATCCTAACGGAAAGGATGTGGACACAAAAACGTACCGAGGAATGATTGGTTCTTTAATGTACTTAACGGCAAGTAGACCGGACATTATGTTTTCGACCTTTCTTTGCGCCCGTTTTCAGTCAAAATCCAAAGAGTCTCATTTAATTGCTGTTAAACGAATCTTTCGTTATTTGAGAGGTACTGCTGATCTTCGCTTGTGGTACCCGAAAGAGACAGGTTTTGAACTCTCAGCGTATTCGGACGCCGATCACGCGGGCAGCATGATGGATCGGAAGAGCACATCGGGGCATGTGCAGTTCTTGGGCGACAACTTGGTGAGTTGGGCATCCAAGAAGCATCAATGCGTCTCTACATCGACTGCTGAGGCGGAATACGTCGCCGCCGTGAGCTGCTGTTCGCAAGTCATCTGGATGCGCACTCAACTTAAAGACTACGACTTCACATACTCCAAAGTGCCCATCTACTGCGACTCGAAGAGCGCTGTTAGCTTCAATCTTCCTAATCATAGAAATATTTAGAAGTAGTGAAAAATAGGCTAAGTGAAGAAAGCCTCTTACAGAGGCTCTGCCGAACTTTCCGAGAGATCAAGGTCGAGAAGCTACAGAAGCTAAAGAGGCGTCCTACAGAAGCTCTGTCATACGCGCAAAGAAGACCAAAGACTCGGAATCCGGTGAAGACTGCTCTACAAAGGACCAAACCGCAGAACCTCTGTGACACTTCACAGAGCCTCTGCGGTCTTCAACAAAGACTTCAAAGATATTTATAATATCTTGCTACTGTTCATGGACCTGTTCATCAACTTGCATGGCAACGTACCCTGTCCAACTTCAACGTGTCAAAATCTGAGTGGACTCAATAGGGCTTAGTGCATAATAGACGCCTGCTGCATTAAATGCAATACAACACATCCAACTGTTCATGCCATCCTTCCAACTATTCATACCGTCCGTTCTGAATAGTAGCTCATGCTTTATGGTCCCCTTTGAGTAGTATAAAAGGAAGACTCATGTTGAGTTCTTCCTAATAAATCAATTAATCAAGAATCAATAATCGAGAATTAAAAAGAGAAAACTTCAAGAACACATAGCTTATATACTTTGAGAGTCATATCTGTTTTAAAGCTTTGCTTACTCACTCTTCTTGAATCTGTTCTTGATATATATATATATTCAATAAACTTTGAGATACTATTTTCTGTTCACTGTTTATTTATATTGTGTTCTAAATCTATCAAACATATCTGTTAGTTCTTCAAATACGCTTCCGCATCATACTTAAACTTGAACTAATAGATCTGATAATCTTGTTATAACAAACCGGGAACCAACAATTGGTATCAGAGCAAAGCTTGATTTTCAATATCAAGTGATCCTCTTTGTTACAAGATTGGTGATAGACATCATTCCTTTTTTAACCTATTCCTCATTTCTAGGTTAAAACTCCATTAAAGTGTACTCTGGGAACTGTTCAAACCCAGAAAACTATCCAGATCATCAGACTCATACTCTTTAATCATACTATCTTTTCAGAACCTTTACAATGACAAATACAAATAAATTCTTTACTGCTGGTTCACTCACCAAGCCTCCTACCCTCCTTCGAGATGAGTATCCTCAATGGAAGATAAGAATGGTTCATTTCTTTGAGGGTACTGAAAAAAATCTAGTACAATATCTTTACAACCTTCCTCCTGTTCCCATGATAGTAGTACCACGAGTACCAGCTACTGCTGAATCTCCTGAAATCCCTGAACATCAAAAACCGAAGCCAAAAGAAGAATGGTCAAATGAAGATAAGGCAGAAGATGAAGTTGCACAGAAAACAAAAAGAATCTTGATAATGGCTATCCCCAACGAACTTTTTCAATCCTTAGATGCATGCGAAACTGCGCACGATCTTTGGAAAGAATTAGAAAGACAGTTGGAAGGGGGTGCTAAAACACAGAAAAACCGAAGGGCACAGTACATAAATGAATATCATGCATTCAGAGCCTCTGCAACAGAATCTCTGCAAACGACGTACGACAGGTTCAACTCTCTCATAAACAAATGCAAAAAGTCTGGCATTCACAGAACCTCGGAAGAAAATAATGTCATGTTTCTAAAGAGCCTGAATGATGAGTGGCTTCAATTGTCTATGTCTTTACAAACAAACCAAGATCTAGACTCATGGACACTCTCTGATCTCTATGGAACACTAGCTGCACAAGAGCCTCAAATAGCACAGGCTAAAACAATAACCATTGCACCATACGCATTGGTTAGTAAATCAACAGAGGCTTCAGAAAGACCGAGAAATGAGAGAGCAACAGAGGAGAAGAAAAAGGAGAAGAAGAAAATGGTGATGGTTGATAGCGAAGAAGACGAGCTGATAGAGGAAGAAATAACTCTTGCGTCATTAGCTAAATCATTGGCTTTATTGACAAGAGAGTTCAAAGGTAACCAAAGAAATTTTGGAAATAACAGATATGGCAGAGACAACCAGAGAGATAGAAGAGATGATGGAAGAAGAGAAGAATCAAGTGACCGACAGAGGTCAGACTACAGAAGTGACCGACAGAGGTCGAGCGACAGAAACTACAGAGGAAATGACCGACAGAGGTCAGATGACAAGGTAGGCCACACACAAGAATGCTACAAATGTGGTAAGCCTGGTCATTACGCAAACGAATGCCGAACAGAGAAAGGTGGAGATCAACAGAAGTCCGACGATCGAACTGGAAACACCTCTCAAGGTTGTTTCAACTGCGGCAAGCCAGGCCATTTCGCAAAAGAATGCAGAAGTAGACAAAATCGCCCACAGAAGGACTCAACTTTTTACAAAAAAGTAGGCTGAATATTATGCGCAAAAATCCCTAATGGCGAACAAAGGGCATTCTGATGCAAACAAGGAGGACTTCGAGTCAGACTCTACCTCTGATGATGAATTCACCACCAATGGCCTGTTCTGTGGCATGACAGAAGTCGACTCCAACACTGACAATGAGGTATCCATTTCAAACTCTACCTCTTGTACTAAATCTGTAGATAATGATTCAATTAAACTTAACATTGAACTGATTGAACTAAAAGAGATAAATGAAAGCATTCAGAAAAGACTCACCTTTAATGAGAGAGAAGTAAGGCTTCTCACTCAAGAAAAAGCCAAAAATTTTGAAGAAAAGGAAAGAGCAGAAAATTATTGGAGCAATAATATAGATCCTTTAAAAAGGCAAATTTCTGAATTAACCTCTGCTTTAAAAATCAAAACAAAAGAGCTTTCAGTTTCTAGGAGTGAAACAACTGACATAAGAGCTCTCAAAGAATACTTTCAAAAAGAGAGAGAGGTACTTTGGCAAGATCTACTCAGAAGAGAAGTTTTACTTAAAAACTATAAAGATGCACAAAAGGTGTATGAGAAAGTAAACTCACAAATAGGAAGACGAGGTATAGGGTACGATGATATTACTCTAGGTGTTGAAGGCAAAAGACTTAAACCTCTGTCTTCTCTGTTTGTGATAGGAAAAACAAATAAACCAATTTTTCCAAACTTACTCTCTGTAAGTAAAAGGGTTAAAATCTCTGAAGAACCTCACTTGAGGAAACATACGAAGATGATCAATGTGTGGTTTGAAAACACAGATTCATCATCTTCAACCTCTGTCAATAGAGGAATCAAACCAAAGAAATATCTGAAAACACAAGATCAGATTGGTATCTTTATGTTTGGTAAACCAGAGACTCAAACACAGGTCGCTTTTGTCTATATGATAAATGTCGAAAAGAAATTATCTGCAAAAGCTCCTGAGTTTAAACCCATCTTTTCAGAAAAAAAAACTTAAAGAATCAATTGAAAAATAAATTTTGGAAGTTTTGAAATCAAATGTTTTAGAAAATCTCTGTACATCTTCTATAGATCAAATTCTCGCTGAATAGATCTCATCAGAAACCTCTGCTATCTATGAAAGTTATTCTACAGAGGAAGAAAGCTCGTACGATACATGCTTAGAAAATCCAGCCTCTGTCGAAAGAGATGACTCAACCTCTGTATATGAGGACGATTCATCCTCTGACGACTCAGAGACTGATTCTAAATCAGGGATAATTCACTGTGACACAGAGGATGTTAAATTCTCCTCTGAGGTTCTTAACAGAACAATTTCTCCAAAAGAGAAAATCACAGAGATACCTATCTGTCCAGATTTTCTCAAAATGTGTATACAAGTCAAAACCTCTACAGAGCTTGATAATCTGAAAAGGGCCTCTAAAAATCCTAAAAACTCAAAATTTTCAAAACCTTTAAAGCAAATTAAAGAGAATCCCACTTGGCAACAAAAGGGAAAAAGGCCTGAAGCTAACAAATATTTTTCCTCTGTGACAGTGAAGAAAGATGTTCACCACAGAAGAGACTCACAGAAGGCACGACGTAAACAAGACTTTTTCAAACAACATTCTAGTATTCATAGATCTTCTTGTAATAGGAAATCTAATGTTAAGAAAGAATGTAATGCCTCTGTGGTTCAGTTCAATAAATTCAATGAAAAGTTCAAACAAATCACGTCTCATATTAAATACTGTCATTGTTTTGATCTTATGTTTAAATTGAATAATCACTTCTCAAGTCCAGATTGCTTACTCTCCACTAAAATTCGAACTCCAAAGTTAGAACCTAGAGAGAAACAATCTGATTTTTCTACAAAAGATAAAATGTATTTCAAGAATGCTAAGGCAAACTTGAAAAATTCTAACAATATTGGACCCATATGGATATGGGTACCTAAGTCTCTGTGATTGTCTTACAGAAGCGGTTTGTGCCAATTTGGTATCTTGACTCCGGATGCTCAAGGCACATGACTGGCAACAGAAGTTTACTATCCACGTACAAAGAAACACACGATGGTGGATCTGTAACTTTTGGAGACGACAAGAAGGGACACATCAAAGGCTATGGAGTCATACAGAAGGAAACCGTCTCTGTACACAAAGTTGCATATGTGAATGGCCTTAAACACAACCTACTCAGTGTAAGTCAACTCTGTGATACAGGATTCGATGTGTTATTCAAAAGAACTTTCTGCTCTCTGCAAAGTGAAGACACAGGAATGGAACTTCTGCGAGCCGAAAGAAAAGGTGATCTGTATCTGATGAATTTTTGTTCAACAACCAAGGACAAAGTTTGCCTTGTAGCTTGCGAAAGTAAAGAAGCCTGGTTATGGCATAACAGGTTCTGTCACTTGAACTTTCACACATTAGATAAACTGGTAAAACTTGATCTAGTTAAAGGTTTGCCTAATGTTAAATTCAATAAGGATCACTTGTGTTCTGCCTGTGAAATGGGAAAACTCAGAAGAGCTTCCCACAGAGGCAAAACAGATGTGTCTTGCACTAGACCTCTGTACATGCTTCATGTTGACCTCTGCGGTCCCATTGCCATACAGAGCCTAGGTGGCAAGAAATACATACTTGTCTTAATTGATGAGTATTCGCGTTTCACATGGGTTGAATTTATTCGAAAGAAATCGGATGTTCCAATCATCTTGATTAATCTAATGAAAAGAATCCAAGTTCTTTATGAATGCAGAATACAGAAGTTAAGAAGTGACAATGGCACAGAATTTAAAAACTCTGTCATTGAAGCCTATCTTTCTACAGAAGGAATATCACAGAACTTCTCTGCAGCACGCACTCCACAGCAAAACGGCGTAGTAGAAAGGAAGAATCGAACGCTCGTGGAGGCAGCAAGAGCTATGCTATCAGCATGCGGATTACCGATGAACTTTTGGGCAAAAGCGATTTCTACTGCACGTTATACACAAAATCGTTCAACCATTATGAAAAGACACCTCAAGACTCCTTACGAATTGATCAACAAAAGGCGGCCAAACATCAAATTTTTTCATGTGTTCGGATGTAAATGCTTTGTTTTAAACGACAGAGATTCAAGAGGAAAGTTTGAGGTAAAAGCTGACGAAGGCAAATTCATTGGATACTCTGCCACTTCCAAAGCCTACAGAGCGTTCCTTACAAGATCTCGCAAAATCGTAGAAAGTATCAATGTTTCTTTTGATGATTCATTCCAAATGACTTTTGAGCAAATCAGTTCAGAACTCGAACTTAAAAAGGAAACCTCTGACATCTCGCAAACGAAAGAAGACTTAAATCTTCTATTTTTAGAGATGTTCCACGATGACATTGATCCTTCTGTTGGAACCATCAGAGTTTCTGAAGAACCATCCTCTGTCGGACAAAATCCTACAAATATGACTCTAACTGGTCCAAATAATGCTTCATCTTCTTCTGTAAATACTACAGATGCAAATGCCGAAGAAGAAAATGCAGAAGATGAAACATCAAGAAAAACGACCACAGAAGCTGCTGAAAAACAAACTCCACAATCCACAGAAGAACCAATTACAGAGGAAATTGAGGACCGAGACTATACGTCCTCAGAGGAACAAACTCCACCACCACTCATACCAATCATTCCACAAATGGTAGAATCTTCTACCAAGGCAAGAAGAACGACAGAGGCTATACAAGAAGAAGATCCACAAGAAGCTTCTGAAGAAAGGTTCGATGACATTGATGACCATCTTCCACGCACCACTCAGTGGACAAAAAGCCATCCTCCAAGCCAAATAATTGGAGAACCTTCTGACTCAGTAAAAACCAGGTCTGCCACTGCTAATTTTTGTTTCTTTACAAATTCTATTAGTGTAATAGAACCAAAGAAGATTTCTGAAGCCCTAGATGACCCAAACTGGGTAGACGCCATGCAAGAAGAACTTCTGCAGTTTGAGTATAACAGAGTATGGACTTTAGTACCTCTGCCACGAGGGAAACAAGCCATTGGGACTAAGTGGGTCTACAGAAATAAGAAGGATGAAGATGGAGTGGTCATCAGAAACAAAGCACGATTGGTGGCCAAGGGATATAGACAAGAAGAAGGCATAGACTACGATGAGACTTTTGCCCCTGTCGCACGACTCGAAGCAATAAGAATATTCTTAGCCTTCGCAGCCCACAAAGGATTTAAAGTTTATCAGATGGACGTAAAATCAGCTTTTCTCAACGGTGAAATCCAAGAAGAGGTTTACGTAAATCAGCCACCAGGGTTTGAAAGCTCAAAGTTCCCAAGGCATGTATACTACCTTGAAAAGGCTCTGTATGGACTGAAACAGGCTCCAAGAGCATGGTACGAACGACTTTCTACCTTTCTTCTAGTAAATGGCTACAACAGAGGTACAGCAGATACTACCCTATTCTATAAACGTAAAAACCGTGAAATAATGCTTGTACAAATCTATGTAGACGACATAATTTTTGGGTCTACTAATACAGAAGAGTGCAAAAGTTTTGAAAAACTCATGCAGAGTGAGTTTGAAATGAGTATGATGGGAGAATTAACATTCTTCCTCGGACTCCAAGTCAAACAAACATCAGAGGGAATTTTTATAAATCAGGCCAAATATGTCTCTGACATTCTTTTCAAGTATAACCTCTCTGATACCTCTGCAATGAAAACTCCAATGGCCACTGGAAATAAGTTATCCTTAGATCCAGATGGCATCTCTGTAGAATGCACTCTCTACAGAGGCATGATTGGATCTCTGTTATACTTAACTGCAAGCAGACCTGACATTATGCATTCCACATGTCTTTGTGCACGTTATCAAGCTAATCCTAAGAAATCACATCATGATGCTGTTAAAAGAATCTTTAGATACCTAAAGGGGACCAAAAATCTTGGTCTCTGGTATCCACATAACTCTGGCTTTTGTCTTAAAGCTTATACAGATTCAGACTATGGAGGATGCATGCTCGACAGAAAGAGTACCTTTGGGAGTTGTCAATTCCTAGGTGGTAAGCTAGTCAGTTGGACCTCCAAAAAGCAGAACTGTGTATCAACATCTACGGTAGAAGCTGAATACGTTGCTGCTGCTAGCTGTTGTTCTCAGGTTCTATGGATGAAGACTCAGCTAAAAGACTACGGCCACATTCTATTCAAAATACCCATCTTCTGTGATTCCAAAAGTGCCATTGCCATCTCTGCCAATCCTGTGCAACATTCCAAAACCAAGCATATCGATATAAGGTACCATTTCTTGAAACATCATGTTGAACACGATATAATCGAGATACATTTCGTGCCAACAGAATATCAACTTGCAGACTTATTCACCAAAGCCTTAGACGAGAAAAGATTTAATTTCTTGGTGGGTAAGTTAGGAATGATTAATATGATGTGAAAATCCTCTGTAAGTATAGCTTTATCTTCTGTAAATAAGTATATATTTCTACTTTACTTAACTTATTACTTTGATTGATTTATTTCTGTATGTAAATTCTCAATCTTAAATAGTTCTTGATATCACAGAGCTTCTGTAAGTCTGCTCAGAACCTCTGACGACCTCCACAGAACCTCTGGAAAAACAAGACCTATGCTCAATACAAATCTTATCATTCTTTGATCCAAGCATAGGTCAAGGGGGATCAAAAGGAAATTACTTGATCTACAGAGGTGATTAGATCAAGGGGGAGCAAAAAGGGACCCTGAAATGATCTACAAAGGTAAAACTTTCAAGGAGAAGCCAAAGAAGAGCGTCGATGAATCTATATTGACAGAAGTCAGACATCACTGCCGAGAAAAGAAGAACCAAAAAGGTATGTCTCTCGTACAAAAGGTTGTTGAAAACAGTTTTCTGGGACACAAATTGTCAAATATGTCCTAAATATACTGTGGATAACATTTCAAAAATCAAAAGATCAAAAAGTTTCATAAAATTTGAGTTATGAGAAATTTGAGGTCATAGAGCCTCTGCTGAGCTCAACAGAGGCTCTGCCAGAAATATGCTCTGAGATCACAAATTAACCCTCTATCGATCTTTTGGAATGTTATCTCGGAAACCAAATACGTACACCATGACCTTCTCGAACAAAACTTTTTCCATAACAGTTTTCTCGGACACCAACTTTCAAATATGTCCGAAAAACATCTCTTAAAACAGATCAAAAATTGGATGATCAGAAAAATTAATAGAATTTTTGTTATGAGATTTTTTCCCTCATAGAGCTTCTGCTGGCCCTCACAGAGCTTCTGCAAGTTCCCACAGAGCCACAAAACCTCTGCGAGTGAAAATTCTTAACTAAAAATCCTATTGATCCTCTCCAGTGCCTTTGCAAACGTTTTGGTTAAAGAAGAACCCACAGAAGTCATGATAACAATAAGATATATGAGAAAGGGATAAACATCAAGATTTTCAAAATCACAGAGCTTCTGTAAACCACAGAAGTTCTGTCAAGCTGTTACTTGGGCATTTCTGTAGTAATAACGGCTACTTTTACTGAGAGTGAATCTCATGTGGCTAAGAACAACCCCACGCGCCTAGCATTAATGGGCCGCGCACGACGTCCTGTCATCCTCTGACATGGCCTACGTGTCCCATTTTTATTGGGCGTACATGGAACGTTTTCTATGGAAAGTTGAACCCGCCGTTCTAACTTGAGTACGGATTCCAAATTTTTAATCCATTGCCATATATTTTACTCTTTCGAATTCTACCGATTTACCCTTCTATAAAAACCAAGCTTACCCTCTCATAAACTTTTTACAAACCTTCATTCTTCTCCGGCGAAACCCTGCAAAAACCTGCAAGTATCTTATTCTCATTACTAATGGCTTCATCTTCTCAAGCTATCTCCCCTGCACACTCTCCGGCGAACTCACCAGAACTTTCACCTGCTCATTCTGAACATTCAGAAAAACTCCACCTTGCCAAAAGTATTGAACTAGAAGATTCCGGCGATTCAGCAGAATTTGCTCCGACCACACATCTTCAAAACTTCATAGCAAAGGATCATTTCGAAAAGGTTCTACCAATCAAATCCAACAATTGCTATTTGGTCCCCTCACCCACTGCTTTCGGTGAAGCCCATGCCATTCTTCTAAACATAATGGAAAATCATATCCTCTTCCCTCTACTCTCAAGAACCCCAAACAAAATTCCATTTAGATATTTGAACCAATTTTGGCAAAGTTGCCGATTTGATAAAGATGATTCTCTTATCAAAGGGTACATTTCAAGACCTGACAAGTCTGAACATCTGGAAATCAAGTTCAATAGAACAATGTTCTCACTTGAATTCAACCTACCAACAAGGGGTCTTCTTGGATTGAAGAAATATGCAGAGCAACCAACAGACGACGAGATCTGTCGTTTCGTAGAAATGCTTGGGTACAACACCCAACTGAGGAAGAGAAATGACTTCCACAGAGGCAGATTACCACCTCTGTGGAACACCTTGTTCTCAATTCTTAACAGATGTCTGACAGGGAAGATAGGCAGTATTGACCAGAGCTCACATCCGATATTAACCATCATGTATGGGGTTTACTATGATCTCCCACTGGATTACGCGACCATAATGATGCAAGAGATCATCAACACCATCGACAGAAAGAACAACTCCAGAAGGGTCAAAGAGAACGATCCTAACTTTCTACCACCTCTGCAATTCCAAAGAATACTGGGAGTTTTGTTCGAACCTCTGTTGCTGATACAGAACTGGCCAATGGAAGGGCCAATTCCCAAACAGTTCCCAATGAAAAAAAATACCCCCACTGATCATGTAGATGGCTACACACACTGCAGACCTTTGTCAAAGAACCTTCTGAGGTATGCCACGAATAAAACCCTTAAGAAAGAGTACATACGCGATCATAGAACTCCAAAACCGAGTCCTATGACACCCCCGCGTTTAGGTGTCCCCCTAGGAACAATGACTGCATAACCTCTTTCCACTCAAGAAGAAAAAGATCACAAACTAGCAAAACACATGGCTATTCAACTTAGCTTCTTAGCCAAACGTGCAGAGCTCATAGGAAAGAAGTCCTCGTCGAAATCTTCTACCTCTACTCCAAAATCAAAGAAGAGGAAAACTGAAGAAGGCACCTCCTCAAGCACTGCAGAAGATTAACCTTCACCTCCTCATCCCACAGAAATTGGCTCCACTGCTCCTCCCTCTTCTCCAAAACAGAAGAAGAAAAGAAAATCGAAAACCACAGAGGAAGGGGAACCAAAACCTAAGAGGAGGAAAACCAAGAAGAAGCATGGGAAATCACTTGAAAAGTTGGTTACCATAGAAGAAGAAATCGCAGAAGAAAGAACTGCAGAAGAAGAAGATGCAGAAGTAGAAATGACAGAAGAGGGATATCAATCACCCTATCAATCCCCAGATCGATTTGCTCACCAAGGAAACTTAAACGATTTCCTACAGAACCCTGACATTGCCCACACTCTAAATACAGCAGGGTGGACGGCACAACCACTCGACCACCACTCCCCATAAGAACAATACTTCTCTATTTCTGGCATTGACACACATCTGCAAGAAGATGATCAAACACCCAGAGATCAATCAGCTGAGACACCTGTTATTCTACAGAACCCCTTCATTCAACAAGGATTGGACGTCCACAGAAGGAGTCCAAGCCCAGCTTCAGAAGAAATATAACAAACAAAAAGTCAGTGGAATAGAGATGAAGTAACAGAGGCTTTAGGGAAAATAACAGAAAAAGGAAAAGAGGCCGAAGTTGTACAAGAAGAGGGATTTGGAACAAGGGAGACAAGAATGGAGGTCTCAAAGGTAGATTCAGATGAAGAAGAAGCTGTCTGGATACGAAAAGGTCTCTATCATCCACATGTCATGAGGTTATACGGCTCTCATCAAATGTATGACTTCTTAGGCACAGAGCAAGGAACTTCAACAGATGCTAGGGAAGAAGCACCAAGCCATCGGATAGCTACAGAAGCTGAAATGGTAGAAAATGATGTAGTGCTTGGATGCTTAACAGAGGGAGAAACAAGAAAAGATGTCTGAATTAATAGAGGCACACAACCAAAACCAACTCCCAGTGCAACCCACACATCTAACTCCGCAGGTCTAGCTGCAGAAGGAGTTATTGAAAAAGAGCAGCACAACTCGATCCAAACCCAACCCATCCAGCCAGAAGTCACTCTTTCGACTTCTGCGCCCACAGAAACCGGGGAATCCATTCCTAGGGAGTCTCCTCAAAGAGACTCACCTATTGTTCGTGATCAATCGCCCCAGATCACACTAGAACACCCAACAGAGGAATTCGTTTCCTCTGCCACGCACAATATAGGGCCAACACTTTTTTCAGAGAGAAGTAGTGAGCACAAAGACGAAAAGACTCTAGACAAGTCTCCGAGTCAACAGAAGAACATTCCGACACCCACCTCTGGAGTGGGATTGGACACCGTTCTTCACAGAACTTCTGTAGAGATTGAAACTCGGGTTTCCTCTCAAAGATCAGATGGAAATCCTTCCACCCCCAACGTACAAACAAGGGTGAACGAAGGTGTCCCAGGAGCAGGGACTCACTCTGGAAACGAATGTGTTCCTCCAGAGGTTACATCAGGGACACAAGTATCAAGGGATGAGTTCCAAACCCTTGTCACCTCTGTGAACCAAACCATGAAAGAGTTGCAAAGCTCTTTCACATCTTTTGCAGAGAAAACATCAACGGCCTTGCTGAATCTTAACACCAAAATGGACAATCTGTCCACAGAGGTGAAAACGGCCATCACAGAGATGAAATATTCTGCTCAAACAACTGCCACAACTACAGCCACTTCTGCTGCTAAAGATTTTGGAATAGCTGCAACATCTGCATTCAAGGAATCAGTCAAACATTTCCTTGAACAAATGAACAAGTAATCCAACAAATCACAGAGCATCACACCTGCAGAACTACAGAAGGCTCTGCAAAACGTTCAAGAAGAGGCAATGCGCAACACTACAATGATCCAGCCAAAAGATTACATGACCAGAGCACAGCTGACAGAGCTCGGGCAGAATGTCATAAACCAGGTCACATAAGTCATTGTCTCCTTCACTACTGCAAATGCCAACTACGTCAAAGAATTCAGAAAAAGTGTCGGCAGAATGCGCTTCAACACAGAAGCAGAGCTTGCAACTCTAATCGGCCTCTGTGATGATGTATGTGCAAAGTTGATGGCCGCAGGAGCAGAACTACAAAAGAAACCCAAAGCTTCCTGCAGAGCAGAGGGTACTTCTGATAAGAGTCAGGATGACTCTGATGATGACCATCCTGGTCCATCAGATCATCCTGAGGGGGAGAATATAAGGGAGAAAGCTACGACCAGAGGACTACAAGCTCCACCAATCGCAGCAGAACCAATCAGCCAAGCCCCTCCAGAACAAACCCAAGATCAAAAGACCACAGAGACAACACCCATCTCTGTGGAATCAACTCCTGAAGAAACCAATATTCCAGAAGCTGATCAGCAAACCACAGAGGCAACAACCACCCCTGTGGTAATCAACTTGGAAGAAAGACCTTCAACAGAATCAACAGAAAAACCCCAAACCATACCAAGAAGAAAGTCGATTGCCACCAAACCAAAAAGAGCAACGACCTCCGCTTCTTCTATTCTGAGAAAGATGCACAATACAATGTCTGATCGAATGTCGCAGAGAGAAGAAGAAAGGCACAGGTTCACTTTAGCTTTCCGAATGGGAAGAAGATTCGACATACCTCAATCCAAAGAAACCGAGCTTACAGAAGAAGTCACCAAAGAACCTCCAACAGAGGTTACAGAGAAAAGAAAGCCAACAGAACCAACGCCACATAAGTCCTCTCAAACACAAGTGTCAAAACCTACAGAGGCAACCCCCATCATTCCAACAGAAGCACCAACAATCAAACCTAAAGAAGCAACAGGTTCTGCACCTCTAAAAGCCAAAGACAAGGGAAAGGCAAAAATGACAGAAGAGCCCAAGAAAAAGAAATCAGTACCCAATCCTACAGAAAAACTGATGAAAAGCTCCTTTGATGCCTTTCAAACTCCAAAGCCTGAAGAAGAGGACTGGGCATATGGATTGAAGCCTCTATCAGACATTCCTCTATCAGGAAGAGCGGCAGAAGTTGTTCAACAGATGGAGAGTCTCAGAAGACGAGTACCACCACATGGTCCAACATACGAAGAAATGGAAGAAGTGGTGTACAAATATCTCTACAAACAACCCTTTCAGAACCTCCATCCAACAGACCAAATCACAAATCCGAACATCAGAGAAGAATTTGATAACATCTTCAGCAGAACAAAGCCAAGAACCAAAGCAGGAGTCTTCTCAATTCATAAAATCAAAAAGGTAATCTTCTGCAGATTCTCCTTCATAAGAACCTATCTAAGAGTCAGGTACAATCTTTATAGAGTCAAAAGGGTAAACAATTCAGAAACCACCTTCGCTGATGCTGACATAAGAAATCTGAATCTCTATGATCTACCTGAACTTCTGCAATGGACAAAGGACAACTACAACACAAAGCCAAACACCAGAGCCTATCAAGTGTTGAGAAAAGCAATGAGGGAAAAGCTTCTGATCTACAGTATGATAGATTTTCAACTGGGAAAGGATCTTGGTCTCAAACATCTGAATTTACGACCACCAGAAGATCGCTGCCCACCCGACGCCGTGCCCAACTCTATCATTACAGAACCAAGATTCGGGTTAGTATTTCAAAACCCACAAGGCGAAGTCAAACTGTTTGTGTGTATGGACTGTCAGAAGTACGCAACTAGTACTCTGAACAAGTTCAGAGCAAGCCTTGTGAAATACAGAGGTACAGAGAAAATGAATAGAGATGCTGCAGATACTTTCATCAGAGAGATTGATGCCACAATTCGCCTAAGAGAACTCTGCATCAGTTTCTACAAAGAGATTAGAAGAATCGGAAGAGACAACAGAAGCTACAACGATTTCAAAGATGCCAAAATCTGATTCTCAAACCTCAAATCTCTGCAAACCAAAGTCTATCTTTCATTGTACTCAAATGTAAAATGCCTCTGGCATATTTCTGAATGAAAGAACTTTTGAGGTATTGTTTAACCTCTGTCTTATCTAACTTAGCCTAACTTAACTCAAGTTCAAATTTTTTATTTTTCACTACTTAGGGGGAGATTGTTAGCTTCAATCTCCCTAATCATAGAAGTATCTAGAAGTAGTGAAAAATAGGCTAAGTGAAGAAAGCCTCTTATAGAGGCTCTGCCGAATTTTCCGAGAGATCAAGGTCGAGAAGCTACATAAGCTAAAGACGCGTCCTACAGAAGCTCTGTCATACGCGCAAAGAAGACCAAAGACTCGGAATCCGGTGAAGACTGCTCTACAAAGGACCAAACCGCAGAACCTCTGTGACACTTCACAGAGCCTCTGCGGTCTTCAACAAAGACTTCAAAGATATTTATAATATCTTGCTACTGTTCCTGGACCTGTTCATCAACTTGCATGGCAACGTACCCTGTCCAACTTCAACGTGTCAAAATCTGAGTGGACTCAATAGGGCTTAGTACATAATAGACGTCTGCTGCATTAAATGCAATACAGCACATCCAACTGTTCATGCCATCCTTCCAACTATTCATACCGTCCGTTCTGAATAGTAGCTAATGCTTTATGGTCCCCTTTGAGTAGTATAAAAGAAAGACTCATGTTGAGTTCTTCCTAATAAATCAATAAATCAAGAATCAAGAATCGAGAATTAAAAAGAGAAAAACTTCAAGAACACATAGCTTATATACTTTGAGAGTCATATCTGTTTTAAAGCTTTGCTTACTCACTGTTCTTGAATCTGTTCTTGATATATATATATATATTCAGTAAACTTTGAGATATTATTTCCTGTTCACTGTTTATTTATATTGTGTTCTAAAACTATCAAACATATCTGTTAGTTCTTCAAATACGCTTTCACATCATACTTAAACTTGAACTAATAGATCTGATAATCTTGTTATAACAAATCGGGAACCAACAAGCGCCATTGCCATAACCAGCAATCCGGTCCAGCATACGAAGACGAAGCACATAGACGTTCGGTACCAGTTCATCAAGGATCACGTCGAACGAGGTACAGTCGAACTCTACTTTGTTAATACTGAACATCAGTTAGCAGACCTGTTTACAAAACCCCTGGACAAAAAACGTTTTAACTATCTTGTGTCCAGGCTAGGTATGCTAAACCTGAAGATTTGATCAATTCGTGCGCCCGATACAAGTTCCATACACCTACGAGAAACTGTCTATTCATCATCTGTTGTCTAAACTCCAGATAATTGAGTACACACTTTCTCGCATCTGTATTCTACTTATATCGTGTACACGTTTCGGTTAAATCTCTGTATTAATTAGGTATATTTCGTTTGTTTCCCTTCATTTCGCGTGTATTTCCTTTATGTTTATTTACTGTCGTCTGCTTTACTTTTGGATATATCTGTGCTTTCACAATAATTGTTCTTGTGTTTGGGGGGAGCACATAAGCGTATCAGGTAAGTCTACTCTATCTTTGAGGGGGAGTGTCACACAATATTTTTTAACTTCCACAGTTTTTTTTGTGTGTGGCCATTCCCAAGAATTCTTCGAAACACCCTACTTGCACAATCCGAGGGGGAGCAATTTTCTACTTGTTCATCAGTTGAGGGGGAGCGACACATAATTTTACTTTAAAATGTCAAAAGTTTTTTATGTGTGGTCGTTTCTTAAAATCACTCACGTGCACGATCTGAGGCGGAGCAAAAGTTTTCCTATTCTTCGTTCGAGGGGGAGCGGGAAAGTGATTTTTCTCAAAAGCTCAACAGATATTTTTTAAGGAGTTTGAAAGTCCAAGGGTGACTTTGATCAAAATTCCAAACTGTCCGGAAGGGAGTTCCGGCCGGACACCTATCCAGATAGGTTTCCGGACCGGACACCTATCCGGACCGGATAGGTATCCGGGTAAACCCACCCGGAAAGTCATGCCCTATTTAAACCCCCAGACACCCTCATTTTTACTTTTTCCGGATATCAAAACACCTAAACCCTCTCGTTTTTCACTCTCGACCGGAAACTCTCGAAAACTCTCCCTACGTGCTCATTTCACTCGATTTCGAACTCCACAAAACATGTATGTTATCCATTTCATCATCTAACCTGTTTCAATCTCACACACGCACAAATTGACCGTGAAATCGACCCACTGTTCATCCGATTGGGGTTTTCGGAACCCTGTTTCGCGTCGATTAACATTCGGTCTAGTTTACTTTGTTTTAGTTCGATTTAAGTGGTTCTGTGTGCTTATATTCACTGATTAGTCGCACCTAGAACACACAGACTTATGCTTGGATTTGTTTATTGGTCGATTTAAGTTACCCGGATGTCTTCCGGATAGTTTTCAAACTATCCGGACACATTCATCGTTATCCGGAAACTCTCATGATTAGATATTTTATCCGGAAAGACATGTCACCTGGTAACCATTGTTGTCCGGAAACCTTAGGGTTTCCTGTAAGTTCAACTATCCGGGTGTTCGTGGTTGTCCGGTTAGTTCCTTTGTCCGGTAACCTATGCTTTGTCCGGACATTCATATTTATCCGGATACCCTATTTGTCCGGATACCCTACTTGTCCGGATACCTTCCTTTGTCCGGATAACTTACTTTGTCCGGGTAATTCCATTTGTCCGGTAACTTTGTGTTTCCTGGGTAATTGTTGTCCGGACACACTGCCAATAGTCCAGTACCTGTTGCACTACCTGTCCTCAACCTGTTCCAGATTGAGCCGATTTTTCACAAAGGTACGCATCGACTGTAGTTTGATCCCGCCTGTATTCTAATATCGTGTATTTCAGGTATTCTGATGGCGGATCAACAACAACAACCTCCACAAGAAAACATTCCTCCTCAAGAGGAATTCATCGACGCAGAAGCTGACAATGCCTTGGTACCAGCAGACCACGGCATTGAACTAGAGGCAAACAACCATCACTTAGACGCTGCGGAGTTCCGACCACAACATCGTGTGGTCGTGGACACTCTTATAGGACATCCTCTTCGAGAAGCACTCACTGCCACAACCGACGTCCCTATCCTGTACGTTTATCAAGTCTGGCCTACGGCTGTAACGACCCGGTATCTCATAACATACATAATATATAACAATTAACATTTCATACACAACGTCGTTACTTTCATAACAAAATACATGATAATTCACATTCCGTCCCAAAGTCTCAAAACTATACAATACAAAAATGTAAACATATCCTAATCTTCGTCAGCTAGCAACCGCCTCCTATGCTTTATACTTCCCTTTGGTAACAAAAGATCCTTGACCTGTAATACATATTTTAAAAAGGAAAATGAGGGTTAGACCAAACGGTCTAGTGAGATAATCCCTGTCAGTTTAGAAATCCTTTTTATAAAACATACTTATACCACAAAGATTAACTACCAAGCAAGACTCGTACATTGTTTTCATCTCTCCTCATTCCCATGGCCAAATTAGTTGGTAGCAAGCCAACTAACAAACAACGCTGTACAACAACTACAACCAATCAACACTGTACAACAACTACAGCCAACACACTGGTCCTAAGCCCGGCCAATCGTATTCTTGTTTAGTATAATTCTTATGTAAATACAATATCTCAATATATTATATTTCAACATAAACACACAGAATCACACATCTATCACATACTCAAACCACACATATACGTATCCCAGTTTAAGAACGTTTTAAAGTAAAAACTCACCTCGATCACTTATCAAATTTCTTTCTAAGCTTTTCTCGAGAAATCCAATCTTTCATTCAAAGTTTACCGAATCTGGAACAAATAGACACAAGCACCTCCTTACCAAAATGTATAAGACTTACTAGCAGGCTAAGGACTTTAGATACATCTATATAACTCTTATCCTCAAAAATGACCAAACAGCTGAAGTATCCGGACACCTCAAACTACCCGGACAATCATGAACTTTCCGGACAGCATAAAGAATCCGGACAACACAATTTATCCGGATAACATAAGGGATCCGGACACCAAAGGAATCCGGATGCCATCCGGTATCTAAATCATCCGGAAACCATCAAATAAATCGTCCGGACACTAACAAAAGGAACTTTCGGACACCACTCAAGAATCTACCCAGACACATTCATTGTATCCGGAAACCTTCGTCTGTTCATGTGTTTTCTACCCAGAAATCGACTGATTCAATACCCGCAGTGAATTTAACTATTCTAATCCGATAGAAACCTTCTAATAGCAATTACAAACATAAAATACAAAGGAACATACCTCAGATACACTTCCAAGCACACCAATTTGAACCCTTTAGCACAAACCCTTCTTTTTCTCCCTTTGTCTCTAACACACACACACACACACACACACACACCTAAATTGGATATTTCTGCGTTGTGTAATATCTGAATTCTAAAAGGGATAATATCAAACCCATATTTTCATTCTAGACCTTAGTCTATTCAACAATGACCCAAACACCCTTAACTTAAAATTTAACCAAATCTTACCCTAAAATCCAACTTTAAAGTTAACTTTATTTAACGGAAAAGGGGATTTAACTAACGAACTTACCCGGGGTATTACATTATCTCCCCCTTAAAAGAATTCCATTCCGGAATTCGGTCAAGCGAAAAGGTATGGTTGCTTAGTTCTCACTACCACCTTGAACTCCAACCAAGTCATAGGAATTAACTGAATAGACATCCCACACCTATCTATATCTTTAACACAGATAAGCAACAAAAGAATGGAAATACTAATAACCATTTTACACCGAAGTCATATAACACTTTAGCACGTATAGAGTTTATTAGAATCATACCTGTAACAGCATCAGGACTTTCTTCTACCTCTTGTTTTGTCATTTGGAAAACTCGACCCTTTGCTTTCGGTACTTCAGACCTTTGTATTCCTTCTGGCCTAACACCCGTTGGTCTCACCGTCATACTACCCTGCTGTGCTTTCCATTGTGGACATTCAGACTGAATATGATCAGGGGATTTGCAAACGAAACATAATCGAGTTACCCGACAATCTCTCGCGATATGACCAGCCTTTCCACATTTGTAGCACTTTCGGGAATCACCATAGCAGTTTCCTTGATGAATACGGTCACATGTTGAACATGGTCTTCTTTCAGCTGGCCTGAAAGGTGAATAGCTATCAACCCTCGGGGATTTGTATTCTTCCGAATCGTACGTCGTTTCTTCCAATTTTCTTTTCCCAACACTCTTATCACCAACGTCTCTCCCATTATCCCGTTCCACATTTTCCACGACATCTACTGCGGCTGAGAAGGTATCGGGTCCTTTTGCAATCACTAGCTTTCTAATTTCTGCATTTAATCCAAAAATAAACCTTTCCATCTTCAGAGCCTCCGTGGCAACATAGTACTCCGCAAAGCGATACTTCTCAGGAAGCGAGCAGTGTAATCCCTAACCGATAAACTTGTCTGATGTAAGTTCATGAATTCCTCTTCCAGTTGTCTAACTGCTGCTTGAGGACAGAACTGTCCTTTGAAAGCTGTTGTGGATTCGTTCCAAGTAAAAGATGAGTATACATCAGATCCTCTAGAGGTAATATGAGCCTCCCACCAAAATATAGCATCTGCCTTCAACATCGCGGTTCCATATAGCACTTTATCTTCTTCTGCACACTTGCTGGTCCTGAAGACAACTTCTATCTCTTTCAGCCACCTCATGTCCTTCACTGGATCTCTTTTTCCTGTATACGTCGGGGGTTTGTAATTTAAAAACATTTTATAGTCACACTTCCTTGGCACCGGTATGACAGTATGTGTAATGGGCATTTCGTCTTCCAGACTAGGATCTGGTATTCCAGTTTCTGTGTAACGAGTTCTATCGAACATAGCTTGTATATTGGCTTGAAGTCTTCCCATTTCCACCGTCAAATCATTTCGTGTAATAAATTCGGTACCTCGCCCCTGAACTCTACCTCCAGTTCTGCCTCTGCCTCTTTCTCCCCCTCTTCCCCTTCCTCCGGCTGTTGGATTAGATCTATTCGGATTTCTCCCCCCTTCCCGATTCGTTTGTCTCGTACCACTTGCCATTCTGTTGATTCAGACAAGGTTAACATACACAAAAGCACATACCCTATATAACAAGGTATTCTAGTTCAAACATGCACCTGTAAGATCACAATTATACTGGCCAGGTGTAATCTGAAATTACCTTACATGATGTTCCTTCTACCTTTTTATATTTAACACCCCAAGGTTCTACAATAATAGGGACATCCTACTTCACATGCAGTTTAAGTCTAGGTACAGATACTAATACCTAAATCCCTTAAACTAGGGCTCTGATACCATCTGTAACGACCCGATATCCTATAACATACATAATATATAACAATTAACATTTCATACACAACGTCGTTACTTTCATAACAAAATACATGATAATTCACATTCGGTCCCAAAGTCTCAAAACTATACAATACAGAAATGTAAACATATCCTAATCTTCGTCAGCTAGCAACCGCCTCCTATGCTTTATTCTTCCCTTTGCTAACAAAAGATCCTTGACCTGGAATACATATTTTAAAAAGGAAAATGAGGGTTAGACCAAACGGTCTAGTGAGATAATCCCTGTCAGTTTAGAAATCTTTTTTATAAAACATACTTATACCACAAAGATTAACTACCAAGCAAGACTCGTA
Organism: Saussurea involucrata; assembly: GCA_033807775.1. Lineage (NCBI taxonomy): Eukaryota > Viridiplantae > Streptophyta > Magnoliopsida > Asterales > Asteraceae > Saussurea > Saussurea involucrata. Next base: position 88,421,164 of record CM066318.1, read on the forward strand.
CATTGTTTTCATCTCTCCTCATTCCCATGGCCAAATTAGTTGGTAGCAAGCCAACTAATATACAACGCTGTACAACAACTACAACCAATCAACACTGTACAACAACTACAACCAACACACCGGTCCTAAGCCCGGCCAGTCGTATTCTTGTTTAGTATAATTCTTATGTAAATACAATATCTCAATATATTATATTTCAACATAAACACACAGAATCACACATCTATCACATACTCAAACCACACATATACGTATCCCAGTTTAAGAACGTTTTAAAGTAAAAACTCACCTCGATCACTTATCAAATTTCTTTCTAAGCTTTTCTCGAGAAATCCAATCTTTCATTCAAAGTTTACCGAATCTGGAACAAATAGACACAAGCACCTCCTTACCAAAATGTATAAGACTTACTAGCAGGCTAAGGACTCTAGATACATATATATAACTCTTATCCTTAAAATGACCAAACAGCTGAAGTATCCGGACACCTCAAACTACCCGGACAATCATGAACTTTCCGGACAGCATAAAGAATCCGGACAACACAATTTATCCGGATAACATAAGGGATCCGCACACCAAAGGAATCCGGATGCCATCCGGTATCTAAATCATCCGGAAACCATCAAATAAATCGTCCGGACACTAACAAAAGGAACTTCCGGACACCACTCAAGAATCTACCCGGACACATTCATTGTATCTGGAAACCTTCGTCTGTTCATGTGTTTTCTACCCAGAAATCGACTGATTCAATACCAGCAGTGAATTTAACTATTCTAATCCGATAGAAACCTTCTAATAGCAATTACAAACATAAAATACAAAGGAACATACCTCAGATACACTTCCAAGCACACCAATTTGAACCCTTTAGCACAAACCCTTCTTTTTCTCCCTTTTGTCTCTAACACACACACACCTAAATTGGATATTTCTGAGTTGTGTAATATCTGAATTCTAAAAGGGATAATATCAAACCCATATTTTCATTCTAGACCTTAGTCTATTCAACAATGACCTAAACACCCTTAACTTAAAATTTAACCCAATCTTACCCTAAAATCCAACTTTAAAGTTAACTTTATTTAACGGAAAAGGGGATTTAACTAACGAACTTACCCGGGGTATTACAACGGCCCAAGTTATCACATCACTCAACTCACAATCTATAATGGTGATGATCGACAATCAACCGTTCACGCTCACACCAGACTCTTTCAGACATCTACTGTCCTTACCTGAGGCCACCGCTGCCGGCCATGCTGCTTACGATCCGTGCTCTCGGCTACAAGCACGCGCTCAACCGTCCTTCCGCCATCACTCGAAAGTACCTGGCGCCCATATGGTACACCCTGTTCACGATACTGAACAGGTGTCTTTCATCAAGATTGAAGGGAATAGACTAGTGCACCGGCAATTTTCTACGGCTCTTCCATGCGGTCTGCTACAACCGCCACATAGACTTCGCGCTAATCATCTGGCGCGAATTAGTTCAAGCCATCAGGCAAATCGGTGGAACGAAAGAGAAGAAATTCATACCATACCCACGTTTCCTCTCGTTGGCCGTCTGACAGCATATGGACGCGAATCCTAACATACTGCGGCGCATAAACCACCCGGTATGTCCACCTTTCAATTTACACTATCTTGTGATTCGCAACCCATCCAACGCCCAACCGATACCTTTACCCAAAGCCCTACTGGCACATACAGACCCCAATGCACCGAGTGTAATAGCGCATAGACAAGCGATAGGCATAGGTGCTCCTGTGGTCCACCCAGAGCCGGATGGACCTCCCTAGGGAGCTAGAATTGAGCGACGTGAGGGTCCAAGGACTCGTGGAGGTAGAGTCCGGGTAGCTGGGGCTCCCGGACGGGGTGTGTTGAGAGTACATCATGGGAGGGGAACAGGCGCGGGCGGTGCATTGGATACGCGTGCCAGTACAAGCCATTCTAGCCGACCCGGAACCAACCAACAACCCCGCATACACACCACTCGTACCACGACTGAAGCCGGACCGTCGACATCCCTACACGAGGTCCCAGTCCTATCTGCCACACCAATCCTTTATCGTGATCCTGGAACGGATACAACCAAACCGATCTCACCGTTCCCCCAGACAGATGCGGTCAACTCAGACTCTACCGACTCCGATATGGAACGCGCTTACGATCTATCGCTGATTTCACCTAGTATCGGACGTCGACCGCCTATGACTGAGGGATCTCCATCTGACTCACCCACACCCTCCAACATCCCTACATCCCGGCCTATTTCGGGAGACATAAGGAGAGAGGAGGGAGAATTAGTTGAAGAGTTAGATCAAGCGAGCCAGAGAGAATTGAGATCGAAAAAGAATCATGAGAGATTAAGCATAAGATCTAGAGAGGCTCGTGAGCGAATCCAAACCAGTGTCGCCCAGGTAGCCACATCTGCTATCTCGTCTCATCCGTTAGGATGAGGTAATGAAGAAGCCGCCGTGGACCTAACGGCACAATCGCACACCCTTCCTAGCCACTCAACCATCTCTCAACAGATGGGTGTTTCACTTTTACACGGGGATTTAGCACATAATCTACCATTCTCTTACTCGGAGAGTCTCGGTATTGAAACAAGAGAACAACCTCCCCCGTTCTCGACTTCTTTCAGTGCACTATCGAGTCTAGAGCCACTTGATATTATAACTTCTTCGGCTAGGACACAGGACGAGACTGCAACCATCGGTACTCTTAGTGACCCGATCGGAACTTCCGTAGTATCTCTGCCTTTGAGCGGAATACGAGGATCGGAAGGAAATCCTACCACGGCCACCCAGTTGCCATCCGTGAACATATGTGGTACTACCTCTACGGTAGCTACCTCAACGGGCAATCTAAGTGATCCCGGAGTTAATTTACCCGACATTTTGTCAAGGGAGTATCTGGACAGCGCCCTAAAGACTGTCCGTAAGGCACTTACAGAGGAGTTTAGGAAAGAGCTTGACAAGGTCAAAAGCTTGATCAAAGGTAAGGAGAAGATAGTCGAAACCGAAATCGCACCAACACCTCCACCGGCTCCCGTTCAGCCATCTTACTCGGTGGACACCCTCAAGACTATGGTCCTAGCTCAACTGCTCCAACATACTGACACCGACGCCTCCACTAAAGCAGACCCGATATCCGTTCTATGCTCCCATGTATCTGCTCCACCGTCATCCATTACAAGCCGATTGGACCAGATTGATACGACTCTCCAGGACGTTCAGAAAGCAATTACAACACTGTCCGAAAGCTTTTTCACCAAAACTCTGTTGAGTTCTGTTTATCTTCTTGAAGCTTTTTCTTCTAAGTCTTCTGCTGCATCTCTGATGGTCTTCTGACTTGATAATATTTTCAATACTTTTACATTACAGATACTTGGGGCTAACAATCTGCCCCTAAGTATTGAAAATAAAAAATTTGAAACAGAGATGTAAACAAAAAGAACAGAGAATATTTACCTCTGTTAGCCTTTGTACTATTCTTCTAAGATATTACAGTGCATGGTAAGAAGTAGTACATTTATGCATAGTTATCTCCCCTAAGAATTCTGTCGAATCTTCTGATTAGAGTACGGAAGTCCAGCATCAGATTAATCTGGTCGATGAAGAGTTTCTGATGTTCTTCTGGACACTTACTTCGTGGGAGATTTTGGATTATGTTCTTGAGGTATACTAGCGACTCACTCGAGTACTTGTGGGCTTCAGCTGCTCTGATGGCCTTCTTTGTGCCCTTCTGTCGGCAGGCAAAGACTGGAGGATCTTCTACTACGGTTCCAGTTCTGTGATGGCCATAACCCTCAAGGTTTTCATTTGGTGGTGCAATCGCTAGTTTCTCTACTTCAAACTCTATGCCTAGCTGATAATCAATCTGTATTCTGAGATTGATGTGCTCTTGCATAGCGAATCTGACTTCTGGTAGCGCAGTTCTGGCCGGCGTGTATCTTTCTGAGAAGTTCAAGAAGTATGCGTGATGTAAGATCAGGTCGTATGGGTTCAGAAGGACGAGATCATTGTCATTGAAGATTTCATTTCTGCATTTTGTTGATTCCACAGTATACTCTTGGTATGTGACTCTGTCATATTGAAACTTCTTGTGCTTGATGTCTAGAATTCTGCGGATACCGAAGTTTATAATGATGGCTCTGTTCTGATTTGACTTGGTTTGGATGAACTTTCGCCTTGCATCAGAAATGGCGTTTATTCTGATTGGGTTAAGGTATGGGTTAATGGGTACGGCATTTACAGGGATGATGTCTCTGTCAGCATATAGAAATGCAAATACCGTTTCTAAGGCAGGTTTTTCGGTATGAAAGGTAGAGGTTTCTGGGTTATGTTCTGGTACCGTTGGGTTTGTGTCATCATGGGTTTCTGCCATAAGGGTGTCGATGTGAGCAGATTTTTGAGTAGCTTGAGGTTGGGCTCGACTTGTTTATCCTTCAGCAGAGGATGGGTCTGTCCTCTCTGGTTCTGTTCTTGGAGAAGTAGGAGGGGTATCTAGGCAGATGATCTCTGGTGGTTCTTGTGTTGACTCTTCTGTTGGTTTGATGATTCTGTTCTTGAACATGTAGTCAAATGCCACTTCAGTCATATCTGTCATGATTTCCTCTGTTATCCCCTTTTCTCCTTCTGTAGCCTCTGCCTCAGTTGCTTCTGTGATTTTCCCTTTACCCTTGGCTTCTCTCTCTTTTTCAACGTCTTTCTCTTTCTCTGCCTCTTTTTCCTTTTCTGTCTCCTTCTGCTTTTCCTTCTCCTTCTCCTTTTCCTTCTCCTTCTCCCCCTTTTGTTGTTCTGAGGACTCACCCAATTGATCGTCTGATTGACCTTCTTAAGCATCTTCGAAATCATCATCATCGCCAGAATCGTCAATTCGAGCTTTCGGTGAGGGCGGAACAACAAATCTCAGATCAGCTTTGTGTCTCTTTCTTGAAGGTTCATCTGTAGGTGCTTCTTCTGCAGGTCTTTTCGATGTAGAGGTAGCCTGTAAAATAATATTAGTAAAGTTTGAGGCTGCCTTTGTCATTACATCTTCTCCCTCTGTTGCAACACCTCTGATCTCTTCTACTTGAGCCTCAAAGTTGACCTTGTGAGTATCAAGAGACGCTTTCACATGTTGTTCTGTCGCCTTAGCTTTCATTACAATTTTTTATGAGATCGTCATCATTCGGCTAAGAATTGATTTTCTGAAGTCTCCCATTTGGCCAACTGTCATGGGTAGGTCATTCGGGTTAGGGCTGGAGATATTGAGTAGAGTAGCAGATGAGGTGGTTGCATCTTTTATGGATTCCTTAACAGAGTTGGTAATTATCTCTGTCAAGGTTCTGACGTTAGATTCCGAAAGAATAACTGTGGGAATGGGAAGGGTTCTGTTCATCTGCGCTGTGTGATTCTCTGTTATGAGTCACTTTAGTTCTGCAAGATCTGTCGAAGTCTTTGTAGCTTCCTCTGTTCTGACTGTTCTTAGCTCGACTATCTCTGTTGTCAGCTTTGCAATCTCTTCTCCTCTGACCCGTTCAGACTCTGTTCTGAGTGCTTCAGCCTCGGCATATTTTTGAGTTATCTCAGCATGTTTGTTCGAGATGTTCAGCAGTTCTTCCTTGAGAGAAGCATTTTCCTTGCGGATCAGGTCCTCCTTTTGTTCATTGATAAGTTTATACTCATTCAAGGAGTTGTTGGTACTATCACAGAAGCTTTCGAACTCTGCTCTTGTGACAGTGTCAACGGGGGTGTCCTTGGTTCCAACACATGGATCCAATTCTGCCTCGAGTTCAGAGGCACCTCTGTCAAGAGTTGTGTTGATGTTGGCTCTTGTAGGACTTCCACCTGATCCTTGATGTTCCCTTTGAGGGGAAACAACTACAGGTGTTCTGACCAAAGTTTCCTCTTCCAGCTCAGGTTCTGAAGAAGTAAATCTGGTGTGATGAGAAGCATTTGGATCAAGCAATGTCTTCCCTTATTCTACTATGGTCTCCCATTGTCCCTGAGTCGGACAGATGCTACGTGAGATTACAAAGATCTCTGGTCTATTTTGTGACCTGTCTATATGAGCCACAAAGGCATCATCGTGTGGAGGTGACCTATTGATGTTCTGGGGTGAATGAACATCACTACCAAAGATAGCTTCCCCGGCTTCGTGCGTATCAGAGGCATGAAGAGGTGCCTCTGATGGTATAGGTTGGTTGGGGTTCGAGGTGTGCACCTCTGTTTCAATAATCCTTTGGTCTTGATCACCAGGATTAGATTGTGTGGAAGCACCGGGATTTTGGTTAAGGATACCCTCAGATGTGCTCTGTTGAGCATCCTTTTCTATTCTCACATTTTCCTCGGCTCCTATGGCTGTAGAACTCTCAGGATTCTCTCTGATGTTTTCGTCTCGCTCACCACTATCAGAAGAGATTGTTTCTACCTCTGGTGTTTCCTGTACTTCCTCATGGACAGCCTCTCTAGGAGATGCTCTGTCCTCTACTTCCTCCCTTCTAGAGGAAGACCCCACTTCGGGTGCTCTTGCCTCTGGTCTGTTAACTTCCTATCCTATCTCCTCACTCAAGCTCTCGAAGGAAGGCTCAGATCCTAAGTATGCTGGGGTTCTCACCTCAGGTTCTTGAGGTTGAGCAGCACTCTAATAGTTCTGGATAGAGATATGGTCAGGGGCGATAAGGGAAAGCATTGTACCTGGAATTCTTCTTATGAAGGGATATTCGCCTGAAGTGGTGGGGAGGAATTTGGACATCGTCCAAACAGGTGTGGAGCGACCCTGATGAGTTAGTTCTAGTCTGTCGAAGGCTCTTCTGATCACCAGACTGATGAAGCGTGGAAACTTGATCATCTTCAAGAACTTGTGGGATCCAACGACTCCTCCTCTTGCGATGGATGAGGTTTTTGTGTTAACGGCCGTGAGAAGATCGTTGTAGAGAATGCTGGCGTAGTCAAAGTTTCGATTGCAGAACAATCCATACATGATTTGTAGGATTTCCGTTATGGCTTGGTCTTGACTACCAGATTTGCTGGTAAGGGTTATGTTTAAGGTGGAGAACATTAAATTCCACATAGTGGGTAGATTCTGTCGCTTGAACTCTCCTATTCTATTCAGATCCTTGTTGTAGCCCAAAAACTTCATGAAATCAAGAAGGACAGCTGTTTTTGGTGGTTTCTCATAGGCGTCTATTCCTAGCTGTCTTTTGGTTTTCATTCTGAAGATTCTTCTTAAGGTACTTGCTCTAATGCGGATTGTTCCCGCTCCTCCATTACTTGCGTTGATGCTCCCAACTATCCCGTCTTGTTCTTCGATATATTGGCATGTGGTCCACCATTGTTGGACATAGATCGCAGGAAGATGGTCATCGAATTCTGTTAGGGCTCTAAAGATATCAGAGTTTCTAAAGAACTCAATGAAGACATGATACAGGGGTAGATAGAGTCCTGGAGTGGGATCGAATCTGTAGTTGTTGTCAGCAAAGTCGTATGGAAGAACAATGATATCATCAGTGGGTTCTATTCGGCTAGAATCAGCAGAGTTTTGGGGTTCCGCCATTGTTGCAGGTTTGGGGTTTTCTTGAAGAACACTGAGGATTTGAATAAAAGGGGGAAAGGTGAAAGGTTTAGGGGGTTTAGAAATGAAATGGATCAAGGTTATGGATATTTATAGTCAGAACTTGTGGCTGGGTAATCGTCGTAGATACTGTAGGCACTCGAGTGTCAGAAGGTGGAGTGGCCTGAATTGTGTATCGTGGGGACAGCTAGTGGTTTAGCTTTCAATTAGAGAGTGCCACGTGGATTTGTTCTGACCACTTTTGTGCAAGTAAACCATCGCGGTTAGAGATGTGTGGGTGACAAGTGGTTGACGCTTAGAAATAACCCGCACCTCTGATGACGTTACTTCTGATGATGTGGCATAAACCGACAGAGCTCTGTTGGAGCTTTGCAAGTTTTGCCTCTGACGAGTGACCTTTTTTCTTTCTTTTCAAGTCTCCTTTGGTGTTTAACCTTTACCCAAAAGCATTTAAAATTTTGTATCTGATGAGGAAATGGCCAAAGAACGAGAACAGAACTGACTTTAGAATTTTCACCGAGTTCTGGTGAAAAGCAATAGAGGCTCTGGTGAAATATCAGAGTTCTGGTAGGTTCTTGACGTTATCAAAGGATTTTCATCAGAACAGGTTTTCCCTCTTTCTTCCAAAAGATTTTTCTTTTCAGAACAGAAAGCGAAGTCATTTTGATTTTTTTTTAAAAATTGACTCGCTCCCCCTAAAACCATGCGCAAAACTTTATAAACTCCCCTTGAAATATGAGCGAAAGAGAAGCTTTTTACAAGAAAAGGTATATACAAATAGATTCACTAAGCTTGTTAAAAAAATGCTTGACAGAGTTCTGGTGAAAGACAGAGACTCTGTTGAACTATCTTTCCTAACTTTTTGACAGAGCTCTGTTGGAACATCAGAGGCTCTGTTGAGTTTGAACAGAGTTAGGAGGACATGTTCAGCATACCCAGTTTGCTGATTAAGAAGTTAAATCTCCTTTCATCAAGGGCTTTTGTAAACAAGTCAGCAAGCTGGAGGTCAATTGAAACAAAAAACATTTCAATAGTCCCTTTTCAACATGATCCTTTATGAAGTGGTACCTTATGTCGATGTGCTTAGTTTTCGAGTGTTGAACTGGATTGGCTGTTATGGAAATGGCACTCTTGGAGTCGCATAGAATTGGAATTTTACCATACTCCAAGCCATAATCTTTGAGTTGTGTTTTCATCCATATCACTTGAGAGCAACAACTAGCAGCAGCAACATATTCTGCTTCTGCTGTAGAGGTTGAAACACAGTTCTGTTTCTTGGATGTCCAACTCACCAACTTTTCTCCAAGTAGTTGGCAGCTACCAGAAGTACTATTTCTGTCATTCTTACATCCTCCATAGTCTGAATCTGTATATGCTACAAGCTCGAAACCAGAGTTAAGAGGATACCAGAGACCCAAAAATTGAGTCCCTTTCAGATATTTAAAGATACGCTTGACAGCTGTTAAATGAGTTTCTGTAGGATTTGCTTGAAATCTGGCACAGAGACAGGTTGCAAACATTATATCAGGTCTGCTGGCAGTTAAGTACAGAAGTGACCCTATCATGCCTCTGTATTACTTGACATTTGTTGGTTCACCATTAAGATCAGAGTCAAGCTTAACTTCAGTGGCAATAGGAGTTTTCATTGGTTTTGAATCATTGAGCTTATATTTTTTCAACATATCAGAGATGTTCTTGGACTGACTTATGAAAGTTCCTCTTTCAGATTGTTTAACTTGTAAACCAAGAAAGAAGGAAAGTTCTCCCATCATGCTCATTTTGAATTCGCTTTTCATTAAACTTTCAAACTTATCACAGTACTCCTGCCGTGTAGACCCAAAGATAATATCATCAACATATATTTGTACCAGAAGTATATCATTCTTATACCTTCTAAAGAATAGAGTTTTATCGACAGTACCTTTCTCGAAGTGATTGACCAACAGAAATTTGGACAGAGTTTCATACCAGGCTCTGGGAGCTTGCTTAAGGCCATACAGAGCTTTGTCTAACTTGTAAACGTGGTCTGGAAACTCAGAACATTCAAAACCAGGTGGTTGCTGGACATAAACTTCTTCTTGCAGTTTGCCATTCAGAAAGGCAGACTTGACATCCATTTGGTAGACCTTAAAACCCTTATGAGCAGCATAGGCTAGGAGTATTCTGATGGCTTCTAGCCTAGCCACAAGTGCAAAGGTTTCGTCATAATCAATGCCTTCTTCCTGTCTGTATCCCTTTGCAGCCAGACGGGCTTTGTTTCTGATGATAATCCCATCTTCATCCTTTTTGTTTCTAAACACCCACTTGGTTCCAATGGCCGCTTTGCCTTTTGGGAGGGGAACCAAGGACCAAACTTTATTTCTTTCAAATTCCAGAATCTCTTCTTGCATAGCTTCGATCCAATTTGGGTCCTCTAGGGCTTCAAAAATCTTCTTCGGCTCAATCATGCTTAAATTTTTTACAAAGAATGCTTCATTGATTGTGGTCGATCTTGTCTTTACACCATCTTCAGCAGCACCGATAATTAGATGATGGGGATGATCCTTTGTCCATCTTGTCATGGGAGCATAGACAATAGGAGGGGTTCGTGCTTCTGATGGGAAAAGGTGAACTTCAGCATCAGAGCTTTGTGGGTTGGCACCAGGGCTCTGTGGCACACAACTCTGGAGAGTGGCCTCATTGCTCTGTGAATTGCCAACAGGGCTCTGTGAAGGTGAGCTTTCGAATAGGGAATCTCTCCCAACATTGGTCAGCAAAGGTGATGATGACTCATTTTCAGGTTCTCTTATATTTGATTGTGGTTCCTCATTTCTCTGACTTACACCTGTAGACAGAGAAGTAGATGGTGAAGTATTGGAGGGACCAGTAAGAGTTGTACCTATCAGATTCTGTTATGTTGAATTTTGAGCTTGATCGCCTCTATTGATGTTGACAGAGGAGATATCATCATCGAAGAAATCATCGAACACAAGATTGATGTCTTCTTCCCTTGTCTTTGAAGAACTTGGCTTCTTCTGTTCTGTCTGTGTCCCCTCTGTTGATTTGCGATCAGAGGCACTTGATGTACTTTCATCAAAGGACACGTTAACACTCTCTTGAATGACACAAGTTCTGGTGTTGTAGACTCTGTAGGCCTTAGAGGTTAAGGAATAACCAATAAAGATTCCTTCGTCCGCCTTTTTGTCGAATTTACCCAGCTGTTCTCTGTCGTTCAAGATGTAGCACTTGCAGCAAAAAACGTGAAAGAATTTTACGTTTGGCCTTCTGTTGTTGATGAGTTCATAGGGAGTCTTTTTAAATCTTTTTACAATGACAACTCTGTTTTGGGTGAAACATGTTGTTGAGACTGCCTCTGCCCAGAAGTTGATGGGAATGATAGAGCCGGCCAACATGGTTTTGGCGGCTTCTACCAGAGTTCTGTTCTTCCTTTCCACTACACCATTCTGTTGTGGAGTTCTGGCAGCTGAGAAGTTCTGGGAGATTCCTTCTTCTGAAAGATAGGCATCTATTCTTGTATTCTTGAATTCTGTCCCATTGTCACTTCTCAACTTTTGCACTTTTAATCCTAACAGAACCTGTATCCTTCTCAACAAACTTATTAGAATTTCTAGGACATCAGATTTTACTCTGATGAACTCAATCCAAGTGTATCTAGAAAATTCATCAATAAGTACTAGAATATACTTCTTGCCTGACAGACTTTGCACAGAAATAGGACCACAGAGATCCACATGAAGCATATGCAAAGGTCTGGGACAACTATGATCACTCTTAGTTCAGTGTGAAGATCTTTTCATCTTTCCCTATTCTCAGGCAGAACAGAGATGGTCTTTGTCAAATTTCAGTGGAGGAAGTCCTTTTACTAGATTTAATTTCATGAGCTTGTTAAGATTTGAAAAGTTCAAATGGGCAAATCTTTTATGCCAAAGCCAGGCATCTTCATTTTTTAAAGACACTAAACAGAGCTTCTCTGTTGTAGAGTTTTGGTTAGGATTGAAATTCATTTTATAAAGATTGCCTTTTCTGTCAACCCTTAAGAGTTCTTGACCAGACTCGGAAAGCAACAGAGAACAGTACTTCTTCCTAAAATTGACATCGAACCCATGATCACAGAGTTGACTTATGCTAAGCAGATTATGGTTTAATCCTTCAACATAAGCAACCTCAGAAACTGAAACACCACCATTGACTAATGTACCGTATCCTCTAATCTGTCCGCCATTATCTCCTCCAAAGGTTACTGCACTTCCATTTTTGTTCTTGAAAGAAGTAAGCAGCTCCTTATTCCCCGTCATGTGCCTTGAGCATCCTGAATCTAAATACCAGATCTGCACATGGGGTTTCTGCACGACAGATTAGTTTCTTTTAGGTACCCATTGCATTTTGGGTCCTTTCTTGTTAGGTTTGGGGGGGTTCATGGGCTTTCCTTATGGCTTTCCATTTTGGGTTGGTATGCCAGACGGTTTCTTCTGTGCATTCTGAATAGTCTTGGGATTTTTCCTTTGAAATGACTGATTCAGAACACAGTGAGGACCATTCATATGGTTCTTTAACTGTAACAGAAGTTGAATACAATTGCATTTGATAGAACATGAAGATTGATGCAAATTGTCGTTTTTATTCAAAGACTGTTGTTTAAAGGGAGCTTGATTTTGAAAAACTCTAGGACCAGATGTCTTTACGTATATTCTGTCCTGTGATTTAAAATTGTTGTTTCTTGGAGCAAACTCTCTTGACACTAAACTGTTTCTCTTTGGATTTTTAATAGGTGTAGGAGTAGGTTGGTCATTGACTTTCCATTTTCCTTTCTGCTCTATTGTAAGTTTAACTTGATCATAAGCGTAAGGAACAGAGGTATAGTCCTCATGAATAATCTTAGCTTTTCCTCTTTTCTTTTCTTCTATCTCATTAGAGGAAAGAATTTTGATACCCTTATTTTTCAAATTTGGCAAAGGTATAAATCTGTTCTATTTCTTAAAGAATGAGACTTTTTCAGAGAACTAGATTCAACAATTGCTTGTTTAGGTTTGTGAAAAGAAGTCTTAGGAGCACAGAAAATTTGCTCATCTACCTCAGAATCAGAGTCACTGTCAGAGCACAGAAAGTCTCTGATGGCTCTCTGGTAGAGGTGTTAGACTCATTGGGTATCTTAGAGTTATTAGCTCTGGTGAATTTAAACTTTCTTATCTTTGGTTTTAAAGCATCACAAGCAGCATTTTCTTCAATAACTTTCAAAATATCCTCTTCAAAAGTTGTTCGTAAGGTTTCAGAGGATGGAGAGAAGACTGGGACTTCAGAGTTGAGTTCTCTCTGTACTAAAGCACACGAGGATTCTGTAATGGAAGTAACAGACTTCTCCTCCTTGAAAGAATTGAAGTTAAAGATTTCTTTTGGATCAAGACTTTTGATGGAATCAGTAAGCTTTATTTCTGCTCTTCCCTGATCAAGAATAAACTTTTCAGATGGTTTTGTAACCTTTTCTTGATTCAAGGAGTCATAGCTGACATTCCTTAAGCGTAGTCTTTTTGCTTTTGTAAAATCTGATATTTTGGCTCTTTTGAAAACATCAGTTCCAGAGATCACATCCTCTTGCATTTTTCCAATAGAGAAGGCAAAGGGATAAGATGCCTTTAACCTTCTTTTGTAAGGAACAATGTCACTAAAACCTAGACCTTGCTTGTCTTCTTGAGAATTGATTTTGGTATACACATTTTGTGCATCCTGGTACTTTTTGATTAAAATCTCCTTTTTCTGTAGGGATTGATGTAAAATTTCCCTCTCTCTCTGAAAATAGTCTTTTAGAGCAACAGAGTTTAAACGTTCATTTTCAGATTTAGCAACTTCTTCAGCTTTTTGTTTCAAAATTTCTTCAAACTCTTTAACCCTTTTTGAAAACGTGCTTTCTTTCTTTTGTTGCAAGACTTCTAGCTCAGACTTTTCTTTGGATATTTCTTCCTTTTCCTGTTCCAAGAGAGTTTTCTCTCTCTTGTAGAAGGACAGATCCTTCTGAGCTAGTTTTCTTAACTCTTTTTCCTCATAAAGCTTTTGTTTTAAGAGTTGAAACTCTTCAGTAAGTAATGACACATGCATCTCAAGTACTGAGTCAGACTTGGATTCAAAGAAATGTACCTTGGCACTGGGTCTGGTTGTCTCCAGCGCTCTGTTGTCTGGCTCTGTTATGGTCAGGGCAAATGCATGAGCCACATCTTCTTCTTCGGACTTTTCTATTCTTCCTCCGGTCATCCAATCAACTTCCAAACTTCCATCATCCACAACAACAATGGCTTGCTCTGGTTCATCATCAGAAGATGAATCAGAGATCCAGTTCTCCATCTCAGCAACATAGCTTCTTTCTCTGTAGTTGTACTGGTATTTATTCTTGTAATAATCTTGATCTTTTACAAGTTTTCCTTACAGTTAGCAGAGAAATGGCCAGGTTTGCCGCATCTAAAGCAGCATCCATCATTCTGATTGATGGGTTGGGCAGCATCAGCCTTCTGTGGAGCAGGAGTATTGAACTTCTGTTGCTGTCTCTGTTCTGTCGGAGCTCTGTTGTGATGGTTCTGTTGTGATGGTTCTGTTGTGGAGGTGCAGCATAAGCTCTGTTCTCATCTTTTTCATATCTACCTCTTCTGTCGAATGCTCTGTTGCCAAATCTCTTGTTGAATTGTTGAGTGATTAATGCGAGAGATTTAGCAAACGCATTTATATCGTCATCTTCATCTGACGAGTTTTCTTCTGTATCACTTTCAGCTACCAAACTCTTACTCTTCTTCTTCTTTCCTCTGCTGGAACTTTCTCTGTTGGTTTTTCTTTCTGTGGATTTCTTTGATTCAGAGACTAACGCAAGGTCCTGCAATGGTGGATTTGCCTTTTTGTTTGACAACATCCTTCTCTTGTGCGACCAGAGTGCCATACACATCGGTAAGAGACCATGCATCTAGATCTTGGTTAGCTTGTAAAGACATGGACAGATTTAACCATTCATCATTCAGACTTTTCAGGAACAAAACATTGTTATCTTCCTTCGACCTAACAACCCCACACTTTTTACATTTGTTTATCAAAACATTGAATCTGTTGTAGGTTTGTTGTAAGGTTTCCTCAGGAAGTGCCTTGAAATCGTTGTATTCATTTATACACTGGGTCCTTCTGTTCTTTTGGGTTTTGATGCCACCCTCAAGCTGATTAAGAAGTTGATCCCAGATTTCTTTGGCAGTAACACATGAATCTAGTTCTTGAAATATTTCATTAGGAATGGCCATAATCAGAAGTCTAACTGCTTTTAGATCATTTTCCATTTTTAATGTCTCTTCATCAGTGAATCCGGTGGTTTTGGGTTCAAGGTGAGCAGGAATCTCAGCAGTAGTTTGTGTTGCAGGTACACGTGGAACAAAAACCATGGGTTTGAATGGTCCATCCGTGACAGAACGCATTAAATCTATGTACATCCCCTCAAGGAAGTTAACCATCCTAATCTTCCATTGAGGATATTCATCTCTCAGAAGAGTAGGAGGCTTAGTCAGAGAACCAGCAGTATAAATAGCGTTGATATTGTTATTTGCCATTTTTCAGAAAAACAGGGTATAACAGTTTCAACTGGATTTAAAAGAGTATCAACTGAAAGTAAGTGAATAGTAACCAATGGAACAGTAATGAACAGTAGATAATATTTTTAATCTAGACTGGAAAGCTTAAAACAGTGGTATATTAACTTTTAAACTTTAAACTGTAAAACAGAGTATACTAGGAAGCTTTGAAATGAACACACAATCAACAACAGTGAATCAACCTTGGTAGATTGGATGGTTTGATTTAAGAAAATCAAGCAAGCTCTGTTACCAATTGTAGGTTCCCAGATTCACGTTGTATCACATTAATGGTAGTAATATAGACAGCGGAAGCATTTAAATATAAAGCCATTAAGGTGAGTGATTGTGTAAATGATATTGTAATAGTGAGAATCAATTATAGAACAGGATAATGATAACAAGATCAAATAAGAAACGTTGCTTGTATATTGATAAAGGATAACACCAAGAACAAGATCAATGGTGTATCCTGAAATCTCACAGGGAACAATATCGTACGGAGGTAGTGCTCGGGATTGATGCAGTATGTGCTTAAACAATTGTGGAAAACTATTCTTCCCAAAGCTTACAATTGTTTGTTCCACTACCTCTCTATTTATAGCCCTGATAAAGTGAAGACAGTGTACTATCGTACCCTAGAATGACACGTGGAAAGTGTGTCTCCTAATTTTAGGGCATACGTGGAAAGTATGGACACTTGTCTAACACTTGGGATTTCTTACGAGACTTAGGCATCACAGAGGTCTTCACTACAACAGAGCTCATAGACCAGAGCTCTGTTAGTCTTCGATTGTGAACAATTCTTCTGTTGATCTTCTGACAGAGCTCTGTTGAGCTCTGTTAGTTTCACCAGAACTCTATTGAGTTCTGTTGATATTCTTGAAGCTTTTCCTTCTAAGTCTTCTGCTGCGTCTCTGATGGTCTTCTGACTT
Organism: Saussurea involucrata; assembly: GCA_033807775.1. Lineage (NCBI taxonomy): Eukaryota > Viridiplantae > Streptophyta > Magnoliopsida > Asterales > Asteraceae > Saussurea > Saussurea involucrata. Next base: position 88,437,257 of record CM066318.1, read on the forward strand.
GATAATATTTTCAATACTTTTACATTACAGATACTTGGGGCTAACAGATCCAATCCTCACCGAAACGACAACAACGGTTTAACCAGAACCATCAATTGTGGCACAAATCGAAGACCAACCTGAAGCCTAGTTGAGCTTAGCTGAGATGGAAATTAACATGGATATCTCAGGAGACGAAGACCCAACGGTTGAGAAGCCCCAGGGAAATACAGAGGCACTGATCGTACCTACTGCACCGGAAAGTGATGTACTCGACCTGATAGATCCAGATACAGAAATCGACCCGGAGACTGAAAACGCATGGTATCAAAAAGCCGCCAGTGCGATGAACTTCGAGGTAAATATGATATTTCCCACCGATGCCGACGATGAAGTTGACTACGACCAGTTCCTGCTGCAAAATCTTTACAGTACACCTGTCAACACTAATCAGGCCCCCGAGACTTCTACTGCTATACCTCCGACATCTCCTCAACAACCGACTGCTTCTGATCAACCTCCTCCACAGCAAAACATCCGATAGGAGAAAATCATGATCCTCATTCCTCACCTTGAGGAATCTCTGAAGAAGTTGTATGTTCACATGTTACGCCGTATCGAGCCGACTTTCTGCCTTGGAATTTCAAAGTTTGACAAGGAATACCAAAGCCAATATGTAAAGGTAATGAAGCGGTGTCTACCAGTCAGCCAGGTTAGAACAAAGCATAAAATCACCAAAGTAATTAACATTCAGACCGGCCGAATTCTCAGAGTCTTGTTTCCAGTATTCACCGTCAGACGCGAAGATGGAAATGAATGGAGATTCTCCGAAGCAGACTTTAAGAACCTCAGACTGAATGACTTCCACGCTCTTCTGAAAGACCTCTGAACCTGAACTTTCTGATCGCTACACGTTACCAAAGCGCTCGAGGCTGTCAGACGATTCCTGCACTACAAAGTTCTGATATCTTACATCACAGACTTCCAGATGGGAATCGAGCACCGTTCAAAGAAGATAAACCTGTTGAAACCGAACCTGAAAGCACCTGAGCTGAAGATGTACCCCGAACACTCACTACTTCTTGAACCTGAGTTTGGGATTGTATACCTCAACGAACACAAAGAAAAGAGGTTTCTCCGCTTCAGCCAGGTTGACAAATTCTGTGATGGTACGCTACTGAAAGTCAGAGATGCACTTCAAAACATTATCACCAAAGAGACCGAACTTCGAAAGTCGTTTGTTTCCATCTTAAACGAGATAAACGCCCGAGAAGCCTTAGAATTGGTTGAGGATCGCATCGACTACCGCAGAGCCATCCGAAGTTTCGAGATCCACTTTGCGCTCCGAAAGAGATACGTTGAAAACTGGCGCGAGATCGAACTTCAATTCAAAGTGGGAGATTATTAGGGATAAATTATGTTGAATAGAAGGTAAAGGGTTTATTTTGTAAATATTGCTATATGGGCTTAATCATGTAAATGGGCCATGGGCTTGAAATGTTTAGGCCTAGATATATATAGTGATATTAGCCTTATAATCAAGGTTAATCGTCTAAGCCAGATTTACCATTCATATTGTAAACACTCTGAAGCTTAATGCAATATATGGATGACCAATTGAAATCATATTGACTTGATCTTTATTCTATTGATTTCTATTGTTTATGCACTAATCTGGAACTCACAAAATTAATCAACGCGCCATTTTTTTCCCACCAAAATTTTCATCCTTAATTTCCTCTTCACTTGATACTTTATTTGCAAAGCATGAATTAAGTATCTCAAAGGTAGAAAGGGTTTTAATAATTTATCTACCTTTTTTATAATTTAACTATCTTTGAAATAGGTAAGAGGACAAGGTTATGATGGTGCTAGCAATATGAGTGATCTTGAGTGAGAATGACTCGGCCTTTTATAACATTGTTTTGCATATCAACTGTAGTTGGTAGTTATGGCGGTTGCAAAAAAAACATTAAGGTGTTAAGGACTTCTTTGATTTGCTAGCCTTGGTTGTTACCGTGTTAAACTCTTCTTGCAAACGAAAAGATATGCTACGAGAAAGTCACAAACATAGAATTCAAGAAGAAATTGGAAATGGCGAAATTAAGGTTTAACCAAGAGACTTCACTTGTACGAGTTGGAAATGGCGAAATTAAGGTTTAACCAAGAAATTGGAAATGGTGAAATTAAGGTTTAACAATTATGAGTTTGATTGCTTTGTTTCCAGAGGTTATAAAGTTGCTAGAATATGTCGAAGATGATGGACATAATAGAGCTACTCGACTTCAAGCAAGTGGTCTTTTATCATACTTAAAGACATTTGAATTTGTGTTTGACATGCACTTAACAGGAACAACCAATGGATAATTGCAAATGTTACGAGAAATTGGGTTTGATCAAGTTTTGGAGAAATGCTACTCTTTTTGTGATAAACATAAGATTGTCAAGTTAGATATGGCGGAAGGTTATGTTAATACAAGAAGTCTAAGGAAAAGGATGAACATAAGCAATCAACATTATTATAATTATGGTCTAATCAACACTGTTTTGAATATGCAGATTCGAGAGTTTGGTGATCGTTTTTGTCAGATAAGCACCGACTCGCTTCAAAATATGGCAGCTTTAAATCCACGTAGTTCGTTTTCTCAGTTTACAAATCAAACCTATTGAAGTTGAGTCAGATGTATCCACATGATTTTCATGAGAAGGAAATGATAATTCTTGAGTACGAACTTGACATCTACTGTCATTCTGTTTATAATGATGTCAGATTTTCCATCTTAAACGGCATTGACGATGTTGCTAGATTGATGGTGGCAACAAGATATCATCTTTCTCATTCTTTAGTCTGCCGATTATTGAAGCTACCACTGGTTTTGCCCGTTGCAGTTGCTACGGTTGAAAGATGTATTACGGTGATGAAGCTTGTCAAGACAGATTTACGTAATCTAATCAATGATGACTTTTTGAATGTCGACCTCATTTGTGACATAGAAAAGGAATATCATGATAAAGTTAAGAATGAATATGTCGTCGATCCGTTCCAAAAGATGAAGACACATCGAGGACAAATTTAGGAGTTGTTTCTCAATCGTAAAAAAATGACGGATGCCGAGTCCACCAAATAATAAGTTCCAACTATTGACTAATTACAACCAAAATTGTAATAGTGGTAAGTCGGGTCGAATCCACAGAGACTCGGTTTTAACCAGTTATTTCCAATCAATCCAAGTACAAGAACGAAATATTAATAATAACTACGAAAAGGGGGGTTTTGTTTGTGCAAAATTTTAACATAACAAAATTAAAACGAATTTAATTACAATAATAACGAAAACGAATTCAACTTTGGGTAGCAAATACTAATGCAATTCCACTCGAGAGTTGTATCATTGATGATGTACTAGATTATCGCGACTACTTTGATTAACCCAGTTATAATTGTTAACAAGCTCTAACAACCAATTCCACCATATAAAGCATTTGAGAGGAATAAGCTCTCCTATCAAACCTTAGTATGTAACTAGCCTCAAACAAGCTCTTGAAGACTTAATTCATACTAGCATGAAAAGCTTAAGGAACCCGAGTCCGGATATATTAACACATAAGCTCGGTTAATACATTTCTACCGTTTCACCCACTTTCACAACAAAAATGGAAATCTTTGACAAAACCTAAATTGTTGCTTGTTACTAACAATTGTTAACTAAACAATTACGGATTTAGGAAACAAATTAACCACAATCAATTTCCACACAATTGATCAAAAAGCATGAAAACTAATTTTATAAACCAATAATCTCAGAAATTGGATGAATAATCAAAGTAAAGTTGGATTACATCATCTCAAACAACCACATGAATTAGGAATTGCAAAGGTTAAATGGCCAAAGTCGAATTCTAACGAAAATTAGCCACTCATGGCTAATTTGGAACTAAAACTAAGAAATGGGGAAGAAAGTAAACCTAATTTGCGAAATTGATGAACTTGGAATGATGAAATCTCTCCAAAATCACCTCTTGTTGCTCCCTTCTCTTCAAAATCGTTTTCTCCTCGTTTTTCTGCAAACGACGGTTTTAGAAAGCTTTTTATCCCCCCCTCGATTGGAAACCGCCAGATGCACAAAACACTGATTTCCCAAAAGCGCGCGGCTTGGGGCGCGGGATAAGACCGCGGGAGAAGCCGCGTATGTCCCTGTTCGATTTTGCTTGCCGCTGTTTCTTGTCGACGTGAGAAGGAGACGCACAGGGTATTTTTTTTCTGGGCTGCTCATAGTCTATGGGCCTTTTCATATGTTTTTCTTAAATTTCTTGTTTTGTTGTTGGGCTGCCCACTGACCGAAAATAAGGACCAAATAAATGAAATTCTTTTTTTACTTTTTTTCAATAAAATATTAAACACAAACAAATAGGGGTGCTTTAAGCATATAATTGACGCTAATTGTAGGGAATATTTGATGTAAAAATATATAAAAATCGCACTTATCAAAAAACATACTTTTTGTGATCATTTTTGGGTATATATGGACCGTTTCAAAGGATGGAGACGGGTCGGGTACAAATTTAGGAGTTGTTTCTCGGTCCTGTAAAAAACATATTTTTTCTTAATTATTTTTGGGTCGGTATTATATTATATTATTATACGGTACCACTATATGAAAATTTGTCTAGGTCCGTCCCTGGGTTACCGACAGACTGTTTCTTTGGAAATTAATCCATCGGTAAAAAGTGACATTCATCACTGAAAGTATGTCGGTTAGAACTTGGTCAGAGAAGATATCACCGATAGATTTCTGAGAGCACCATTTATAGACGGATTATTGACAAAACGAATACCAACTACGGATTTTTGATAAATCTACTTTTACCATCGGATTACCGAAAGATTTCATTACCAACGGATTTTTGAGGGTACCCATTACCAACATATTTCCGAGGGCAAACATTATAGACTGATGTCTTGGGTAGATCTTATTAATGGATTATCAAAGGTTACCGACGGATCTTTGAGTGCTTCCATTACCGAAGAATTTCCAAATCATTACAAACGGATTAATTTTCAAGGTCGCCAATTACCAATGGATTTTTTATTCCTATCCAACACCATCTATTGTGTCACCAACAATTTTTTACGTGAAGAAAAGTACACAGTATAAATTGCAGTACATAATATGTATATAATGCATTTTACGTGAAGAAAACTACATTGTATTCGATTGAAAACTAGTTTTTGTACAATAAAAGTATCCACAATGGAGGTTAATTCCTTCAAAGATCATTAGTATGATTTTTACAAGAACATCCATTGTGGGACAAAGGTTCTTGTCTAGTCACAAGTTCTTATTAGAACCTACGTGCTTGAACAAGAACTCGGGTTCTTGTAATATTTTCCTTTTCTGTTATTAAGTTTTATTATTTCTTAACCATTTTATTTTCGTTTAATAAATCTATAAAACATATATGTTAAATTTGATACAAAAAATAAAAATATTATAAAATAATTTGTTAGGGTATTCTTATGAATTGTATCAAAGTTGAGTCGTTGTTTTGTAACTTTGGTAGCTAGGTATAAATTGCCTAGTTAAAGTCTTATTGTTTAGAACTCTTATTGTAATATCTTTGAAACTCTCTCTGTGTACTTTGAGATTACATCAATATAAAGATGACATTTGGAGATCTTTCTTGATTCTACTGTTTGCTTACTTGTTTTTGGGCTAACAATTGGTATCAGAGCCAAGCAAATCAACACAGAATTCGATCAATTCAGTGAAAATTTGACTGTCTTTTGGACTTTTTGCTACTTTCGGACTTGGATCAGAGATTTGATGATTTAGTGTGTTTTTGGTGAATTATGTGATTCAGATTAGTGCGACATAGAATGGAAATTGATTATGTACAATCAATTTGACATTTTCTACAAGTTTGAATCGAATTCAAAGATCTTTTGGTTAGTTTGGTTCGAAAAGAGTTACTCAATGTTTTGGGATCAAACTCCTTGTTCCTGTTAGATTTTGTGTTAATCCGTTCGTTAAAGGTATTCATATTCGTTGTGCGACCTGTTCTGCAAAGTTTGGATTCAATTGGATATGATTTGGTAAATTTTTTGGACTTAGAAAAGTTTTAGGTTCGACATTCATCCTTATCGTACAAAGGAATCTGCAAATCTTCATAGTTATCGCATGAAAAGGATATTCATCCTTATCGCTCACTGCTTGATCGATAAGACTTGTCAGGGATTTTGATTGCATACGGTGTGACCAAGAACTTGATTTGATCGCACAAGTATTAGGCAATAACTTCCTTGATCGCATAAGAGTCATTCGATAACTTCCCTTGATCGCACAAACGCTGACCGATAACCTTTGTTGACCGAGAACTTTTACTAATCGCACATATTCTGACGAGTACCACTGTTCATTAACCTTGATCGCATAACTTTTGTGCGAGAAGTTCTTCACTTGTTCACTGAGTGAAAAGTTTTCTGTGTGTTGTCGATTTGTTTAAGATCTAAAACAAGTAAATCCTTTAAAGATGTCTCGTGATATGCTCAACATGGGATCCAAAAATAAATCTCCGGTCCTTTAGATTGATGAGTATCCGCTATGGAAAAAGCGGATGACTCAATTTCTGAACAATCAGAAAAAAGAATTGATGACTTCAATTAAGAATGGCCCTCATGTACCATATGTTGATTTTGATGCTGTTGCAAAAACTCCAACTACTCAATTTCAACTTGCTAGAAGAGAAATAAAGCAAGAACGGTTCTGGAGTGATAATGACAAAGCATTAATGGAAATTGATGGCAAGCTCTAACGTACTTGACAATGGCAATTCCCAACGATATCTACAATCGTGTAGATAGTAGAGATTCTGCAAAGGAAATTTGGAATGAGATGGAAAGACAGTTTGAGGGGTCACAGAAATCATCGAGGACGAAAAAGAATCAAACTATCAATGCGTATGAAGGTTTTAAAGCTTGGGATTCATACAGTCGGTTCAACATTATTCTCAATGATCTCCGGAGGAATGGAGTTATCAATTTAGAGTCAGAGATTAATTACAAGTTCATGAAGAATCTTTTGCCATAATGGGATGCCTATTCTATTCAATTACAAATGTCAAGGGATATGGACGAAGAGAAGTTGAATGATCTCTTTAGCATCCTTAATCAACGTGAGGATAAGGTTAAAGAAATAAAAGACAAACGAAAGAAAGTGGATAAATCTTTAGCCTTAATTACTGAACAAAAGAGAACTGGCAAAGGAAACCCTAAAGCATTAATGTCTGACTTTGTTGTGGATGAGAAAAGTTCTGAAGATGAAGAGAAGGGTTCAGAAGATGAACTTTCTGAGTTTGCTGAGAAATTATCTTTGCTAACCAACAGATTTCATAAGAGGTTTGGAAAGAAGAAGTTTTATTCAAAGAACAAACCAGACCATTACAAAGCTGATAAATTTAAGAGATATGAGAAAAGAAAAGAGGAGAAAGATGAGGAGAAAGAAGAGAAAGAAGAGAAGAAATGGAATAATAACTGTTTTAACTGCGGAAAGTCAGGCCATTTCGCAAGGGATTGTAAAGCTAAGAAAGTGAAGAACTATGAGTATTATCAACGAAAAGCTTAGTTGGTCAAAGCTAAAGAAAGTGGAAAGCCATGGTGGCTGAGGAAGAAATATGGCTAGAGGATTATTCAGATGACGAGGAAGCTCACTTTACATAAGTAAAGTACACCCTGATGGCCAACGTAAATGAAGATGATCTGGTATCCGAGGTACATTCTCTTTCTGATCCATCTGATATATCTGAACATTTTGATAATCTTGAGACTAATTCTGAAAATGAAGAAATGTTAAGTTTGATATCAGAACTCAATTTTATGAAAGAAAACTTTAAAAAAATGAAAAGTAATTTTAAAAAGGAAAAGAGTTCATTGCAAGGATATCGAGATGAGGCAATTCTTTATAAGTGTTTATCGGAAGATATAGAAAAAGAAAAAGATGTCATTAGAGCAAAAAATAAACAACTTGAAACCAAGATTTCTGAACTTAAAAAGGAAGTTAGTGATCTTAAAGGTGAATATCTTGATTTAAGCTGTAAATATCACATTGTGTCCGAAGAACGACTTCATGCTTATGCCAAAATTAAAGAGTTGGAAGATTTAAATTTCAAAAGAGGACAGACTGAGCAAACTTTAAAATTGTTAACAAGTAACCCTAAGGACACTCGTTTTTATAATCCTAAGATGGGACTTGGTCTTTCTGAGGTGGAGGTACTGAAAAAGGCACCTGCAAATTTGTACAAATTTGAGAATTTGGGTGAAGGTGTACAAGAATCTATTTTAAGGAAATACCTCCAATTTCAAAAATATTTACAAATTCTGAAAGTCCGATATCTTCTATTTCAAATCAAGAAAATGAGAAGAAATAGGAAGGCCCAAAGAAAAACCTGAGGATTCCGAGAAACCTCGTTTCAACACCACAAATTTTAAATATGATAATTTAAATTCTAGTTATAAGTCTAAAAAGGCTGAATTAACGGAATTTAATGTGTTATTTTCAAAGGATTATGACATTAATAAAAATGGTCAAAAAGAGCCTGAATCAAACGTCTCAAATTCTTCAAGTGAACCAAAGATAGAGGTACTGGATGATGTGGTTAAAGAAAAGTGTGTGAGTGAGTCTGTTTCAAAAAAATCTGATTTAGATTTGGCACATGAAAAGATCTTAGACTTGGAAAAATAGATTTCTGATTTAAATTTGTGTATTGAAAGATTAGATGAAGAAAATGACAACATTGGGATGGATTTGGATATTAATACGAAAGTCAATCTTGATCTTCAGATTGAGATTCGACGTCTTGAATCCCAACTGTTTGACCTTACTAAATCTAAAATTTCAAACTCAGATGAAAAATGTTTTACCAACTGCCTGAATCTAAAAATCAGAGAAAATCTTCTTTTTGTTTGATTAATGACAAGGCCAAAAGTTCTTCTGAAAAACACAATGTTGAAATCAAAGAGCCGATTATTCCTATTAAATCCACATTCGTATGTTTTGAAAATTCATTGTTTGAATCTTCTTCACATACATCTGGACAGGAGTTTAATGTTTTTGAAAAAGGTGAATCGAAGAGTTCTAAATCTGATTTAACTTCAAATGATTCTCCAACTTCTAAAGTTTCTAACACTACTTCTTCTTTTGTTTCAGAAATTGATGGTAAAAAGTTCATGGCTGTGAAGAAAGGATGCAGTAGTGATAAGAGAGTGGATTCAAATAGTGAACAATGTATTCCTTTTAATAAAAATCGTTGTAATCATTCTTGTAATGGTTGCAAACGAAGTGTCAATAAAGGCGTTCAATTTTCTGACTCAATTTTGTTGACACATGCAAAACGACGAATACATTGTAATCACTGTTGGGATAACTCATTTTCACTAAACCGTAAATCCTTTACGAACAGAAATTCAAAAGCTCAAATACTGATAATTCTTTTTCTTAATTTTCAGCAAATCAATTTGCTCGAATGTTCGGATTTGGTTTAAAGAAAAAATCAAAGAAAAAGATTGTACCATTAGTTGAAGTAAATTTTGCGTGGAAATGGGTTCCGAAAGACTAATCCAAAACTCAAAATTTTCACAAAGAACTTAAATTTGAAATCAAATTCAAAGGTTCTTCAACTGATTTAAAAAGGTTTATTTGTTCTAACATAAAAGGATCCATACTGAAATGGGTACCTAAGTTGGCATAATTGACTTTTTAGGACTGTCATGTGTGGGTCGTTGATTCTGGTGCATCAAGACACATGACATGGTACAAACACCTACTGCATGATTTTATAGTACATCCTGGAGGGTCTGTTGGTTTCGGAAATAATACGAAAGGTTATATCAGAGGACATGGTACTTTAACCAACGACATGATCTCAATCGAAAAAGTTTTGTATGTGGAAGGTGTCGGACAAAATTTATTCAGCATTAGTCAGTTCTGTGACAAAGACTGCGATGTTAATTTCAACAAGAGATTCTGTCATATTGCTGATCCAAATGGGATTGAAATCTTCAAAGTCGGTTGTTTTGGTGATCTCTATATTACAAATTTTCCATCTTTGTCGGCCTCTAAACCTGTCTGTTTGGTATCCAAGGCATCAGTTGACACATGTTGGCTATGGCATAGAAGATTATCTAATCAAAACTTTCGGGGACATCAACAAGTTGAGAACCAATGGATTAGTTCTAGGTCTACCGAAGCTGAACATTGACAAAGTTTCATTATGTCCTGCATGTGAAATGGGAGAGATGAAACGAAGTCAACACAAATCAAAGACTTTATATAATTGTAAAGCTTCTCTAGAGCTTATCCATATGGATTTATGTGGCCCAATGCGGACTCAGTTTATGGGGGGAAAGAAATACATTCTAGTGATGATAGATGAGTATTCGCGATACACTTGGATGGAATTCTTGAGATTAAAGTCAGAAGCGCCAGAATTAAATATCAAGAAGTGACAACGGCACGGAGTTCAAGAATGTGACACTACAATTAAGAAGTGACAACGACACGAAGTTCAAGAATGTGACACTACAATCTTTTCTTCGGTCCGTCGGTATTTCACACAACTTTTCAGCGCCAATGACTCCTCAGCAAAAATGGAGTGGTTGAACGCAAGAACAGAACGTTTGTGGAAGCGGCAAGAATGATGTTAGCGTATTCCGGCTTACCTCCAAGTTTGTGGGCTGAAGCAGTTGCCACGACGTGTTTTACACAAAACAGGACCATTATCAACAAATGCTTAAATAAAACTGCTTATGAAATAATAAATAATCGTAAACCTAATGTCAAATTCTTACGTGTTTTTGGATGCAGATGCTTTGTGATGAAAGACAGAGAATCTCTCACAAAATTTCAAACAAAAGCAGACGAAGGCGTCTTTATTGGCTATTTGCTGACATCAAAAGCATACAGAGTCTACAATAAAAGAACGAGATCAATCGTTGAGAGCATGTTAGGACCATAAATGTCCTATATATTAGAAAGATATATTAAGAATTATATAGACTTTAATTAGTTTAATTAATTATTGTAAAAGCTCTTAATTGTGTTAATTGGGCTTAGTTTAGCCTAATGGGCTTAGGCCTTGTTTGTCTAAAGCCTTAGTATATAAGGTTTAGTTAACCTTTAGTTTTAGGTTAGCAATTCATTAGAGAGCTTATTGTTTAGTAATCGTTCCCTACATTGAATTGTAATATTCTCTGAACGATTGATACTTTGAATGAATACGAGATGGGTGACAACTTGAAATCAACAAATGTTATTGTTATTGCTCATTGATTTTATTGTTACCTGTCAATCTCGGATCTACACGTGGTATCAGAGCAGAATCGGTGATTTGAAGAAATAGAAGAAACCGAACGAAAGCGAGAAAAGCAATAAAATTCGTATTGAATTTTCTGGAAAGCGCAGCTGTGCCGTTTTGCCTATTCCCGGAGTTTGAACCGTCGGATCGTCGCGATTTTTAGACAGTAGCTTCACGACATCTTGGTCTACATTCTGAACGGTGGGATTAATCGTTTGAGGTCCAGAAGGCACCCTTATTATTTTCGACATACTGCAGTTTTTGTTGGGGTGAATCGATCATCAATCGGGTTTGCAAAGCTTTTCGTTGATTTAATAATTCGTTTGTTAGATCTCGATTGTTTAATCGTTTTAATTTGGTTTTTATCTGCATCTATATCAATTCTCAAAGGTATCAAATTTTCAATTTAAAAAACCAGTTCTTGAGTTTTGGTGATTATTGAAAAATATGATGTATTTTGCTTAGAAATCGATTTGGGTATATTTGTTTTTGTGTTTTGGTTGATTTCTAACCTTTCAGGAGTGAAATCAAGCAACCCTAGTCTAGCGAAGATCCGAATTGCAAGCACATCCGTCGTATCCGGAAGTTCCTAATTTTTCCGGGTAAGTTTCCTATTTCTCACCACTATCCGGACAAACCCATCCGGATTGTTTCTGGTTCCCGGATAAAATTTCTCCCGGACACCCAATTTTTTCCGGATAAAATAAAGTATCCGGACAAAACTATATTTCCGGATGAAATTTGTGTTTTGCTTTCCGGATGAAACCAATCTTCCCGGATAATTTTTTTTTGGGCGCAATCAAGTTTCCGGATACGTCATTCTCCGGACAAAACCTTTTCCCGGATAAACAACTTCCCGGATAGCCACTGTTCCCGGGTGAAACTACTTTCCGTGTCTAAACTGATTTTTGGGACATGTGGCTTAACAATTTCAATCGGAGGCTATCCCTTGCAGCTTGGACGGTGGGATATTGGAGTTTCATAACTCCCTTTTTCTACAACACTCCATCTTTGACCGATTGGTCAATCACTCCGTTTTTTTAAACCTCTGCATGCACACACACCAATTTATACATACATTGTTGCTGCAGTGATTCATCTCTTTTAATTTATTGCCGCTGCATGCTCCATTCATACTATGGCCATTAGTTGTTGAACATCATTTTTCATTTGAATCATTTGTTATCCGGTAAGCCTCTTTTAGCCGGGGAATAGATTTGATTGGGGAAACGACTTTGTCCGGAAACAACTTTCGATCGAGAAACAAGTTCATCCGGTAAGTGTTCGTTGGTGTGGGAAACTCTTTGGCCCGGTAAGTTTTTGGTTGATAAGTTTTAATCATAAGTTTTGGTTGGTAAGTTCTGTTCGGTACCCGAGTTACCGCTCGTCTTGTGATTGAGAGTTTTAACGAAAGTTGCAATTTTTCTTAACGATCGATTTGCAATTTTTTTTGTGACGTTTGAGATTATCTGCGACGATTAGCAATTATTTTCGACGGTTATCATTTTATGTGATTTTAGTTGACGTCTTTCATCTAACTTGGTTTGTTTATCTTGCAGATTTCATTCTCGAAGATTGATTTCGTTCGTTCGAATTCGATAATAAACTTTAATTTTTGGAAACGAATTTAGTTCTTAAATTTGTTTCTCAAATTTAAATTTTCGATTTTTCTTCCGCATTTTTTATTCTTCAAAGTAACACCGATCAACGATCAAATCTTTCAGGTAACAATGGCGTATTGCTTATATCGGGAGTGTTCAAAAAGGATGAGAATATCTTAAGAGAATCTCAAGCGATCACAGGAATTATGCAGCAAGTACTTCAAAGAACTGAAGGAACGGAAAAGTCAAATCTGGAAAAGTTCTGAGATGCTTGTTAAATCTGAAGAAAAGGCAACGATCTTAGAAACCGAGAACATTGAGCTGAAAAGGAAGATTTCTGAATTGCCATCACAAGACGACATAAAGGCACTTGAAGAAAAGGGAAAGACCTTAGAGCATGAAAATCTTGAGTTGAAGAAAAGTATATATGTTCTTGAAAAACAGATTCCTGATTTTGAAAAAGAAAAGAGTGACTTCTCAAATGAGAAGAAGAACTTTGAAAGAAAAATTCTTGATCTTTCAAAAAGGATTTTCGAGGAAAGAAAAGAATTTGAGCTTAAAAATGCTAAACTTTCTAAACAGATTTCTGATTTTGAACAGGTTTTAGTGCTTGAGGGAGAAAATTTTCAGAATCAAAGAAATCTTTTGAAAGTGAAAAGACAGAGCTTGAAAAGATAAACGTTGCGTTTTTCAAAGAAATATCTGACAAACGCAACACTTTTGAAAAAGATTTTGAATGTGAAAGAACCCTTTTTGAAAAAGAAATTCATAAGCTTACACAGAAATTATCTGGGTTAGCAACCGAGATTTTGAAGGAACAAATGGTTAAATCTGATTTACAAAAGAAATTTGATTTAATTCTCGAAGAACGAAATGCTTTATCCGTTAAAGTCAAGAAACTTGAAGAAAGCAAGTTCAAAGGTGTTCAACCTTCTTATGCTTCAAGTTCAATTCCTACAAATCGTTCTTCAAAGAATTTTATCAAATCAAATGATTTTTCAAAAGATCAGATTCGACCTTCCAATCTTTTCTATAATTCTCGTGTTGATAATAAAGATAATCAACTTTTTCGAAAAGTTAAAACGGTTTGGAGAAAGAAGTCAAACACAGGAGACAGTGATGGAAACACGTCTTATAAATCTCCTATAGTTAATACAAAGTCATTTATTTCCAAGACTGATTCACCTACTCATGTTTATTCTACAGCAAAGCTAATCAGTCTGAGTCGAGCAAAGACCTCTTGTACTCATTGTGGAAAGAGTGACTTTGTCCATCCAAGGTATGTGAATAACAGTTGGTATGGAACTTATAGTATCCCTGTGTGGATCCCAGATATGTATGCAATCAAAGATTAATCAACACAAACTGTAATATCATGCCATAAATCTCACTTGTATTGAAGAACGATTGAATGAAGAACAACGGCAGACTGTGTAGCCGTATACAAAGGTTTAGCAAAACTATTATAATCATTAACCCTAAACAAGGTTAACCACAAACTATTTATACCAACAAGGTAATTACAAGATATGACAATTCTAGTCCCTGAACTTCTAATTCCACAAAATAAGACCTAACAATCTCCCCCTTGGAATTGAAGTTCGCGTTCACGCCAGTCTGGAACATAGCGCTTTCTGATAGCAAATAGCACTTCAAAGTATCTGATGCAGCTTCGGAATTCAAGCCGGTCTTCTATGGCTTCGAGAAGATATTTGGCAAGATACTCACGATGATTGACATACTGCTCTGGGGGCGCATTCCTGACTTCTTCTTCGACAATCTTCTTCAGATCTGATTTGATTTTCATCAAGGTTCCCTCGCTAAATTTCTGCACTTCACTTCGTCTGATAAAGCGTTTCTCCCCTTTTCCATTCAGGTACACGAACCCTGTTTCTGGCTTGGAAAGTAAAGAGTGTACCTGTACGTCTTCAGGAAGATTCAGATTGGGCTTTAAGATGTTGATCTTTTTTTGATTACTTTCGAGTCCCAACTGAAAGTCTTCTATGTAGGATAATGTGATCGTGCACTTCATAAATCTTTTTATTGCATCGAGGGCTTTGGTGTAAGGTAGAGGTCGGATAGTGCGAGTCTTCAACTCTTTGAGCAGCACTGGAAAGTCTCTCAGATGAAGGTGTTTGAAGTCCGACTCCGAGAAATTCCATATATTTCCGTCATCCCTTTTCACTGTAAAGGTCGGGAAAACGACTTTCACGATCCTGTCTGAATCAGTTTCCACGATTTCCGTGATTCTGTGCTTTGAGTGGACCTCGTGTTTCATTCGGCCTCTTTTCATAACTTCTATGTACTGAGATCTGATTGCCTCATTCATGAACGAGACCCCATGACACTGAACTGGGTCGAGAGGCCTTATCCAGTGAGCGAAGATTTTCTTCTGAGATTCTTCCAGATACGGTACTAAAATACGGAACCTTTCCCAACGAGCTGGTTGAGGATGTTGGGGTGGAACCGCTTCTGGAATTTGCACAATAATTTCTGATGAACCTGCAGTATCAGTAAGATCAGCCGGAGCGGTAGATACCTGTTCACTCTGAAGAAGAAGTTGGTCATAGTCAAGATCTTTCATTAAGTCATCGTCGCCCTGCATATCCCATAAGGCATCAGTTTCAGACTGAATTGCTACAATAGCTTTTTTCCTCCAATCAGATTCAAGTTCCGGATCGCCGGCCGAGTCCTCATCAATCAGCTCTAGGACAGGCCTCTCCGGAACTGCCAGCGTTAAAGAGTCTTCCGTTGGACCTTCGAGATTTTCAACTGTTGGGTCTGCTGACTCTGTTAAACTGTCTCTGACCGGTGTAGAGATCTCCATGTCCTGAACCATTTCGGACTCTGACGGTTGCTGTTGCTGTGGTTCAGTTGGAGTTACCATTGAAGTTTCTGCCGCCGCGGATGACAGTTCGGTCAGTCTCGGTCTCTTCTCCCCCTCATGTTGATCATGGTCATCCGGATCATCATATCTACGTTTTGAACTCAGGACCTAACCCTTACAGGTGTCTTCAAGGCTGGCGACCCTCTCGGTTAGCTTGTCGAGGGCCTGCCTGACTTCGGATAACTGTGCTGTAATGGAGTCAGTCGGTGTGGTAGGGGGCGGTGTTTGGGATTGCGAGCGTAGAATGTTCACAAGATCTGCATTAGCTGAGGCGGAAGTGTCAGAGTCGGTCAACAGCTTGCTCAGTAGGGCGGCTTTGAGATCATCAACAGACATATTCTGGACATTCTGAGTGGTTGACGGCTGTGATAATCTGCTCTGGGGAGTCGGGGGAGGAGCTGACGATGCCACGCCTTTACCTGTGACAAACCGGCGAATAAACGCCAGATCCTCGGACACATTCTTCATAATCTCAGATTGGACAGCCTTTAAGGCGCCGTCCACATATTCCTTGGAGACGAACTCCGGGAAAGTAACACCGGTGGCACTTAGCCATTCCGTTGTAGTAGCTGCGGAGGATTGCACCGCAGTACCGCCTACGTTCACGGTTGGCGTGATGATAGCCGTGGTAGGACTTCCGCCTTGTCCTTGCGAACTACCAAAAGGTAGAGTCGCTCTGGGCGTTCCGGTCGAGGCACGAAGACTCTCGACGTTAGCAGTTTGAGTGACCTGTGTCCTAGCCAAAGGAATGTCAATATCAAAGGGATCTAGACGCAATTGTGTATCCAAAGAAGGCGAGACCAGGGGAGGCTGGTCTCTAGTTTCAACACCAGAACTCTCCGAGTGAGAGACCGGTGGAAGTTGTGCTTGATCCCCGTGTGAAGTTGAAACCGGATCATTTTGAGAGGAAACGGAGTGGCTACGGGGGTTGTGCAATTGCGTCGCTAGGCCTACGACGTCTTCTTCAATATCCCTATGCAACAGATGCAAAGGGATAGTAGATGTGGCTGCCTGGCTAGATGAAGGCTGGTTGGGGGCAACCTGGGAAGATTTCCCCATCTCTCGCTCACTCTCGTTCTTTTGCTTGCTCCTCCTTTCACGCACATGCTCACGTTCTATTTCTTTTTCAACTAAAACTCCCTCCTCTCTCCTTGTCTCTCCAATAATGGCTTCGGGGTTAGATGCGTCATCATCATTATCGTCATCTGATTCGATTTCCTCACTATCGGATTCCTCAGGCGCTTCTTGGTCACCGGAAGCCGAGCCTGATTGAGACTCAGATTCGGATTCCGATGCGGAGCCAGAGGCGGTGCCGACAGCTGTTCCGGAGGATGAACCGGATTCGGAGCTGGAAGAGGAGGCTGCCTCTTCCGTTGTGTATACTCGAGACGAACTAGCATCGCGTGTTGACCGCCCAGCACTACCCACGCCTGAACCCCTCACTATATTTTCTCTCTGCTCGCCCCGTCCGACAGCCCCTGCTTGTCGGACCCCTCGTCCTCGCATACGTGGACCCTCACGTCGCTCAGGTCGCGCTCCGCGGGCAGGTCCAGCCGGATCTGGCTGGTCCATAGGAGCGACTATGTTGTTCTCAGTCCTATATGCTATCACACTTAGTGCCGATTGGTCCGCGATAGCTAGCAAGTCAGCATGAATAATCATAGGAACAACACCTTCTAATACGTGAATGTTTTGAATGCGAGTCATTTGAGTAGGGATAAGTACCTCGTGATCAGCACGGCGAGGGATGGTGAGATCGGTTTCCATGTAATGGGCGACAATCATTTGAAGGAATCGAGGATATGGCAGAAATGAAAGTCGTCTGTTGCCGTCAATCTTCTTTTGGACTTGAGCCACAAGTTCCGTCCATAGTATCGTTGCGAAGTCAACTTGGCGACTGTAGATAACCGCATGGAATAAGCGTAGCATGTTGACTGAAGTACGATCAATTCCTTTTGTCACAGCTGATAGACACCTGTTCAGAATGGTGAACAGTGTGTACCAGATAGGCTGGAGGTGAGTTCGAGTGAAGCTCGATGGTTGATGGAGGCCGCCTTGATATCTGAGAGCCTGAATGTCTCGGCACAATATGTCATCGGTGATTTGTTCGTCGTATGATGCTCGTGCTGGAACTGCATTCGCGGCCTGTAGACCAAGGATGGTTCGGAAGGTAGTGCGCGTGATCGTAAATTCGGAATAACCGATGCGTGCGCGGAGGTCAAAGTGTTGGCCGCGCGCGATAAGTTGGAAGGACCGCCATAGTTGATGAACGTATACAGCTGGAACCGAAGGATGGGCCGTCAAAGCTTGGTTAAGCGCATGGCGCTTCAGAATCTCCACTATGACGGGGCATTGGCAGTTAAAATTCGTCGGAACCAGGTGGTAGTTGTTTGGAACCAGATGAAGGTTTTGACCGTCAGGGAGTAATGGAGCTTCGGCTTGGGGTGGATTCGGATTTGGTTGCGCCATGTACCTGTAAAAATGTCTTGATAGTCAGTAACGAGCCCATTGTGTGACATATAACCCAGTCTCGAGGCCCGTACTCTCGGATTTGGAACACCGAGAGTCGGTACAGTTCAAGACCGATCACAACTCGAATCTTGTAGGATCCGAGTTTAATGATAGCATGATAGAACATCTAAGGTGCAGAATGGCAAATGTGCAATCAGGACAATCTTTACCAGCCCTTAGTATTAGGGAATACTAGGCTTTTAACTACCGGGACTTCAAGAGAACATAAGGTACCGGGACTTTAGACTACCGGGATATGAGAGTACCGGGACTTTAGACTACCGGGACAAGAGACTACCGGGAGTTGAGTCTACCGGGAGTTGGATCTACCGGGAGTTGGATCTATCGGGAGTTAGGTCTACCGGGAGTCGAGTCTACCGGGACTTATGACTACCGGGACTTATGTGAATCGCGAAGTCCAGAAAAGTTTATCAAAAACAAGATCCCAAATCCTGTAAGAAAGAGCAAACTCAAACAACAGGAGTCAAATGAGGATCGAATCAACGCACTGAAGGGTTCGAAAACCCTAACAGCGGCGGCATCGATGGAGATCGATGAAATCGATCGTGTTTGGTGCTCCACAAATCGATGTTAAGTTATAATCGCGATAAGAGTAGAGATTAGGGTGCGTACCTGAAGTTTGGTGAGGATCGGAGCAAGATTGGGAAGAAATCGCAAGATTGGGAGACGCTGGGTACCGGGAGTAGTGCGGAAGTTTGGGTGCGGGATTATTTGAAAAGTATGAATGAGTTCAATAAAACTTTGTTTATATACTCCGGTCCGATACCGGCTGAACTTGGTACCGGGTCCCGTAACTCTCCCGGTTCCAAATAATCCAACTGCTAACACTTAAAAAATTCCCTTGACAAAAAAAATTTCACTTCTCCCCCTCAGATTTTCAAACTGACATCGCTCCCCCTCAACTTTTCAAAAATAACATTCCCCTCTTTTTTTCATTTTATATTTTTCTACTTCTTATATTTTCTTTTATATAAAAAATTAAAGAGACGAAAACACACAATTCAAAGAAAAACTAACTAAAAAAAACTTTGACAAAATGACAAAACTCCCCCTAGACATGTCAAACTGATATTTCTCCCCTTCGATTTCTCAAAAATATCTTTTCCTCACAGAGATAGAATACGTACCTGTGGAACTGGGAATTCGAGGAATCATCTTGAAAAGACACAGTTAGTAGCACGGGAATAACAAAGACTAGACGAATAACGTAAAGACACACGGAAAACTGGAAAAACGAAAGGAAACACTACACGTGAATATACAGAAAACGAGTCACCGATGTGCTTGAAACACCTAAGCCACGCTGCGAGACAAGTGTAACTGCAAGAGATATAGTTATCCCGTTGTGTGGAAAAGGTGTAACCAGTACAACTGAGACTCAAACTTTCAGATTAAGCATACCAAGCTTGGACACTAGATCGAAAAACCGTTTTTCGTCCAACGCCTTGGTAAACAAATATGCCAGTTGGTGGAGACGTATGGGAGAGCACTGTTCTTTGATGAAGTGGTAGCGCACGTCTATATGTTTCGTCTTTGTATGCTGCACCGGATTGCTTGTGATGGCGAAAACACTTTTAGAGTCGCAATATATGGGGATGTTCGAGTAGTTGTACCCGTAATCCTTCAGTTGAGTCCGCATCCAGATCACTTGGGAACAGCAGCTGGCCGCGGCTACGTATTCCGCTTCCGCCGTGGAGGTGGAGACGTAAGTCTGCTTCTTTGAGGCCCAGCTAACCAGCTTGTCGCCTAGGAACTGAACGTGTCCCGTCGTGCTTTTCCGGTCGAGCATGCTTCCCGCATGATCAGCATCAGAATACGATGTAAGCTCGAAACCTGTATCCTTCGGGTACCAAAGGCCAAGATTAGCAGTACCTTTCAAGTAACGAATTATACGCTTAACTGCTATCATGTGAGACTCTTTAGGATTAGACTGAAACCTAGCACACAGAAAGGTGGAAAACATTATGTCCGGTCGACTTGTCGTCAAATACATCAGCGAACCAATCATTCCTCGATAGGTAGTAGTGTTAACAGCCTTTCCGTTAGGATCAGCGTGTAACTTCGTACTGGGGGACATAGGAGTACGTATGGGAGAGCACTGTTCCATGTTGAATTTCCGAAGAATATCCGCGATGTACTTAGATTGATTGATGAATATCCCGGTCGACAGTTGTTGAACTTGAAGACTGAGAAAGAAATTCATCTGTCCCATCATACTCATTTTAAAATGTTTTTTCATGAGTAATGAAAAGTTGCGACAGTATTGTGGGCAAGAGGAACCGAAGATGATGTCATCGACATAGACTTGAACTAAAAGAATGTGCTCGCCTTCCCTCTTTATGAAAAGGGTTGTGTCGATCTTACCTTTCGAGAAGTCGGAAATGAGAAGAAAAGTTGACAGTTTATCGTACCAGGCTCTTGGTGCTTGTTTTAGTCCGTATAACGCTTTGTCGAGTTGAAACACATGGTTCGGGTGATCCGGATCTACGAAACCTTCTGGCTGGGAGACATACACTTCTTCTTTTAGATCTCCATTCAGAAACGCCGTCTTCACATCCATTTGATATACCGTGAAGTTTTTGTGGGCGGCGTACGCGAGAAACATCTGAATGGCTTCGATTCGGGCCACCGGTGAAAACGTCTCTTCATAGTCGATCCCCTCTTGTTGGCGATACCCCTTAGCGACCAAACGTGCCTTGTTTCGGACCACGACACCATTCTCGTCCTTTTTGTTCTTGAAAATCCATTTCGTGCCAATGATGGTTCGGTTCTTCGGGCGAGGGACCAGACGCCAAACTTTGAGACTCTCAAATTCGTTGAGCTCTTCTTGCATGGCCATTATCCATTCCGGGTCGTGTAAAGCATCTTTCACTGATGCCGGTTCGACATTGCTCAAGAAAACAGAGAAGAGGCACTCGTTATCGGTTGCCGCACGGTTTTGAGTATTGCTCAGCAATGCAGGTGCAACGTCATCTTCGGCTTCCGTCGTAGCTTGAGTCTGAACTGGAGCAGTCGGATTGCCAATAATTTGTTCCGGAGGGTGCGCTCGAGTCCATTTCCTCATGTGGGGTAGAGGATCCGAATGAGGTTCTGAATTATCCGCATCGACGTAGGACACAAGGGGTAGATTCTGAACAGCTTCAAGGGATGGAACCGGATGAAGTCTTGGAGTGGCCGCAGGTTGAGATACAGTAGCGGTGTATGAAGATGTGGCAGTGTCGTCCGAGCCGTTGCTTTCTCCAGGGGAAGGAGTGGTTGGAACCACTGATGAAGGAGATGCGGTCGCCGTTTGCATACTTGAAGATGGCGTCGGATCAGTTACTGGTGAAATGGGTGAGGCCTCCGAGGATGTACCATTGGGGGTCGGAGGAGGACCGGATATGCTGGTCGACACCACTATAGCTCCATCTGCATTTAAAGGAGCATCAGAAGTAACTGGGGGAAGAAACAAATCATTATAAAAGTCTTGAACCAGAATATCTAACTTAGATGGTTGTGACTTCAACGTATTGGACGACGAAGGATCTACTGTTGTGTGCTTGGGTTCCGATCGAGAGAGATCAGAAGCCAGCACTCCAGTAAGTGCGGGTTCCGAAATGTTATGTCCAGAAGTCAGGTCGACCAATTCGTCGAAGGTCACGTTAATACTCTCGATCACACTCTTGGTCCTCTTATTATAGACGCGGTATGCTTTGGAAGATGTCGAGTAGCCAATGAAGATCCCCTCGTCCGCCTTCGGCTTGAGCTTGTCGGGATCTTCCTTATCGTTTAGAACGAAGCATTTGCACCCAAACGCATGAAAGTATCCGATATTGGGGGTGCGCTTATTGATGACCTCATAAGGCGTCTTGTTGAAGCGCTTGTGGATGATGGATCTATTTTGAGTGTAGCACGCCGTCGCGATAGCTTCGGCCCATAGAAACATAGGAAGTGCGTACTGAGTCAGCATGGTGCGCGACGCTTCCACCAAAATGCGGTTACGACGTTCCACCACGTCGTTTTGTTGTGGAGTCCTTGCTGCCGAGAAGGTGTGCGAAATCCCCGCCGAAGTGAGAAAATCGTTGATGGTACGATTCTTGAATTCCGTTCCGTTGTCCGTGCGAATCGTGACTACGGTCAGCTGAAGGTTGTTTTGAACTCCCTTGAGGTGGTTGATTATAACATCGGGCGTCTCGTCCTTTGAACGAAGGAACTTGACCCAGGTGTACCTTGAATAGTCGTCCACCATCACTAATACTACTTCTTGTGACTTATGCTTTGAACGTGCATAGGGTCGCCGAGATCCATGTGGATCAGCTCTAATGGCCGTGACGTGCTTGGAACCGGTTTTGGCTTGTGAGACACCTTCTTAATCTTACCCATCTCGCATGCAGAGCAGAGATGTTCTTTCGCGAATTTTAGTTCTAGCATACCCTTGACTAGTCTACCCAGCACCAGCTTATTGATGTTCTTGAAGTTGAGATGCGATAGCCGTCGATGCCATAGCCAGTTCTGTTGAGTAGTAGCTTTGGACATCAGGAAAACTGCTTTATCGATTTTGACTGTGGCGAGATTGAAGGTGTACAAGTTCGTCCGTCGAGTACCAGCGAGAATTTCCGTCCCATCGTCAGCTAGAATACTGCATCTCTTCGCCTTGAATCGCACTTCAAGATCCTTGTCACAAAACTGGCCGATGCTGAAAAGGTTGTGACCAAGGCCTTCTACGTAGGACACCCGCTTGATCGTGAGTTTGTCCTGAACTAGGTCACCGTAGCCCATGATCGGGGCCACATTATCGTTTCCAAACCGAACATCACCGCAGTACTTCTCCTCGAAGTTGGTGAGTAGCTCCCTTTTACCAGTCATGTTCTTGGAGCATCCAGAGTCGAGAAACCACACATGACCGGGCTGCAAAACAGAGATTAAACACGTTTAGGTACCCATCTGGTAGTGGGTCCTTGGGTGTTAGGTGCAGCACCTTTGTTAGAGACCCGTTTAGAGCTGGGTCTTTTTGTTTTGGGTTTGCGTGAACCATTAGAATTAAAAATATGATACGAGCCAACCTAATCATTTGCATATCTAGAGTCAATCAAGTCATTCACACCACAAACAGAACAACAAACATAATTACGCGAAAAACCAATCAATTGATGAACATTGTCAAGTTTAACAGGAAATTTAAAACCATGTTCAACAGAATTGTTCCAACCAAATTCATGTTTGTCGTTATTATTCCTATTATTCAAAACAGAAGTAAATGACTTGTTCTTCTCAGGGCGCATCTTAGCATTCTTCTCTACCCACTCTCTTCGAGCCGCTTTCCCCCGACCCGTACTATCTGAAATTACATTAGTTTGATCGTTAGAGAAGTTTGAGAAAATGGGTTGCTTAGACGACCCTTTACCGGTTGTAGCACGTTTCTTAGACCGACGTTTAGAGTTGGTTTTTGAAGTGGTCTTGGAAACGGTTTTCGAATTCGAACATTCGCCCTTTTCAAAATTAACCGGTTCGGGCAGTTTTTCTAAAAATTTAGTGTGACTGGGAAGCTTAGGAGCAAAGTCAATGTTAGAAAAACCATCGTCATGACAAGGAGTGGAGTTCATAAACTCAGAAAATCTTCTTGCAGAATCAGGTGAAGTGTCTCCATTAGAGTCAGATAAGGAGTTATCCACAAACGGATTGTCAAAAAATTTCAATAGATCCTTTTGAACAAAATCGGGTTCGATGGCCTTACCTTTATCCTTAACGCTCAAATCTTTAGTGATGGTGTCATCAGACACTCCCATAAAGGCTTTGCACGACGAACTATCCGAAAAGATCTGAGCATCATCAAACGAGATCGTTTCAGGAGTGACCGGCGTCAGTGGGGTATCCATAGAGTTCCCCTTAGCCATTCTCAGCGTTAAGGCTTCAGATGCCAAAACAGCCAGTTGAGACGTCAACTTATCAATCTCGGTTCGATAGGACTCTCTTTCAGATTCGGGTAGTGTGTCGGGTTTATTCTGTTTGAGCTTATCAATAGAATCTAAAAGTACAATCCTTTCGGTTTCATAACTGACCTTATCTCTCGCAATTGACTCTTCCAGTTTAAAAATAATGTTTTCCAAAATCAGAGGTGGAACATAACGTTTCAACTCTGTTTGATCATTAGAGTCTTTATCTGCGGTTGCCGGAACAGGAGGCGGAGTCTCAACCGTTTTGGCAATAGAGCAGATGTCAAAATAGTCATTGGGGAGATAAGGAATTTTGCTTTTTAAATACGATGCATTAAGCGTTTCGTACACGAAAGGAATTTGTACATTTATGTTCTTCCTAAGCGGCGCATCATCCGATTTCGTGTTATTTTCCGAAGATGAAGTATCCGTTTTAGGTTTTGCCTCTATTGGAGGTAGAGGTATGGTTGTTTGTCTTTTAAAGTCCTCAAACTCCTCATCTTCCTTAGATGCCTTAGTCCACTTGATTTTGTACTCTGGATATATCTTGTCTAAGCCCATGAAATCAAATTCATAAAGAGTGGGAACCTTAGACAAGACCTTCTTTAGGTAGCACGGATTATCATATCCGAGTCCCCAAAGTGAGTTGTAATATTTGAACTCCTTGGGCTTGTTCAAATGGATGGTTTGTTCAGATTGACCAAGTTTATAAAGTTTGGATTCAAGTTCCTTAAGCTTAGTGGTCAATTTTTCATTTTCTTTTAAGACATTATCTTGAACTAAAATGCTTTTAGAAAATTCCTCTTGATATTTCTCTAACTTTTGAGTATATTCAGATATTTGGGTCTCGAGAAGTTTAGCTCTTTCTGAATAGGCCGAGCACTCAGTTTGATAATTATCTATCACACATTTGTCCTCAGCCTTTTCAATCGCTAGTCTGCCTATGGTATCATATTTTACCTTAACCTCGGCTTCTAGCTTAGAGATGTGGGCGTCTTTGGTCTTAACCTTATTTTTAAACGAATCTAAAGTGCGCACCATTTCATGCATTTGATTTAACAAGTTAGCATTGGAAGAACCACATACCTGGCACTCGTGTTTGTCTTTCTTTTCGTCGAAAGAATCATCTTCGGAATTAGTATCTTCCGGATTCAGACCAGTATAACACATATGAGCTTCCGCATCTTCATGCTCATCATCAGTCTTGAGCAGCCAGTGATCGTCTTCCACCACAATGCTTGACCTGCCTCTTTCTGCCTTGCTAGAAGCATTTTGCTCTTGTAGTACTCAGCATTACGTACTACAGGCTTCCGGCAATCTTTGGCGAAATGACCTCGCCTCCCGCAGTTGTAGCATTTCACGGGTGCATCATCATCTCGATCATCAGACTTTCCGTCAGTTCGCTTCCCATCATCATTTCTCTTTCTTCCATCATCATTCTTGCGTTTCCCATCGTTCTTGTTCTTGTAATCCCGACGCTTGGAGTTGGTGGAGTATCACTGGTTGTTATTCGTTGGCTTCTTGAAGAACTTTTTCCGTGCGTACTCCCGGGTTAACAAGGCGACAACTTTCTTGATGCTATCAAGCTCAGGATCAGAATCACTTTCTGGTTCGTCATCTTCATGTTCGGATTCACTCGGAGCTTCTTCTCGATGAGAACTGCGTGAACACTGTTTTTCCTTCTTGTGTGACATTAAGGCAAGAGGATCTTCCTTTATCTTCTCTTTAGACTTGCTATCTCCCATCAACTTAGTAACATCATCTTCATCTTGAAGTAACATCTCGTATATCTCGTGCAGCGGAACATTCTCTAGCGAACGATTGTGGCGGACGTGAAGAACAAAGCCCTTCCATTCAGGTTGAAGGTTATTGAGAAACTTGATGTTGCATTCTAGATTGGACTTGGAGATGTTGTTCTTGTGCAAATCATTCAGAAGAGTACATAAGCGTTCATATGTCTCAGTTAGTGATTCCCCTCTTTTAGCTTTGAAGGATTCATACCTAGTGAGGCAATTCGTGATCTTCATCTGATTTCCTTCTCGACTGCCTTGCATTATCTTGGCTAGCTGATCTCACATTCCTTTGGCCGTGTCCTTGTAGCTGTCGATGCTACAATAGATGTTGTTGGGAAGACTGTATACCAGATAAGTTTTCGCCAACGTGTCACCATCGGCTTTACGTTTCTCTTCAACCGATAGTCTGTCATACGGTTTGGGCACTTTGTGGGCAGGAGGTCCACCTTCAATAGCAGGAACATCCATTAATGGGTGAACAGTGGGGCCTTCCTTGAGCAAGCGAAGAATCTCCTCGTAAAGTGGCTTGGTTTGAATGAAGCACAAAAATCTGTCTTTCCATACATTATATTCCCCGCGATATAGAACAGGAGGCTTGAACTCAGATCCGATAGCGAGTGCGTCTTGTGAAGCCATTGAGATTGCAGTGGTGATCGTAGGACGTGATGTGATTCAAAGGATTTTGAGATACCTAACGCAAATTCTAACAGAGTGTAGCCTAAGACTGTTCTACTGAATGACACAGAAAAGTACCGGGAGTTGATAGTACCGGGAGATGCCAGCACCGGGAGTTGAAGTACCGAGAGATGCCAGCACCGGGAGTTATTCGCTACCGGGAGATATCAGCACCGGGAGTTATTCACTACTGGGAGATATCAGTACCGGGACTTCGAAAACAAATCAGATACAAGAAAAAAAAACTTACCCGGTTCGATGACTTTCTGCAGTCTTGATGAGAGATAATCTGCAAGAACTTAGTACTAACAAGAAAACTAGCCCAAAACCACACGAAAACAATACTAAATCGAATCAACTAGTACTTTTGACAAGAAAAATTGATAATTTTCACGAACACAGAGCAAAAACCAACCAGATCAAGAATTTTTAAAACTCAGGGATTTTTACTCAACCAAACGATTTGAAAACGCAGATATATCTTAAACAACTTATGAGAAGAATTTAACTAGCCTCAATTTTGGGTTTTAGCACCAAAATCGAAGCAATCAAATTCTTGATATGAACACAGTGCGTGCGATGAATGATCAAGAAAAATAAAAAAGAATACCTTTGAATCAACGTCATTCTGCTCTGATACCAATTGTGGATCCCAGATATGTATGCAATCAAAGATTAATCAACACAAACTGTAATATCATGCCATAAATCTCACTTGTATTGAAGAACGATTGAATGAAGAACAACGGCAGACTGTGTAGCCGTGTACAAAGGTTTAGCAAAACTATTATAATCATTAACCCTAAACAAGGTTAACCACAAACTATTTATACCAACAAGGTAATTACAAGATATGAGAATTCTAGTCCCTGAACTTCTAATTCCACAAAATAAGACCTAACACCCTGGTCCTCATCTTAAGGTTAAGGTATCTAACCATCAAGGATCCATCAATGGATGGATACCAAAATCTTTCTAATCCTTTTTTGCAGGAATGTCATGTGCGCTCAGTTCAAAACATTCTTTTCACATGACTGCATTAAAAGGTTATGCCAATTTTGAGGGGGAGTACTATTCTATGAAAGGTAAGTGAACTTCAACTGAATTCAAAGACCGTGGTAATTCATTCTGAATAACTAACTTGTGTTTGTTATTCTCCAA
Source organism: Saussurea involucrata (assembly GCA_033807775.1). Classification (NCBI taxonomy): domain Eukaryota; kingdom Viridiplantae; phylum Streptophyta; class Magnoliopsida; order Asterales; family Asteraceae; genus Saussurea; species Saussurea involucrata. The sequence goes on from CM066318.1 coordinate 88,465,146, forward strand.
TTTTAACTTCCATGATTGCCACGTGTTATGTTTCATTGACTTAGTTATTTCCATGTCTCACATATTTGTTGATTTTTCGATGGAAATACACTCGTTTGAATTCCTAGTTGTTTTCCAAGTTCGCTATTTCTTGCAAATGATTCCAGTCTTTTTTGATATATTAATTGTGACTTGTTCTTCACAATTAAACTTTCTAATCATTGTTTCATTTTTTAACATAATGTGCTTACTGAGTCATTCTGTTTAGCGCTTGATTTTGTTTCTTGAAAGTCCATATATTTTTATGACTTCTGAATAATTCAGTTCAGAACTTGTTATTAAATGCTTTGACTTCTAAACATTTCAGTTTAGAACTCGTACTTCACTGTCTACTAAACTGCTCTACTCGTTGCATGGAATGAGTGTTGGGAATTACATTGTTTCTATGGTCTATCCAGAACCGGAATGACCTACCCAAGAAACACCTCCCTTATAGACAACAGTGAGGGGTCTAGATTAATAGATGAGTTTGGAGTGAAAAGAATATTGTGAGGATGTGACAGGACTTAAAAGAATTATTGGTTCTTACCAAACCGAGTCAGTTATCCGGGTAACCTCATAATCTATTCATTCTCGTTCTTTGGAGATGAATATTGAAACAGACATGGACCCAGTGTCGATAACTCGTGTCACCCCACCTAGCCACTCAAGTGTCTCACAAAAGATGCTTGTCTCATATATTCACGGAAAATTAGCACATAACCTATCTATTCCTCACTCGAAGGTCTTAGATATTGAAAAAGGAAGACATCAGCTCCGGTCTCCAAACTTCATATTCTAATCACTATGTCAATTGATTTTAACTTGCGTCCCAGGTTAAATCAATTTTTGAGCCAAAACAGATATACTTTAATTCTTTCACACATGCACGAGTCTTTGTGATTCCATTTGCATATCTTTGTGATATTGTCGGAACAGTTTGAGAAGTAATTTTTAATATTTTACTTCAGTGATAACTGGAAGTCCTATCAGAGATACTCCATTGCCAACTCTGAACATAGGCCACACAATTATTTTAAGTGTTGTGATAACAATTAATTTTGTGTTTCTGTGTTAGATATTTACCCCATTTTGGATACTTAACAGTTTTATCTGATATTTTGCTGCTCATCAATAATGTCTTTGAAAGTACATGATGCTACATATGCTCCTACTCATCATGAGGGGGAGTAATGGCACAATTTCAAAGACACCGAATATCAAGTTGAGGGGGGGGGGGGGGGGGTAATAGCAAAAGTTGAGGGGGAGTAACTAATATTTGATAAGTTCCGAGATTTTATCAGTTCCGAAAAGAGCTCAAAGCGAAAAGATTTCAAATGTGTTAAGAAGTCATCATATCTTCTCATTCCTTATCAAGTGGTGTTCACTACAAATTATTATTTCCTCCTTCAAGCATTTCAGTTCTACAAGTTCTTAAAGCTGAAAGCAAATTCAACTCGCGGTTCAAAGACAAATCCGTTGTTCACAGAATATGGTGACAAAGTTGAAACTGAAGATAAGAGCTTAATTCAAGGGGGAGCCCTGAAAGACATGAAGACAAGCAACACCATAGTGTTCCAAAGATTCAAGAAGGAGAGAAGATCAAGATTGAAGTTTTTTTGAAAGGGTATCCCAGACACAACCCGGATTAATCCCTGGCAATTTTGAAACTTAAAGATGTCTTATCAATGTTGAGGACACCTGGAATCGAACCCTGGGTAGATGGGATATTCCACCACATCACCCAGGGCGATCAACCATTGCGCTACAACCTGATTGACACATATCTGAAGTTTTCAAGCCCGTTCTTTCTTTATATATCTTTAGGGGGAGATTGTTAGGACCATAAATGTCCTACATATTAGAAAGATATATAAAGAATTATATAGACTTTAATTAGTTTAATTAATTTTATAAAAGCTCTTAATTGTGTTAATTGGGCTTAGTTTAGCCTAATGGGCTTAGGCTTTGTTTGTCTAAAGCCTTAGTATATAAGGTTTAGTTAACCTTTAGTTTTAGGTTAGCAATTCATTAGAGAGCTTATTGTTTAGTAATCGTTCCCTACATTGAATTGTAATATTCTCTGAACGATTGATACTTTGAATGAATACGAGATGGATGACAACTTGAAATCAACAATTGTTATTGTTATTGTTAATGCTCATTGATTTTACTGTTACCTGTCAATATAGGATCTACAGAGCATAAATGTGTCGTTTAATGAAAAGGTCGTATTGACTTCTGGACAAAACAGTTCAGGACCCAGACATCAGCCTTAAGCTTCTACTCAATCCGGAGTGGAACCTGAACAAAACCAGGCTAAGACTTCTGAATTAAATAGACTTAAAAATAATTCAGAACTCGATTTACAGTTTTATGATGCATTTATGGATATTTGTGCAGGCATGGAAACACCATCAATATCCGTTAATGCAAGCACACCAGAGGCAAGTGCTGAATTGTCTGGTCCTTCTAAAGATGTCGGTGTCATCTCAACAAGCACAACGGATGTAATTCCTGAATCTTCTACACCAAAGACGTTTCTGAACCAGTCATTCCGCACACTAATCCGGTTTCAGAAAACTCCACTGATGAAGATTTTACATCTAATGTACAACTTCCTAGAACTCAAATTTATGTACAACTTCCTGACGTTGAGCAACCGACACCTGCTACAACTATTCCAGAAGAGGTAACATTAGACATACGTGCAATCATGGATGAAAATGATGAGTCTAATACTCAAATGGATATTCCAACTCTCCCGAGCACTCACAAATAAACGAGAGCACATCCTCCTACCAATATAATTGTTGATGCCAAAGACGGTATCAAGACAAGATCTGCGACAACAAATGAATGCTTATATGTGAACTTTCTGAGTTGTATTGATCCCAAGAAAACATCAGAAACGTTACAAGATCCAGATTGGATAAACACTATTCAAGACGAACTTCTTGAGTTCAAGCGAAATGAGGTGTGGCGGTTAGTGAAGAAACCTAAAGATAAAATGATATTCGGAACAAAATAGGTCTTTAGGAACAAGAAAGACGAGGCTGGGATAATTGTTAGAAATAAAGCACGGCTGGTCGCCAAAGGTTATAATCAACAAGAAGGAATCGATTATGATGAAACCTACGCGCCAGTAGCTCAGATTGAAGCTATCCGAATCCTTTTGGGTTACGCGACTCATAAAAAGTTAAAGGTATTCCAAATGGACATCAAGTCGGCGTTTCTCAATGGAGTACTACATGAAGAAGTCTATGTAAGTCAACCTGATGGATTTGTTGATCCAAAGCACCCTGATCATGTCTATGTCTTGGATAAGGCGCTTTATGGCTTAAAACAAGCACCCAGGGCATGGTATGAAACTCTAACAACTTATCTTATTGAGTTTGGCTTCACAAAAGGTACTATCGACACAACTCTTTTCCTTAGAAAACAAGGTGTAGATTTAATTCTGGTACAAATTTATGTTGACGATATTATATTTGGGTCTACTAATCCTGACATGTGTGTTGATTTTGAAAACACCCTGAAAAGTAGATTTCAAATGAGCATGATGGGGGAACTAAACTTTTTCCTTGGTTTACAAGTTAAACAATCACCGGAAGAAATTTTTATAAATCAATCAAAATATATAACGGATAGGTTAAAGAAATTTGATTTAACTTCAAACTCCACCATGAAAACACCAATGGCTACTGGTAGACTTTTGGATGCCGATTTATCTGGTAAATCGGTAGATCAAAAGACCTATCGTAGTATGAATGGTTCTTTACTATATCTAACTGCAAACAGACCCGATATAATGTTTGCAACATCTTTTTGTGCTAGATTTCAAGCTAATCCAAAAGAATCTTACCTTATTGCAGTTAAGCGGATCCTTTAGTATCTCAAAGGCATAAAGAATTTGGGCCTTTGGTATCCAAAGGATTTGGGTTTTGAACTAATAGCATTTACAGACACAAATCATGCTGGATATAGACTTGACCGAAAAAGCACTTCAGGTGCATGCCAGTTTTTAGGGGATAAATTGGTAAGTTGGTCCTCTAAGATGCAAAACTGTGTGTCAACTTCTACTGCTGAGGCGGAATACATCGTTGCGGCAAGTTGTTGTTCACAAGTATTATGGATGAAGATACAACTTAAAGATTATGGATACACAATGAACAAGATTCCTATCTACTGTGATTCCAAAAGTGCAATTGCCATTACGGCAAATCCGGTTCAACACTCTAAGACCAAGCACATTGATGTCAGGTATCATTTCATTATGGATCATGTGGAAAAAGGAACAACTGAAATGCATTTTGTGCCACCAGAACTTGAACTTGCTGATCTTTTTACAAAACCTTTAGATGACAAAAGGTTTAATTTTCTAATCAGCAAGCTTGGTATGTTGAACACATCTGCCTAACATTGTATCTTTTTCTTACATTAAGGGGGAGCATGCGTGTTTGTTTATTTATGTTGTATATTTGAGGGGGAGTATATATTTTTTTAAGACTGATACATCTAACATATAAGGACTCATATTCAATGAATACCAAGAAGTATTTGTGATTGCAGTTAAGTCTGAAGTTCATATCTTTCAAGATCAAGTATCTTTCAAGGGGGAGCATATTAAACATACTTGATGTGTGCAAGAACAAAGCAAATGTTTGTAAGTGTTCTTATCTGAATTTTCTGCAAGCTCTAGATGATGAAAACAAGCTTTAAAAAATCTATTTGCATCATTCTAGGGGGAGCAATATGAGTTTTTCAAAATCATCAGTGGAATACCAATTAAAAGTTAGGACATCTTTTAACTTGGATTTTTTTTTTGAAAAAGTTGAAAATTTTGAGTTTTCAGAAAAGTGTCTAAGTACAAGTGTTATCGCACAAGCTTTATGCGATCACAAGTTTTAATCACATGAGTCTTGTTCGGGAACCTTGTTTTATCGCCTAAGTGTTGAGCGATAAGAACTTATGAACAGTACTTATCGCACAACCTTTGACCATAAGAGTTCCTCATCGCACAAGTGGTATACGATAACTTTTGGTGAACATTGCTCATCGCACAAGCTTCACTCAAGAACTTTTACTTTCCTTCATCGCTTACGCTTCATGCGATGAAGATGAACTTCTCGCCCAACTTTCAGGCGACAAGTTGACACGTGGCAGGTCAACCGTTTGGACCAATCTCTTGATGCCACGTGTCTCAAAATCTTAAGGTATTTATATAGAGCGGTTTTTGAAACTTTTAAACTTTTCACATCCTTCGAACTCCTAAATTACTATCGGCTGAAATCTTCAATCTTTGTTGCTGTTTTTGTGTAGATAATTCTCAGACTCGATTCAGGTTAGCATTTTATTCATTATCCATTCATTTATCATTTGTTTTCAGTTACAAAATTGGGTTTTTAGGGTATTTATAGTCGACCTATAGGGACTGTTCACATTCTGCTTGATTTCCATTCTATGTGTTAGTGTTATGCTATAAAAATGATAAGATATGATGTATTTTAGCAAAACGACACTATGATTTACTTGATTTGTGCTTATTGTTCATTCATTAGAAATCTGGGTTGAGTGTTCATAATAGTTTCTAACACTCAAAGTTATCGCATGATACTTGTCTTCAAGTATTCATCCTTATCGCTCAAAACATGAATTCAAAGTTATCGCCCAAGCTTTGTGCGACAACTTTTCTTATCGCCTAAGCTTTGTGCGATAACATCTTCATGCGACAACTTTTTGATGTGCCATGCGATAACACCCAGACTTAGGATATTTTTTAGAACATGGTGATGGTAACTCCTCAGATGAAAACACTGTTATACCGTCACACAGATTATCTCATCCGTCCGTTAATGCACGAAATCCAGATGATGAGTTGATTTTACCCGGAGATTGCCTCAATATTGCTCATAACAACTACACCTTTGACATGGCTGTCAGGATGGACCATCAGATCGTGGTAGAAGTGCTTAAGGGTCATCCTCTCCGTACTGCTTTGGAGAAGACAGAGTTAGTGCCATTGATATATCTGCAACAGTTCTGGAAGACTCTCGCTTACAATCCAATTAGTGAGACCAATCAACTTCACCATGAACATCAACCATTTTGATTCGAAGCTGACTTTAAAAAGATTCAGGACTGTTCTGGAGTTGCCTCGTTCTAATGACTTTGAAGATCTTATCGCTGAGGAAGATCTGTGCCTAGACATAATGGCAATAGGATATAAGTATATTCTAGATGAAGACCTGACCAAAGCTTCAAACTTCAAATGAAAGTACCTAACTCCTGTCTGGTACACCTTATTTAGCATCATCAACCGTTGCATGACATCAAAACACACCGGACTAGACAGATGCAGTATTTCAATTCTTCGGATGTTCCATCTATACCCTATGATTGGAAGATCGATTTTGCTGTACTTATCTGGAATGAATTTATTGAGGTGGTATTTGACAAAGTTCAACCTTCAAAAGCTCGATAGTTCGTACCATTCCAACGTTTCCTTCAAATTATTATCCGGAGCATCATGAACTCGAATCAGAATATTCCAAGAAGAGCCAATGTCGTCCAAGGTCCAGAGCAGTGGATGCATTACGTACGAGTTCCTCATACCATTAACTTGGAACACATAATGGTTATTCCGGATACAGTACTTGCTAACGCTGACCATGAGTCACCAATCGTGAGTAAGTATTGAAATGAACATGCACCTATGGTCCAGTCAGAACCGGAGGGACCTACCCAGGGTATGGATCCCAGATTAACAAGTGCAAATCAAATAATCAACATAATTGAATAAGAATGCCATAAATCTCACTTGAATTCATTAGCAGAAAACTTGAATACTGTAGCCGTACACAAGGTAATTATGAAACTATTGATTAGGTCATTAACCCTAATCACAAAGCAAAGCAAACTATTTATATCTCCAAATGGATAGTTACAAGAATTGGCAAAACTAGTCCCTATACTTCGATTCAACTAACTTGAGACCTAACAATCTCCCCCTTTGAATTGAAGTTCGATCTCACACCAGTTAGGGACATACCGCTTCCTGATAGCAAAAACAATTTCATAGTGCCGGATGGATTTTCTGAATTACAGCCTTTCTTCAATTGCCTTGAGGAGCTCTTTAGCAAGATATTTTCTGACATTTGCGTAATTCTCTGACGAGTCTCTTTCCTCTTCTTCAATGATCTTCTTCAGCACATTCTGAATCTTCATCAAAGTCCCTTCACTGAACTTATGCACCTCACTGTGTAACACCTCGACATTTCCATTATATTATATTTAATATGAATGGAGTCGAAATGTATTTTAGGCTAAGATTTGGACTATTTGTAAATGTAAAACTCAAGGGTTGAATTTGTATTTGACTTAAAGTTTAAGTTAATGTGGAACTTGAAACTTTGGGGTTGGTTTTATAATTTAGCTATAGTATTGGGTTAAGTGGTAATTTGTGAAAATACAGATATTTAAACAAGATGTCATTGAGAATTGACATTATCTCAATTCTTCCATACTGAAGTCGGTGAAAAAGCAGAAGGAAGAAAGAAGTCCAGGGTTTCTTTTGGTAAGGAATTACGATCGATTCCTGTAGCTTTCGTTTATTGTGGATAGAAATCAAAAGTAATATTGTGCTTGAATAGGTTACTGATTTTGTGGTGAAGAAAAGTTGATTCTAAGCCTCTTGTCGATTTCAGATTAAACCCAGGTGAGTTCATCCTTTAATTTTGTCTTAATAGAATTGATAAGTTGAACTGAATGGATTTTGTTAAAGTAATGGTATCTGAATGACTGGATACAAATTGAATTTTAGAGTATTGAATGAAATATAAAGGAACTGGGTAAAATGGGTGAAGTTCGGAAGATGAATGGTACCGGATTTGGTACCGGATTCCGGATGGTACCAGATTTGGTACCGGATTCCGGGTTAATACCGGATTCCGGGTTAATACCGGATTCCGGGAATGTTCCGGATTGTACCAGATTCCGAAGTGAGTTTCGGATTGGTACCGGATTCCGGATGGTGCCCAGATAGAGTAGCGGAACCCCCGTGCTAAGTCGCCGAAGAGGGACATTTGAGAATAAGGGCATGATAGATTATTTGGGATTCTTAGCTTTGAGAATATGATATGAAATATTTTGTGTGTTCGAGTAAATATGTACGTATGCTAGTAAGTGTAATGGATCCATAGGCACTGGCATTATTTGTAACGTGGAATAGGCATAAGGTAAATTGTAATTCCCGTTGACCTGAAATGAGGAATAGGCATAAAGTAAATTGTAATTCCCATTTCGTAAGGTGATTGTCACACCCCGCTAAAGCGGAAGTACGGGATGTCACAACTCAAGGTTTTATTGCGTAAGGTAGAAGACAACACACAATCATCATATCATAAAAAAAGTTTACAAAAGTACATCTTGTTCCAAAATACAAACTTGTCCAAAAACATAAATTGACATGATAAGGAAAAAGTGTTGGATGCCGCTACTTGTGGTGCCTTCTAAAGTTCCAACCTTACTTGCTATTTCCTGAAAAGCATGTAAATGAGAGGGTCAACTATTGAATAGTTGGTGAGTTCACAGGTTTTCGGTATGCATAACTGTTTTAAAGCATCATTGTAAATCCGCACAGTGGATTGAGTATTCGGTTGTAGTTTAAATGCATCATTGTAAATCCGTACAGTGGATAAAGGATTCGGTTGTCAACATGCGCAAGGTATAATATTGTATGTAAAATGTTAAAGTAATGAGCCCACTACCCAAACCTACTGACTGTACACGCCCCAAAGACACATGTTCCTCACAAACATGATAAAGAAGACGGTAACTATGCACTCACGAGGTGAGTGGGGTGTCAACCAAATATCGTTATCCATAATATACCAAAACCGGGATGTGAAACGGCTATCTCTATCTAAAATGATGGAAACTGGTACTCCATGATGTGTAACAATTTCATTGATGTAGATCTGTGCAAGCTTCTCCATCTTGTAATCTTCCCGAATTGGTAGGAAGTGTGCAGATTTCGTGAATCGATCTACTATAACCCAAATCGAGTCGTGCCCTTTGGCGGTTCTCGGAAGTTTGGTTATAAAATCCATGGTTATTTGTTCCTATTTACACTAGGGAATCTCTGGTTGTTGTAGCAAACCAGATGGCTTTTGATATACAAATTTGACCTTTGAGCAAGTTAAACATTTCCCCACGTACTAGGCAATATCTTTCTTCATTCCTGGCCACCAATAATATTCCCCTAAATCCTTGTACATCTTATCCGCCCCTGGATGAATTGAATATCTGGACTTGTGGGCTTCGTCCAGAACCATTTCCCGTATGTTGTTAGCTTTTGGAATCCAGACCCTGTCCTTGAAATAACGTACTCCATCAACCTTAGTTTCAAATCTACTTTCTATACCGTGAAGGGTCTCGTCCTTCAAGTTTTCCGTTTTCATTGCTTCGATCTATGCTTCAAGAATTCGAGTCTTTAAACTCGTTTGTACAAGCGCTCCCATTGCTCGTACACGTGAAGGTTTTGCCCTTTCCTTCCTACTCAGGGCATCGGCTACTACATTGGCCTTACCTGGATGATAGCGAATTTCACAATCGTAGTCGCTGAGTAGTTCTACCCATCTCCTTTGTCTCATGTTGAGCATTTTCTGGTCTAGGGTATGCTGAAGACTCTTATGATCCGTGCATTTAGTGCCGTACAAATAATGTCTCCAAATCTTTAAAACGAATACCACAGCTCCAAGCTCCAAGTCGTGTGTGGTATAGTTCTTCTCATGAACCTTTAGTTGTCGCGAGGCGTACGCTATAACCTTGTCCTTTTGCATCAATACGCAACCCAAACCTTGATGCGATGCGTCACAATTGTTAGCCCCAAGTATATGTTATGTAAAAGTATTGAAAATAGTTCAAGTCAGAAGACCAACAGAGATCAGACAGAAGACTTGGAAGAAGTTCATCAAGAAGACCAACAGAGCTCAACAGAGCTCTGTCGGATCCAACAGAGCTCATCAGAGCTCTGTCGAAGAATTCCAACAAGAGAACAAGTATTCAACAGAAGACCAACATAGATCTTGCGACAGAGCTCTGTGAAGTAAAAGACCTCTGTCAGCCTAAGTCTCATAGGAAACCTTAAGTGTTAGACACGTGTCCATACTTTCCACGTATGCCCTAAAGATTGGAGACACACTTTCCACGTGTCATTCAGGGGTACGACAGTACACTGTCTACACTTTATCAGGTCTATAAATAGCGAGGTAGTGGAACAACATTTGTAAGCTTTTTGAAGAATAGTTTTCCACATTTGAAAAAGCACGCACTGCAGTATTTCCATAGCACTACCTCGTACGATACTGTCCTGTGAGATTTCCGAACACTCTCTTGAACATATTCTTGGAGTGATTCATTTTATCAATATACGAACAGTGTTCTTTGTTTGATTTCATTATCATTTTACTGTTCTATATTTTGATCTTCACAATTCAGTTATTGTTTACACAATCACTCACTTTAATGACTTTGCTTAAAATGCTTCCGCTGTCTAATTATTTACCATTATCGTGATACAACGTGAATCTGGGAACCTACAATTGGTATCAGAGCTTCTTTGGTTTTCTTAAGCCAAACGATCCAATCTACCAAGGTTGATTCACTGTTGTTGATTGTGTCTGTGTGTTCTTAAAAGCTTCTCTGTATACTCTGTTTTTACTGCTTTCTAGTCCAGACAAATCTTCATAACTCATATAACTTTGTTTAAAGCTTTCCAGTTTAGCTTAAGATCTTCTCAAAAGTTACTGTTCCATTGGTTACTATTTGAAACTCTGTTTCTAGCCAAAAATCATTTTGCTGTAAACTGTACTCTGCTTTTCTTTCAAAATGGCTAACAACGGTATAAATGCTATCTATACTGCTGGCTCTTTAACAAAACCTCCTACTCTTCTGAGAGATGAATATCCTCAATGGAAAATCAGGATGGTTAATTTTTTCGATGGTATGGATAAAGACCTCATGCGATCTGTCACGGATGGACCATTCCAACCCATGGTTTTTGTTCCTCGTGTACCCGCAACAGGAACTACTGCTGAGATTCCAGCTCATTATGAAGTTAAAACCACAGGTTTTACTGATGAGGAAAATATAAAAATGGAAAATGATCTTAAAGCAGTTAGACTACTGATTATGGCCATTCCAAACGAAATATTTCAAGAACTAGATTCATGTGTTACTGCTAAGGAAATCTGGGATCAACTTCTTAACCAACTTGAGGGTGGTATCAAGACCCAAAAGAACAGAAGGACCCAATGTATAAATGAATACAATGATTTCAAGGCACTTCCTGAGGAAACCTTACAGCAAACCTACAACAGATTTAATGTGTTGATCAATAAATGCAAAAAATGTGGGGTTGTTAGGTCGAAGGAAGATAACAATGTTCTATTTTTGAAAAGTTTGAATGATGAATGGTTAAATCTGTCCATGTCTTTACAAGCTAACCATGACTTAGATGTATGGTCTTTAACGGATGTGTATGGCACTTTGGCCGCACAAGAAAAGGAGGTTGTCAAGCAAAAAGGCAAATCCATCAGTGCTGGTCCAATCGCCTTAGTTTCTGATTCCAAGAAAACCACATCTGAAAAGTCCAACAGAGAAAGTTCAAGTAAAGAGAAAAAGAAAGAAAAATCTGATAGGAAGAAAGGAAAGAAAAGTTTGATTGCAGAAAGTGAAACAGGTGAAAGCTCATCAGAGGATGATGACATTCAAGCCTTTGCCCAATCTCTTGCTTTAATAACTCAGCAATTTAACAAGAGATTTGGCAATAAGTTCGACAGAAGAGGCAGATATGAGAGAGAAGGAAGGAAAGACAAAAGAGGATATACAGCACCAGAGCAAAGTTTCAACAGAGTTTCCACAGAAATAGGAAAACCTCCACAAAGAAGAGAAAATCCACCAGCACAACAGAAGGCCGATGCTGCCCAGCCCATCAATCAAAATGATGGACGCTGCTTCAGATGCGGCAAACCTGGACACTTCTCTGTTAATTGTAGAGGCAAACTGGTAAAAGACCAGGACTACTACAAAAACAAATACAAGTACAACTACATAGAAAGAAGTTATGTTGCTGAAATGGAAAATTGGGTCTCTGACTCATCTTCTGATGATGAACCAGAACAAGCCAACTTCTGTGGAGTCGCTGTGGATGATGAGAGTTTAGAAGAAACTGTTGACTGGATGACTGGAGAACCAGGGATAACAAAGGGAACAACAGAAGAAGAAGATCTGGCTCATGCATTTGCTCTTACCACGACAGAATCTGATGACAGAGCGCTAGAGACCACCAGGCCCAGTGCCAAGGTATGCTCATCTGAATCTAAATCTGACTCAGAATTAGAAATGCATGTTTCCATGTTGAATGAGGAATTTCAGCTTCTAAAACAAAAACTTTCTGAAGAAAAGGAGCTAAGAAAACTAGCTCAGAAGGATCTATCTTTTTACAAGAGAGAGAAGACTCTCTTGGAACAAGAAAAGGAAGAAATCTTCAAAGAAAAATCTGAGCTAGAAATTTTACAGAAGAAGAAGGAATGTCTGTTTTCTGAAAAAATCAAATCTTATGAAAATGATTTAAAACAGAAGTCTGAAAAGTTGAAACAATCTGAAACAGAGAGACTTAACTCTGTTGCTCTAACTGATTATTTTCAAAGAGAAAGGGAAATACTTCATCAATCCCTACAGAGAAAAGAAATTCAGATTAAAAAATACCAAGATGCACAAGATGTGCACATCAAGATAAATTCACAGATGGATACGCAAGGTATTGGTTTCTCTGACCTTACTCCCTACAACGGAAGGAAGAAGACATCCCTGTCCTCCGCCTTTTGTATTGGGAAAATCCAAGAGGACGTGATATCTGGTAATGCTGTTTTCAAAAGATCTAAAACGTCAGATGTTTTCTCACAACCAAGAAATCTCGACTTTAGGAATATTAGCTATGACTCCTTTGATCATGAAAAGGTTTTGAAACCATCCTCTGAGTTTATTCTTGATCAAGGAAAAGCTAAAATCATAATTCCTAATTCTGTCAAGGACTTTGATACTAAAGAGATTTTCAACTTTAATTCTTTCAAAGGACAGAAGTCTGCGTCTTCTGAGACAAAGTCCTCTGTTGAAATACCACAGAGCAAACTTAATCCAGAAGCACCAACTTTCTCTCCTACCTCTGAATCAATAAGAACATCTTTTGAAGAAGATTTATTGAAAGTTATTGAAGAAAATGCTATCTCTGATTCTTTAAAACCAAAGTTGAGGAAGTTCAGATCTGTTAAAACAAATATCCCTGTCATACCCATTGAATCGAATTCCTCCAACAGAGCCACTAGAGACTTTCTAGCCTCTAATTGTGACTCTGACTCCGAGGTAGATGAACAGATCTTCTGTGGTCAAAAGAACATCTTACACAAGTCAAAGAAACTACCGGTCGGATCTCCGGATCTAAAAGAGGATGTTTCTTTCTTTAAGAAACAGTCAAGATTTATACCGGTAACAAGCTTTAACAACAAAGATTTCAAGATTCTTGCTTCTAATGCAGTAGAAGTAGAGAAGAAAGAGAAAAACAAAAGTGTCTTGGTAAACTCAAATGTTCCTCTTGCTTTCAAACCTGTAAGATTCACACCAGAACAGAAGGGAAAGTGGATAGCTAAGTCTGTTCCAAGTTCCGGTGTAAATCAAGGAAGAAATTCTTTTCGTTCAAATGAATCCATTTCCAAGAATTTCATATCAAAAGAGGCTACTTCTAAGAGTAACAGTTTCAAAAAGCAAAACCAGGACAGATTGTTTTCAAAGGCGTATGATTCAAAAAATTCTCAGAATCAAGCTCAAATCAAACAGTTTTTGAATAAAAACAATGTGCATCAGTCATGCTCCATCAACTGCAATTGTATTCAACTGTTATTAAAATTACAAAATCATCTGAATGGTCCTCACTGTGTTCTGAGTCGTTCTGTTCAAAAGAAAAATACCACGACCACTCCGAACACACAAAGGAAAACCTCTGTCGCACCACCAAAGCCTAACAAGAAAGGACCCATTATGAAATGGGTACCTAAAAGGAACTAATCTGTCGTGCAGAAACCTCATGTGCAGATCTGGTACTTGGACTCAGGATGCTCCAGGCACATGACGGGTAATAAGGAGCTGCTAACTTCTTTCAAAAACAAGATGGGAAGTGCGGTAACCTTCGGAGGAGATAATGGCGGACAGATTAAAGGTTATGGTACATTAGTAAATGGTGGTGTTTAAGTCTCTGAAGTTGCTTATGTTGAAGGATTAAATCATAATCTTCTCAGTATAAGTCAACTCTGTGATCACGGTTTCGATGTCAATTTTTGGAAAAAGTACTGTTCCTTACTACTTTCCAAGTCTGGTCAAGAACTCTTAAGAGCTGACAGAAAAGGCAATCTTTACATAATGAATTTCGAACCAAACCAAAACACTACAACAGAAAGACTCTGCTTAGTGTCTTTGAAAAATGAATATGCCTGGCTCTGGCACAAAAGATTTGCTCATTTAAACTTTCGAAATCTTGACAGACTTGTGAAACTGAAGTTAGTAAAAGGACTTCCTTCCCTGAAATTTGACAAAGACCATCTCTGTTCTGCTTGTGAACTTGGAAAGATGAAAAGATCTTCACACAAAACAAAGAGTGATCATAGTTGCCCCAGACCCTTGCATATGCTTCATGTGGATCTCTGCGGTCCAATCTCTGTGCAAAGTCTGTCGGGCAAAAAGTATATCCTTGTATTAATTGATGAATATTCTAGATATACCTGGATCGAGTTCATCAGATTAAAATCTGATGTCCCAGAAATTCTGATAAGTTTGTTAAGAAGGATACAGGTTCTGTTAGACTTAAAGATACAAAAGCTAAGAAGTGATAACGGGACAGAATTCAAGAATGAAAGAATCAATGCATACCTAACAGAGGAAGGTATCTCCCAAAACTTCTCAGCTGCAAGAACCCCACAAAAGAATGGAGTTGTGGAAAGAAAGAACAGAACTCCGGTGGAAGCCGCCAGAACCATGTTGGCTGGCTCGGTCCTTCCAATGAACTTCTGGGCAGAAGCAGTCTCAACAGCCAGTTTTATCCAAAACAGAGCTGCAATTGTAAAAAGATTCAAGAAGACTCCTTATGAACTCATTAACAACAGAAGACCAAATGTGAAATTTTTTCATATCTTCGGTTGCAAGTGCTATATACTGAATGACAGAGAACATCTGGGAAAGTTTGACAAAAAAGCAGACGAAGGAATCTTTATTGGCTACTCCTTAACCTCTAAAGCCTACAGAGTCTACAACACCAGATGTCGGGTCATTCAAGAAAGTGTAAATGTGTCCTTTGATGAAAGCTTATCAAGCTCCTCTGATCAAAACTCAACAGAGGGGACACAGACAGAACAAAAGAAGATAAATTCTTCTAGATCAAGGGAAGAAGACATCAATCTCATGTTCAATGATTTCTTCGATGATGATTCCTATGATAACATCAACAGAGGAGATCAAGCTCAGAACTCAACAAATCAAAATCTGACAGGTACATCTCTCACTGGTCCCTCTAATACTTCACCATCTACTTCTCTGTCTACAGGAGTAATTCAGAGAAATGAGGAACCACACCAAAATGAAAGAGAACCTGAACAAGAGCCTTCATCACCTCTGATGACAAACGTTGGAAGAAATTCCTTGTTTGAAAGTTCACCATCACAGAGTCCTGTTAATATCTCACAGAGCAATGAGGACACTCTCCAAAGTGTGCCACATAGCCCTGGTCCAAACCTACAGAACTCTGATACTGAAGTTCGTCATTTCCCATCAGAAGCACAAACGCCACCCGTTGTCCATGCTCCCATGACACGATGGACAAAGAATCATCCTCATCATCTTATCATTGGTGCTGCTGAAGATGGCATAAAGACAAGATCGGCCACAATCAATGAAGCCTTCTTTGTAAATTTCTTAAGTATGATTGAGCCGAAAAAGATTTATGAAGCCCTAGACGACCCAAACTGGATCGAAGCCATGCAAGAAGAGCTTCTGGAATTCGAGAGAAATAAAGTCTGGTCCTTGGTTCCACTCCCAAAAGGCAAAGCGGCCATTGGAACCAAGTGGGTGTTTAGAAACAAGAAGGATGAAGATGGGATTATCATCAGAAACAAAGCCCGTCTGGTTGCAAAAGGATACAGACAGGAAGAAGGAATTGACTATGACGAAACTTTTGCTCCTGTGGCTAGGCTAGAAGCAATCAGAATCTTCCTAGCCTATGCTGCTCATAAGGGTTTCAAGGTCTACCAAATGGATGTCAAGTCTGCATTTCTGAATGGCAAACTACAAGAAGAAGTTTATGTCCAGCAGCCACCTGGTTTTGAATGCTCAGAGTTTCCAGACCACGTTTACAAGCTAGACAAAGCTCTCTACGGTCTTAAGCAAGCTCCCAGAGCCTGGTATGAAACTCTGTCCAAATTTCTTTTGGTCAATCACTTCGAGAAAGGTACCGTCGATAAAACTCTATTCTTCAGGAGATATAAAAATGATATACTTCTGGTACAAATATATGTTGACGACATTATCTTTGGGTCTACACGGCAAGAGTACTGTGACAAGTTTGAAACCTTAATGAAAAGTGAATTCAAAATGAGCATGATGGGAGAACTCTCTTTCTTCCTGGGTTTACAAGTCAAACAATCTGACAGAGGGACTTTCATAAGTCAGTCCAAATACATCTCTGACATGTTGAAAAAATATAAGCTCAATGATTCAAAACCAATGAAAACTCCTATTGCCACTGGAGTTAAACTTGACTCTGATCCTAATGGTGAACCAACAGATGTCAAGCACTACAGAGGCATGATAGGGTCACTTTTGTACTTAACCGCCAGTAGACCTGATATAATGTTTGCAACCTGTCTCTGTGCCAGATTTCAGGCGAATCCTACCGAGACTCATTTAACAGCTGTCAAACGTATCTTTAAATATCTGAAAGGGACTCAATTTTTGGGTCTCTGGTATCCTCTTAACTCTGGTTTCGAGCTTGTAGCATATACAGACTCAGACTATGGAGGATGCAAGAACGACAGAAAGAGTACCTCTGGTAGCTGCCAAATGCTTGGAGAAAAGTTGGTGAGTTGGACATCCAAGAAACAGAACTGTGTTTCAACCTCCACAGCAGAAGCGGAATATGTTGATGCTGCTAGTTGTTGTTCCCAAGTAATTTGGATGAAGACACAACTAAGAGATTATGGCCTGGAGTATGGTAAATTCCAATTCTATGCGACTCCAAGAGTGCCATTGCCATAACAGCCAACCCAGTTCAACACTCGAAGACCAAGCACATCGACATAAGGTATCACTTTATAAAAGATCATGTTGAAAAAGGGACTATTGAGATGTACTTCGTCTCAACTGACTTCCAGCTTGCTGACTTATTCACTAAAGCCCTTGATGAAAGAAGATTTAACTTCTTAATCAGCAAACTGGGTATGCTGAACTTGTCCTCCTAACTCTGTTCAAAATTCAACAGAGCCTCTGATGGTCCTACCAGAGCTCTGTCAAAAGGTTGGGTAGGATAATACAACAGAGCTTCTGTTGTTCTCCAGAACTCTGTCAAAGCATACTTTTTCAACAAGTCCGTTTTGTTCAAAAAAAATAGGGGAGAGGAGGATCATCTGTCGAGGGGGAGCTTATAAAGGGAAAATGCATGGTTTTAGGGGGAGCAAGTCAATAATCAAATTTCCAAAACCAAATTGACTTTGCTTTTTGAGCTTAAAGCTAAATCTTTTGGAGAACAAGTCAGAACTCTGACATCTCATCAGAGCCTCTGTTGTTTCTCATCAGAACTCTGTTTGATCATGTAAAGTTCTGACCATCTCACATCAGAACAAGTTCTGGTAAAGGTAACGGTAAGAAATGGAGGCCACGCAACAGAAGCAACTTAACACAGCTCCATCAGAGCTCTGATAGCTTGTTCTGCCACGTCATCAGAAAACACGTCATCAGAGTGCGGGACATTTCTAAACGTCAACCACTTGTAACCCACACATCTCTAACCGCGACGGTTTACTTGCACAAAAGTGGTCAGAACAAATCCACGTGGCAATCTCTGATTGAAAGACAAACCGCTAGCTGTTCCCACGTTCTCACTGTAGCAACCGTTCCACTGATCAACTCTCGAGTACCTACAGTACCTATGACCGTGATCCAGCCACACATTTCCCATATAAATACACATTTCCTTTAAACCTTTCCATTTCTTACGCTTTCTAAGTTCTCCAAAATCCTGTTCACCTTTCCTCCTCATTCTAACCTTCAAAAACCCTAACCTGCAACAATGGAAAGTCCTCAACACTCAGAAGATTCAAGCCGTATTGGTCCCGTCGACCAAATCGTTATTCTCCCATACGAGTTTGCTGAAAGCAACCATCGTTTAGATCCAAACCCTGCTCTCTATCTACCCACATACCACATATTTCTGGAGTTCTTCAAAAACTCAGAAATCTTCAAAGCCCTAACAGACTTCGACGACAACATTCCTGAGCTCTACATCAAGCAATGGTGGACTACTTGCCAACACGTAGAAGAGCTAAACGGAATCATCGGCAATGTGGATTCTGGTCGAGATGGAGGTTCAGGAACGATCAGAATCAGAGCAACTACCCTGCGGAGAATCCTTGGAATGAAGAGCAAGCGACAGCTCAACATAGAAGCTTTCGAGAAGCCACCCAACACTGCTGTTCTTCTGGAGTTTGTACGATTTCTAGGCTACAACAAGGACATCACTCGCATCGGAGCATTCAAAAGACAGAATCTACCACCAGTGTGGAATTTCATGTTCTCCACACTGAACTGAACCCTCACAGGTAAAATTGGTAGTCAAGATCAAGCCAGCATAGAAATCCTACAGATAATGTATGGATTGTTCTTTCAAAGAAACCTTGACTATGCCAGTATTCTCTACACCGACCTTCTCACTGCTGTCAATCTCAAAACCTCTGCCATCGCCAAAGGAGGAGAAGTTGGGCAACACAAATTTCTGAAAAACATCAAGTTCCCAAGGTTTATCGGGTTGGTGATCAGAAGAGCATTTCAGAGTCTGGAACTGACTCAACAAGGCAATACGTTCAAGAACTGGGTCATGACCAGATTCAATCCAACCACCTCAGGAGAATATCCCCTCATTCGACGCGTTCCAGGTACAATGCTCGCTCTGATAAGCCCATATCATATTTCTATCCAAAACTATAGACATGCTGCTCAACCTCAAGAACCTGAGGTGAGAACCCCAGCATACCTAGGCTCTGAGCCATCTGAGGAGAGTTCGAGTGAGGAAATAGAAGTGGAAGAAGGAAATAGACCAGAGGTAAGAGTACCCGAAGTGGGGTCTTCCTCTAGAGTGATGGAGGAGGAAGTAGAGAACAGAGCATCCACTATGGAGGCTGTTCATGAGGAAGTACGGGAGTCACCAGAGGTAGAAGTTCTTTCCTCTGATACTGGTGAGAAAGAGGATAACAGAGAGGAACCCGAGTGTTCTACAGCCCTAAGTACCGAGGAAAATGTGAGGTTAGAAAAAGATGTCCAAGATGACACATCTGAGGGAAATCCTAGCCAACATCCCAGTGCTTCCACACATGCTATCCCTGGTGATCAAGACCAGAGGGATATTGAAACAGAGGTGCACACCTCGAACCCTAACCAGCAAGAACCGCCAGAAGCAACTCTTCATGCTTCTGGTATGCACGAAACTGGGGAATCCATATTCGGAAATGATGTCATTTTGCCCCAAGACATCGATAGGTCACCTCCACACGATGATGCCTCTGTGGCTCATTTAGACTCGTCCCAAAATAGACCTGAGATCTTTGTAATCTCACGTAGCATCTGTCCAACTCAGGGACAATGGGAGACCATAGTCGAACGAGGGCAAACTTTGCTTGATCCAAATGCCCCTCATCACATCAGATTTCCTTCTTCAGAACCTGAGCTGGAAGAGGAAACTCTGATCAGAACACCTGTAGATACTTCTCCTCAAAGAGAACATCAAGGATCGGGTGGAAGTCCTGCAAGAGCCAACTCAAAAACAACTCATGAAGCAGGCACCTCTGAACTCGAGGTTAACTTGGAACAATGTGTTGGTACCAAGGATATCCCCGTTGACACTATCACACGAGCAGAGTTCACAAGCTTCTGTGACAGTATCAACAACTCCTTGAATGAGTATAAACTTATCAACGATCAAAAGGAGGAGCTGATCCGCAAGGAGAATGCTTCTCTCCAGGAAAAGGTTCAGACATTAACGACAGAAGTAGCCGCTCTGAAGACGCTCTTAGCAGAAAATCATACGGCTCAGATGAACAGAACCCTGCCAACCCCTTCTCTTTCAGAATCCGACATCAGATCCTTGACAGAGCTGATCAACAACTCTGTTAAGACCGCCAACACAGAAGCCACGACTTCTTCTGCCGCACCTATCCAGCTCTCTGGCCCCAGACCCAACGACTTACCAATGACTGTCGAACAGATGGGTGAGTTCAGCAGAAAAGTTCTAAGCAAAATGATGTCCATCTCCTCAAAATTCGTGATGAAGGCCAAATCAACAGAACAGCATGTGCAAGCCTCACTCGATACACACAAGGTCAACTTAAAATCTCAAGTGGAAGAAATCAGAGGTGCAGCAACAGAGGTAGAAGAGGTGATGCGAAAAGCAGCCTTAGACTTCACTACTATTATTTCACAGACCTCTACATCAAAACGACATGCTGAAGAAGCACCTGCAGAAGAACCTTTGAGCAAAAGGCATAAGGCTAACCCAAAGTTTGTTGTTCCGCCCTCACCAAAAGCTCGAATTGAATCCTCTGACGATGATGACTTTGAGGATGCTACAGAAGATCAGTCAGACAATCAGATGGGTGAGTCCTCAGAACAACAAAAGGGGGAGAAGAAGGATAAAGAGAAAGAGAAGGATAAAGAGAAAGAGAAGGAAAAAGAGAAGGAAAAGGAACCTGCAACAGAGGCTGAGGGATCTGATAAGGGAAAAGAAAAGGTATCTAAGGCTGAGGCAACTATAGTAGGAGACCAAGGGAATACTTCTGAAGACTTACCAGAGGTGACTATGGTGGTTTTTGATTACATGTTCAAAGACAGAATCATCAAGCCAACAGAATCCTCTCAACAACCACCTGAGGTCATTATCTTGGACACCCCTCCTACTTCACCTAGAACAGAACCAGAGAGAACCAACCCATTCTCTGCTGAAGAAACACTAAACCAAGCCCAACCTCAAGAATCTGCCCACATTAACATACTCATGGCAGAAACTCATGAAGACCCAAATCCCAAATCAACAGAACAGAACCCCGAATCCTCAACTCAACATTCTGGCAAACCTCCACTAGAAGAAATCTTTGCCTATCTTTATGGTGATCATGACACCATCCCCACAAATGCTGTGCCCATCAACCCACACTTGAGTCCCTGCAGGATAAATACGATCTCTGACGTTAGACGGAAGTTCATCGAAACCAAGTCCGGAATGAACAGAAATATAAACTCAGACTTTGGAATCCGCAGAATCGTAGACATCAAGCAGAAGACCTTTCGGCACAACAGAGTACAAATGAGCTATCATGAGTTCATAGTTGAATCAAATGACAACAGGGTTGAGCACTTCAATGATAACGACCTGGTACTTCTGAACCCTTATGATCTGATTCAACTACATGCCTACTGTTACAACTTTAGTGACAGATACAAAGAGGCAAGAACATCACTTCCTGAGGTACGCTTCGCTATGCAAGAGCACATAAATCTAAGAATTCAGATTGACTTTCAGCTAGGCATAGAGTTCGAAGTAGTAGAACTAGCGACTGCTCCACCAAATGAGAGCCTTCAAGGCTATGAGCACTACAGAACCGGAACCGTAGTTGGAGATCCACCAGTGTTCATCTACCGACAGAGAAAAATCAAGAAGGCCCTCAGAGCTTCTGAAATCCACAAGTACTCAACAGAGTCGCTGGAATACCTCAGAGATATCATTCAAAATCTCCCAAGAGAAAAATGTCCGGAAGAGCAACAGAGAAACTTCATCACCCAGATCTATCTTATGATCAACTTCCGAGAACTCATCAGAAGATTTGACAGAATCTTAAGGGGATATAATTTTGCTTAAATGTACTGGTCTTTTAATCTTTTTGTAACATTCTAAAAGATTAGTGCAAGGTTTCAACAGAGGTAAAAGTTATCTATTCTTTTGTTTAAATCTCTGTCAAATGTAAATTTGTATTTTCAATACTTAGGGGGAGATTGTTAGCCCCAAGTATATGTTATGTAAAAGTATTGAAAATAGTTCAAGTCAAAAGACCAATAGAGATCAGACAGAAGACTTGGAAGAAGTTCATCAAGAAGACCAACAGAGCTCAACAGAGCTCTGTCGGATCCAACAGAGCTCATCAGAGCTCTGTCGAAGAATTCCAACAAGAGAACAAGTATTCAACAGAAGACCAACAGAGCTCTTGCGACAGAGCTCTGTGAAGTAAAAGACCTCTGTCAGCCTAAGTCTCATAGGAAACCTTAAGTGTTAGACACGTGTCCATACTTTCCACGTATGCCCTAAAGATTGGAGACACACTTTCCACGTGTCATTCAGGGGTACGACAGTACACTGTCTACACTTTATCAGGTCTATAAATAGCGAGGTAGTGGAACAACATTTGTAAGCTTTTGGAAGAATAGTTTTCCACATTTGAAAAAGCACGCACTGCAGTATTTCCATAGCACTACCTCGTACGATACTGTCCTGTGAGATTTCTGAACACTCTCTTGAACATATTCTTGGAGTGATTCATTTTATCAATATACGAGCAGTGTTCTTTGTTTGATTTCATTATCATTTTACTGTTCTATATTTTGATCTTCACAGTTCAGTTATTGTTTACACAATCACTTACTTTAATGACTTTGCTTAAAATGCTTCCGCTGTCTAATTATTTACCATTATCGTGATACAACGTGAATCTGGGAACCTACAACAATACACCACAAAGTTATCGGTTCCTTCTGGTAAAGCCAGAATTGGTGCATTGCACAGCTTTTTCTTCAATAGCTAGAACGCGTCCTCTTGCGGTTCCCCCCAAACGAATTTCCTATCCTTTTGGGTTAGGGCTGTGAGTGGTTTAGCAATTTTTGAGAAGTTCTCGATGAATCTCCTATAATAACCCGCCAAACCCAGAAATTGACGAATTTCTGTTGGGGTCTTAGGAGCTTCCCACTTCTTAACGTCTTCCACTTTTGCCGGATCCACGTGAAGTCCCTTCTCTCCAATCATGTGACCAAGAAAGTGTAGTTCTCTAATCCAAAATTCGCACTTAGAGAATTTGGCGTACAGTTTCTGATCCTTGAGAAGTTCTAGGATTACTCTTAAATGCTGCTTGTGATCCTCCTTACTTCGAGAGTAGATCAAAATGTCATCGATAAA
The DNA here is from genome assembly GCA_033807775.1 of Saussurea involucrata. Lineage (NCBI taxonomy): Eukaryota > Viridiplantae > Streptophyta > Magnoliopsida > Asterales > Asteraceae > Saussurea > Saussurea involucrata. The sequence goes on from CM066318.1 coordinate 88,488,691, forward strand.
CACGATCACAAACTTGTCAAGGTATGGTCTGCATACTCTGTTCATTAAATCCATGAACACAACTGGTGCATTCGTTAACCCGAAAGGCATAACCAAAAACTTGTAGTGTCCATATCGAGTCCTAAAAGCTGTCTTAGGAATGTCCTCCTCACGGAGTCTTAACTGGTGATAACCTGATCGAAGATCTATATTTGAGAAATAAGTTGCACCTTGCAACTGGTCGAATAAATCATCTATTCGAGGGAGAGGCTATCGGTTCTTGATCGTCAACTTCTCCAGCTCCCTATAATCGATGCACATTCGAAATGATCCATAAAACGTATCTGAGCTTGCTCCTATAAAACAAGAGAGTGGAGAGAGTTTGCTCCTATAAAACGTTTCTGAGCTGCAAGCCACCGGAGTTTGCTGGAGCAGATAATCTGATAGCATGCATGAACTGGATTAGGGAGATGGAACAAGCTTTTCGAGCTTGTGAATGCGACGAGGAATTAAAGGTCAGGTTCGGTTCTCAAATGTTACGAGGTAACGCTTTAACCTCATGGAATATCGTAACATCAACAGTGACGGCTCCAGTCTTGGCTATGACGTGGGAGTCGTTCAAAAGAAAGATTCTAGAAGAGTATTGTAACGAGAATGAAATGGACTGAATTGAAGAAGAGTTTCGGATTCTTAAGAATGGTACTTCGTCTGTTCGGGAGTACACTCGATTATTCATGGAAAAGCTGAATATAGTGGGGCATGTGGCTCCAACTGAGAAAGAGAAGATTAAATCCTATCTGAAGGGCTTACCGGCTGACATGATGTCCCGGGTGTGAAACTATAAAGCCTTGACGTTGAGGGAAACGATAGAAGAAGCTAAAGTAATAGAAGAGGTATATGCCAGAGATAAGAAAGAGAAGATGCAAGGGGGAGAGAAACGAAAATGGGAAGGTCGGTCGGAATCTTCTCAGACGAAAATTGTTCGGCAAGAATGTTCGTTTCGAGTCTCGTCGAGAACCGAACTGGTGCCAAAAGTGCCGAAGTAAACATTTTGGCTCGTGCCGAGCGGTAGGAAATGAATGTTTCAAATGTGGAAAGCCTGGTCATCAAGCTGCAAGCTGTCCCGTTCAAGGGTTGACCTATTTTGAGTGTAAACAACCCGGTCACTTCAGAAGAGACTGCCCAAAGCTAAGGAAGGGTGGAGATCAGGGAAAGAAACCGAATGCTCCTGAGCCAATGGGTCGGGCATTCTATATGAAGGATGATGAGGCAAAGGAATCTAAAGATGTTGTTTCGGGTACATTTCTCGTTAATTTTATTCTCGCACGAATATTATTTGATTGTGGCGCCAACTTGTCGTTTGTATCAAAGTCATTTTATCAAAAGTTAGCTATGCCTGTCACTACCTTGGAAGATGCCTTAGTAGTCGAGATAGCTAACGGGGGTCAAGTCTTAGTTCGTGAAGGACTTGAGGGTTGTCTGATTATGATAGAGGAAAAGAAATTTCCGATTGACTTGATGTTGATGGAAATTGAGGGGTTTGATTTAATTGTGGGTATGGATTGGTTGACAATCAATCAGGCAGAAATTCTCTGTGCTAAGAAATTAATTTGGATTCCTATGCCTGACAATGATGGTGTATTCATCTTTGGGGAAAAGAGAAAAGGGGAAGTCCCACTAATTTCTATTGCAAAGGCGCGTAAATGTCTGGTAAAAGGATGTTCATTCTACTTAGCATATGTTTTGCATGTCAAGGCAGAAAAGAAACAAGTGGAAGTCATAAGGGTAGTACGTGAATTCCCAGATGTATTCCCTGATGATCTTCCAGGTTTACCGCCAGAACGACAAGTAGAGTTTCGAATTGATCTTGTCCCTGGAGCGGCACCGATAGCGCGTGCACCGTACCGTTTAGCGCCAGCTGAAATGAAAGAGATGATGTCCCAGCTATAAGAACTGCTCGACAAGGGATTTGTTAGGCCAAGTTCTTCACCTTGGGGATCTCCGGTATTATTTGTTAAGAAAAATGATGGCACTATGAGAATGTGCATCGACTATAGGGAGTTGAATAAGGTGACTATTAAGAATAAGTATCCGCTTCCAAGGATTGATGATTTGTTTGATCAACTCTAAGGTGTGGGATGCTTTTTAAAGATTGATCTGAGGTCGGGCTATCATCAAGCACGAGTAAGGGATGAAGATGTTCCCAAGACGGCGTTCAGAACGAGGTATGGGCATTATGAATTTCTAGTGATGCCATTCGGGTTGACAAACGCTCCTGTTGTGTTTATGGATCTGATGAACAGAGTGTGTCGACCATTCTTAGACAAGTCTGTCATTGTATTCATTGATGACATACTTGTTTATTCAAAGAATGAAACCGATCACGAACGTCACATTTCGTGAAGTCTTAGATGTTCTGAGAAAGGAGAAATTGTACGCGAAATTCTGCAAGTGTGAATTTTGGTTAAAAGAAGTACAATTTCTTGGTCATGTGATTACTTCTGAAGGGGTCAAAGTAGATCCGGCAAAGATAGAAGCAATGACGAACTGGGAAACACCAAAGAACACATCAGAAATAAGGAGTTTCTTAGGTCTGGCAGGATATTACCGGAGGTTTATAAAATATTACTCAAAGATTGCTTCTACCTTGACCATTCTGACTCGGAAGAATGTGAAGTTTGTATGGACTGAAAAGCAAGAATCAGCTTTCAGGACATTATGACAGAAGCTGTATGAAGCTCCTATTCTTGCACTACCGGAAGGAACGAAAGATTTGGTCGTGTATAGTGATGCGTCAAAGATGGGTTTGGGGCGTATGTTAATGCAACGCGGCAAGGTGATTGCTTATGCATCAAGACAACTCAAGGAGCATGATAAGAATTACCCTACCCATGACTTAGTACTTGCAGCGGTAGTGTTTGCATTGAAATTTTGGCGACATTATCTGTATGGAACGAAGTGCACTCTTTTCACTGATTATAAGAGCTTGAAGCATATCTTTGATCAGAAAGAATTGAACATGAGGCAACGGCGTTGGTTAGAACTACTTAAAGATTATGATTGTGAATTGCATTACCATCCTGGTAAAGCAAATATTGTGGCCGATGCTTTAAGTAGAAAGGAATATAGTGGGTGCTTGAAACCAACTAATGCCAGAATTGATATGACGTCGAGTCTGATTGAAAGAATAAAAGCGGTACAAGCGGAAGCCTTATTAGAAGAAAATCTGAAAGAGGAAGTCATGATCAAACAACGTCTTCAACTGACTGAAGATAGTCGTGGGGTCAAACTGTTCCAAGGCCGCGTTTGGGTGCCAAAGGTGGGAGGAAATCGAGAGTTAATTCTCGAAGACGCCCACAAATCAAAATATTCTATACATCCTGGAAGTACTAAGATGTATAGAGATCTCAATCTACACTATTGGGGGCCAGCTATGAAGTTAGATGTGGCACAATGTGTAGAAAAGTGTGTGACGTGCTCGTTAGTGAAGGCTGAACATCAAAGGCCCTAAAAAAGTCTACAATCTTTAGAGATTCCTGAATGGAAGTGGGATAAGATTACCATGGATTTTGTGACAAAGTTACCGAGAACGTTAAAGGGTAACGATACCATATGGGTAATCGTGGATCGGTTGACAAAAAGTGCTCACTTTTTGGCAATGAAAGAGGCCTCACCGATTGATAAGTTAGCCAAATTATATATTGATGAAGTGGTGTCAAGACATGGTATACCTGTGTCTATGGTTTCGGATCGTGACAGCCGATTTACTTCAAGGTTTTGGCAGTCACTACAAGAAGAACTGGACACGAGAGTAAATTTGAGCACTGCTTACCATCCACAAACGGACCGGCAAAGTGAGAGAACTATTCAGATTTTGGAAGACATGCTTAGGTCATGTGTGATTGACTTTAGAGGTAACTGGGATACGCATTTACCTTTAGTGGAGTTTGCGTACAACAATAGTTATCATTCCAGTATTGGAAGAGCACCTTTCGAAGCATTGTATGGGCGGAAATGTAGAACTCCAGTGTGTTGGATAGAAGTTGGAGAAAAACAATTTGTTGGTCCAAAAATTGTGCAACAAACGGCTGCTAAAGTGAAAGAGATTCGGAAGCACATGAAGGCGGCTCAAGATCGACAAAAGAGTTACGCTGATCCGAAAAGAAGGCCAAAATAATTCCAAGTTGGGGAGCGTGTTATGCTTAAGGTATCCCCGTGGAAGGGTGTGATAAGGTTTGGAAAATGTGGGAAGCTGAGTCCTCATTTTCTTGGACCTTTCACTATAACTAAGAGAGTTGGACTTCAAGCTTATCAGTTGGATCTTCCACCTGAATTGGAAGGAATCCACAATACCTTTCATGTCTTTTATCTTCGGAAATGTTTGGCGAAGAAGAAAATGTTATACCGCTTTCTGAAGTAAGAGTGGATGAAAAGAGTCGTTGCGTGGAGGAACCAGAATCAATTTTAGAAAAAACGAGTAAGACGTTACGACATAAAGAAGTGGTTATGGTGAAAGTACAATGGAAACGTCACAGATGTGCTAACGTAACGTGGGAAGCTGAAGAGGATATGAAGAATAGATATCCTCATCTATTTACCTAACTTTGATTTCGGGGACGAAATCATTTTCAAGTTGGGGAGATTTGTAACACCTCGAAATTTCCATTATATTATATTTAATATGAATGGAGTCAAAATGTATTTTAGGCTAAGATTTGGACTATTTGTAAATGTAAAACTCAAGGGTTGAATTTGTATTTGACTTAAAGTTTAAGTTAATGTGGAACTTGAAACTTTAGGGTTGGTTTTATAATTTAGCTATAGTATTGGGTTAAGTGGTAATTTGTGAAAATCTATATATTTAGATAAGATGTCATTGAGAATTGGCATTATCTCAATTCTTCCATACTGAAGTCGGTGAAAAAGCAGAAGGAAGAAAGAAGTCTAGGGTTTCTTTTGGTAAGGAATTACGATCAATTCCTGTAGCTTTCATTTATTAAGGATAACAATCAAAAGAATTCTTGTGCTTGAATAGGTTACTGATTCTGTGGTGAAGAAAAGTTGATTCTAAGCCTCTTGTCGATTTCGGATTAAACCCATGTGAGTTCATCCTTTAATTTTGTCTTAATAGAATTGATAAGTTGAACTGAATGGATTTTGTTAAAGTAATGGTATCTGAATGACTGGATACAAATTGAATTTTAGAGTATTGAATGAAATATAAAGGAACTAGGTGAAATGGGTGAAGTCCGGAAGATGAATGGTACCGGATTTGGTACCGGATTCCGGGTTAATACCGGATTCCGGGAATGTTTCGGATTGTACTGAATTCCGAAGTGAGTTCCGGATTGGTACCGGATTCCGGATGGTATCCTGATAGAGTACCGGATTCGTTTACCGGATGGTTCCGGACTTTGAGTCCGGAATACTTTTCGTATTGTGATGTGAAACGTGGAATAGGCATAAAGTAAATTGTAATTCCCGTTGACGTGAAATGAGGAATAGGCATAAAGTAAATTGTAATTCCCATTTCGTATTGTGATGGGAAATCTAGGAGTAGGTGAGAGTTAATCGTAATTCCTAATTTCTATGGGAAGGTAAGATATAGGCATAAAGTAAATTGTAATCTCTACTTCCACTCCAAGAAATAGGCATAAAGTAAATTGTAATTTCTTGGACATGAGCAATGATCTAGAATCTATGATGATTCGTAGTAGGTTTTCGAATGTGATGATATGACTTACTGAGTGTGAGTCATATTCATGGAATCGGGTATGTTCTTGTCATCGCAAGATGTTTTTATGTACGGTAAGAATGATGGAAAATCAGGTTTATTTGTACGCTTTGTTTACATTGGTTTCCAAAGCTTATAAAGTTTTAATTTGAAATGGATGTTCTCACTAGGCGTAAGCCTAATCGTTCAAATTAAATTTTCTTACCAGGTACGAGCTCGGGGAAGTAATAGCGGGATGAGGGACGAGTGATTTCTGATACTCAACTTTTGGTGACGAATGGAGAAGTTAGTATATACGAGGATGTTTTGGTGAATGGTCTAAACAACATGTATAATCTGATCTAAATGTTTAGGATTAGATTAGCAGGTTGTTTTGATAAATTCAATTTGTGTATGTGAACCCTCATTACTAATTCTCCATTTAGGTATAAAAGTTGGAAGAAATTATGGTTAACTTTGTGGAATTTCAAGGTTTAAATTTGTCCTGGTTTTCTGATGTTTCACACTGATCCTCATGAAACGTTTCTCCCCATTTTCATTTAGATACACAATCCCTGTTTCTGGTTTGGGCAGGAGAGTATGTACCTGTAAGTCTTCAGTATCGGGAAGAGTCAGATTGGGCTTCAGAATATTCACTTTCTTCTGATTACTTTCTATACCCATCTGAAAGTCATTGATATAAGCGAGGGTAATGGTGCACTTCATGAATCTCTTTAAGGTTTTGAGGGCTTTGGTGTATGGCAATGGTCAGATAGTACGGGTCTTCAGCTCTTTAAGTAGTACCGAGAAGTCGTTCAGATTCAGGTGTCTGAAGTCGGCTTCTGAGAATACCCATTCCTTTCCATCATCCCTTTTAACTGTAAAAATTGGCAACCATACCTTCAGAACTCTATCGGACACGATCTCCACGATTTCTGTTATTCTGTGAGTTGTTCGGACTTTGTGGACCATTCTACTTCTTTTTATAACTTCCAAATACTGCGAACGAATCGGATCTTTCAGATGTGAGACCCCATAGCACATAACCGGGTCAAGGGGTCTGATATAGTGAACAAATATCTTCTTCTGCGATTCTTCTAAGTGTGGGACCAGGATTCAGACTCTTTCCCAACGAACTGGTTGAATAGGTTGAGGTTGAGCCGTTTCCGGGTCAAGAGTTGGAAGTTCGGATGTATCTGCAGTGTCGTGTAAGTCGTGCTGAGAGACTGATATATGTTCGCTTTGAAGAAGGAACTGATCATAGTCTTCGGTGTTCATAAATTCGTCATCATCTGAGAAATTCCAAAGAGCATCTGTCTCAGATTGAATGGCCGAAACTGCTTTCTCTCTCCATTCTCTTTCCATATCCGGATTGCCATCCGAGTCCTCATCTATCAATTCCAGGACTGGCCTTGCCGGAACTGTCAGCATCAAAAGATCTTCTAGTTCTCCCTCGGGATTTTCAACCGTTGGGAGTGCTGACTCTGGCACTTGATCGCTGACCGGTGTAGACAGATCCATATCCTAAACCATATATGTGTCATCTGGCTGTTGGTTCGGTTCAGTTGGAGCTGGAGTATCGGATGGTAGTTCTGTCGCTGAGGTTGACAGCTCGGTCAGTTTATGTCTCTTCTCCCCCTCTCATGTTGGTCAGGATCCTCCTGATCATCATGTCTTCTTTTTTAGCCATAGGCTTGACCCTTGCAGGTGTTTTCGAGGCTGGCAACCCTCTCGGATAAAGTTTCGAGGGTGCGCTTAACATCAGTTAGGGTTGTGGTAAGGGTGTCAAGTTTGGTGTGTATTTGGGTTTGGGCATCTGTAGGAGTGACTGGGGGTTGAGTTTGGGCTTGTGAGCGGAGTATGCTCACTAGATCTGCTTCAGAGGATGTGTCGGTGTTTGATTGTGACAGGAGCTTATCGAGGAGAGCGGCTTTTAGTGCCTCGATGCTCATGTTCTATAGGTTTGGGGTTGGGTGAGGAAGTGTGATCTGTGGTTGCGTAGGGGAAGCTGCTGCTACTTCCTTTCCCTTGATGAACCTCTTGATAAAATCCATCTACTCTGATAGCTTCTTCAAAATCTCTGCTTGGACAACCTTTAAGGCGTCATCCAGAGTTTCTTTGGAGACAAACTCCGGGACACTAACACCTGGAGCACTTAGCTTACCAGTTATGGTGACTACGGTGGATTGCACCGCAGTACCGCCTGCGCTCATGGTTGGCGTAAGAGTAGCTGTTGCAGGACTTCCACCCTATCCTTGCAAGTCACTAGAAGGTAGACTTACTCGGGGTGTTCCGGTCGAGTCACGAAGAATCTCGACGGTAGCAGTTGATATGTTCTGTGTCCTAGCCAAAGAAATAATATCAGCAAATGGCTCTAGACTCGATTGTGCGCCCAAAGAAGTCGAGAACCGGGGCACAAGTTCTCTTGTTTCAACACCGGAACTCTCCAAGTGAGAGACCGGTGGACGATGTGCTACGTCCCCAAGATCAGCAGTACCTTTTAAATAGCGAATAATACGTTTAACTGCTATAAGATGTGACTCTTTCGGTTTGGACAAAAACCGAGCACACAAAAAGGTAAAATAACATTATATCCGGCCTACTTGCCGACAAATACATCAACGAACCTATCATTCCTCTATAGGTACTAGGATTCACATCCTTTCCGTCAGGATCGGCGTGTAACTTAGTACCCGATGACATTGGAGTCTTCATGGGTGTATAATTTTCCATCTGGAACTTCCGAAGAATCCGCGATGTACTTAGACTGATTGATGAATATCCCGGTCGACGGTTGTTTAACTTGAAGACCGAGAAAGAAATTCATCTGACTCATCATACTCATTTTAAAGTGTGCTTTCATAAGGACTGAAAAGTTGTGACAGTATTGTGGGTTTTACCTTTCATAAAGAAATTCATCTGACCCATCATATTTGAATTAAAATAATGTCCTTACCTTCTCTCTTAATGAAGAGAGTAGTGTCGATTTTAACTTTTGAGAAGCCTGCGTTTACTAGAAAGGTAGACAATGCATCATACCAGGCTCTCGGTGCTTGCTTCAGTCTGTAGAGTGCTTCGTCGAGAAGGTACACATGATTCGGAAGAGAGTTGCTGACGAAACCGTCTGGCTGGGAGACGTACACCTCCTCCTTGAGTTTACCGTTGAGGAACGCCGTTTTCACGTCTATTTGGAAGACGGTGAAATTCTTATGAGCGGCGTACGTGAGGAACATCCGAATCGCTTCGATTCGGGAAACAAGTGAGAACGTCTTTTCGTAGTCGACCCCTTCTTGTTGTCTATACCCTTTAGCTACCAAACGATCCTTGTTACGAACAACGATCCCGTTCTCGTCCTTCTTGTTCTTGAAGATCCATTTGGTTCTGATAACCGTCTTGTTCTTCGGGCGAGGGACTAGGCGCCATACCTTGAGGCTTTCAAACTTGTTCAGTTCTTCTTGCATGGAGATAACCCAGTCGGGGTCGTTCAAGGCGTCTCTAACCATTGTTGGTTCAACGTTGCTGAGGAAAATGGAAAAGAGACACTCATTTCCCGTTGCCGCTCGTTTTTTAGTGTTGCTTAGTAGTGCGGGGGCAACTTCTTCGGTTTCCATCGTTGCTCTGGTCTGGATGGGAGCAGGCGGGTCACCGATGATCTGTTCAGGTGGGGGTGCTCAAGTCCACTTCCTTGTGTGAGGTAGCGGATCCATGGACGGTTGAGTACTGTTGGGATCAACATAGGATCCTAGAGGTAAGTCTTGAACCGTGTCAAGAGATGGAGTTGGATTAAACAGAGCAGCGGCCGCTGGTTGTGTAGGAACAGTAGTTGACGAAGATACGTCAGATGTGTCGATGTGAGAAATGTTGTTGCTTGATCCGGGGGAAGACGGTGTGGATTGAACCTCTGGGGATGCGGTCGCGGTAACCGTATTCATGATTGAGGATGGCGTCGTCTCTATCACGGGTGAAGAAGGTGAGTCCTCCGTCTATGTCGTGTGGGGGGTTGGTGGAGGACTAGAAATGTGTGATGACACCACCACAACTCCATCTGCATTCATAGAATCATTAGTAGGTACATGAGGTAAATTAAAATCAGTGTAAAAGTGTTCAAATAGTAGATCTAACTCAAAATGGTGTAACTTCAATGTTTTGGATGAAGAAGGATCTACTATAGTGTGCTTGGTTTCCGATCTAGAGTGATCGGAGGCCAGCACTCTTGTAAGCACGGGTTCTGAACCGACACGTTCAGAAGCCAACTCGACCAATTCGTCGAAGGACACATTAATGCTTTCAATAACACTTTTTGTCCTCTTATTGTAGACTCGGTATGCTTTCGAAGAGGTAGAATAGCCGATGAAGATTCCTTCGTCTGCCTTTGGCATGAGCTTTCCGAGATCATCTTTATCGTTCAGCACGAAACACTTGCACCCGAATGCATGAAAGTAGCTGATGTTGGGGGTGCGTTTGTTGATGAGCTCGTATGGCGTCTTGTTGAAACGTTTGTGGACGGTGGATCTGTTCTGAGTGTAGCACGTCGTGGCAATAGCTTCAGCCCATAGAAACATTGGAAGGTTGTACTAAATCAGCATTGTTCGTGCCGCTTCCACCAAGGTGCGGTTGCGACATTCCACCACGTCGTTTTGTTGAGGAGTCCTTGCAGCAGAGAAAGTGTATGAAATCCCAGCCGATGTGAGATAGTCACCCATAACACGGTTCTTGAACTCGGTTCCGTTATCCGTGCAAATTGAATTGACGGTTAGATGCATGTTGTTCTGGACACCCTTCATATGGTCAATGATTAACCCGGGAGTCTCATCCTTCGAGCGGAGAAACTTGACCCAGGTGTATCTCGAGAAGTCGTCCACCATCACCAGTACATACTTCTTGTGATTTATACTTTGAACGCGCATGGGGCCACAGAGATCCATGTGAATATGCTCCAAAGGTCTGGACGTGCTAGGAACCGCCTTCGGTTTGTGAGATACCTTCTTCATCTTGCCCATCTCGCATGTGGAGCAGAGATGTTCTTTCTCGAATCGTAGTTCAGGCATACCCTTGACGAGTCCGCCGAGCACCAACTTATTTATGTGCTTGAAGTTCAGATGGGAAAGCCTCCGATGCCACAGCCAGTTTTGCTGAGTAGTTGCTTTGGAAAGGAGGCAAACGGATTTATCGCTCTTCACAAAGGCAAGGTTGATGGTGTATAGATTCGTTCTTCGAGTTCCAGCAAGTATCTCTGTTTCGTTTTCGTTACGAATGCTACACCGCTTCGCCTTTAAGTTGACTTCAAGATTCTTGTCGCAGAACTGGCCGATGCTAAAGAGGTTGTGACCCAAGCCTTCGATCGGGGCTACGTTGTCATTCCCAAATTGTACGTCACCGCAGTACTTCTCCTGGAAGTTGGTAAGCAGCTCTCACTTACCATTCATGTGTTTGGAGCAACCGGAATCAAGAAACCACACATGATCGGGCTGCAAAACAGAAATTAGGGGTTTTTAGGTACCCATTTATAAATGGGTCCTGATACGTTAGGTGCATCACCTTTTCTCGGGGCCCGTTTAGATTTGGGTCCTTTTCGGGATTTAGAAGAACACGAATTAAATACATGATAATTACCAAACCAGTCAAATGCATGTTTATGTTCGACAAAATCATTCATTCCACACATTGAACAACACACACAATCACGAGAAATCTTAATCAATTGCTGAACGGAAGTAAGTTTAAACGGAAATTCAAAACCATGTTCAACAGAGTTATTTAAAGCAAAACCATGATTGTTATTGTTTTTTCTAATGTGCGAAAATGAATTAAATGACTTGGTCTTCTCTTGGCGTAAGTTAGGCTTCTTCTCTACCCACTCTTTCTGAACAGCTCTCTCCCGACCCGTTTTATCTGAAATGACATTATAGTTATTGTCAGAGGAGCTGGAGTAATCGGGTTATTTTTTAGAAATCTTACCGGTTTTCTCGTTTCTTGGACCGACATTTAGATTTAGATTTAGAAATGGTCTGAGAATTTTTTTTGGAGTTAGAACACTTTCCTTTTTCAAAATTAACTGGTGTGGGCATTTTCTCTAAAAATTGAGTGTGACTAGCAAGCTTTGGAGCAAAATCAATCTTTGAAACATCATCATCATGACAAACAGAGGAATTCATAAACTCAGAAAACCGTCGTGCAGAGTCAAGTGGGGTTTCACCATCAGAGTCGGACAAGGAGTCATCCGCAAAGGGATTATCAAAAACTGGAAAAAGATTCCTTTGAACAGAATTAGGTTGAATTGCCTTACCTTTATCTTTGTAGCTCAAATTCTTATCATTGGTGTCATTAGACACTCCTAGAAAAGCTTTACAGGAGGAACTATCCGAACAAATAGGTGACGGGTCAACCGAGATGGTTTCAGGAGTGGTATAAATAGAAGGCTCATGTTGAGCCTTCTTGTCTCCTCTTTGTCCCCTGTAGAAGTAGTATAAATAGAAGGCTCATGTTGAGCTCTTCATTTAAGCTTTGCACGACACACACACCTTTAGAGCAGAATTCTAGTAATACTCTCGGTGTTCTTGGTGTTCTTTATAATCAATACACAGTGAATCATTTAGTTAAATATCTGAGTTATTTATACTTTGTGTGTTTGATTACATGTGTTCTTCTACCAAAACATACATGTTAGTTCGTAAAACGCTTCCGCGCTATATCTTGTTTGAACTAATAGATAGAAATATCATTGTTTAAGTAAAAACGGAACCAACAATTGGTATCAGAGCTATCCTTGATTTTCTATATCAAGAGATCCTCTCTTACAATGATTTCTAGTAGAAACTTGGTTTGTCTTTAACCTGTTCTTTATATTTTTCAACAGACTCTGTTTTTCTGTCATTTTCGACAAGTTCGACCTTGGTAAACTTACAGAACCTGTTTCTTAGGTTAAAACTCCATTTTAGTGCATTGCTCAAGGTTTTTAAGCTTATAAACACTTTTCGAAGCATCCACTTCATCATCTGAAAGTTTGCAGTTCATACTCTGTTTTCTGGTATTCTTCAAACCTCTTTCAAAATGGCAAACACGAACAACTTCTTCACCGCTGGTTCTTTAACCAAGCCACCCACTCTTCTCAGAGATGAGTACCCTCGGTGGAAGATACGAATGATTCACTTCTTCGAGGGTACTGACAAAGAACTCGTCTACTATATCAAAAACCCTCATTTCGTACCAATGATCACTGTACCTCGAGTACCAGCCACAGATGACACGCCAGAGATTCCTGAGCATGAGAAACCAAAGACCAAGGATAACTGGTCCAATCCAGATTGGGCAAAATATGAAGTTGCTCAGAAGACCAAAAGACTTCTGATAATGGCCATCCCCAATGACCTCTTCCAATCCCTAGATGCGTGTGAATCTGCATACGATCTATGGAAGGAACTGGAGAAACAATTGGAAGGAGGGGCCAAAACTCAGAAGAATTGCAGAGCCCAATGCATCAATGAATACTATGCATTCAAAGCTCTGTCGACAGAATCTCTACAGTCGACATACGACCGGTTCAACTCTCTAATCAACAAATGAAAAAAGTTCGGGATTCACAAAACCTCTGAGGAAAACAATGTCATGTTCCTAAAGAGCCTAAATGAAGAATGGCTCCAGTTGTCTATGTCTCTACAAACTAATCAGGACTTAGACTGCTGGACTCTGTCAGATCTTTATGGAACGTTGGCAGCCCAAGAACCTCAGATTGCACAAGCAAAAACTCAAGTAAGTATACCCCTTGCACTTGTTGGTAAAACTACAGAAGCTAAAGAGAAGCCGAAGAAGGAGAAAGCTGTGGAAGAAAAGAAGGAAAAGAAGAAGAGGGTATTGGACTTTGATAGTGAAGAGGAGGAGGTGGTGGAAGAAGAGGAGGCAACTATGGCCTCAATAGCAAAGTCTTTGGCTCTATTGACTCGGGAGTTCAGCAGAGGATACCAGAAGAAGTCTGGTTATGAATGCAATGGAAGAGATGATCGTGATATTCAAGGAATCAGGGAAGAGAAGGATTAAATGACCAACAGAGATCAAATGACAAGAGTGACAGAGGTGGTGACCGACAGAGGTATGACGACAGAGCTGCCAACGCTCCCCAGAACCAAGGATGTTTCAATTGTGGCAAGCCAGGCCACTATGCTGCTGACTGCAGGAGCAAACCAAACCGCTCTCAGAGGGATTCTGCTTTCTACAAAAAGAAAGCGGAATATTATGCTCAGAAGTCGCTAATGGTGAATCAGGAATACTGGCTGTCAGACGAATCGTCTGATGAAGGTGACAAGAACGCCTTGTTCTGTGGAATGGCAGAGGTCAAAAAGACATGCGAAAGTGTTCGGAAGAAACTCACCTTCTTTGAGAGAGAAGCTAGACTTCTAACTCAAGAAAAGGCTAAAAAATTTCAAGAAAAGGAAGAAATTGAAAAAAATTGGAACAAACACCTAAATCTTTTGAAAGAAAATATTTCTGAACTCAACTCTGCCTTCAGAGCTAAATCTAAAGAACTTAGGGACGTTGAGAGCGACAGAATGAACATCCTAGATCTTAAAAACTATTTTCAAAAGGAAAGAGAAGTTCTCTGTCAAGATCTACTCAGAAGAGATCTTTTAATTAAGAAATATCAAGATGCACAGAAAGTGTACGGGAAAATTAATACTCAAATAGGGAGACGGGGAATTGGCTTCTGTGATATAGACCCATACACTGGAACCAAAAGAGACAAGTCTCTGTCCTCTTTATTTCATATTGGAAGTACAAGAAAACCTGGATTTCCAAACCTACTCCCTGTTAGTAAAAGGCGAAAAATTTATGGGGAACCTCACGAGAGGAAACCTCTGAAGATGATAAATGTGTGGTATCAAAACACAGATTTATCACCTTCAATCTCTGTCAAAAGTGATTCCAAACCTAAGAAGTATCTGAAAACACAAGATCAGATAGGAATCTTCAAGTTTGGTGACGCCAAGACTCAAACACAGGTTGCTTTTGTCTGCATGATAGACTCTGTAAAGAAACTATCAGCAGAGGCACCTGAGTTCAAGCCTACCTCTTCAGAAGAAAAACTTAAAAATATCTCTAAAAAAGAGTTAATGGAAATCGGGAAAAACAACTTTTATGTAAACTTCTGTACATCCTCTGTCGATCAAAATCTCTCTGATAAAATCTTAACAGATACTTCTGTTGACTTCGAAGATATTTCTGAAAGAAAGGAAGAAAGCGAGTATGGGACTTACTCAGAAAATCCAGCCTCTGTCGACAGAGATCTAAGTGACCCAACCTCTGTATATGAGGACAATTCATCCTCTGTCGATTCTGAGACTTATTCAATTGAATCAGAAATAGTTCCTTGTGAAGCAGAGGGACTTAAACTTCCCTCTGTAATTCTTAACAGAACAATTACTCCTAAGGAGATAATCACAAGTGCTCCTATTTGCCCGGATTTTGTGAACAAATGTATACAAGCCACAACCTCTCTGAAGATTGAAAAAATCAAACCTGAAAAGGAAATGTCCCCTCAATGTTCAAAAGAAGCTAAACCTTTTAGGCCTTTTAAAGAAAAATTAACTTGGCAACAAAAGGGTAAGTGGGTTGAAAATAACAAATCTTTTTCTTCTGTGACAGTGAAACCTGCAGAAGTTCACCACAGAGGAAGAGGTCCACAGAAGGCTACTCCCAAAAGAGAATTTTCAAAACAGCAATCTAGTCTACATAGGTCTTCTTGTAATAGGAAGTCTAGTGCTAGGATAGATTGTAAAAATAAAGCCTCTGTACCCTGTTTCAACGTTTTCAATGAAAAGTTCAAACAAATCTCTTCGCACATTCATTACTGTCATTGTTTTGATCTCGTGTATAAATTGAACCAACACTTCTATAGTCCATAATGTTTACTCTCTTTGCCCAAAAAGAATGCTAAATTCAAGGGAAAGAAGAAACAAAATGGTTCTTCAACAGAAGTTAAAACCAAACCTAAGGATGCTAAGGCAACCTTGAAGACCTCTGACAAAAAGGGACCCATTTGGATATGGGTACCTAGAAATCTCTGATTGTCTTGCAGAAGCAGTATGTGCCGATCTGGTATCTTGACTCCGGGTGCTCGCGGCACATGACTGGCGACAGAGGTCTACTATCCTCATACAAAGAGAAACTCGATGGAGGATCAGTAACCTTTGGAGACAACAAAAAGGGATATATTAAAGGCTACGGAGTCATCAAAAAGGAAAAGATTGAAGTATGCAAAGTAGCATATATGGATGGCCTTAAGCACAATCTTCTAAGTGTTAGCCAACTCTGCGATACTGGTTTCGATGTAATGTTCAAAAGAACTTTCTGCTCTTTGCAAGGAGAAGATACTGGAGTAGAACTTCTGCGGGCTGAACGAAAGGGAGATCTATATCTCATGAACTTTAGCGTCAAGAACAAAGAAGAAAACCTCTGCTTTGTTGCTTGTAAAAACGAAGAAGCCTGGTTATGGCACAACAGGTTCCGCCATCTGAACCTCCAGACTCTAGACAAACTTGTGAAACTTGATCTTGTTAAAGGTCTGCCAAACGTAAAATTCAGTAAAGATCATTTGTGCTCAGCATGTGAAATGGGCAAGCTTAAGAGAGCTTCTCACAAAGGAAAGACGAATGTGTCTTGTCTTAGGCCTCTGAACATGCTCCACGTCGACCTCTGCGGTCCTATTGCTACACAGAGCCTAGGAGGCAAGAAAATACATACTAGTGGTGATCGACGAATACTCAAGATATACATGGGTGGAGTTTGTCAGAAAGAAATCAGATGTTCCTAATATTCTGATAAATCTAATGAAGAGGATCCAAGTTCTGTACGAGTGCAAAATTCAGAAGTTGAGAAGCGACAATGGCACATAATTCAAAAACTCTGTCATTGAAGCATACCTCACGGAAGAAGGCATCTCGTAGAACTTCTCTGATGCACGCACCCCACAATAAAATGGCGTTGTTGAACGGAAGAACCGAACGCTTGTGGAGGCTTCCAGAACTATGCTAACAGTTTCTGGAATGCCGATCTCTTTCTGGGCAGAAGCTATATCAACAACTTGCTATACCCAAAATCGATCATCCATAGTCAAGAGGCACATCAAGACTCCCTATCAATTGATCAATCAGAGGCGACCAAACATCAAGTTCTTCCATGTATTTGGATGTAAGTGTTTTGTTCTGAATGATAGAGAAGCTAGAGGAAAGTTCGATGTGAAAGCAGATGAAGGAAAGTTCATAGGATACTCTGCCACTTCAAAGGCTTACAGAGTATATCTTCTGCGATACAGAACCATTGTGGAAAGCATCAATGTATCTTTTGACGATTCTTTTCTAAAGACTTCTGAACAAATCAGTTCAGAACTCGGTCTCAAAAAGGAATCCTCTGGCATCTCACCCACAAGAGAAGCATACCTAAATCTGCTATTTGAAGAGATGTTCCATGATGATATTGATCCCTCTGTCGGAGCTGCCAGAGCCTCTGGAGAAACATCTTCTACCAACCAGAATGAGTCAGGTATCTCTCTAACTGGTCCATTAAATACTTCATCCTCTTCTGTGAATCATGCAGATGCACGTGTTGAGGGGGGGCCAACAGAAGATGAAACAACCAAAGATACTACCACAGAGGCACTGGAAACACCAACTCCAGCAACCACAGAGGAACCAATACCAGAGGAAAATGAGGACTCAGTCTCTACATCCTCAGAGGCATCCATTCCAACTCTTATCCCAATAATCCCACAAGCTGAAGAACCAAGTTCAAGCACAGAAGTACCTTCCACTACAGAGGTTGCGCAAGAATCAACAATTGCAATCTCAGAAGTTCAACTTGATGATGCGAATGACCATTTCCCCAGGACTACCAAGTGGACTCTGAGTCATCCTCAGAGCCAAATCATTGGCGATCCTTCTGATAAAGTCAAGACAAGATCAGCCACTGCTAATTTTTGTTTCTTTACAAATTTTACCAGTGTGATCGAGCCAAAACGTATCTCCGAAGCCCTAGATGATCCAAACTGGGTAGATGCAATGCAAGAAGAGCTTCTACGGTTTGAGAGAAACAAGGTATGGACCCTAGTTCCTCTGCCACGAGGGAAACAAGCAATAGGGACTAAATGGGTCTTCGGAAACAAGAAGGACGAGGATGGGGTGGTCATTAGAAATAAAGCGAGATTGGTGGCCAAGGGATATCGCCAAGAAGAAGGCATTGCTTACGATGAAACTTTTGCCCCTGTCGCACGGCTCGAAGCTATAAGAATCTTCTTAGCCTTCGCAGCCCACAGAGGTTTCAAAGTTTTTCAAATGGATGTAAAATATGCCTTTCTGAATGGTGAAATCCAAGGAGAAGTATACGTCCAGCAGCCACCAGGGTTTGAAAGTGCCAAGTACCCAAAATACGTCTACTATCTCGACAAAGCTCTGTATGGACTGAAACAGGCTCCAAGAGCATGGTACGAACGTCTTTCAACCTTTCTTCTCAATAATGATTTCGACAGAGGTACAACCGATACTACTTTGTTTTACAAACGAAAAGGTGATGAGATTCTGCTTGTACAGATCTATGTGGATGACATTATTTTTTGGTCTACAAATGCACAACAGTGCAAAGATTTTGAAAAACTCATGCAGAGTGAGTTTGAAATGAGTATGATGGGAGAATTAAACTTCTTCCTAGGACTCCAAGTAAAACAATCATCAGAGGGAATTTTTCTAAACCAAGCTAAATATGTCTCTGACATACTTTCAAAATTCAGTCTCTCTGATGCCTTTGTAATGAAGACCCCAATGGCCACTGGAAATAAGTTATACTCAGATCCAAATGGCAAATCTGTAGAGTGCAAGATCTACAGAGGTATGATTGGGTCCCTTTTATAGTTAACCGCAAGTAGACCTGATAAGATGTGGGTTATTTCTGAAGGTGACAGTCATTCGAATATAGAGACGCCCACGCGCTCAGCATTAATGGGCCACGCACGACGTCTAATCGTGTTCTGACACCTCCAACGTGGCATTTTCTCATTGGACGTGCGTGCCACACAAACTTCTGAAACTTGAACCCAACTATGTGTACTCGATTGCGGACCCCAAATATCATTTAATTCGATTTTACTGTAGAATCCTATCCGTTTCAAACCTCACCTATAAAACCCCGTTTCACCTACTTCTTCATCTTTTACGATTAACTCTCAATATTACCTCCGGCAAACAGTGATAAAGCTGCAACTATCTTCTTTCTACCCCATTTCTTCAATACTTTATCAATGGCTTCCACTACAATCTCTCTGGCGTCTTCCCCTATTCACTCCGAGCACTCACAACACCGAACCAGGTCCCCAAATCCAGAACAAGAACAAGGCGAATCCGTTGATTTCAATCCGACCACCATCTACAGTTCTTTATCGAAAATAACCATTTCGAGAACTCACTACCTCTCAAACCAAACAACCACTTCCTTGTGCCCTCAAGAACAACATTTGGGGAGGCACACGCCATTTTGCTCAATATCCTTGAAAACCATCAATTGTTCACCCTCCAATCCAAGAATGTCACTTGCATACCTGCCAGATACATGAACCAATTCTGGCAGAGTTGTTATTACGATGCAGAATCCAGGGAAGTCAGAGGTTGGGTCTCCAAACCTGATAAATCTGAGAACATGGAGCTCAGATTTAACAGAACGATGCTTTCGTTGGAGTTTAATCTGCCAACAAGAGGCTTTTTAGGGATCAAGGAATATGCAGAGCTTCCCTCTGATAGAGAACTATGCGACTTTGCAGAGATGTTAGGTTATAATACCCACCTAACTAAGAGAAATTACTTTACACGAAACCGATTCCCACATCTGTGGAATACCCTATTCTCGATCCTTAATAGATGTCTCACGGGCAAAATAGGGAGTCCAGATCAAACCTCACATCAAATCCTAGCCATCATGTATGGTGTATATTATGACTTACCCCTAGACTTTGCAGCTCTAATGATGCAAGAGCTAGTGAACACCATCGACAGACGCATCTCAGTACAGAAGGCAAAGGGTCCAAATGTTCTTGATCTCCCTGCTCTACAGTTCCAGAGGACTATAGGAGTCATTCTAGAACCTCTGCTGCAAATCAACAATTGGCTAATGGAAGGGTCCATAGTGAAGACTTACCCCCTGGGAAGAATGACAACCAAAAAACACACAGAGGGGTATGCGTTCTGCAGACCTCTGCCAGCCAAACTTTTGTCCTATGCCTCTGATGAACAACTTAGGATAGATTACATTCGCGCTCACAGGACTCCAGAGCCGAGTCCTGTGACACCCCCGCATCTAGGAGTCCCCCTAGGAACCTTAGTTGTAGAAAGGATGAGCCCAGAGGAGCACGCAGAAGCTGTGGCTAAGCATGAGCAGAAACTAGCAAAGATCAAGCTACAGAGGAAAAAGATGATTTCATCTGCATCCAAGGCC
The DNA here is from genome assembly GCA_033807775.1 of Saussurea involucrata. Lineage (NCBI taxonomy): Eukaryota > Viridiplantae > Streptophyta > Magnoliopsida > Asterales > Asteraceae > Saussurea > Saussurea involucrata. The sequence goes on from CM066318.1 coordinate 88,508,849, forward strand.
ACAGCAACCTCTTCCAAACCGAAAAAGGCTCCCAGAGCAAAGAAACCTTCAGAAGGAACCTCTTCAAGTGATGCTCAGGTAACCGAACCTCCACCAGAAACGGTCGTCGCATCCTCTGCACCTCCTCCTCCAAAAGAGAAAATGAAACGTAAGTCAAAATCTTCTGAGGAGGGTGCCTCTAAGCCAAAGAGGAAGAAGTCCAAAAAACCCAAGACTCCTCTGCAAACAATCACAGAAGATGTCGTTGCAGAAGAAGGAGAAGCTGTTGAACAACCTCTGCGATCCCCCACTCCTTTTAATTATGCAGACCAAGGCGATTTCTCAGCCTTTCTAGAACATCACGAATTTGCAGACACATTGGACACCTCTGGATAGACTGCAGAGGAACATCCACTGATGTCAACAGAGGATCGAGTTTCAGATCTTCAAACTTCTGGTAGGGCAAGTTCATCCATGGAAAAATGTTCTAGTCCTGCAGCAGTTGAAGTAGTCATCTCAGATGTCAGCCCTGAACAAACCCAAATGGCCTCTCCTATAGCAGAAGATGATCCTACAGCAGAAGAACACGGTAACCAGTTTCCCTCCCCTCCAAGCTATGATCCAGAACTCCAAAACACAGAGGAGATGATCGAAACTGAAGACACCTGGGTGGAGATTCAATCCAAGCCCTCTGCAATTAACTCAGAGATGGACTCTGAGATAGAGGCAAGTGACAAAACCCCAGAAGATATTCATGTCGCTACCCCAGAAGGACTCTCACACCCAGACCAACAAAACTATGATGTGCTAAGAAAAAGCCCAGAGGATATGTGCAACTTCGACGAGATAGAGGCTAGCAGAGAAACTCTAAGGTTAGGATGCATGACTGCAGAGGAAGCTTCAAAAGATACCACACCTCAACCCTCAGCCATCATCTCAGAGGTAATTACTGATATGGAAACTGACGAAACCCCTTAGGCCACCAAGACACAAGAAACAGCACTTCTGCATCCCCATGTACAGCAATTAATTGGCACTCATCCAATATACGACTCCTTAGTCACCAGGGTAGAAGTAGCAACGGAGGGTGATGTTCAAAAAGATGCCGTAGATGGAAGAGGCACACAACCCCAACCCCCTCCCAGTGCAACCCACATTTCTGACATCGCCAGTCTAGTGGTAGAGGATGTCATTGAAAAAGAGCAGCACATCTCGAGCCCAACCCCTACTAACCGGACAGAGGAACTTCTTTCCTCCTCTATGCCACTTATACCCGGGGAAACCATTCCAAGGGAGTCCTCTCCAAAAGACTTACCTTTAGTAAGTGATCAATTGCCCCAGATCACATCCGAAATTCCAACAGAGGAATTTGTTTCCTCTAACACGCACACACATCTAGGTCCAAAAAGCTCTTCAGAGGAGCTTAGAGTGCACAACGACGAAGAGACTCTAGACAAGTCCCCTAGTCAACTCAAGGATACTTCTGCCCCACCTCTGGAGTGGATCAGAACAAGGTCCTTGACAGAACCTTCGTAGAGTCTGAAGCTCAAAAGGCCTCTGCTCTAGGATCGAAGGGAAGTCCTTCCGCTCTCAACATACAAACAGGAGCGAAAGAAGGCGTCTCAGGAACAGAGACTCACTCTGGTGATAGATTTGTTCACCTAGAGGTTACACTAAGTCTGCATGTCTCAAGGGATGAGTTCCAAACCCTTGTCACCTCTGTGGACAACACATTGAAAGGGTTGAAAAACTCTTTTGATTCTTTTGCAGATACCACATCGAGGGCAATCACAGAGCTGACCACCAAAATGGACAAACTGTCCACAGAAGTGAAGAATGCTATAGCCAAAGTCACTCCTGCAGCAACAACCTCTGCTAAAGCTGAGCCGGCCTCCACCTCTGCTCTGGAAACATCTATTGCCGATCTCTCTAAACAGCTGAAGAAGGAAAGGAAAGCTCAGAAGAATTTACCACAAACCTCTGCTCCAGTCATCACTATCGACGACCTACAAAGGCTATGGATAAAGTCCAAGAGCACGCTCTTGATCAAACCAAGGCTCTGAAGCCTACGGACTATATCACCAGAGCACAAATCACGGAATTGGGGCAGAGTGTTCTAAATCAAATGACCGAATTCATCGTTGCCTTCACAGCTGCCAACGCGAATTATGTCAAGGATTTTCGAGCAAGTGTGGGAAAGCTGCGGTTCAACACAGAGGCTCAGGTCCAATATCTACTTGGTGTATGTGATGACTTATGTGCCAAAATGATAGCCGCAGGTGCCTCTCAACCGAAAAAGCCATAAGCTTCTTGCAGAACAAAAGGTGCTAAAGATAAGGGTCAGGATGACTCTGATGATGACTCTGACGATTCATCAAGTCATCCTAAGGGGTAGAAAAGAAGACAACACCAAGCTGCATCCAGAGGTTTACCTGCACCACCACCAATATCAGCAGAACCCATATCCCAAGCACCCCCATCTGAAACTCAAAAAGAAACCCAACAGAAGACCACAGAGACAACACCTACCTTTGTGGAAACAACCTCTATAACAATAGAAGATCTGCCATCTCCAACCCCCAAAACCACTGAACAAGTACAAATCCTTACATCCTCTGAAGAAGACCAAACCCCAGAAGACAAGCTCCCTTCTCCTAAACCAAAAACACCAGAAGCTGAAAAGACAAAACCTCCATCTCCCAAACCCAAAGCATCAGAAGAACCCAAAACCAAAACACCCAGAACCAAAACCATAGCTCACAAAAGGAAATATCAAAGCAAATCTGTAGAATCCTCACCAACCAAACCCACATCACCCCTCAAGTCCTCTGAAAAACCAACAGAGGCAACCCCTATAAAATCCGCAGAAGAACCTCCATCAGTAAAGACCTCAGAAGCACAAGTGCCAAAACCAAAAGAGGCAACCCCATCCAAGGAAACAGAAGTTCACACATCCAAGCCCTCACAAACCCTGACACTGAAACCAACAGAGGCAACCAAATCCCAACAAGTAGATCCACAAAAGTCGAAGGCCAAAGACAAGGGAAAAGAGATTGTGACAGAGGAACCAAAGACGAAGAGGCCAAAGCATCAACCAACAGAGAAACTGATGAAGAGCGCATTCGATGCATATGTGACACCAAAGCCAGAAGAAGAAGACTGGGCTTTTGGTGTTACCCCTCTGTCAAATATACAAGTCCTGGATCCTAAGGCAAAACCTACAGAAGATCGAGTGACCCAAATTAAAAAGCAAATGGATGCTCTGCGCAGACCTATGCCTCCACCTGGTGCACCTCCACGACAAATGGAAGAAGTGGTGTACAGGTACCTATACAACAGAACTATCAGAGATCCTCTGCCACCATCCATTCAAGACCCCGAATTCCGTGCTGAGCTCGAAAACATCTTCACCAGAACAACAACCAAGCCTGTCAACTAAGTCTACTCAATCTCCAAAATCGACAAGGTCATATACTGTAAGTTCTCTCACACCAGAACCACACCTAAGATTTCCTACAACATCTATAAGGTCAAAAGAGTGGACAGAACCGAGAACCAATTCTCAGATGCTGATCTTAGGAACTTAAGCCCCTACGACCTACCCAACCTTCTGAACTGGACAAAACAGAACTTCACAACAGGAGATGCAGTTCGAAGGGCATACAGGGTGATCAAAAAGGCCATGCGCGAGAAACTTCTGTTATATAGCCTAGTCGACTTCCAAGTAGGACGAGATCTCGGAGTGAGAAACCTAAGTCTTAGACCACCAGAAGATGACTGTCCATCCTCTGCCATACCCAACTCAATCATAACATCCCCAAAGTTTGGGTATGTCTACCAAGATCCTGCGGGAAAATCAAGATTGTTTCTAGAGATGGACTGCCAAAAATACGCAACAAGTACTCTCACAGAGTTCAGAGCCAACCTCATGGAGCACAGAGGAACAGAATTGATGGATAAAGCCTCCGCAGATAGATTGATAGAGGTCATCGACTCAGTAATCAATTTCAGAACCCTCTGCATCAGAATCTATCATGAGCTCAAAGAAGTAGGACTCGACAACAGAAGTTTCAACGACTTCCAAAACGCCAACGTCTGAGTTAGTCTACAAATCTCTGCTACTTTTTCTTTCATCATGTAATCAAATGTAAGTGCCTCTGGCATAACTTTATATGAAATAAAAGTTTCAACAGAGGTCAAATACCTCCTGTCGTGTTCTTAGCATAGAAAACCATGCACTTTCAATTTTTTTATTTTTCAATATTTAGGGGGAGATTGTTAGCTCCAATCTTTATGTCTATAGAAGTATTGAAAAATAGGCTAAGTGTAAAAACACCGACAGAGCTTCTGCCAAGACACCGATAGAAGACCAAAGTGAAGAATCGCCAGAAGACTCTTCTCAGAGGATAAGGCCACAGAGCCTCTGTCATAATTGACAGAGCCTCTGCGGAATGAAGACTAAAGACTTAGAAGATATGCCAAAGATCAATACAAAGACGATCGTGCTTCCCACGTTTACTGTTGTACGAAGATCTTGAAGATCATTCGTACAAGGCTCGCCCTGCTGCCTCCACGTGTCAACCTCTAATGGGTTACAACCTTTGTAGAGTGTGGCGCACTATAGTAACGTTGTACCTATTACTGTTCCACGATAGTGTCTTTGTACCTTAGTACTTCTTGTCTCCTCTTTGTCCCCTGTAGAAGTAGTATAAATAGAAGGCTCATGTTGAGCTCTTCATTTAAGCTTTGCACGACATACACACCCTTACAGCAGAATTCTAGTAATACTCTCGGTGTTCTTGGTGTTCTTTATAATCAATACACAGTGAATCATTGAGTTAAATATCTGAGTTATTTATACTTTGTGTGTTTGATTACGTGTGTTCTTCTACCAAAACATATCTGTTAGTTCGTAAAACGCTTCTGCACTATATCTTGTTTGAACTAATAGATAGAAATATCATTGTTTAAGTAAAAACGGAACCAACAAAATGTGTTGAAACCCAATCAGAAACTCTCAGATATTCAAGGTATTCCAGTTTACAAAATTATTGAAAAGCCTGAGTTCGGAATTGTGTACTACAGTGAAAAGAAGGAGTTCATGCGGTTCATTGAATCAAACAAATACAGTGACGAAACTTTCAAGCTTATAAAGATTCAATTAAATGGAAAGCTCAGACTTGATAAACAGAAGTTGGTGCCCTTATTACCTAAGGAGAAGCAGTTGATCAACAGAGCTTTGGAGGCAATTGACAACACGCTGGAGTACAGAAATGCCTTGAGAAGATATGAGATCATTTTTGGTATAAGAAAGAGATACATTCCTCCTGAACAGTTTGAATAGCTTTCTTCCAACTTTTGATACAAAGGGGGAGATTGTTAGGGTATTCTTATGAATTGTATCAAAGTTGAAGGGTTGTTTTGTAACTTTGGTAGCTAGGTATAAATTGCCCAGTTAAAGTCTTATTGTTTAGAACTCTTATTGTAATATTTTTGAAACTCTCTCTATGTACTTTGAGATTACATCAATATAGAGATGACATTTGGAGATCTTTCTTGATTCTACTGTTTGATTACTTGTTTTTGGGCTAACATATTTTTTAATTTCGTTTTATTTGTTGCTTCTTATAAAATTTTATACAAATTTTGTATTTTGTTTTAATAAGCATAATTTTTAGTTATCTCATTATATCTTTAGATTATTTTAAAAATAATTCTATATATGTAAATTAAAAATAATTCATAAATCATAAATTATTAATTATAAAATATCTTTTTCAGTTTTATGAAGCATACCAAATTGTTATATATATATATATATATATATATATATATAGAGAGAGAGAGAGAGAGAGAGAGAGAGTCCGTAAAATGCAAACCTTACATTTGTTGCACACCTTACAAACCACATTGTGCATATGTGCAGAACCAGTGTGCATATATGAACAATGTGCATATGCATACGTGCAAGAATATACATATAATGGACATACATTCACATGGGATAATATATATGCATCTCAGACTATGCATATATGCAAATTGGTTTGTAAGGGGTGCAACAAATACATGGTTTGTATTTGATTTGTACCCTATATATATATATAGGGTACAAATAAGAATCACAAATATATTACAAACCTGTGAGAACCAATATAAAAATATTTGTTTACATAATTATTTTTCATTAAAACCTATGATTTAAGATATTGTTACATATATGTTCGTGTTCATCTTGTGAAAAGATTACATGTGGAAAACAAACTTTGATTCACCTAGTGAAATGAAAAATACACGTAAAAGATATTCACATGATGAAACAAATCCATGTGAAACTATCATATTATGAAACAAAAATACACGTAAAAAATATTCACCTAGTGTATCGATTTTTTGTAACTTAAATAACTAATTTCTATTTAATCAACCCAAAATAGTTAAAAAGGATGCATGTGTAATAATTTTATAATTAATTTTTAAGTTTAATTTATTTATTACCATCAATGTTTTATGATACCATTACCATAAAATGATGAATCTGTCACTATATATATGACATGAAAATTTATAAATATGACATTTTCGAAACAACAAGAAGCCACAATTAAGCTCAAAATATTAAGGGGTTTATGGGATTGCTTATTTAAAGTGCTTCTTAACCTATTAAAGTGCTTCTTAACCTATTCTGATGTAAGGCCATCCGTACCCGGCTCGGGATGAGCTCGGGATGGCCTGCGGTTTCAGCGGGAATGGGCTACGGCCCTTGCGGTATCAGCGGTGCGGGATGGGATGCGGGTTTCCCATCCCGTTTCATCCCGAAGAAAATGTGAGGAGGAGAGGTGGGTCCCAGGTGAGAAATGAGAGGGAGTGGGTTAGGGATTGGGGTAAGAGTGTTTAGGGATTGAGTGAGGGTTAGGAGAAAAGCTGATGTGGCGCTGACGTGGAGCTTGAAAGATTGAGTGTTGGGGTACTGATGGCCTAATATCGGTGATAAAAAGTTTTTAGTGTTTGGATAAAAATTAAAATAAATAAATGTTTATACCGCCGGTAATAAAGAGTTTTTGATAAATTAATTCATTTTAACGTATTGTTTTTACAACAAATTAAAATATTAACCATTATAATTTAAAAGAAATCCTAATAAAAATCATTGAAATTTGACGAGTAATTTATTAAAATGCCCAAAGTTTGACTCATGACTTACTAAAATGCCGAAACTCTCCCCAATTTAACCAAAATACCCAAAAAATCCGTGAAATACCCCGTGATCACGGACTCCTTTAAATTGTTGTGCTTCACGAACCAATTCAGTGTGCTTCGCGGACCCAATTTCATGTGCTTCGCCTGCAAATTCATCTCCTTCGCGGACAACCATGTACTTCGCAGACAAATTCATCTCTTTCGCGGACAAATTAACCATGTGGTTCATGGACAATTACACGGGTGAGATTCCAAATTTTTAAAGGAGTCCGTGATCACCGGGTATTTTTACGGATTTTTTTGTATATTTTGGTTAAATTGGGAAGAGTTTGGGTATTTTAATAAATCAAGAGTCAAACTTGGGGCATTTTAATTAATTACTCAAATTGACACTAATGTACAGGATTTTCTTTTACGATTACCCAAAACTTTTAGAATATAATTTTGTTTTGAATCAAGGGAAATTAATTAAAATACCCTAAGTCAAACATCTTGTTACTGAAATGCCACAAATCTCTCCCATCTTACCAAAATGCCCCAAAAATCCGCGGTGGGCCCCGCGATCGCGGGCCCCAGGCCCACGTGTCACCCAGGTTTACCCACTTTGCCCGTGTTGGTCCCTCAAAAATGCCCGTGGCCCAGCTTCCCCCCTCAAGAATGCCCGTGTTGGCAGGTTTAGTCCCTGCCCGCGTTGAGAGCCCGCGATCGCGGGCTACCCCGCCACGCGTCGACCCACGTGTCACCCATGTTTGCCCACTTTGCCCGCGTTGGTCCCTCAAGAATGCCCGCGGCCCAGCTTTTCCCCCTCAAGAATGCCCGCGTTGGCAGGTTTAGTCCCTGCCCGCGTTGAGAGCCCGCGATCGCGGGCTAACCCGCCACGCGTCGGCATGGGGTTAACCCTAAAATTCTTTGTGAGGCAAACCCTATCTCTTTCTCTTCTCTTCTCTATCGCCGCACTATATAAGAGGGGTGGGAGGACCAAACCGGTCACACCCCATTTTTTAATAACTCTCTCAATTTTTAATCAAACTCTCTCAATTTTCTCCCACTCTCTCAATTTTGTCGTGTGGAATACGCGTTCGGGTTTTGTGAAGATGTCTCGTATTACCTCTGTGGTATGTTTTCCTTATGTTTTTTGTTATTTTTTATAATGTTATTTTAAGTTAAGATATATGATTTGTATGTTGTTAGAGTGTTTATAACTTTTGTTATGTTTGAATATGTTCTATGTTTAACATTTTTAAGATATATGATATGTATGGTTTTATGTTTGAATGTGATATTTGTATGTTATAATGTGTATGTTGTTATTGGAGTATTTTTATTAAAAAAATGTTAAGAGTGTGTTTTTTTATAAAAAAATTGTTAAGAGTGTTTTTTATAAAAAAATTGTTAAGAATGTGTTTTTTTATAAAAAATCATTGTTAAGAATGTTTTTTATAAAAAAATTGTCAAGAGATTGTTTTTATAAAAATAATTCTAAAGAGTGTGTTTTTATAAAAAATGTTAAGAAGGTGTTTTTTTATTAAAAAAATTGTTAAGAGTGTTTTTATAAAAAAAATTGTTAAAAGTGTGTTTTTATAAAAAAATTGTTAAGAATGTATTTTTATAAAAAAAAAACTTGTTAAGAATGTTTTTTATAAAAAAATTGTTAAGAGATTGTTTTTTATAAAAATAATTCTAAATAGTGTGTTTTTATAAAAAAATGTTAAGAATGTGTTTTTTTATTAAAAAAAATTGTTAAGAGTATGTTTTTATAAAAAAATTGTTAAGAATGTGTTTTTATATAAAATTGTTAAGAATTTATTTTTATAAAAAAAAACTTGGTAAGAATGTTTTTTATAAAAAAATTGTTAAGAGATTGTTTTTTTAAAAATAATTCTAAAGAGTGTGTTTTTATAAAAAATGTTAAGAATGTGTTTTTTTATAAAAAAAATTGTTAAGAGTGTTTTTATAAAAAAATTGTTAAGAGATTGTTTTTTATAAAAATAATTCTAAATAGTGTGTTTTTATAAAAAAATGTTAAGAATGTGTTTTTTTATAAAAATTGTTAAGAGTGTTTTTATAAAAAAATTGTTAAGAATGTGCTTTTTTATAAAAATTGTTAAGAGTGTGTTTTTATAAAAAAATTGTTAAGAATGTGTTTTTTTATAAAAAAAATGTTAACTTAGGTCCCTACGGTTTTAAGAATGACAACTTAGGTCCCTAAACTTTTAAGAATGACAATTTAGGTCCTTAAACTTTTAAGAATGCCAATTAGGTCCCTAAACTTTTAAGAATGACAACTTAGGTCCCTACGGTTTTAAGAATGACAACTTAGGTCCCTAAACTTTTAAGAATGACAATTTAGGTCCCTAAACTTTTAAGAATGTCAATTAGGTCCCTAAACTTTTAAGAATGACAACTTAGGTCCCTACGATTTTAAGAATGACAACTAGGTCCCTAAACTTTTAAGAATGACAATTTAGGTCCCTAAACTTTTAAGAATGACAATTTAGGTCCCTAAACTTTTAAGAATGGCAATTAGGTCTCTAAACTTTTAAGAATGACAACTTAGGTCCCTACGGTTTTAAGAATGACAACTTAGGTCCCTAAACTTTTAAGAATGACAATTTAGGTCCCTAAACTTTTAAGAATGCCAATTAGGTCCCTAAACTTTTAAGAATGACAACTAGGGTCCCTAAACCGCAACATCTATATATAACACTATGATACATTGAAATAAAATAAACTGCAACATCTATATATAACACTATTATACGTTGAAATAAAATAAACCGCACTTTATCTATATATAACAATATGATACGTTGAAATAAAATAAACCGCAACATCTATATATAACATTATGATACGTTGAAATAAAATAAACTGCAACATCTATATATAACACTATTATACGTTGAAATAAAATAAACCTCACTTTATCTATATATAACAATATGATACGTTGAAATAAAATAAACCGCAACATCTATATATAACATTATGATACGTTGAAATAAAATAAACCGCACTTTATCTATATATAACACTATTATACGTTGAAATAAAATAAACCGCACTTTATCTATATATAACACTATGATACGTTGAAATAAAATAAACCGCAACATCTATATATAACAATTTGATACGTTGAAATAAAATAAACCGCAACATCTATATATAACACTATTATACGTTGAAATAAAATAAATCGCAACATCTATATATAACACTAACTATAACATCTGTGAATGACTATGTAGAGGGATTTCTTTAACATCGACTTGACGCTAAAGTGCAAAGTTGCCTACATCGAGGACTTAAGAAACCGCTTTGGGGGATTAGGTGATCGCGCGGATACCCTTGAGGTTATCTTTAGAGGGACACCGTTCGGGCCATGGATGGATGTGTCTTACTCTGCTGGCGACCCTACGCTAGTACACATGTTTCTACAGTTGGAGGTCGAGGACGCCAACGCTGAGCCGGAGGAGATGCATTTTGATTTCTTCGGCGATCGATTGCATTTTGGGCGTCGTGAGTTCTGTCTAATTACAGGACTACGTTTTGGAGAGGCTCCCCCCTTCCTCCCTTAGCAGACTGCTCCTTCGTTCCTAGGGTTTGGGGCATTTCAGCATCTCGTTTGAAGCTGAAGGCAGCCCGGGACATGATGAAAGAGGGCCTTAGTGCCCTAAGCGACGCCGATGCTGTCCGTGTATGCTTGGTGGTGATCGTGGATATGGGCTTCATGGGCCGTGAGTATAGCCAGTATGCTTCCTCGACGGTCCTTAGGGCCGTCGAGGACCTTGAGCTGTTTAACAGCTACCCGTGGGGTAGCCATATCTGGACACATTGCTACTCAATCTTGCACCGAGCCATAGCCAGACGTGACTCCGATCGACATGCAAAGATGAACCTTTGTGGTTTTACATACGCCTTCAAGGTTAGATACGTAGTATAACAATTGTTAATAATACATACAAACTGTTTGGCTTTTCTTTTTACGTACTTGCTCTTCTTGTCTAATTCCAGATATGGATCTTGGAGATGTTTCCCGCATCAATCCGATATTTCGTCAAGCGCGACGACCGAGTACTTAGGGGAACCCGTTGGGACAAGCGTGTTACCCTAAGTAGGTCGCTTTAGGTTCAGTTCTTCAATGAATCTAGACATGTAAGTTCTTTTACTATGTTTACAATTTGCTTACGTTAGTCCCGCTTATTAATTTTTTTTATGTTTTATCATATATTTAGCTGCCACTCTTGCCTTTCGCTCGCTTTAAGCCTACTGCCGCCGAGATGGACACGGATTGGTACAGAGACAGCGTGGCCTTTATTGACGCAGAGGCGGCAAGGGCTCGACGTCCCTCTCCTTCCACATCTGACGAAGATGAGGAAGGCGACGACAGGCCCCCTTCCGGTGGATATCCGCCGCCCCCTTCCTCCTCCTATCCGCCGCCCCCTACCTCCTCCTATCCGCCGCCCCCTCCCTATCCGCCGCCCCCTTCTTCCTCCTACCAGCCGCCCCCTTACGATCCATATCAGGCGGCCCCTTCCTACGAGCCACAGCGTGGCTGTCATGAGTACCTGTGGGACTACGTCCACGGGCCGCTAGAGTCACGTGTAAAGTTATTGGAGGGAGTCTACAGACATTTTAGCGCTGTCCATGTTAGTGTTTAACTTAATTTGTTGGCCACGTTTATTTAGTTTGTATATTAATATTACGTTCTAAATTTGTTTTAGATGTCGAGTACGACACCGATCCCCGCTTCGTTCGGACAGGGGGCACAGGCGACGTTTGCCACCACATCCTATCCGTCATTCCCTGAAAATGTAAGTGACACTGAGTAACCATTATAGTTATATGTTTGTTCCTAAGTTTGTAACTCTTATAATGATCAATGTCACGCAGGCCGGGATGTCGGGGGCCGAAACGACGTTCGCCACCACATCCTATTCTACTATCCCGGAGAGTGTAAGTGACACTGAGTAACCATTATAATTATATGTTTGTTCCTAAGTTTGTAACTCTTTTAATGATCAATGTCACGCAGGTCGGGATGTCGGGGGCATACACCTCGCAGATGCCGCCGTTCACCACCACAGCAATCACGGACATCTTTGGCGGTTCGGCCGGAGACTATTACAGCCCGGAAATGCATAGTGTAAGTTATTTTGGTAGTTTTGGTTTAATTGTGAACATTTCCTAAATTGTACTTAAAACATCTAATAACTTAATTTTCAGATGGGGTCTCCTATTATCCAGGATCACTTCTCGGAGCACTTCTCGGAGCCGGAAGATGACCCGATGGAGGTTGTAGATCCACCACCACAGGTGACCCCGCTCCCTCAAAAACGGTCGCATAAAATTTCACAATGGTTTCGTCACCCGTTTGGCCAACAAGGATCTATGACACCACCGGCCGCTAAAAAGCAAGCAAAGAAAGCGGGGGGAAAGAAGGGAGGAAAGAAAAAGGGAAAGGTGTCTTCACCGGAGCCTCAACCGGGGTCGGAAATATTGAGGATGTGTCGGACTGGTCGCCTCCCCCCCTTGATCTTCATCCCTCACTTGAACTTGGAAATCACCCCCTCGTTTTTCAATGTATTGCTGGCCGTTGACCCTTTGGAGTCTGACTTACTGGATGTGGTTAGTATGAAGTTTAATTATATTCATATAATCAAATATATTTATTTTACATGTCTAACCATCTATTTTTTATGTATAGCACATCGATTGCTGGGTCTCGCTGTTGCAAAGACATCGTGGAACAGACACGAGGTGGACCAGGATGTTCAGTATGTTCTTTCATTACTTGTTGATTGAGCATCTAGGTCCCGCCTCCGTGGTTAGATCATGCAATGGCTTGGAAGGGACCTCTTGGGCTCTCCTCGATGTGGTATGTAAATCGTTTTACTCTTATTTTATTTAACTTGTTTTGTTGCTAACTAAGTTGTCTAATATTGTAATATTTCAGGTGTACATCCCTATATGCCTCAATCCCCAACATTGGTTGCTTGGAGTGTTTGAACTTGACGCTATGACCATGACCATATATGATAGCGACAGTGCCAGTCTCTTCAGACAGCAATTGGAAGAGCAGATGACAAAGTTTAAAACTGTGCTATTTGACTTCTTTTGTCGGGTCAAGGATGATAGACGTCGCGATATGACAGGTGTCTTTCGCTATAAGTTCGCCAAGAATGTACCCCAGCAGGCCGGGATAAATGCGGATTGCGGTGTCTGGGTATGCCGTAATGCCCAAATGTTGATAAATAACAATGAGGTATGGGTACACCCTGACGAGGCCGAGGATGTTGCCAAAGATTTTCGCATACATATGGCGGAGTCTATTTATGAGCATTGTCAAATAGGGCCACGTTAGGTTGTTTATGTAATATTAAATAATTGTTATTTTTAGTATTAACTTATTTTGTTAAAGTATTGTGATTGACTTACTGTTTACTTCATTTGGTTTTTGCTAATTTCATCCATTTACTCAACTTTGAGTATCGATATCTCTTTCACACATACTCCATTTTGGACGCATTATATATCATTTTGAAGCTCTCATATAGGAGAACATAAACCTACTAAAAGTTAGTTATATATAACACATATATATAAATTTAAATGCGTCCAAAGTTTAGTAAAACCCATATTTCCAACACCTAGTAAGTAGGTTTATGAAATTTGCGATAATCCTAATACATAGATTATTGGATGAACAAGCATTTATTTCTTGATTATTGGTGTATTGGTTCTTGTTGTCTGGAAGTGATTCATATGATGCAAAAATTGGTATCATGTAATGTAGAATAGTATCTATATTATAGAAACTTGCATTTGACAGTACCATATAAATCTGATCTAAATTCTCATTAATTAGCTATGTTTGACTACTTAAAGACCTTTATTCAAGAGCAGACGAATATTGCAGTTACTTTTTCAGTCGAATCTTACAGGCTCTTTTCAAACGAATCTTGCAGTGAACTATTCAGACGAATCACAACTTCCTATCTATCTTTTATACAAACACACTCTCGCTTTTCTTAACACAATGGATGGAGGTTCAAGATCAAGGGGGAACATGTCGGCGAATGTGGCTGGAACTTCACGTTCGGGAGCCTACCAACCACTGAACGACGGAGCTCGCCGGAGTACCTGGAAGGTACCGGAAACAGACGAGGAGTGGACAAACTGTGGGCGAACTGCAGCCGATTTTCCATTCACGCCTGAGGAGGAAGCAGACTGGGAGATGGCATCCGACAATTACTACTTCGATAATGGCATGAGAACCCCACCAATGTATGATTTTATGTCGACGGGTCTTCGACAAAGTCAACGAATTACTCCCGCAGTGCAAAAAGCCATTGATGAGGCGAACGCCGATATCAAAAAGGTAAAGGGTATGTGGAACCATAACAGGGGATTCAGCAGGGGAAAATGGAGTATCTAGCGGAGAAGAAACGAGAACTGGCCATGACTAGGGCTCACGTTCGGCAGCTGCAACGAGAGATTAAGGAAGCTGAAGAGGAACTAGAAGAACTCGAATCGGACTACATAGGAATGGAGGACGTGATCAAGGAAAAGGTTAACTTGATCACAGGACTCCAGGACGCCTTCCAGTAATAGATTTCTTTGTTTACATGCACTGTATCCGTTTCGGTTGGGAAGATGATTTGCAATAATTTTTATATGATGTTGTTAATTAATTTCCTTGTTACATAACTTAAGTGAATTTCTATATTAAAAACATTAAAATGGAAAGGAAACAATACATTAAAAACCACATAAAATGATAACCTAAAAAATATAGGGACCATTAATGTTTTTTTAAATTTGCAACAAACTTCATGGACCAAACTGTAAATTCGAAAAGTAGCGGGTTAGCCCGCGATCGCGGGCGGGCAGGGACCAAAACGGCCAACACGGGCATTCTTGAGGGGGGAAAGCTGGACCGCGGGCATTCTTGAGGGACCAACGCGGGCAAAGTGGGCAAACATGGTGACACGTGGGCCTAGGGCCCGCGATCGCGGGCTCCATCGCGGATTTTTGGGGCATTTTTGTAAGATGGGAGAGATTTGTGGCATTTTGGTAACTGATGGTCAAACTTAGGGTATTTTAATTAATTTCCCTTGAATCAATGCATGACCAAAATATTAAAAATAAAATAAAATATTGAATGGTATAGGATCAGGTTTCAATTAGAATAGAAGTTACGATAAGAAACGTAAGAACGAATCTCCACCTTTGAATACATATTAAGATAAAATTCACTAAAATACAGAGGCGGACCTAGCTTAGTGGTTACGGTGGCACGTGCTACCGTATTATTTTCCGGCGAAAGGTAAAAAATATTAGGTTCGTGAAAGGTGCAACCGTATCATTTTGGAATGTGCTACTGTATTATTTTGGAAATTTCAAGAAGATGCAACCATACCTCATAATCAAACAAAAAACCAATTAAAAGTGACTCTTGAAATCAACCAAAAAAACCGAAAAAATCCTTCGAAATCGATAAAAAAAAACTTAAAAATACGTTGAAATCAAGCAAAAAGTTTTAAAAATCACTTAAAACAGTGTAATTAAGTTAAAAGCACATCAGACAATATTGAAAGTCGGTAAAAAAGTAAAAACCATACTTTTTACAATTACTTTTTATGAGTATTATATGATGTCACCATATGAAAAAAGAAATTCTGAATCCGCCATCATTAAAATAGACCAAATCAATCTTCATATCAAACAAGATTCGTAAATAAATTTAAAATTGAAAATAATAAATGATCTGGATCAGTTTTTACACTTGTATCTTAACTTCTCTCACATGTTTTCTTTGTTTGTGGGCATTAGCATCAGGGAGCAGGAATTTGATGGTAATCACTGTACACGCATTGCAGGTGAGAATGGTTGGGGAAAAGAGACTGTTCACACTTCACAGGCTACAGTTTACTGCGTCTGTGCTTAATGGGACCAACCCCTCGCTAACTTCAATACAACTCTCTTGGGTTTTGCCATTGTCCAATCTTTGTCCAATAGTTATATTTCATCTTTTCATTTTTTGTAAGAAAGAGAGTAAATTACGTGTTAATGATGTAAGGTGTATTTTGGTCATTTTTTTTTTAATTCAAAAAATTAATCTACAAATCTTTAAAGTTTTGTACAAAAAACATTTCTCCTACATTAAACCAACCTCCATCCCCAAGGGACCTCCCCTCATCTCTATCACCCCTCCTTTCTTCTTCACCATCTCTCTTTCGCTCCCTCCTTTCTAGCGAAATTTAGTCTAGAGGAGAGAGTTTCGATTAACAGAGAGGATTTTGAGTTTTCGGTTACACAGAAATACCTCAAAAAGATTTTGACAACGGGACCGGGGTACCAGGGAGCACAATCTCCATCCTCGTCCAGGAATAAGATTTTATCCTCATTCCCATCCCTAGCCACGAATCGATGATTTTCCCCGTTTACCTGGTTTAATTTTTATGTAACGTTTTTATATATTATGTTACAAATGTCGGTTTTACGTTTAAGGGACATATAATGCAAAAATATTAATCACCAAAACTTTAGTTGTTGCATTTGCATAAGAGTAACATGAAAACGTAGTTGAAACATATATCAATATCAGTTACAGTATTTAATAAGTAAAATTTTATAGAACCACTTTGTTATATCAATAAAAGTTTTTCATAAGCAATCAAATCAATTATGTAATTTCTCTTACAAGTTTTCATAATGGAAAACAATGATTATATTTATACATTATATATACTCATTTGGTTTCTCACTACATTATTATACTTGGTGTGTATGTGTGTGTCAGTGTGTGTCTATATATATACGTATAAATGTATAATTAATTTTGTGGGTCAGGGTCGGGTCGTGGATGAAGAGTATCCCCATCCCCGGTCACCGGGTGCCTCGTCGGGTGCGGGGTTTTTTTGACATCCCTAACATCGAGATGGTATATAGATTCAGTTCTACGTGTTTGCTTTGTTTATGCGCTTGTCATCATGATGCTAAAGGTTTTGGAAGGTGTCGGAGAAAACTCATGGTGGTGTTGGTTGTTTTCAGGTTAAGCGCTTGGGAATTGCGTGGGTGTCGTAGGCTTGCAAATGTGAAGGATCGCAGTAGAAATGGTTGGAAGAAAATAGTTGGTTGCCGGAAAAGAACATGGAGATCCGCTTCGTTGTAGTGACGTCGGAAAAGGGGGGGTACGAGCCAGTTTAGGTTTTTTAAGTTGTATTCACTTGTACATTAGTCTACAAACTTGTACACTAGAAAGATTTAAAAAACAAAAGACAAAATGATCAAAATACCCTCACATGGCTAGTATTTGAACAACATATAATATTACTGTGAGATAATAATAGTATTTCAACACATAATAAAAGTTGAGAAAATTATAAATAAATATAATAATAATTGTTAGACGATGATCGAAATTGGACTTCCACATATTGTTTTCTTCTTGAGTTCTTGTGACGTTCAGTTATTGTGTTTTATAAGCTTTTTTATATGAGGTAATACATTTGTATTAGAACATAACTTAATGTTTTGAGCCCTCTTAATGATTCGACGTTAAGATTGTTTGGCTAAAATAAAATAACAGATAATTTTGAAAATGTTGTCCCATATCGGTGGAGCAATGAAAGGTGGAAGAGATTCCAAGCCTATAAAAAGAGGTCCAAGGCCTAGGTTTCAAATCTTCCAAATAAAATACACTTTAAGTATTTTTATTCTTTCTTTCTTGTTCTCTTGTTTTAAAGAGTAGAAAAGTGTGACTTAAATCTTTGAGAGTATGGGTGTGTTATTGGGTGAGGCTTGAGAGATTAAAGTTGTATGATTGTAACAATTTTTCACATAGTGGATGTTCTCTCTGGAGTCCCGTGGTTTTTCTACGGTTTTAGAGCTTTCCACATAAGTTCTTGTCTTTTTTTCCCTTCTATAATCGTACATTGTTGCTTCTTCTTTTCTCTATAATTGTTCATCGCTTGGGTTGTTAGGAAACGCTGAGGCCAATTTCCCAACAAGTGGTAACAGAGCTCCAAGTTGGAGGAGGTCTCGGTTAGAGGGTTCATAGTATGCTCTGTGGTTGCGGCTTTGTCTGATCTTCCACATCAGAAAATAATTATCTTTTGGTCGTATTGGAGGAGGTCTCAAGTTAGAGGGTTCATAGTAAGCTTTGTGGTTGGCTTTGTGTGACCTTCCACATAAGAAAATAATTTATCTTGGTTACTTCTTGTACGATAGAGTTGTGTGTGGAGGGAGTACGTGCATAATAGAAAACCATTCTTGAGTGTGCTACTCATAGGCTACAAGAACTATTCTAGTATGCAATTTTTTTAGGCGTTGATACGATGTCAAAGTTTTCAAGTGTAATAAAGTTCGATGTAGAGAAGTTTGACTGAAGCATCAACTTTGGCTTATGGAAAGTTCAAGTCAAGGATGTGTTGATACAATCCGGTACTAGTAAAAGCGAGGAAGAATGGGATGATTTTGATTTAAGAGCGGCAAGTACTAATCGTTTGTGTCTAGAAAAGAATATTCTTGCAAACGTGCATGGGATATCAACGACCAAAGAGCTTTGGAGAAATTTGATCAATTGTACGAGGGCAAAGGCATCTCTAATCGACTGTATCTTAAGGAAACTTCACACTCTACGTATGGATGGAGGTACAAAAATTTCAGATCATCTTAGTGTTTTTAACAATGTCGTTTTAGAACTGGAGCCCATCGGAGTTGAGGTAGAAGATGAAGATAAAGCATTGAGGCTCATATTATTCTTACCATCTTCCTATGAGCATATGAATCCTATTCTGATATATGGGAAAGGGACCTTAGAGTTTGTAGGTATTACTAGAAAACTCCTATCAGAGAATAAAAGATTGGAAGGTAGCTATGTGACATCATTAGAAGGTACGGTTTTGATGAGTAGGCATGGGAAGAAGAAGAACTCCGGTAAGAATCTAATATGCTGGAAGTGATGACAGTCTGGGCATGTCAAAAGCAACTCTCCAGGTGGAGTGGGTTCGGCGAAATACTCTAATTCAGATGCTAACAATGTATCCATTCTCATGGGAGACGATCAGTTTTGTTGAGACATGGGAGAATACATCCTCATGGTATGTCCGCTTTACCATGGAAAAAGGATGTATTTAGGTTAGCGGTTGCACGTATTTACACATGTGCATTGGTTTGGCATGGATGCAAGGTGTGTAGTGGGGATTATGTTGATGGCTGATGAACTTCCTGGTAAATCAAACGAGGAAGTTGCACCATAAAGATTTCAGCAATTTTTTCGACATATGCCGAGGTAAAAATTCTTAGAATGGATTATTCTAAGTAATGATACTCTTCTATGGTGGGGTATGATAGTTCTCTGATTTAATAATTATAACTATCTGTATAGATAAAGGTTGTCGTTGTTGCAACGAAAATTTTGTTTTATTTATCCGAGTTGGAGTTGTTGAAGATTGTTTGACTAAAATAAAATAAAAGATAATTTTGAAAGGGTTGTCCCACATCGATGGAGCAATGAATGGTAGAAGGGATTCCAAGCCTATAAAAAGGGGTCCAAGACCTAGGTTTCAACTCGTCCTAATAAAATACACTTTAAGCATTTTATTATTTCTTTCTTGTTCTCTTGTTTTAGAGAGTAGAAAGGTGTGGGTTAAATATTTGAGAGTGTGGGTGTTATTGGGTGGGGCTTGAGAGACTAAAGTTGTGTGATTGAACAATTTTTTACATACTGAATTTTCTCTTTGGAGGCCCGTAGTTTTCTCCGGTTTTAGAGTTTCCAACGCAAGTTCTTGTCTTTTTTTTCTTCTGTAATTGTTCATTGTTGTTGCTTCTTCTTTTCTCTATAATTATTAATCGCTTGGGTTGTTGGAAAACGTTGAGGCCACTTTCCCAACACTTGAGACCTTAAATACAATCCATCGGAGCAATATACTCTAAAGGTACCTTCTAAAAGAGTGAGAGAGTACTAAGATTAAGACCTTCAAGATTCATAGTTTTTCAGGATACATAGAATGAAGGATTTTCATCATACACCTTCATTATGAATATATATATATATATATATATATATACATAGACAACTTTTGTTGACATCATATATTAATCAGTCCACTAAAACCTTGAAATAAAAACTACGGACATCCAAACCATTAATTCAAAACTGAGATTTTCATCAATTGAATAGAAAATGAAACACATTTATTAGCTAAACCAAAAATCCAGTAAAAAAAGAGAATAGTTATTGATTAGATACAACAAATAAAGGTATTTTATGTGAGAATTATCTAATGTTCCATGATCAAATTAATTATATGTATATTTGCAATAATGTCCACATTTTTCATAATCGTTGATTGTAACATCCCAAAAATCCACAGGACAAACATAGCAATAAATCATACTCTTTGCAATAAAACTAGGTCCCAACATTACATTACATTAATCATAAACTAAGGTTGGCGGAAACAACCTATACACAACTGAGAATATTCTAGCTTCTACGGGTGGCACTTGCACTGCCTCTATGCTGCAACTGTACTCTATCTTGTTCTTTCTCACTTACTTGAGCTTCTTACTACGTGCATACCTGAAAATGGTTTAGTTTGAAAAGCGAGGGTTAGACCAAAAGGTCTAGTGAATTCCCTCCATAAAACATTTATCACAGTATAAAGTCATTTCATTGAAAATACATTCACATCTTTCTCATAAACATCATCCAAGGTTCAACACAGGGTTCAGGGATCGCATAAGCTACTCCGATCGGAGCCTAACGGACACCCTCTCGTCTACACCGGAATCCAAGTGGACCCCCTGTTCCTTCATGTAGGAGGAAACAAATTCCAACCTACAAGCTAACCTCCATATGCCCAAGGGATTAGAAATCCCAAGGTACCTAGACCCCACTGTGCAACCGACTCCACATAGCATACACATACATTTGAAAACATATTCATGAAAACCTTAAACATCACTTCATTTGCGAATAAACATGCAAAACATGGAAACATGCATAACTTTTATAAATCAGTTCATGCTCGAAAAAAGAACCATATTCAGTAAAACATAGTACGTCATAAAAAGGTTGAGAGAACTCACCTTTGGTTAACGTAGAATGCACTTCTTAAATGTCTCCAGGCTAAACCAAACGAACACCTAAGGGCAATAGATTCATATCAGATTAAACCGTTCAATCCCACTGACCAAATGATACTGTCCGGACATTACACAATCCGGATGTTCTAACTGTCCGGATGACCCTCTTCCCGGATACCCCGACATTCCAGATACCCCGACATTCCGGATACAAGGACCTTCCGGACACACCTGTTTACCGGATACTGACACCCGGAAACCTCTTATCCGGGGAGACATACGTCCGGAAACTACCAAGGCAACACTATCCGGAAACCTGCATCCTATCCGGAAACTACCGAAACCACAAGAACTCCCTCGTCCGGAAACCACGAACTGGCCGAAACCCTCAACTCCAAATTTGATTAAAACTCAGTTTTCTGATGACAGCTCGATTAGGCAAACCTAAGGGTTCATCCACTAGTCATAATCACTCAATTAATTCCATTTTAAACCACCAAAATCGACATGAAGACAACAAAACCCAAAATGCTCAACATAATGGTTATTTAGGTGAAGAACCCATTAAACCCTACTGATTCTAGCCCCAAATCCTAGACAACAGAGGATAAGAAACTTGAAATCAACAGAATAAGATGTCTTAGATGATTACCTTGGCAATTTCTTCCTTAACAAGAGTTTTCCCACTTTAGCTTTCTTCTTCCTTTCTCTTCTTAGCCACCAAACACACACAAGGACCAAAACACTGATTTCTAAAATGAAAACCCTAGGGAATTGGAGCTTTAAATACTACCCAATAATTGCCAAAAGGCCCCTTATCCTAACTTGCATTCTTTAGACTTCGGCCACCAAACTTTCAATACATACTTAAAATTTCGGGTTGTTACATTGATGTTCTGACTAACTTATGTGTCCATCGACTTAATTTCATGGGGCCTTAAAGTTTACCGCCTAAAAAATACTTAGTGGCGACATCATTTCTCTCAAGATTCAATAAATAAATTTTGTGAATTCATTATTATTTGATTACATACGAGAGATGATCAACGACGATCAAACCTAAGGCTTGACCAACTGTAACAACCCAAACCAAAAATAAAGCATATCATTCATAATAATATAAAACATCCCAAAACCAGTCTCAAAATTTTTAATACATCTGTCTCAAACTAGGTTGGCGGAAACAACCTATTCACAACTGAGAATAAAATAAAGTCTATAAAATGGAAGTGAAACACTATCTCTAGAAGCGTCCGGTCTCTAATTCTTCTCTTGACTCTTACCGGAGCTCCCTACTATCTGCTTTCCTGAAAAGGTTTAGTTTGGAAAATGCGAGGGTTAGACCATGAGGTTTAGTGAGCTCCCTCAATTAACAACAGTTCGATAACATATATTTAAAGCAATTCGTAACTTTCAAATATAACAACTTTAAACAAAACTTTCAGATAACTCTACTCATGTAAGTGGCACACTGAAGTCACTCGGAAGTGACAACGTGTCAGTCTCACACTGCCTTACTGGGTCACACCTCACATGGCATAAACGGGACACCCCTCCCGGTATGAGCACTGGCGGGCCACACCCCCCGACTAAGCCGATTTACATCTGACAACAATGTATGCATACATCTCAAATAAACTTTCATACAAACATAATTATGTGATAAAACATGGCATTTCTACTCATTTACTTACTTCGGAAAACACGTTTTAAAACACGTATTCTGAGTTAGAAAAACTCACCTGGTGCTCTTAACAACTCTTCTTTCTTAACTTCTGACCTTCTTTTGGGATACCTGAATAAGGGGATGAAAGAAATAAGTTGACTGAATACTAACTAACCGGACACCAAACTTTCCGGACACCACACTGTCCGGATGCTACTTACTGGATACCATACTCTCCGGACTCCCCTTCCCGGACAACTATGCTATCCGGACACCTTCGGACACTGGGGTCCGGGTACTTCTTACTGGACACTTTCTCCGGGCATCTGCACAAAGCTTCCCGGACGCGAGGTCTGTGACAGTTTGGGATAGGAATCTGCTGTCACAGCCTTAGCCAAAACGATTTCACAATAAAACAACATTATAACCATACTTAACTCTTTCCTTACAAACCCTATGCTGTTTAAACACAAAGATGATGCTTAATTTCCCCATTAGAGCATCATTTACAACTTTTAACCACAAACCCCAAACAATCTGACTCCAGCAGTGAAACTAGATACAAGGATTAAAATCTGAGATTACCTGGTAAAAATCAATGCAGAACTAGACTCCAATTTTCCACTTCTTCTTCCCAATTGCAGATTGTAGTTGATTCCTCCCCTCTCTGCTCTCTCACCCAAGCCGCCAAAAGAAGAAATACAATCACTTAGGGTTTGGTACCCAAAATTGAGAGTTTTATACTCTCCTTCCAAATTATACTTTTGGCCCCTTAAGAACAAGATTTCAACATTCCCCCAACCAAACTTATATTTTCTAAAAAAAAAGACTTGGGTATTACACCAACTGAGCTATTCCCCAAGGATTATGTCAACCTCTAGGCTTAGGCATACGATTGCTTATGCTACCACCTCGCTCTGATCTTAAAGGAGTGGAACAAAATTTATGGCTCTAAAAAATATTACCGTGTTAATTAGATATGTATCACAACATTTTAAATAAATAAATAAAAAACGAAGGTGCAAATCAATTAATAGTAAGACTCTCTCAAAATAATTTCCATGTCTTGATAAATAAATTTTACAATATTTTTTAATCAAATAATAAATATCGCAATAACTAGCTCATAATCCATTAATAAATTAGCAAAACCAACCTAGTTTGTTTAAATTTCGAAGTCCTTTATATTGTATTTTGTAGTTATAATTTAATTGTATTTTTATTATTAATTTTTATTACACTCTATTAAGATAAATATTTTGCATCATAATAGTAAAAAAAATTATATTTTCATCTCCTCATCCCGTAACATATATAAACATGCATAATTAAATGTGCACACAAGGTAAATAAATTGTGAACATAATGTAAATCTATATCTATATCTATATTAAAGGAAAACTCATGGTTGATGAGGTGGCACCTACTAATGCTTAGAATCTCTTTTATCTTTTTTCTCAAATTTTTGATTTTTTTAAATGTTGAATTTTATGTTAAAGACTTTTCCGTCCATATATAGGAAATGTGTGATTCATTATTAAGTTGGGTTTTTCGTAATTTTACATACCCAAGTTTAAACTCCAACTCTTGATTTGCTTTTCATTTACTTTCAAAAATTTCTTAATACAATTTGTTTTTCTAAGTTGCAATAATAAATAAAATGAATTCTAGAACTTCATTTGTTGAATGATGAAGAAGATGAAAGTTGAAGAAGACATCAAAGACTCTAAACAAGTATGTAGAAATTATATTCTTAAACAAATATGATTTGCTATTACATATTTCTTCTTTTCCATAATGTTGGATTAGTTGTGATAATAGAACATCGTTGTGTTTATGATTGAATCATGTGGATTCGATTACAATTTTGATATTTTTTAAACAAATGTGATTTGTTATTACATATTTCTTCTTTTCCATATTGTTGGATTAATTGTTACCATAGAACATGGTTATGTTTACGATTGAATCATATAGATTCGAATACATTTTTGATATATTGTAATTAGAAAATCTGATGTTATTTTTCACATTTAAGCGCCATTGACAATGATCATGTATACGTGATTGATAATTGTGTTAAGTTTTTACTATTTCTAGATTTTTTTTCTATTAACACTAACATTGTCATTGTTATGAGAATTTATGGTGTCTATGACTTCATTTCCAAAAATCATCCTCAAATCTTATTGGAAAAACTTTTTTCATGATCAAACGTCGAAATATATTTTTGTTGAAAAATTTCATATATTTGGTTGTAATTAACAAGCTAAAATATTTTTTTTACTTGTAGGTTTACATTTTTTATTTACATAACAATTAATATGAATAGTTTGTTTTTATTGTCTTTCATTCTATTAGTTTAATATTTAATATTTATTTCTTATTTACCTTTTTTGTTGCATGAGTCTATTTATTTACATTTTATTGTATTTTTTTTATAAGGTTCATCTAGGCTTTGTCTAGACTACATCCTTGACAATTTGGAAACAAACATATAAAGCTGCCGTCTGAGACTAAGTCTGGCCACAGAATGGTGACTCCTGGACTCGAACCTGGGGTGGATGGGATATTCCACCACATCCCCCAAGCCCTTGCCAACACGCCACCACCCTTGTGGTTTTATTGTATTAGTTTAACAATTAATATAATTAAAATCTTTTAGCTTTATTTACCATTCACTTTTTATTTACATAACAATTAATACATCAATATTAATATACTTTATGAAAACGGTTAAAAGAATGTATGTTGGCATTTTGAGGATGTTTGAATTTTTTATCCAATTTTTAGTTTGTAAAATGTCTATATATACGTCATTAATTGATTAAATATTCATGTGTTTTTTAATTAATTATTATATATTAATTACCTCATTAATTGGTCCAACGCTTTATATTCTTCTCTTAATTATTATGAACCAGTACATATAAATAAAATAGCTATGAAATTTTTTTACATTTTAATATAATATTTACTATTGATTTTTTATTTAGACAATGAGCAATAGATCGCTATCAATATATTATTAAAAAAACGCTAATGGAATGTATGTTGAAATTTTGAGAATGTTTGAATTATTGTTTTTATTATTTATCCGATTTTTAGTTTTTTAAACCTATATATTTATATCTCAATAATTGATTAAATATTTCATGTATTTTTGTAACTATTGTATATCAATAAAACTCATTAATTGACGAACTTTTCATATACTTCTTTTAATATATAAAATACTTATGACAATCTAATACATTTCAATATACATAATAAAAGAAATTAATGAGAATGTTCAATTACATTAATATTTTTTTTCATTTTGATTTATTTTTAATCTAAACTCAACACATTAATTTATAAACCTTTCATTTTTCATTTTTTTATTACAAAACAATTAATATTTTCTTCATTTTTTTATCTTTTATTCCGGTCACAAACATCATTTTGGAAAACACATTTTGGATTATTTCTCTCATTAATTGAAATACCTATCATTAGTTTAATAAAAAGATTCGTTGATAATCTATCTATCTATCTATATCTATATCTTTATAATGTATATATATATAGAGGTGGGTTCAAACGAGAATGCCAAATATTTAAAAAATAAAAAAATAAATGTGAACCAATCATAATTATAAAATTAATATTTTTTTAATTTATTAGACTAACATGATTAAAAGGATAAGAATGTAAATTAACATCCAATTTAATTTAGGATAGTCTCTATCTAATTAATTGGACGTGATCTTCTCCATTATTTTAGATTTCCCAGATTTTTTTTCTTGAGAGTCCATGTTCACGTCCATATCCAGATTGATTGAAAATTCTTTCACTTCTTCATCTCATCGTCCATATCCAGATTGATTGAAAATTCTTTCACTTCTTCATCTCATCGTCCATATCCAGATTGATTGAAAATCTCACTTCTTCGCGTCCATATCTAGATTGATTGAAAAATCTCTCACTTCTTAACTTCTTCATCGTCCATATGCAGACTGAAACTCAAGATATTCAACATATTTCAGAATCAACAGTGATTAACATAATCAAGATATTCAACTTTTCTACCTCGGTGAGAGAACCAAAGCGTTAGATGACATCTAACAAACTTATAAAATATGCAAGAAAAATTCTTAAGAAACACCAATTTGATGGATAATTTATTTGTATAGTACCATAACAATTAGAAGACCAAACATTAAATATATTCAAAATCATCAGTGATTAACATACTCAAGATATTCAATACATTCAAAATCAACAGTGATTAACATATCCAACGAAAAACCCACCATATTAAATATAATTAAAATCAACAGTGATTAATATACTTAAGATATTCAATACACTCAAAATCAACAGTGATTAACATATCCAACTATTAGCAAATAAATTCAATACATATTTAAAATCAACAGTGATTGACATACTCAAGATATTCAATACATTCAAAATCAACAGTGATTAACATACTCAAGATATTCAATACATTCAAAATCAACAGTGATTAACACATACTCAAGTTCCTGTGTTTTACTTGGTTCCTTCTTCCACACTCCGATTCTTCATCAGCGTCAACATCAAGAGGTGTCTCAACCGTATTTTTTGAATCTTGAATTCGGTTTATCTCAGTAATCTTCTTTGATCGATAGCAATCCTTTCTCTCGCTCTCCTTCTTGCTTTCTTGAACGAGACACCCACAGTATCATAGAGAGAAAATGGACCTTTTACCGAAAAACGACGGTGAGGATGAAGGTAACAGCAGGAACAAGGTTGCTTATGGCGGACGCCAACGTCGGAGAATTGTAAATTATTCCGGTATACCCCATAACCTGCGACGTACACCTAATCATCAAAACAATTTCAAAAATCAATCATCGGAATCATCGCCGGCGATTCAAAGAAATATCACACTACCCGATGATTCCCAAAAGTCCGATTTTGCTAACGATCGAGAAATTCATCGGCAGCAGCACCCTCAACCTGTTTTCAATTAGGGTTTTTTTTTCAAAATTTCAGTAATATTCTTCGATCGATAGCAATCCTTTCTCTCTCTCATTCTTGCTTTCTTGAACGAGACACCCACCGTATCATAGAGAGAAAATAGGAAACAATGATATTTGATTCTGATAATCACATCCGTGATATTCGCACCCCAAATCACATTCGATTATGCTTTTATTTTTCTTCCAAATTTACCCTTATAATAATATGTCCTTGTATATAAAATTGTTTAATATTGTTCATATTTACAAAATATGCCATTCCGTTTTTTAACCCTTGATCTCATTCAATCAATGGATGAGATTCATCCCTTTATTCTTTTAAATAGGTTCTATTCTCATATGATCCTCCCTCTCTCTCTCTCTCTCTATATATATATATATATATATATATATGGTCAGGTTCAAAGGAAAACCCTTAATAACTTGAAAACCGGAAATCCACGAAAATACGGAGGAAAAAGTATACCAATATGGATGTCAAATTAACGAGAAAAATATGATCGTTTATTTGGTGTAATTTATTTCGTTCGAATTTTGTTTATTTTTCTTTATTTTCGAATAAAAAATAGGGGGGTGAGGTTTTTTAATTTAATTAATATTGTTGTAACCGCCCGTCTAATCACATCCATCAAATCATCTAATCTAACGGTTGATAAAGTATTTTTTAGTTTTCCAATTTATTTGAGGTTTTCCCCTGAACCTCCCTCTATATATATAACCCAAGAGAAATGACATGACACAATGTGGATTGAGAATTCTAAAATGTTGAATTGAAGTTAACTTTCGTCATCTCACATTGATAAAAAAAAATGAAATGTTGGAACATGAAGTTGATTATAAAAAGAGAAGGATATCAACCTTTTTTACATGATTTATGACTTACTTTAATCCATTTTAAATGAAAGAGTTAATTTTAGTTACAAATTTCTTCATGTTGAATAGATATTACATTTTGTTAATAAGCTACATTCATTTCATTTAATGTTGTTTATTTTTATATCTTTCCTCTTTATATATATAAAAGTAATTTTTAAGAGAAATGACATGTCAAAATGTGGATTAAGAATTCGAAAGTACTTATCTTTCACTATCCGACATTGATGTAAAGATTATATGTTGAAACATGAAAATAAAAGTAGAAGAATGTCAACTTTTTTACATGATTTTAAGCTACTTTAATACATTTTTTCTTAAATAGTTAATTTTAGTTTATATATAATTTCTTCATGATTAATGATATAATATTTGTTAAACATCTTTATACATTTAAAAGGAAAAAACCAAGAAAAATTAGATGAATCCATAGGTTTTTAGTATTCTAAAATATTTAATCGTGGTATTGGTTTGGTTATTCCAGATGTGGAAATGATAACTTTGTAAAGGGAGGTAAGTATATAAAGGTGTAGAGATGTCTTACAAAACTGAAAGGATTAATGTCAACATAAACTGAAAGGATTAATGTCAACATAAACTTAAGGTTTATTATGAAGATGTAAGATATATGGTGGGTGATTTCAAGATCTTTATGAGGTTTGGGTTGTGCTTTTTAGAAGTTTATTGGAAGGTTTGCTTGGGGATTTCAAGTCTTCACCAAAAGAAGCGATTTGGGTAAAACCTAGATTTAGCATAAATCTAGAAATGTGAGTTCAAGTTACTTTGTGAAAACTATGTACATGCCAAAAATGTCCATTTTGAAGTATTAATATGTTTTACTTGTATTTATCAAATATGTGGATTATTTGGTGGGTTTTGTATATTTGCTAAACTTGATTTATAAATATTGTGAAATGCCTATATTTAGGGGTTTTGGTCATTTTGATAAATAAATCTTGAGATTATGTCTTTTGATGAGTTGTTTTATAAATAAAGGCTATTTGATGGTAATGCATTCTTGGTGTATTTGATATGACAAATCGTTTAAAACATGTTTACTTTGTGTTACGAGATATTTTGGAAGTATAAACCTTATGGTTTATATTTAGGGCTGATTTATCCTGATATTGACTATGTTTGGCCTAATCATACATTTGAATATGATTTTACCTATTTGTCGAACAAAGGCATTTTCTTGAGCTTTTGGCTTGGTTTTGACTCAAATGAGTGTCGGGGACGTTTTTCCATTTGATTTGCTCTTTGTCGAGCTTTTGGAGTTATATGCAGTCATGACATATTTATCTGTAAGTTGTATGTTTTTAGTGTGTTGGTCAATGATTTTGAGTCATCTAATCTAGATTGTATTGCATTGGACCCATAGGCATATAAGTTGGTCTTTATTGCTTTAATGGGACAATTGTTCCCATGTTGTGGATAAGAATAAGCATTGGGTCATTGGGGGCACTATGGTGCAGGCTCTTGTAGTCGAACATCTGCCATTGATCACAAAGTGTAATTTCTAAGTCAGTTTTATGGGATGGTTATTTCCATATTATATCTGGAAATTTCCATTGGGTCATCGGGGGCAACTTGGTACAGTCATATGGTACAAGTCGGATACTAGCCATTGGCCACATTATGTAATTTCTAGGGAATGGTTGTACCTAGAATCATTGGGGGCCTCAACTATGAATCACGAATAACTGATCATTTTGGGGCCATTGATCCCCAACATGAGATCTTTAACGTGGAACGACGACCTACTTTTGTGTTCCTCCATTAACTAAGGAAATCGAGTCTCCCCCGTCACCGAAAGGTGTTGTTTTGGATATTGTGTTTTATAAATGCTTTTTCGGTGTTGATTTGAGTATGAAGTGTTCTCCCTAAGTTATGATTTTGGGTGTTGAGTCTTACTCATATTTTGGATTATAAATTTTTATTCGAATTTTAGTAATTGAGCATTACTTATTATTCAAGTTTTGGGTGAGTACTGGTTTCAATTTCATATTTTAAGGAATATTTTGTATTGGGGTTTTCATCACGAAAATGGTGAGTTTTGGGAAAGATGTTGCTTTCATATTTTATACATTTCATTTTAGAAATCGAGATTTAAGTAACATTCTTTTAGTTTTCTGTTTTATATAAATGCTTAAAACTATTGAAGTCACTATGCGTTAAGCCTAACCATTTTCATTTGTCGGCATGTGCATGTAACAACCCACACCAAACTAGTCAAAACAAGACATCATATTTAAAATAAAACTGCCAAACATGGCCCACAATCTCACAAAGTCAAAATTCAAAACTTGGGTTTGCGGAATAAACCCTAATTACAACTGAGAAAAATTAACTATTAATTGGAAGAGGAAAGTCTTCTAATTCCACTAAGCATGCCTGCATTTCACATCTTCTCCTTTCCACTAGCAGAACCCTCCCTAACCTGCTTACCTGAAAGAGTTTCAGTTTAGAAAATGTGAGGGTTAGACCACAAGGTCTAGTGAGATCCCTCAAACAACATTCACGCCACAAATAATATTTAAAAGAGTTTATGGAAATCATTTAAGCATTAACTGATCTTGTAAGTTAACATCAACAAACATATAACTGTTATTCCTCGTCTTGTCACGCTCAAACATTTGACCTGATCTAGGGCACACACCCGCCCTGGGGAACAGACTAAATCCGTTCAATTATTCCATATGGGACACATTCCCCATATACAACATAACATAAACTTTATAGCATGCATGATAAATCAAATGCAACCACACAGTCCAAGTATAAATGTACAAGTAAACAAACAAGTACCATCAAGCTTTGGTTTAGAAAATTCACCTGAAGTCCACGCTAAGAAAGCTCACCCGCCAACGTTTAACTTCTACCCGCACCTACAATTGTACCCCGCACATAGGACTAATTAAGTCTTACAGAAAACCCCGAATAAAATTACTCGAGTTCCGGATCCAAGTCTGGATTCCGACGCACTCCGGTTCCCACCGGGTTCCGGTGCGCTTCCGGTTCCCTTGGGTTCCGGTTCCTATGAGTTCCGGTTCCTTTGGTTCTGATTCCATTGGGTTCCGGTTCCTATGGGTTCTGGTTCCTTGGGTTCCGGTTCCTATGGGTTCCGGTTCCGGTTCCTTTGGTTCCGGTTCCATTGGGTTCCGGTTCTTACGAACGCTGTGAGTTTCGATCGAAACAATCGCTTCGCACCCGAATCCACCTAGGTGTTAACCATTAACATAGAGAATATCGATACCGATCATTCTTAGCAGCTAAACCATCTAATTTAACACCACACGAAATAGGAAGAACACACACACACAGTCTCCATTTCCTTTCTTTCTAATTGAATAACACAAAACCCAGATTCTATCACTCTAGACCTTAAGATTAGATTGCAAAGGAAAAAGAATTGAGGATTACCTTGCAAGTTGATTCCACACACACAATCTGGAGAATCCCAAATCGTCTTCGCTCCTTGATGATTTTGCACTCACTTATCGCACCTCAGCCGCACACAGTGTTCTTGAGAAATTTAGGATCCCTAGGGTTTTACACCTATTTATACACTTCCCAAAGCACACCAAACTTTTCCCCTTTTTCACACTTTGCACCCCATAATTAATATTTATTCACAAAAGGACACGGTTATTACATCATCCTCCCCTCAAAAGAATTCCGTCCCCAGAATTCCATCTCCGAACAATCAAGGAAAACGGGTTGTCATCTCTGATTCCACTTCCCACGTTGCTTCTTGCCCCTTATGGAAGCGCCACTGAACTTTCATTAACAAGATTTCCTTATTCCTCGTCTTCCGTACTTTGCGATCTACGATCGCCAACGGTTCCTCTACATAACTTAACTTCTCATCCACACGAATGTCTTCCAACGGCACTGCCATGCTTTCTTCGGCCAAGAACTTCCTTAAATTCGACACATGAAAGGTCGAATGAACTCCCCGAAGCCCGTCAGGCAACTCCAGCATATACGCCACTTCACCCACACGTTCGGTGATGGCGAACGGCCCAACATACATAGGCCTTAGTTTCCCTCTTTTTCCAAATTGGACGACACCCTTCCACGGCGATACCTTGAGCATCACTCTATCCCCTACCGTGAACTCTATCGGGTTTCTTCTTTTATTTGCGTACGCCTTTTGACGGTCCTGAGCTACCTTCAACTTCTCCCTGATCACACTAATCTTATCAGCAGTTAGCTGCACGATCTTCGGTCCTGCCAATTGCTTCTCTCCAACTTCATTCCAACACAACGGCGTTCTACACTTACAACCATGCAACGCTTCAAATGGTGCTGCTTGAAGACTGGCGTGATAACTATTGTTATATGGGAATTCAATCAACGGAAGATGAGACTCCCATGAGCCTTTGAAATCTATCACACAAGCACGCAACATGTCCTCCAAAGTCTGTATGGTTCTCTCGCTCTGCCCATCCGTCTGAGGGTGATAGGTATGCTCATCAATAGCCGCGTACCTAACTCCTTTTGAAGGCTTCTCCAGAAAGACGACGTGAAATGATTATCACGATCGGAGACTATGGACGACGGCACTCCATGCCTCGTCACTATTTCGTTGACATACAACCTTGCCAACTTTCTAACAAATCACTCTCCCGAATGGGTAGAAAGTGAGCCGACTTGGTGAGACAGTCAACTATCACCCATATGGCATCGTGCCCCTTCGGGGTCCTTGGTAGTTTCGTGACAAAGTCCATTATGATACAGTCCCACTTCCACACCGGTATCTCTAAGGGTTGCATCTCCCCGTAGGGTCTTTGATGTTCTGCTTTGACCTTCAGACAGGTCACGCACCGCTCAACAAGTTACGCGACGTCCTTCTTCAGTCCCGACCACCAATACATTTGCCTCAGATCTCGGTACATCTTATTAGTTCCCGTGTGTACCGAATATCGCGTTTTGTGCGCTTCTTCCAAAATACGCTCCCGCAAACCTCCCAACTTAGGAACCCACACTCGGTTCCCTAAAATTTCACACTACTCCCGTTACACTCCAAGGATGTCACGTAACCGACAATCCTCTCACCTTTCCACTGTTCTTCTACAAGAGCTTCCTCTTGAAACTTCTTAATCTCGTCCAACAGATTAGGAGTTACTTCGACTCGAAAGGCCACCACTTTGGTTGGCTCTCTTCTTTCCTTCCGACTCAAAGCGTCGACCACGACGTTCGCTTTACCCAGATGGTAAAGGATCTCACAATCATAGTCACTTAACAACTCCACCCAACGACGCTGTCTCATATTCAGCTCCTTTTGATCAAACAAGTGCTTAAGACTTTTATGGTCGGAATATATCTGACACTTAACTCCATAAAGGTAGTGTCTCCACATTTTTAGCGCGAAAACCACCGCCGCTAACTCCATGTCGTACGTAGGGTAATTCTTCCCGTGTTCCTTCAATTGTTGGGATGCATAAGCGATCACCTTCCCGCCCTGCATCAATACACACCCTAGTCCCAACTTGGACGCATCGCTATAAATTACGAATCCTTCCATCCCACTAGGCAACGATAAAATCGGAGCACTACTCAACTTGTCCTTCAACTTACTAAACGCTTCTTCTTGCACCTCCGTCCATTCGAACTTAGACCCTTCTTGGTTAAAGCGTGTTAGCTCCAAATTCTACACTTAAAGAAGTATTGAAAAATAGGCTAAGTATAAAGTCATCGACAGAGGCCTCTGCCAAGACACAGAAGTGAAGTTCCAAGACATTCTCAAAGGACAAGGCCACAGAGCCTCTATCACACTTGACAGAGCCTCTGTGGTATGAAGACTGAAGACTTAGAATATTATCTGAAGATCAAAACAAAGACGATCGTGCTTCTCACGTTCTCTGCTGTACGAAGATCCTAAGGATCATTCGTACAAGGCGTGCCCTGCACATTCCACGTGTCAACCTCTGATGGGTTACAGCCTTTGCAGATTGTGGCGCACTACATTAACGTTTTACCTGTAGCAGATCACGATGTTGTCTTTGTACCCTTTGTACTACTTGTCTCCAAATTGTCCCCTGTAGATCAGTATTAATAGAAGGCTCATGTTGAGCTCTTCTATCAACTTTTGCATGACACACACACACCTTTAGAGCAGAATTCATATTATACCTTCAGTGTTCTTGGTGTTCTTATTCTAATCAATACAAAGTGAATCTTTGAGTTAATCTCGTGTTAATTTGTACTTTGTTTATTTGATTTAGTATATGTTTTTCTACCTAAGAATATCTCTTTAGTTCGTTAAAACGCTTCCGCACTATTATTTGTTTGAACTAATAGATATTTATATCATTGTTGAGTAATATCGGGATCAACAATTGGTATCAGAGCCTTCCTTGATTTTCTATATCAAGAGATCCTCTCTGACAATGATTTTTGGTAGAAATCTGGATTGACTTTAACCTGTTCTTCATTTATTTCAAACAACCTCTGTTTTTCTGCCATTCTCGACCTGCTCGACTTTGGTTAACTTACAAAACCTGTTTCTTCGGTTAAAACTCTCCATTTTAGTGCATTGTTCAAGGTTTTAAGCTTATAAACTCTTTTCGAAGTATCCACTCCATCATCTGAAAGTTTGCTGTTCATACTCAGTTTTCTGGTACTTTTCAAACTACTTTCAAAATGGCGAACACGAACAACTTCTTCACCGCTGGTTCTTTAACTAAGCCACCCACTCTGCTAAGAGACGAGTACCCTCAATGGAAGATATGAACGATTCACTTCTTCGAGGGTACTGACAAAAAACTCGTCTACTATATCCACAATCCTCCTTTCGTTCCCATGGTCACAGTACCTCGTGTACCTGCTACAGATGACACTCTAGAGATTCCTGAGCACAAAAAACCAAAGACAAAGGATAAATGGTCTGCCCCAGACTGGGAGAAATACGAAATTGCTCAGAAGACCAAGCGACTTCTGATAATGGCCATACCCAATGACCTCTTCCAATCTCTAGATGCGTGCAAATCTGCATACGATCTATGGAAGGAACTGGAGAAACAATTGGAGGGAGGGGCCAAGACTCAGAAGAACCGCAGATCCCAATGCATCAACGAATACTACGCATTCAAAGCTCTGCAGACAGAATCTATGCAGTCAACATACGACAGGTTCAACTCACTTATCAACAAGTGTAAGAAGTTCGGAATTCACATAACTTCTGAAGAGAACAACGTCATGTTCCTAAAGAGCCTTAATGAAGAATGGCTCCAGTTGTCTATGTCTCTGCAAACTAATCAGGACTTAGACACCTGGACTCTGTCAGATCTTTATGGAACGTTGGCAGCCCAAGAACCTCAGATTGCACAAGCAAAAGCACAAACTAGTGTGCCTCTTGCACTTGTCGGTAAGGCGACATAAGCTAAGGATAAACCAAAGAAGGAGAAGTCTGTGGAGGTGAAGAAAGAGAAGAAGAAGAAGGTGTTGGTGGTTGATAGTGAAGAGGAGGAATTGGTAGAAGAAGAGGAGGTAACAATGGCCTTAATAGCTAAATCGTTAGCTCTATTGACAAGAGAGTTCAGCAGAGGATACCAAAAGAAGTCAGGTTATGAACGCAATGGGAGAGATGATCGTGGTGACTCAAGGAATCAGGGAAGAGAAGGATTGAATGACCAACAGAGGTCAAATGACAAGAATGACAGAGGTGGTGACCAACAGAGGTCAGGCGACAGAGCTGGGAATGCACCCCAGAATCAGGGTTGTTTCAATTGTGGCAAGCCAGGCCACTATGCTGCAGACTGCAGGAGCAAATCAAACCGCCCTCAGAGGGACTCTATTTTCTACAAAAAGAAAGTAGAATATTATGTTCAGAAGTCGCTCATGGTGGAGCAGGAAAACTGGCAGTCAGATGAATCCTCTGACGAAGGTGAAAAGAAGAACGCCCTGTTCTGCGGGATGGCAGAGGTCAGCTCCTCCGACTCTGACAGTAAGGTATCCACTTCTGACTCTTCCTCTAATGAAACAGAAGGTGATTTGCTTAACCTGAATATTGACTACACTGAACTTAAAAAGACTTGTGAAAATATCCAGAAGAAGCTTGCATTCTTTGAAAGAGAAGTCAGACTTCTCATTCAAGAAAAGGCAACAATATTTAAAGAAAAAGACGAGATTGAGACTAACTGGCATAAACATCTAAATCCTTTAAAAGAAAAGATTTCAGAACTCAACTCTGCCTTGAAAGCTAAATCTAAAGAACATATGGATGTTGAGAGCGACATAATGAATATTCTTGCTCTC
Source organism: Saussurea involucrata (assembly GCA_033807775.1). Classification (NCBI taxonomy): domain Eukaryota; kingdom Viridiplantae; phylum Streptophyta; class Magnoliopsida; order Asterales; family Asteraceae; genus Saussurea; species Saussurea involucrata. The sequence continues at coordinate 88,545,938 of CM066318.1, forward strand.
AAACACTATTTTCAAAAGGAAAGAGAAGTCCTTCATCAAGACCTACTTAGAAGAGATCTTTTAATTAAAAAATATCAAGATGCACAGAAGGTATACGAAAAGGTCAATACACAAATAGGAAGAAGGGTAATTGGATTCTGTGATATAGATCCATATACTGGAACCAAAAGAAACAAGTCTATGTCTTCTCTATTTCATATTGGAAGTACAAGAAAAAACATGGTTTTCCAAACTTTTTTTTGAGCGGAAACCCAGGAAAATATATAGCAAAAGCAAAAGAAAAGACAATACAACAGAGTTCAGGCGCAGAGGCCAGCAACAGCAAGGCAAAAGAAATTGGTGACGACACCAGACCACGCCACCAATAACCAAAACAAACACATGCACACAGACCATAAATTACAACAAAATAAAATAAGGAACATCCGACGCACAAACCACCACCAAAAGGACCACAACCGAGAGGGCCGAGAGCACCAATCAAGAGCCACGATAGTTAACTTTGTCTGCTTTATCTCTATTCCTCCAAGCCATTCGCATAAGTACAACATCTATGATACCTTTAACCAAAGAATCCACCGGGCGACTATGGTTATCAAAAAGCCTTTTGTTACGCTCATGCCATATAGAATAGATGGAAGCAGAGAATGCGAGTTTTTGCAGGAGTTTCCATTTGATAGTTCCGTTCGAGAGGCGATCCATAATGTCATCCCAATCCTCCGGGAAATGATCAATTCCAACTTCATCTTTTATAGTACTCCAAACTTTCGACGAGAACTCACATCTAAAGAACAAATGATTATGAGAGTCAGCGCACTGCTTGCAAAAAACACATTTCAAGCCCGGGGGGTTATGTTTCCAAGTAGCTATACGGTCTTGCGTAGGAAGCCTACGATGGCAGGCAAGCCAAACGCACACATCATGTTTTGGGATAAAAGCTTTGTTCCAAACTAAAGTCGACCCAGGGACTTTAGCGTGCGATCCATCATGTGTAGCCCAAACCTCACCAGCCGAGTACTCTGTGAGGGAACCGTTTGGACTCTTCCAGAAAATGTGATCAGAGATCGAGGCATTAAGGGACGGAACAACACACCCGGAAAAGGACGGAGATCGGGTTGTCCACTCACTCGGCCAGGAGGCACCCACTACCGTAACAACATCATGAATCGAGGATTTTAATGTGAAGCCTGTGGCATGATAGATTCTATACGAGATAATGGATGATAAAACCCCGCAATCTAACCAGTTATCTTCCCAAGCATTCGAATCCATTCCGTCACCAATTTGTATGGAGAAAAAAATTCCTCACAAGAGGTCTAAGGTCAAGAATGCTTCTGAAAGTCCACGACCAAGAGGGCTTCTTTTTAAGTGACAAAAAATTGGCAGACTTAATACAATGTAAGTGGATCCATCTTACCCACAAGGATTTTCTCTTACGAAGAATTTCCCAAATGTGCTTAAACATCAAGCTTTGATTCCAAGTAGCGAGTTGCTTCAGTCCAAGCCCACCGTAGTCAATGGGCCTGCAGACGATATCCCAAGCCAGCCGAGACTTGCCTCTAGCATCCTCCCTTTGAGCCTAAAGAAACTTACGAAAAAGGCCTTCCAAATCTTGGATCACACCCGAAGGGAGGATGAAAACAGACATCCAGTATAATTGCATAGATTGGAGGACGGAAAGAATAAGCTGACGTCTACCACCATACGAGAGGAATTTAGCTTTCCAGTTGTGTATTCGCGCTTTAACTTTGGCCACCAGATCTCCAAAGTCCGAGACCCAAAGCCTAACCGGGGAAAGGGGACCCCTAGGTATCTGATCGGAAACATCCCTTCGCGAAAAGGGAGGCAGTTTAGGATGGCCGATCTTTCCGAACTAGGCACATTTCCGAAGAAGACTTCACTCTTTTGAAGGCTCGGAGATAAACCGGACATGGTTTTAAAAATTTGGAGAGCCTTTTTTAGAACTTCTACCGATAGAACATCCCCCCGTGTAAATACAAAAAGGTCGTCGACGAAACATAGCTGAGTGATCTCTAAATCGGTGCAGTCCTTATGAAACCCGAAAGCATCAGCTTCCCTGATACATTGGTTCAGGATCATGGAGAACCCTTCCATAACGATAGTGAAGAGGTAGGGAGAGATGGGATCACCCTGACGAAGGCCCCTACGCCCAATGAAGAAACCCTTAGATTCACCATTGATAGCCAGAGAATACGACGGGGTAGAAACCATTTCTCGAATCCATTTAACAAAAACCCGGTGGAAACCGAATCCATTTAACATATTTTCCAAAAAATCCCAATTTACCATGTCGTAAGCCTTGCGGATGTCGATTTTGAAAGCACATCGGGGAGGACCCTGGCTTTTGTGGTAGCCAGCGACAAGTTCGTGAGCCAACAGGATGTTGTCGGTAATTCGACGCCCCGGGATGAACGCCGACCGGGCATCGTTAATAAGAAATTCCAAATACGGTTTCAGCCTATCCGCCACAATTTTACTAATACACTTAAATAGGCCGAAAATCAGTCACCTTTGATGCGTTAGGTGATTTCGGAATAAGGCATAAGAGGGTGTGGTTGAGTTCTCTAGCAAGCTTACCCGAGTAGAAAAAATTATGCACCGCAATTGTGACATCGTTCCCAATAATCGCCCAAGCTGATTTAAAAAACTTCGCCGAAAAACCATCCGATCCGGGAGCCTTATCGTTACCAATATTGAAGATGACATCCTTAATCTCGTTATCGAAAATGGGTCTGATCATGTGGAGAGCATCCGAGAGAGAGAGAGAGAGTTTCTTATTGAAGAGAGAGGGATGCATGGAGGGTTCCACGTTGTGATCAATCTCACCAAGAATAGATCGAAAGTAATCGTCAAAAGCTTTCGGAAAATTCTCACCATGCACATAATTCCCATTCTCATCGCACACTGACGAGAGGTGTTGGACATTCTGTTTCTCCTTGATCACTTGATGAAAGAACCGAGTGTTACGATCACCCTCATTTAGCCATCGAATCTTAGCCCGTTGACGTAACATAGAGTCCTCATCCAGCCGAGCTTGTTGATAAGCTAATAAGATATGGGCCAGCTCCTCCCTAAGGAGTACATTCGAAGGGTCTTTATCACAAGCGGACTGGACACCATCAAGCTCAAATTCAAGACAAGCAGCTTTCTTTTCAATGTTACCGTATGAGGATCTCAACTTCCTGAGAGGAGCTTTTAAAGCTTTAATTCGGCTAGTTACCCTAAATACAAAGGAACCGCGAGTGGGAGAATCCCACCCCGTCTTAACGATGTGTAAGAAATCCAGGTGATTAGTGAGAAAGTTGTCGAATCTAAATCCGTTAATCTTCCTTCGTTGGCCACCCTTGAAAGCAAGAATACCCGGAGAATGGTCAAAAACACCCCGAGGAAGGAAGCACACCTCACCGTCCTGGTATCGATTAGTAAATTCCGTATTAGCAAGAATACGGTCCAGCTTTCGAAGGAGACCACCATCCCTTTTCGGTGTTTGGCTCCACGTAAATTGAATACCGGAATATCGAACATCAAAAACTTCGATGTCCTCAATACAAAGGTAGAAGTCTTCCATATCCTTATCCCTACGAGAAGATCCACCGTAGCCATCGTGAGGGAATAATAAGGCATTGAAGTCCCCCATGATGATCCACATGCGATTACCGAGAAGGACTTTGAATTTACGAAGGCCAGACCACAATTCTTTACGACTGTTTCCATTGTTTTCGCCGTACACCACTGAGATAAACATAGGTTCCGCTACCCCTCTGATATGGACTTCACAATTGACATATTGAGCGTTAGAATCCAACACCAAAATGTCCATAATACGGCTATCCCAACCAAAAATAATGCGGAAAGAATGGTTTTCCAAACTTACTCCCTGTTAGCAAAAGGCGAAAAGTCTCTGGGGAACCTCACAAGAGGAAACCTCTGAAGATGATAAATGTGTGGTTTGAAAACACAGATCTGTCATCTTCAGCCTCTGTCAAAGAGAATCCAAACCTAAGTGATATCTGAAAACTCAAGATCAGATAGGAATCTTCAAGTTTGGTGACCCCGAGACTCAAACACAGGTTGCTTTTGTCTGCACTATAGATTCTGAGTCGAAACTATCTGTAGAGGCACCTGGATTCTTGCCCGCTTCTTCAGAAGAAAATTTGAAAAATATTTCTGAAAAAGAGTTAATGGAAATTGGCAAAAATAACTTATATGAAAACCTTTGTACATCCTCTGTTGATCAAAATCTATCTGAGGAAATCTTGATGAATACTTCTGCTGATATGGAAGATAGTCCCAAAGAAAAGGAAGAAAGTGAGTATGGCACATGCTCTGAAAGTCCAGCCTCTGTCAACAGAGATCTTAGTGACTCAACCTCTGTATATGAGAACGATTCATCCTCTGACGAATCTGAGAATAGTTCCTTGTGGTACAGAGGAAATTAAACTTCTCTATGGAATTCTTAACAGAAACATTCCTCCTAAGGAGAAAACCACAAGGATTCTTATCTGTCCAGACTTTTTGGACATGTGTATACAAGCCAAAACCTCTCTTGAGCTTGAGAAAATCAAACAACAAAAGGAAATGTCTTCTCATAATCCAACAAGGTCAAAAACTTCAAAACCCTTAAGGCCTCCTAAAGAAAAATTAACTTGGCAACAAAAGGGTAAGTGGGCTGAAAATAATAAATCTTTTTCTTCTGTGACAGTGAAACCTGTAGAAGTTCACCACAGAGGAAGTGGTCCACAAAAGGCTACTCTCCACAGAGAATTTTAAAAACAACAATCTAGTCTACATAGGTCTTCTTGTAATAGGAAGTCAGATGCTAGAATAGATTGTAATAATAAAGCCTCTGTACCCTGTTTCAGTGTTTTTAATGAGAAGCTCAAGAAAATTTCTTCGCATATTCATTATTGTCATTGTTTTGAACTTATGCATCAATTGAACATACACTTCTCTAGCCCACACTGTTTCCTCTCTAGACCCAAAAAGAATGCAAAATTCCAGGGTAAGAAGAAACAAAATGGTTCTTCATCAGAAGCTAAAACCAAATCCAAGGATGCTAAGGCAACCTTGAAGACCCCTAACAAACCGGGACCCATTTGGATATGGGTACCTAAAACTCTCTAATTGTGTTACAGAAGCAGTATGTGCCAATCTGGTATCTTGACTCCGGGTGCTCGCGGCACATGACTGGCGAAAGAGGTCTACTATCCTCCTACAAAGATAAACTCGATGGAGGATCTGTGACCTTTGGCGACAACAAGAAGGGGTATATAAAAGGCTACAGAGTCATCAAGAATGAAAACATAACCGTTTGCAAAGTTGCATATGTGGATGGCCTTAAACACAACCTACTCAGTGTTAGCCAACTTTGTGATACGGGTTTCGACGTCATGTTCAAAAGAACCTTCTGCTCTCTGCAAGGTGAAGACACAGGAGTCGAACTTCTGCGAGCCGAACGTAAGGGAGATCTGTACCTCATGAACTTTAGTGCCAAGAACAAGAAGGACAAGCTATGTCTCGTTGCTTCTAAGAACAAAGAAGCCTGATTATGGCATAACAGGTTCTGCCATATGAACTTTCATACTCTAGATAAACTTGTTAAACTTGATTTAGTCAAAGGTCTGGCAAATGTTAAATTCAGTAAAGATCATTTATGCTCTGCTTGTGAAATGGGTAAGCTCAAAAGAGCCTCCCATAAAGGCAAGACTGACGTGTCTTACCCAAGGCCTCTGTACATGCTCCATGTCGACCTCTGCGGTCCAATTGCTACACACAGCCTAGGCGGCAAGAAATACATACTTGTGTTGATTGATGAATATTCGAGATATACATGGGTGGAATTTGTCAGAAAGAAATCAGATGTTCCAAACATTCTGATAAACCTAATGAAAAGAATCCAGGTTCTGTATGAGTGTAGGATTCAAAAGTTGAGAAGTGATAATGGCACAGAATTCAAAAACTCCGTCATTGAAGCTTACCTCACAGAAGAAGGCATATCTCAGAACTTCTCTGCTTCACGCACCCCACAACAGAATGGCGTGGTTGAAAGAAAGAACCGCACGCTTGTGGAGGCTGTAAGAACTATGCTGACAGCATCTGGATTACCTATTTCTTTCTGGGCAGAAGCAGTATCAACCGCTTGTTATACCCAAAATCGATCAACCATAGTGAAAAGACACATCAAAACACCTTACCACTTGATCAACAAAAGGCGACCAAACATCAAGTTCTTCCATGTATTTGGATGAAAGTGCTTTGTCCTCAACGATAGAGAAACTAGAGGAAAGTTTGATGTGAAAGCAGATGAAGGCAAGTTCATTGGGTACTCTGCCACCTCAAAGGCCTACGAAGTTTATCTTCTGCAGTCCAGAACCATTGTGGAGAGTATCAATGTTTCTTTTGACGACTCCTTTCAGAAGGCTTCTGAACAAATCTGGTCAGAACTCGGTCTCAAAAAGGAATCCTCTGGCATCTCGCCTACAAGAGAAGCAGAACTAAATCTGCTATTTGAAGAGATGTTCCACGATGATATTGATCCCTCTTCCGGAGCCGTCAGAGCCTCTGGAGAAACATCTTCTGCAAACAAGACTGAGTCAGGTATATCTCTAACTGGTCGATTAAATACTTAATCCTCTTCTGTGAATCATACAGATGCAAGTGCTGAGGGGGAGCGAACAGAAGATGATACAACCAAGGATTCTACAGAGGCACCGGAAATACCAACTCCAGCATCTACAGAGGAACCAATACCAGAGGAAAACGAGGATTCAGTCTCTACATCCTCAGAGGAACCAATTCCAACTCTTATCCCAATACCCCCACAAGCTGCAACACCAAGTTCAAGCACAGAAGTACCTTCCACTACAGAGGTTGCAGAGGAACCAACAAATGCAACCATAGAGGTTCAACTAGATGATGCTAATGACCATCTTCCAAGAACGACAAAGTGGACGAAGAGCCATCCTCAGAACCTCATTATTGGCGATCCTTCTAAAAAAGTCAAGACAAGATCAGCCACTGCTAACTTTTGTTTCTTTACAAATTTTATCAGTGTGATCGAGGCAAAACGTGTCTCTAAAGCCCTAGATGATCCAAACTGGGTAGATGCAATGCAAGAAGAGCTTCTACAGTTTGAGAGAAACAAGGTATGGACCCTAGTTCCTCTGTCACGAGGGAAACAAGCAATAGGGACTAAATGGGTCTTCAGAAACAAGAAGGATGAGGATGGGGTGGTCATTAGAAATAAAGCGAGATTGGTGGCCAAGGGATATTGCCAAGCAGAAGGCATTGATTACGATGAGACTTTTTCCCTTGTCGCACGGCTCGAAGCAATAAGAATATTCTTAGCCTTCGCAGCCCACAGAGGTTTTAAAGTCTTTCAAATGGATGTAAAATCTACCTTTCTGAATGGTCAAATCCAAGAAGAAATATACGTCCAGCACCCACCAGGGTTTAAAAGTGCCAAGCACCTAAACTACGTTTACTATCTTAACAAAGCTCTGTATGGACTGAAACAGGCTCCAAGAGCATGGTACGAACGACGTTCAACCTTTCTTCTCGATAATGATTCCGACAGAGGTACAACCGATACTACTTTGTTTTATAAAAGAAAAGGTGATGAGATTCTGCCTGTACAAGTCTATGTGGACGACATTATTTTTGGTTCTACAAACGCACAACAATGCAAAGATTTTGAAAAACTCATGCAGAGTGAGTTTGAAATGTGTATGGTGGGAGAATTAAACTTCTTCCTAGGACTCCAACTCAAACAAACATCAGAGGGAATTTTCATAAATCAAGCTAAATATGTCTCTGACATTCTTTCAAAATTCAAGCTCTCTAATGCCTCTGTAATGAAGACCCCCATGTCCACTGGAAATAAGTTATACTCAGATCCAGATGGTAAATCTGTAGAGTGCAAGCTCTACAGAGGCATGATTGGGTCACTTTTATACTTAACAGCAAGTAGACCTGATATAATGTATGCTACATGCCTCTGTGCAAGATATCAAGCTAACCCAAAGGAATCCCACCTTCTTGCTGTAAAGAGTATCTTCAGATACCTTAAGGGGACCAAAAATCTTGGCTCTGGTATCCGAAGAACTCTGGCTTTGATCTTAAGGCCTACACAGATTCAGATTATGGAGGATGCAAGCTTGACCGAAAAAGTACCTCTGGTAGTTGTCAATTCCTGGGTGGTAAACTAGTCAGCTGGACTTCAAAGAAGCAGAATTGTGTGTCGACATCTACAGTAGAAGCTGAATATGTTGCTGCTGCTAGCTGTTGCTCCCAGGTTCTATGATTGAAAACCCAGTTAAAGGACTACGGTTACAACATATACAAGATACCCATCCACTGTGATTTAAAAAGTGCCATTGCAATCTCTGCCAATCCTGTACAACACTAAAAAACAAAGCATATCGATATCCGTTACCACTTTCTGAAGCATCATGTTGAACACGGCACAATTGAGATGTACTTTGTGTCCACTGAATACCAGCTTGCAGACTTATTTACCAAGGCACTTGATGAGAAAAGATTCCTTTTCTTGGTAAGTAAGTTGGGTATGATAAACATGAGTTGAACCCTCTGTAAGTAAGACTTGATCCTCTTGTGAATATGTATATATTTAAACTCTTTTGTATGTAAATTCCTTATCATCAAAAGTTCTGCACCCAACAGAGCTTCTGTGGGATTGCTCAGAGCCTCTGACGATCTCCACAGAACCTCTGGTAAGTTTGACCTATGTTCTATGCATTACTTATCTCATTTGATCCAAGCATAGGTCAAGGGGGAGCAGAAGGAGACCTTGAATTAATCTACATAAGTGGTTAATTCAAGGGGGAGCCAAAGAAGAGTTGTGATCAACCAAATCCACAGAAGTCAGGTAGTTTGCCGAGCAAAGGTAGATCAAAAGGAGAATGTCTCGCACAAAACCTTTTTCCAAAACAGTTTTCTAGGACACAAATTTCCAAATATGTCCTAAAAACATTGTTTAAAACAATTAAAACTTTGGATGATCAAAAAGTTTTATGGATTTTTAGTTATTAGAAATTTTCACTCATAGAGCCTCTGCTGAGTTCAACAGAGCCTCAAAGCCTCTGGGAATGCAAATTTTGTACTAAAGTTCTATCGATCATTTCCAATGTGTTTTCAAACATTTTTGGTAAAGGTGAAAGCTCAGAGGAGATAAAAAGCAGGTTTCAGACCACATAGCTCATTCCACCACAGAGCTTCTGTCGATTCTTATACTTGGCTTTTTATGGAAATTCTGTAACATGCGGGTTATTTCTGTAAGTGACAGTCATCTGGAAGTAGAAACGCCCACGTGCTCAGCATTAATGGGCCGCACACGACGTCTAATCGTGTTCTGACACCTCTGACGTGGCAGATTTTCATTGGACGTGCATGCCACACGGTCATCTGAAACGTTGCTACAACTGTAGAACTCGAGTGCGGACCCCAAACCAACATTGAATTCACTTTTTAACCACGGAATTCTATCCGTTTCTACCCCACTATTTAACCCCGTTTACCTCATTTCCCATTCCTGTTACGAATTTACTGCTATCTTCTTCTCCGGCGAACATTGCAAAACCTACAACTTTTCATATTCTACTCCATTCTTTGAAGAAATCATCAATGGCTACCACCTCCAACTCTCCGGTGAACTCCCCAGCCCATTCTGAGCACTCACAAAACCCAACAATGGCCGGAAACTTAGAACAAGACAACTCAGGAGAATCAGTGGCCTTTACTCCGACAACCCACCTGTAAAATTTTCTAGAACATGAGCACTTTGAATGTGTTTTTCCCCTTAAACCTAACAACCACTTTCTTGTTCCTTGAAGAACGGCATTTGAAGAAGAACATGCCATCTTATTAAATATTCTGGAAAACCATTACATATTCCCTCTGCTAACAAAGAACGTTAAAAGGATACCTGCCAGATACCTCAACCAGTTCTGGCAGAGCTGCTTTTATGACCAAGACAATAGCCAAATCAAGGGCTACATTTCCAAACCTGGCCAATCTGAATACCTTGAAATCAAGTTCAACAGAACTATGTTCTCCCTTGAGTTTGGCCTACCAACAAGAGGACTTCTGGGAATCAAGAAGTACACAGAGGAACCTTCAGATAAAGACCTCTGTTACTTTGCAGAGATGTTGGGCTACAACACCAAGATGAAAAAGAGAAACGATTTCAGAAGCAACAGGTTCCCCCCTCTGTGGAATACTCTCTTCTCCATCCTCAACAGATGCCTAACTGGAAAAGTGGGCAGCCCAGACCAAACATCTCACCAGATATTGGCAATCATGTATGGGGTGTACTATGATTTGCCCCTGGACTGTGGTACTCTTATGCTACAGGAGATAGTCAACACCAACGACCACAGGATCTCCTCACAGAGGGCAAAGGGACCCACAAGTAAAGATCTTCCCCCACTACAATATCAGAGGATCCTTGGGGTACTTCTGGAACCCCTGTTCCTCATAGAAAAATGGTCAATGGAGGGACCAGTAGTCAAAACCTACCCTATGGCGAAGAACACCTCAACAGAGCACGTGGATGGATACAACTTTTGTAGACCTCTACCAGCATCTCTTCTGACATATGCTTCTGATGAGCAACTTAGGTTAGCATACATACGCGATCACAGGACTCCAGAACCTAGTCCTGTGACACCCCCGCGTATAAGAGCCCCGTTAGGAACTCAGGTAGTGGAGCGGATGAGCGATGTGGAATGGGCAGAGGCCTTAGCAAAGAACGAGTAAGTACATGCTCGATTTCACCTTCAGAGAAGCCAGCTAGACACCTCTGCTTCCAAGAGCAAAACCTCTGCCACTCCCCCCAAAACGAAGAACGCACCCAAGGAAAAGAAAACCAAAGAGGGTACCTCTACAAGCATCGCACAAACCCATCAATCACCACTACATGAAACCGTGGTTGGATCCTCTGCTCCTTCCCCTCCTCCGAAAGAAAAGAAAAAGAAGAGAAAATCCAATTCTTCTGAGGAGGGTTCCCCCAAACCAAAATGTAAGAAGAGCAAGAAGAAAACCAAGAAACCCCACACTCCTCTGCAAACCATCGCAGAGGAAGCTGAAATGGAAGAAGAAGCTCTTGCACAACCTCTGCAATCTCCCACTCCAATACAATATGCAGAGCACACTGACTTCTCTGCATTTCTAGAAAGACCTGACATTGCAGAATCCTTAGATACCTCAGGGTAGAATTGTGAAGCCCTCTCAAATTGGTCAACTGAAAACCCAGACTTCAGAGTCACAGACGTTGATTCTGATTTAGAAGAAGACACCAGAACCCCTGAGGGCATTCAGGCGAATACTCCAGAAGTACTCCAAAACCCATTCCTCCACTCCTCTCATCCCATATATGATATACTAAGGAAAAGCCCAGAGGATATGGTAGAAGCCGAAGGCAATCGGGCAGAGGTAAAGGCTGCGGACACTGAGAATGAGATAGTGTTAAGGTGTATGGCAGAAGAAGAGGCAAGAAAAGATGCCGAAGATAGTAGAGGCACACAACCCCAACCACCTCCCAGTGCAACCCGTATTTCTGACGCCGCCAGTCTAGTGGCAGAAGGTGTCATTGAAACAGAGCAGCACAGCTCGAGCCCAACCCAAGCAAACCGGACAGAGGAAACTCTTTCCTCCTCTGTGTCATTGATAACCGGGGAAACCATTCCAAGGGAGTCCTCTCCAAAGACTTTCCTTTATTTCGTGATCAATCGCCCCAGATCACAACAGAAATCCCAACTGAGGAATTTATTTCCTCTGCTATACGCACACACTTAGGACCGATCGGCTATTTAGAGGATCCTAGAGAGCACAAAGACAAAGGGACTCTAGACAAGTCCCCAAGTCAACTTAAGGATACTCTTGTACCCACCTATGGAGTGGATCAAGACAATGTACTTAACAGAACCCCTATGGAGTCTGAGGCTCAAAAAGCCTCTGCTCGAGGATTAGAGGGAAGTCCTTCCGCTCTCAACATACAAACAGGAGCGAAAGAAGGCGTCTCAGGAACAGAGACTCACTCTGGTGATAGATTCGTTCTCCCAGAGGTTACATTTAGTCCGCATGTTTCAAGAGATGAGTTCCAAACCCTTGTCACCTCCGTGGACAACACATTGAAAGGGTTAAAAAGCTATTTTGACTCTTTTGCAGATACCACTTCAAGGGCCATAACTGAACTGACCACCAAAGTGGACAACCTATCCACAAAGGTGAAATATGCCTGTGCCCAAATGAACTCGACTGCAACAACCTCTGCTACCAACGTCGCCTCTGCATTCGAGAAAGCAACAAGCTCTGCCTTCCAGGCCTCTATCAAAGATCTACTTGAAAAGCTAAAGCAAGAGAAATCCCCAACCTCTACGGGCCTTACACCAGAAGATCTAAAGAAGGCCCTAGAGCATGTCCAGGAACACACTACAAGAGAAACTCTGGCCATGAAGCCCTCCGACTACATGACAAGAGCACAGATCACAGAGCTTGGACAAAGGATACTCGACCAGATAACCGAATTCATCAAAGCCTTCACCGCTGCCAACGCCAATTACGTCAAAGATTTCCGAACCAGCGTGGGCAAAATGCGCTTCAACACAGAGGCAGAGGTCCCATATCTTCTAGGCATCTGCGATGACTTGTGTGCTAAGATGATAGCCGCAGGTGCCTCACAACCCAAAAAGCCAGAAGCAACGTGCAGCGAAAAGGGTACAAGATACAAGGGTCAGGATGACTCTGATGATGATTCTGATGGATCATCAGGTCATCCTGAGGGGGAGAAAAGAAGACAAGACAAAGCTGCAAACACAGGTTTACCTGCACCACCAATATCAACAGAAACCCTAAACCAAGTACCACAATCTGAAGGAGGATCTCAACAGAAGACCACAAAGGCAACACCCACCTCTGTGGAAACAACCTCTATACCTGTAGAAGATGTACCATCAGCAGCTCCCAAACCAACAGAACAATTCCAAATCCTCACCTCATCTGAAGAGGATCAACCATCCCAATCACCAAAACCAAAAGAAGACAAACCCCTCTCACCAACACCAAAAACACCAGAGGAACCCAAACTACCATCTCCCACACCAGAAGCTGAAAAGAGAAAAACTCCATCTCCCAAACCCAAAGCACCAAAAGAACCCAAAACCAAACCAAGAACCAAAACCTTAGCTCATAAACGAAAATATCTGAGCAAATCAACAGAAGCCTCACCAACCAAACCTCAAACCAAACCCACATCACCAACAAAGCCCTCTGACTAACCAACAAAGGCACCCCAATCTAAGCCCTCAAAAGCACAACTGCCAAAACCAACAGAGGCAATCCAAACCCAAAAAGCAGAAGTACAACAGCCTAAGGCCAAAGACAAGGGAAAGGGAATACTGACAGAGGAAGCTAAACCCAAGAGGCCTAAGCATCAACCCACAGAGAAGCTGATGATGAGTGCCTTCGACGCCTTTGTCACCCCCAAACCTGAAGAAGAAGATTGGGCTTACGGACTCACACCTCTGTCAACCAATCTCACAATAGATCCCAAGGCTAAGCCATCAGAGGATCGAGTGGCCTAAATAAAAAGCAAAATGGATGCTCTATGCAGGCCCATGCCTCCACCCGTTGCACCTCCACGACAAATGGAGGAGGTGGTGTACAAGTACTTGTACATCAGAGCTATCAACGATCCTCTGCCACCATCCATTCTGAACCCTGAATTACTTAAGAAGCTCGAAGATGTCTTCAATAGAACATCAGCCAAACCTGTCAAACAAGTCTACTCAACCTCTAAAATTGACAAAGTCATATACTGCAAGCTTTCTAGCACTAGAGGCACTCAGATCCACTACAACATCTACAAAGTCAAAAGGATGGACAGAACCGAGAACCAATTCTCAGATGCTGATCTGAGGAACCTAAGCCCCTATGACTTGCCCGATCTTCTGAGCTGGGCAAGAAAGAACTACAACACCAGACTTGAAGTTCAGAGGGCATATAGGGTGATCAAGAAAGCAATGCGCGAAATACTTCTGATGTATAGCATGACTGACTCCCAAGTAGGACTCAACCTCGGAGTAAAACAAATAAGACTCCCACCACCAGAAGATGACTGCCCCTCCTTTGCAATACCAAACTACATCATAACATTTCCTAGAGATTGATTGCCAGAAGTATGAAACAAGCTCTCTGATAGAGTTCAGAGCCAATCTTATGAAGCACAGAGGAACATAGTTCATGGATCAAGCACTAGCCGACAGATTAAAAAAGGTCATCGAATCCGTCATCAACTTCAGAAACCTCTGCATCAAATTCTATCATGAACTCAAAAGTGGAGGAATCGACAACTGGAAATTCAACGATTTCCCAAATGCCAGAGTCTGATCTCCTCAATTTTCCTCTGCTTACTTTTCATATCATGCACTATAATCGAATGTAAGTGCCTCAGGCTTAACCTTATATGAAGAGTAAACTTTCAACAGAGGTCAAAAAGCCTCTTGTCGTGTACTTAGCCAAGAAAACCATGCACTTTCCAATTTTTTATTTTTCAATACTTAGGGGGAGATTGTTAGCTCCAAATTCTACACTTAAAGAAGTATTGAAAAATAGGCTAAGTATAAAGTCATCGGCAGAGGCCTCTGCCAAGACACCGAAGCGAAGATCCAAGACATTCTCAAAGGACAAGGCCACAGAGCCTCTGTCACACTTTACAGAGCCTCTGTGGTATGAAGACTAAAGACTTAGAAGATTATCTGAAGATACAAACAAAGACGATCGTGCTCCTCACATTCTCTGTTGTACGAAGATCATGAAGATCATTCATACAAGGTGTGCCCTACACATTCCACGTGTCAACCTCTGATGGGTTACAGCCTTTGCAGATTGCGACGCACTACATTAACGTTGTACCTGTGGCAGATCATGATGTTGTATTTGTACCCTTTGTACTACTTGTCTCCAAATTGCCCCCTGTAGATCAGTATAAATAGAAGGCTCATGTTGAGCTCTTCTATCAACTTTTGCACGACACACACACCTTTAGAGCAGAATTCATATTATACCTTCAGTGTTCTTGGTGTTCTTATTTTAATCAACACAAAGTGAATCTTTGAGTTAATCTCGTGTTAATTTGTACTTTGTTTATTTGATGTAGTGTGTTTTTCTACCTAAGAATATCTCTTTAGTTCGTTAAAACGCTTCTGCACTATTATTTGTTTGAACTAATAGATATTTATATCATTGTTGAGTAATATCGGGATCAACAAAGCGGTCAACGACGTAGCTATACGAGAGAAGTCTTGAATGAACTTCCGGTAGTAGCCCGCTAAACCAAGTAAACTCCTTACCTTAGATGGTGATCTCGGTGGTTCCCATCCTCTAATGGCCTCTACCTTGGCCGGATCCACCTTGATACCCTCTCCCGACACCACGTGTCCCAAAAATTAGACTTCCCTAAGCCATAACTCACACTTAGAGAATTTTGCAAACATCTTCTCTGGCCGCAACAGTTCTAGCACAAAGCGAAGATGTTCTTCGTGCTCATTCCGGGATCGGAATAGATGAGTATGTCGTCGATGAGCACGATCACACACTTTTCTAACAGCGCACTGCACACCCGATTCATTAAATCAATGAATACCACCGGAGCATTAGTCAACCCAAAGGGCATGACTAGAAACTCGTAATACCCGTACCTCGTGCGAAAAGCTGTCTTCGGCACATCTTCTTCCCTTACCTTCAACTGGTGATAACCGGACCTCAAATCTATCATCGAGACATAGCAAACAGTACCTTCTCCCCCTCCGCACACTTGCTTGTATTGAAAGCCAGTTCCATCTCACGGACCCACCTCATTGCCAAACTGGTTTGCACTCCTCACTGAAGGACGGGGGTTTGCACGACGCAAAAGTCTTGAAAGTGCACCCTTTGGTTGCCTTTGACTCATTAGCCACGAAGGGAGTTGACATCGAATAATCTCCTACCACCGTCGGAGGTACGCTAGACACTTCAGTCTTTGTCTCGTTTCCACTCTTTGATCGTCCTCCCGACGTGGTCTTTACCTGGTTCTCCAGTAGTGCTTGCAGATTCTCTTGCAGCTTACCCATCTCAGTAGTGAACTTTTCCTCGGTCACAAAAGTCTGGTTTCGCCTCGGGCTTTTTGACTGACTTCTCCTTACCGAAGCGGTACTCTCGGTTTGGGACGGATCACGCACCTCCGGTGCTCCAGCACTCTTAGTCCGATGGGCGGTCGACGCTTTCTTCCCACCTCATGTCACCATACAAGTTCCTACTGCCTAGGTGGCAGCTCGTCGGGGTGCCCTTCCTCGACCCCTTCCATGGCCTCCGCCCCTTCCGCAGGTAGCCGTCTGCCTCGAAGGATTCAGTAGTCTGTCCTCCAGAATTTCCTCCATGCGGATTTCTCCCGCAACCGACATGGTGCCCACAACTGGCACAGATCTACTTCTCATACTTCGCTCTGACATTCTTGAATACTTAAACATCACACGATAACACAACCTAACCTCAATCCCAAAATAACAAGGCAAGAATAAGCACCATCATGAACCTATAAATTCACAATTACACTGGCCAGGTGTAATTCGGAACTTACCTTACATGATAGTTCTCACCACCCTATTATTCACGTTTCCCAGTGAGGTCTTCCTAGGCCTTCCTACTTTCTCAGTTGTACTCCCTAGTTCCTACAGTTTAAGTTTAGGCCCATCCGGTCACCTAAATCTCTTAAACTAGGGCTTTGATACCAACTGTAACAACCCACACCAAACCAGTCAAAACAAGACATCATATTTAAAATAAAACTGCCAAACATGGCCCACAATCTCACAAAGTCAAAATTCAAAACTTGGGTTTGCGGAACAAACCCTAATTACAACTGAGAAAAATTAACTATTAATTAGAAGAAGAAAGTCTTCTAATTCTACTAAGCATGCCCGCATTTCACATCTTCTCATTTCCACTAGCAGAACCCTCCCTAACCTGCTTACCTGAAAGAGTTTCAGTTTGGAAAATGCGAGGGTTAGACCACAAGGTCTAGTGAAATCCCTTAAACAACATTCACGCCATAAATAATATTTAAAAGAGTTTACGGAAATCATTTAAGCATTAACTGATCTTGTAAGTTAACATCAACAAACATATAACTGTCATTCCTCGTCTGCTCACGCTCACACCTTTGACTTGATCTCGGGCACACACCCGCCCTGGGGAACAGACTGAATATGTTCAATTATTCCATATGGGACACACTCCCCATATACAAAATAACATCAACTTTATAGCATGCATGATAAATCAAATGCAACCACACAGTCCAAGTATAAATGTACAAGTAAACAAACAAGTACCATCAAGCTTTGGTTTAGAAAACTCACCTGAAGTCCACACTAAGAAAGCTCACCCACCAACGTTTAACTTCTACCCGCACCTACAATTGTACCCCACACACATGACTAATTAAGTATTACAGAAAACCCCGGATAAAATTACTCGAGTTCCGGATCCAAGTCCGGATTCCGACGCACTCCCGGTTCCCACCGGGTTCCAGTGCGCTTCCGGTTCCCTTGGGTTCCGGTTCCTATGGGTTTCGGTTCCTTTGGTTTCGGTTCCATTGGGTTCTGGTTCCTATGGGTTCTGGTTCCTTGGGTTCCGGTTCCATTGGGTTCCGGTTCCTATGGGTTCCGGTTCCTTTGGTTCCGGTTCCATTGGGTTTCGGTTCCTACGAACGCTGTGAGTTTCGATCGAAACAATCGCTTCGCACCCGAATCCACCTAGGTGTTAACCATTAACATAGAGAATATTGATACCGATCATTCTTAGCAGCTAAACCATCCAATTTAACACCACACGAATTATGAAGAACACACAGAGTCTCTATTTCCTTTCTTTCTAACTGAATAACACAAAACCCAGATTCTATCACTCTAGACCTTAAGATTAGATTGCAAAGGAGAAAGAATTGAGGATTACCTTGCAAGTTGATTCCACACACACAATCTGGCGAATCCCAAATCGTCTCCACTCCTTGATGATTTTGCACCCACTTATCGCACCTCAGCCACACACTGTGTTCTTGAGAAATTTAGGATCCCTAGGGTTTTACACCTATTTATACACTTCCCAAAGCACACCAAATTTTCCCCCTTTTTCACACTTTACACCCTATAATTAATATTTATTCACAAAAGGACATGGTTATTACATGCATCAGGTCTGAATTTTCCAATTCCAAACTTAACTCTTATTTTAAAAATAAAGGCATCATCCATCGAACCTCTTGTGTTTATACCCTACAAAAAATGGGGTTGTGGAACGCAAACATCCACACTTACTTAACGTAGCTAGGGCTCTTATGTTTCAGGGGGTGTACCTCTTAACATGTGGGGAGAATGTATTCTTATGGCTACATATTTGATAAATAGGACCTCTGCATCTATTTTAAATGGTTAGTGTCCCTATGAACTTGTCCATGGCTTCAAACCTGTCCTTACTCATCTTAGGAACTTTGGGTGTTTGTGTTTTGCTGTTATACCTAATTTGACTGATAAATTTTCATCCAGATCTGAAAAGTGTATTCTATTGGGATATGCAAATTCCCAAAAGGGATATAGACTATATAGTTTGGACTCAAAGAAAATTTTAGTTTCCCGTGACGTCAAATTTTATGAAAACGTTTTTCCATACAAGATGAGTTTGGACAAGTCTTTTAAGCAAAATAATGGAAACTTAAATACCCTGAATTTCTTTGATTTTTTTATTGAAACTACTGATGATTGTATTGATTCACCTCCCAATGATGAAAGTGGGAACCCATTCTTAGATGAAGCTCTTAGTGGCCATAGTCAACTAGGTAGCCCTAGTAAAGCTGACAGTAGGCTGCCTCTAAGAAGGTCAAATGACTGCATTAGTCAAGGCACATCCATGCCATATGAGAGTGACCTTGAACAACATATAGGTTGGCAGCCTCTGAGTAGCACCGATGTGGCTGCCAGTAGGCCATGTGATGCTAATATTGAAACGGTTAATGATCAAAATTTGGGTTCCAATTCCGAGGGAAATCTGTCCCAACCTTCCTCTTCTTCTTCTCACTCTTCTAGAAAATCTGCAAGGGTGTCAAAATTTTCAAGAAAGTTTGATGACTTTGTGGTTGAGGAAAGGTTAAATATGAGATAAAAAGTGTTGTGAATTATTCCTGTCTTAGCAATGAGAATTTTTGTTTTTTTTTTCTAGTCTTAATAAATCGGTTGAACACAAAACTTTTTAAAGAGGCTTGTAATCATAATAACTGGATAGTCGCTATGCATGAGGAAATGGAAGCCCTTCATAGAAATGGAACATGGATAGTTACTGATTTACCTAATAATAAAAAATCTATAGGATGTAAATTGATCTATACAATCAAATAAAAGTCTACGGGTGAAATAGAGCAATATCAGGCTAGACTTGTTGCTAAGGGATATAGTCAAAGAGAGGGTATTGACTATGATGAGACCTTTTCTCCGGTGGTTAAAATGGTAACAGTAAGGTGTATTATTTCTTTAGCTATCCAATTTAAATGGAGTCTGTGTCAATTAGATTATAATAATGTTTTTTTGTATAGGGATTTGTCTGAAGAGGTTTACATGACATTACCTAATGGTTATTATAATTCTGATGATCATAGAGTATGTAAACTTGTTAAATCCCTTTGTTAGTGCCAAATATTTACCTAATTGTATCAAGTTGAGGGTCTAATTCGTAACTTTGTTATTTACATAGTATAAATAGGATTTATCTTGTATTTTCCTATTATGTCATTCCAAGTACTATTGATTTTCACTCTAGATTCATCATATTGTACTATGAGATTATTGAGCTAATGAGAGGGATGACATCTCCAAGATATTCATTGTGTTGATTGCTTGTTCTAGGATCACAATTGGTATCATAGCCTAGCAATCCATTCTGATTCAGATTAGTTTTTCATGATTTTTGAGCCTTTTTTAGTATATCGATATTTCCACCATTTTTGATTGATTTTGGTCATTTGAGTTCTTCAAATGGATCAGAATTGATTTAAGATTGATCAGTAACTGTTATTGAGTGAATTTATTCCGCAGATTCACATTACATCGATCTAGATTTCGTTGAATTAGAATTTTCGTCAAAAAGAGCATATACACTATTTTAGGATCGTATTTCATACTTCTGTTGTTTTTTTGACAAAACTTCAATTAGTAAAGTTGTTCAGAACCTCCTCGCGTACTACCCTGCAAAGTTTCAGATTTTTTGGACTTATTTTGAGGATATCACTTGAGTTTTGGTATGATATTCATCTTTATCGCACTGGTGTTAGTTCATCATTATCGCACGAGGACTTGATCTTAGTTATCGCAAAAATTTTTATTGCATCCTTGGTGTGCGATTAAATCTTCAAGAGATTTTTTATCGCGCCTGTTACGAACGATAAAGCAGAGTGAACAGTGTTTATCGCGTCAGTTGCGTGCGATAACACTCGGTGAACAGTAGTTATCACATATATCTAGTGCGATTACCTTGAGAGATCTTTTTATCGTGTGAAAGGTGTATGCGGCAATTGTTTATCACGAGGAACTTTGTACAAGAACTTTTCATCGCAAGGGTGTCATACGAGTTTTCTGAGATAAATTTCATCGTGGGTTTAGTGTACGACATTCAGTGGTGTGCGACAAAACAGTATATGGGCTAAAATTGTTTTCTGATCAGAGGGTTGCTTAACGATCATCAACGAGTATTCTCACAATGACAACTAGGGATATGATAGTCATAGGGTCTAAGGATAAACCACCAGTCCTGTTTCCCAAAGATTTTAAGATATGGAAGGACCGATTCATGGACTTACGTCGAGAGACAAGATAATGGATTTTACATATTGATATCCATAAGGGATGGTCCTATAGGTGTTGTAACAGCACCAGGTCCAGTTGGTGATGATGGAAGGGAAGGACCAGCTGTTGAAGTTCCACCTAATGCTTATGATGTAGAGCAAACAAAGAAATACAATGGAGATAAAACAGCTAGATCTTTGGTTATGCAAGCATTAACTAATGACATATATCATAAGGGTTGACAGTAAGAATAAGTCCAGAAAGGATATGCTTGACAAGTTAATTAAACTATATCAAGGATCTGTTGTTGAAAACCAAATGAGGGTATCTAATGCTATCAATAAGTATGAGAATTTCAAACAAAAGGAAGCCGAGACACTTGATCACACATATGACAGATTCACTACTATACTGAATGAGCTGAACAAATACAGTATTGATAAGAAAATAATAGAGAATAATGTGAAGTTTCTAAGTGTCCTCCAACCATAATGGAAGAAATATGCACATCGGATGAAACAACATTCTAAGTTGGATGTGTTGCCCTTACAATAGATGTTTAAGATGCGCAAACAAGATGAGGATGATACAGATGAGAAGAGAGAAGAAGAAGAAGAAGAAAGATAAGGAAGAAAAGAAAGAAGAAGAGGAATAGATTGATCCAATAGCTTTGATATCTAGCAGGTCTAGCAAGCATTCTTCAAAGAAAGAAAGAATGGATTCTAATGAAGAGAATGATGGATTTGAAAGTGGTGGTTTAGAAGAAGCTGAGAGTCTAAAACAGGCTAAGATCCTCTTGACAAAAGCTTTTCAGAAGTAGTTTGTTATGAAGACAGGCTCCAACAATCAGAGGTGTTCATCGGGCTCCAACAACTTTGAGCATAAGGACCGCATAGAGTCAAAGAGAAGATTTGATGAGAGAAAGGATGAGGGTAAGAAGGATGAGAAGAATTTTGAGGAAAAAGGGTGTTTGAGAAACGGGCAGAAGAGCCAAAGTGCTATAACTGCGGGAAAACTGGTCACTTCGCCAAAGAATGCTGGAAGCCAAAGGTCGGAGACTCAGATTATTACAAGAACAAAATGTTTCTTGCTAAACAGAAAGATTATGACAAAGCTTTAATGGTTGAAGAGGAGTACTGGTTGGATGAAACTAATGATGATGAGGAAGAAGAAACAGCTGCTCTTGCAAAGTTGGGCTTCATGAGCAGGGAAACCGAGGAAGCTGAGCCAGAATACAGACCAGAGACAAATGAGGTACCTTCTTACACTCTTGCTAACTTTCTTCAAATTCAAAGTATTCAGAAAAATAAGTTAGATGAAGATCAAGAGTATTTAACTAAGAAACTGAAAAGATCAAGAGAATCAATAACTTTTCAAAGTGATAAACTGAAAGAACAATTGACTTTAATTGAAACTTTGAAAAGGAAAAATGCTGAATTTGATGGACACCAAGTGTATTTTAGGAAGAGGATGACTGAACTGTCAGAGAAATTAGAAAGTTCTGCAGCTAAGAAGGTAGAGTTTAAAAACTTTTTTACATGCTTATAAAGATAGGAATTCAGAACTTGTTGAAAAAGTTAAAGGTTTGGAAGAGAAGCTTTACAAACTTGGTCAAACAGAACAGACTATTCACATGAACAACCCAACGAATATAGATATTTCAACTCAAAGTGGGGCTTGGGTTATGACAACCCTCATTATTTGAGGAATGCCTTAATAATGCTCCAACCCTGAATAAATTTGAATGGCTTAGATGGATGGTGAAGACTATGAGGCAGATGAAGAAATTAGAAGAAAAACAACTGTTAAGATGCAACTTCCTTTTAGCTACGGTTTAGAATATAGGAAGGCATTGGAAAATAAGAAGCCTTTGCCTAATGATTATTTTCGAAGCTATGTTGTTGAACCACCAAAGGATAAGGAAAATATTCAAAAAGAAACTGAAGTTAAGCCTGTTTTTGAAGGAAAAACATATTTTCCATCTTTGGTTCTTGAACAAAAGCTTGTCGATCTGGAAAGTAAGACTGAGAGCATGATTGAAGACGTCAGAAATGACGACAAAATTGCTTTTGAGATCGAGAAGGAAGTTATGTTTACAATTTTTTCAAGCGGTTTAAATAAAATGAAAACAAAACATGAGAATATCTGAAGATAATATTTCAAAAGAAAAACTGTCTTTAGATTCAGATGTTTCCTCGTGTAATGATTTTATGGGGAATACTATATTCAGAAGCATGACGATTGATGACCAAGAAGATTCTGAATATTGGGATTTGGAAAACCAGTCGTTTAATGCTCATCCTGAAAAGTATTTTCCTATAGAAGAAGATAAAGCTGCTCGTCAAGAACAAAACGACTTTTTGTATCCTAAATCTTATGGTATTTTTCACACATCATGGGATAGCCGTTCTGATCTTGATGGTGAGAATTTATGTGAAGATAAAGGTAAAGGTGTAAATGAAGCGCCTGTTCAATTTGATTTCAATACAAAACTTTCAAATCATTCTGATTTCAAAATCAAAGAAGATGAACCTAAGAAGAATTTCTTCAAAGGTGAGTCTTCAAAGTCTGTTGAGAAAACTTCTACTAACGATTATTATTCAAAATCCAAAAACAAAAGATCGTTACAGAAAAAGAAAAGAAAGAATCAAAGATCTAAATCCTTCCAAGCTCGAAATTCTAAAGCTTATAACTCTTATCTTTCTGGCATATCAGATCGTTATTTGAGAAACAATACGAGACTTGAGTGGAGAATAAAGGAGTCCACACGGGATGTGGCCCAGACAAAATCATCCAACGTTGCTTTTAATTCAATGATTTTTTTTTATTCTGTTGTAATAAATCAAGCTGTTTGCACTAAACAAAAACTTGTTATTCCATACGAGATTTATTCAATGCAACAATTGATCAATTTAGCACATGGCCAAATTTGTTGTTCATTCTGTGGTGTGGATGATTTTATCTGTAAAAGTGATTTTTTTGATTGGTTTGGTTATTATATTCATGGTCCAAAAAGATTTTATTCAAATGGATATCATAAAAGTGGTTTTAGAAACAATGGTACAAAATCCAAACGTATACCATCTCCTAATCCAAAAGGACCCATTTACAAATAGGTACCTAAAACCACTTGATTTGATTTTTGCAGACCAGTCATATGTGGTACTTAGATTCGGGCTGCTCAAAACACATGACTGGAAGAAAAGAGCTGCTCACAAACTATGTCGAGAAAAACGGTGGTAGAGTCAAGTTCGGTAATGATCAATATTCACCAATTCTGGGTTACGGATATATTGTGAAAGACAACGTTAGGATAACTAAAGTTATTTATGTTGAGGGTTTGGGGCACAATCTATTTAGTATGGGTCAATTATGTGACAAAAACCTAGAAGTTAACTTCAAGAAGACACGATGTTCGGTTCGAACTGAAGGAGGAGATGAACTGATTGCCAGAAGTATGCAACAAGCTCTCTGATAGAGTTCAGAGCCAATCTTATGAAGCATAGAGGAACAGAGTTCATGGATCAAGCACTAGCCGACAGATTAATAAAGGTCATCGACTCCGTCATCAACTTCAGAAACCTCTGCATCAAATTCTATCATGAACTAAAAAGTGGAGGAATCGACAACTGGAAATTCAATGATTTCCTAAATGCCAGAGTCTGATCTCCTCAATTTTCCTCTGCTTACTTTCATATCATGCACTGTAATCGAATGTAAGTGCCTCAGGCATAACCTTATATGAAGAGTAAACTTTCAACAGAGGTCAAAAAGCCTCTTGTCGTGTACTTAGCCTAGAAAACCATGCACTTTCCAATTTTTTTATTTTTCAATACTTAGGGAGAGATTGTTAGCTCCAAATTCTACACTTAAAGAAGTATTGAAAAATAGGCTAAGTATAAAGTCATCGGCAGACGCCTCTGCCAAGACACCGAAGCGAAGATCCAAGACATTCTCAAAGGACAAGGCCACAGAGCCTCTGTCACACTTGATAGAGCCTCTGTGGTATGAAGACTAAAGACTTAGAAGATTATCTGAAGATCAAAACAAAGACGATCGTGCTTCTCACGTTCTCTGCTGTACGAAGATCATGAAGATCATTCGTACAAGGTGTGCCCTGCACATTCCACGTGTCAACCTCTGATGGGTTACAGCCTTTGCAGATTGCGACGCACTACATTAACGTTGTACCTGTAGCAGATCACGATGTTGTCTTTGTACCCTTTGTACTACTTGTCTCCAAATTGTCCCCTGTAGATCAGTATAAATAGAAGGCTCATGTTGAGCTCTTCTATCAACTTTTGCACGACACACACACCTTTAGAGCATAATTCATATTATACCTTCAGTGTTCTTGGTGTTCTTATTTTAATCAACACAAAGTGAATCTTTGAGTTAATCTCGTGTTAATTTGTACTTTGTTTATTTGATGTAGTGTGTTTTTCTACCTAAGAATATCTCTTTAGTTCGTTAAAACGCTTCTGCACTATTATTTGTTTGAACTAATAGATATTTATATCATTGTTGAGTAATATCGGGATCAACAAAGCGGTCAACGGCGTAGCTATACGAGAGAAGTCTTGAATGAACTTCCAGTAGTAGCCCACTAAACCAAGTAAACTCCTTACCTTAGATGGTGATCTCGGTGGTTCCCATCCTCTAATGGCCTCTACCTTGACCGGATCCACCTTGATACCCTCTCCCGACACCACGTGTCCCAAAAATTGGACTTCCCTAAGCCATAACTCACACTTAGAGAATTTTGCAAACAACTTCTCTCATCGCAACAGTTCTAGCACAAAGCGAAGATGTTCTTCGTGCTCATTCCGAGATCGGGAATAGATGAGTATGTCGTCGATGAGCACGATCACACACTTGTCTAACAGCGCACTGCACACCCGATTCATTAAATCAATGAATACCACCGGAGCATTAGTCAACCCAAAGGGCATGACTAGAAACTCGTAATACCCGTACCTCGTGCGAAAAGCTGTCTTCGGCACATCTTCTTCCCTTACCTTCAACTGGTGATAACCGGACCTCAAATCTATCATCGAGAAGAAGCTCGCCCCTTGCAATTGGTCAAATAGATCGTCGAACCTTGGGAGCGGGTACTTATTCTTGACAGTCTCCTTGTTAAGCTCGCGATAATCTATGCACATTTGCATAGATCCATCTTTCTTCTTGACAAAAAGTACCGGCGCTCCCCATGGTGATAAGCTAGGGTGAATGAATCCCTTGTCCAGCAACTCCTGCAATTGCATCATCATTTCCTTCATCTCCGCCGGTGCCAACCGGTATGGCGCACGCGCTATTGGTGTCGCGCCAGGCATCAATTCAACTATAAACTCGACCTGACGATCCGAGGGTAAACCCGTCAGGTCATCGGGAAACACCTCCGGGAACTCACTCACCACAGGAACATCTTCTATTCCTTTCTTCTCTATCTTAGCGTCAAGCACATACACTAGAAACCCCTGACACCCCTTCTCCAAACAATGCATCGCCTTCATCACCGAGATAAGGCAGGACTTTCGCTCACGCCTATCCCTATAGATTACTACCTCAGATTTGTCTGGCAACGCGATACGAATCATCTTCTTATTGCACACAATGCTAGCACTATTACTAGCCAACCAATCCATCCCCATGACAATGTCAAACTCTCCCATACCCATCGAATATAGACGCAAAGGAAAAGTGTGACCCTCTACTTCGATACTACACCCCTCATACACCTCCCCCACCAAGACACGACTATCGTCCTCAATCTCTACATCAAAACCACACTCTAACCGCTTAGGGTTCACATGCAGACAACGAGCAAAGACCGACGACACAAACGAACGGTTTGCACCCGAATCAAACAACACTTTAGCAAGTTTTGAATTAACAAGAAAAGTACATGTTACCACGTCAGGCACATCCACCGCCTCCTCTGCCGACATATGAAAAGCTCTAGCCCTCGCTTGAGCTGGTTCCGCTTTCCTCTCTCCACCCTTTCCTCCTTGGCTTCCACCAAAATAACCGAAGATCCCTTTCTCAACTGCGAACAGTCAGGTTTGATATGATCTGGAGATCCACACAAATAACACGCCCTCGGGTTGTGACACTCTCGCACTATGTGCCCCAGTTTCCCACACTTAAAGCAACCATCAGGTTCAAAGAAACACTCTCCACGATGCACTTTGTTACACTTCCCACATGGTCTATCACCAAACCTCAATCCCACCCGCAGTTCGGGTTTAGGGGCCTTAGACCTTTTCACATCCCGAACAGGTCCATCCTACTTTCTCTTATCCACACTCCTCTCCGACAACTGTCGATTCTTTTCTTTTTCAGTTAGCTCTGCTACGTCGACCGCCGCCTGAAAGGTTGCGGGGCCACGATTTTGCACCAGTTCCCTTATACTGCTCTTCAGCCCCTAAACATACATTTTGACGCGCCTTTCCTCAGTAGGCACATATATCTCCGCAAATTGCGCCTTCTCGATGAACTTAGAGGTGTATTCCTGCACAGTCATCGACCCTTGCTCAAGCCCCATAAACTCTTCTTCCGACTTCTTTATTGCCGCCAACGGGCAAAACTGAGCCTTGAACCTTCTAGTGAACGCTTCCCAATATGTCGTCTTCACCACCTCCGAGCCCTTACCACCCGTCTCAACATCCCACAAAAAGATTGCATCTGCCTTTAGCATGGACATAGCAAACAGTACCTTCTCCCCCTCCGCACACTTGCTTGTATCGAAAGCCAGTTCCATCTCACGGACCCACCTCATTGCCAAACTGGTTTGCACTCCTCACTGAAGGATGGGGGTTTGCACGACGCAAAAGTCTTGAAAGTGCACCCTTTGGTTGCCTTTGACTCATTAGCCACGAAGGGAGTTGACATCGAATAATCTCCTACCACCGTCGGAGGTACACTAGACACTTCAGTCTTTGTCTCGTTTCCACTCTTTGATCGTCCTCCCGACGTGGTCTTTACCTGGTTCTCCAGTAGTGCTTGCAGATTCTCTTGCAGCTTACCCATCTCAGTAGTGAACTTTTCCTCGGTCACAAAAGTATGGTTTCGCCTCGGGCTTTTTGACTGACTTCTCCTCACCGAAGCGGTACTCTCGGTTTGGGACGGATCACGCACCTCCGGTGCTCCGGCACTCTTAGTCCGACGGGCGGTCGACGCTTTCTTCCCACCTCGTGTCACCACACCAGTTCCTACTGCCTAGGTGGCAGCTCGTCGGGGTGCCCTTCCTCGACCCCTTCCACAGCCTCCGCCCCTTCCGCAGGTAGCCGTCTGCCTCAGAGGATTCAGTAGTCTGTCCTCTAGAATTACCTCCATGCGGATTTCTCCCGCAACCGACATGGTGCCCACAACTGGCACAGATATACTTCTCATACTTCGCTCTGACATTCTTGAATACTAAAACATCACACGATAACACAACTCAACCTCAATCCCAAAAAAAGAAAGCAAGAATAAGCACCATCATGAACCTGTAAATTCACAATTACACTGCCCAGGTGTAATTCGGAACTTACCTTACATGATAGTTCTCACCACCCTATTATTCACGTTTCCCAGTGTGGTCTTCCTAGGCCTTCCTACTTTCTCACTTGTACTCCCTAGTTCCTACAGTTTAAGTTTAGGCCCATCCGGTCACCTAAATCTCTTAAACCAGGGCTCTGATACCAACTGTAACAACCCACACCAAACTAGTCAAAACAAGACATCATATTTAAAATAAAACTGCCAAACATGGCCCACAATTTCACAAAGTCAAAATTCAAAACTTGGGTTTGCAGAACAAACCCTAATTAAAACTGAGAAAAATTAACTATTAATTAGAAGAGGAAAGTCTTCTAATTCCACTAAGCATGCCCACATTTCACATCTTCTCATTTCCACAAGCAGAACCCTCCCTAACCTGCTTACCTGAAAGAGTTTCAGTTTGGAAAATGCGAGGGTTAGACCACAAGGTCTAGTGAGATCCCTTAAACAACATTCACGCCATAAATAATATTTAAAAGAGTTTACGGAAATCATTTAAGCATTAACTGATCTTGTAAGTTAACATCAACAAACATATAACTGTTATTCCTCGTCTAGTCACGCTCACACCTTTGACTTGATCTAGGGCACACACCCGCCCTGGGGAACAAACTGAATATGTTCAATTATTCCATATGGGACACACTCCCCATATACAAAATAACATCAACTTTATAGCATGCATGATAAATCAAATGCAACCACACAGTCCAAGTATAAATGTACAAGTAAACAAACAAGTACCATCAAGCTTTGGTTTAGAAAACTCACCCGAAGTCCACGCTAAGAAAGCTCACCCACCAACGTTTAACTTCTACCCGCACCTACAATTGTACCCCACACACAGGACTAATTAAGTATTACAGAAAACCCCGGATAAAATTACTCGAGTTCCGGATCCAAGTCCGGATTCCGACGCACTCCTGGTTCCCACCGGGTTCCAGTGCGCTTCCGGTTCCCTTGGGTTCCGGTTCCTATGGGTTTCGATTCCTTTGGTTTCGGTTCCATTGGGTTCTGGTTCCTATGGGTTCTGGTTCCTTGGGTTCCGGTTCCATTGGGTTCCGGTTTTTATGGGTTCCGGTTCCTTTGGTTCCGGTTCCATTGGGTTCCGGTTCCTACGAACGCTGTGAGTTTCGATCGAAACAATCGCTTCGCACCCGAATCCAGCTAGGTGTTAACCATTAACATAGAGAATATCGATACCGATCATTCTTAGCAGCTAAACCATCCAATTTAACACCACACGAAATAGGAAAAACACACACAGAGTCTCTATTTCCTTTCTTTCTAATTGAATAACACAAAACCCAGATTCTATCACTCTAGACCTTAAGATTAGATTGCAAAGGAGAAAGAATTGAGGATTACCTTGCAAGTTGATTCCACACACACAATCTGGAGAATCCCAAATCGTCTTCACTCCTTGATGATTTTGTACCCACTTATCGTACCTCAGCCGCACATTGTGTTATTGAGAAATTTAGGATCCCTAGGGTTTTACACCTATTTATACACGTCCCAAAGCACACCAAATTTTCCCCCTTTTTCACACTTTACACCCTATAATTAATATTTATTCACAAAAGGACATGGTTATTACATGCATCAGGTCTGAATTTACTAATTCCAAACTTAACTCTTATTTTAAAAATAAAGGCATCATCCATCGAATCTCTTGTGTTTATACCCCACAAAAAAATGGGGTTGTGGAACGCAAACATCCACACTTACTTAACGTAGCTAGGGCTCTTATGTTTCAGGGGGTGTACCTCTTAACATGTGGGGAGAATGTATTCTTACAGCTACATATTTGATAAATAGGACCTCTGCATCTATTTTAAATGGTTAGTGTCCCTATGAACTTGTCCATGGCTTCAAACCTGTCCTTACTCATCTTAGGAACTTTGGGTGTTTGTGTTTTGCTGTTATACCTAATTTGACTGATAAATTTTCATCCAGATCTGAAAAGTGTATTCTATTGGGATATGCAAATTCCCAAAAGGGATATAGACTATATAGTTTGGACTCAAAGAAAATTTTAGTTTCCCGTGACGTCAAATTTTATGAAAACGTTTTTCCATACAAGATGAGTTTGGACAAGTCTTTTAAGCAAAATAATGGAAACTTAAATACCCTGAATTTCTTTGATTTTTTTATTGAAAGTACTGATGATTGTATTGATTCACCTCCCAATGATGAAAGTGGGAACCCATTCTTAGATGAAGCTCTTAGTGGCCATAGTCAACTAGGTAGCCCTAGTAAAGCTGACAGTAGGCTGCCTCTAAGAAGGTCAAATGACTGCATTAGTCAAGGCACATCCATGCCATCTGAGAGTGACCTTGAACAACATATAGGTTGGCAGCCTCTGAGTAGCACCGATTTGGCTGCCAGTAGGCCATGTGATGATAATATTGAAACTGTTAATGATCAAAATTTGGGTTCCAATTCCGAGGGAAATCTGTCCCAACCTTCCTCTTCTTCTTCTCACTC